>OU795038.1:44149709-44816671 GCA_917208275.1 Patella pellucida
TCTCATGACCTTCAACAATTTATATAAATTTAAAGTCAATCGGATATTAACTTTAGCCTCTAGAGCGTCCACAAAATTTTGAAAGTGATCAAGGGCCATAACTCAGTCAGTAATTATTTGAAATTGCTGGAAAATCAATAGGCTTCTTAGTCTCATGACCTTCAACACTGTGTATAAATTTAAAGTCAATCGGTTATTAACTTTAGCCTCTAGAGCGTCCACAAGATTTTTATAAGCGATAAAGGGCCATAACTCTGACAGTAATTATCAGAAATTGCTGAAAATCAATAGGCTTCTTCATTTAATGACCTTAAACACTGTGTATAAATTTAAAGTCAATCAGTTATTAACTTTAGCCTCTGGAGCGTCAACAAGATTTTTTTAAAGAGATCAAGGGCTATAACTCTGATTGTAATTATCGGAAATTGCGGAAAATCAATAGTCTTTTTCGTCTCATGACCTTAAACACTGTGTATAAATTTAAAGTCAATCGGTTATTAACTTTGGCCTCTAGAGCGTCCACAAGATTTTTTTAAGTGATAAAGGGCCATAACTCTGAAAGTAATTATCGTAAATTGCTGAAAATCAATAGGCTTCTTCGCCTCATGACCTTAAACACTGTGTATAAATTTAAAGTCAATCGGTTATTAACTCTAGCCTCTAGAGCGTCCACAAGATTTTTATAAGCGATAAAGGGCCATAACTCTGACAGTAATTATCAGAAATTGCTGAAAATCAATAGGCTTCTTTATTTAATGACCTTAAACACTGTGTATAAATTTAAAGTCAATCGGTTATTAACTTTAGCCTCTGGAGCGTCAACAAGATTTTTTAAAGAGATCAAGGGCCATAACTCTGATTTTAATTATCGGAAATTGCTGAAAATCAATAGGCTTTTTCGTCTCATGACCTTAAACACTGTGTATAAATTTAAAGTCAATCGGTTATTAACTTTAGCCTCTAGAGCGTCCACAAGATTTTTTGAAGTTATCAAGGGCCATAACTCTGACAGTTATTATCGGAAATCGCTGAAAATCAATAGGCTTCTTCGTCTCATGACCTTAAACACTATGTATAAATCTAAAGTCAATCGGATATTAACTTTGGCCTCTAGAGCGTCCACAAGATTTTTTTTAGTGATCAAGGGCCATAACTCAGACAGTTATTATCGGAAATCGCTGAAAATCAATAGGCTTCTTCGTCTCATGACCTTAAACACTGTGTATAAATTTAAAGTCAATCGAATATTAACTTTGGCCTCTAGAGCGTCTACAAGATTTTTTGAAGTTATCAAGGGCCATAACTCTGACAGTTATTATCGGAAATCGCTGAAAATCAATAGGCTTCTTCGTCTCATGACCTTAAACACTATGTATAAATCTAAAGTCAATCGGATATTAACTTTGGCCTCTAGAGCGTCCACAAGATTTTTTTTAGTGATCAAGGGCCATAACTCAGACAGTTATTATCGGAAATCGCTGAAAATCAATAGGCTTCTTCGTCTCATGACCTTAAACACTGTGTATAAATTTAAAGTCAATCGAATATTAACTTTGGCCTCTAGAGCGTCCACAAGCAATTGTGGACGCCGGACCGACGGACGGACGGACCGACGGACGGACCGACGGACGGACCGACGGACGGACGGGGGCGACGGCAATATACGACCACATTTCAATGTGGGCGTATAAAAAGGTTGATAGCGTCTGGTGTCAGAATCATCAATAGGTTTATTGATCTCGCCGTCGTTGGCAGTGGTGGAAGAATCGTTAGTATTAGCAATGTCGAAAATGTTGGCGTTGTTGGCTGTGTCGAAGCAGACTCAATGTAGTAGAAAAAATAACGTCTGGTGATCAAATCATCGGTGGTTGTGGGTTAAATATCTCACCGTCGTTGACTGTACATGAAGAATCATCATTACATGTCGAAGTCACCATCATTGGCAGTGTCGACCGAATTATTGATGGTAGCAGAAGTTAACAACAATGTAAGAGTTGTTAATGGTTGTTGGCAGTTGTTGAAAGATTATCGTTATTGTTTTAATTGAGGATCAATACCAATTATAGTCTGCAACGCTTTCCTGGGAAATTCCAGTTAGAAACTGCCGAGAAATCAAGAAGGGGACCTAGCAAGACGGATAAAATTAAACGTTGAATCTAAAAACAAGAATAGTTTAGGTCTATTTCATTATTTGAATATAGCTCATTTTGAATTGAATACGGTTAGTTTATTAATACAAGATGTGCGTATTTGAGAGGTGTGTGGTTACTGAGATGTTAAGTAGAAGATTTGAGATTTACTAAGTTTAATTGGTGGTTTTTGGAGTCGAATGTGGAGATGGCATGGGACTATTGGGACCGCCCCAACAGATTCAATTAATGAATTACAGTTAAATCCTCGATATTATTCCTGCTCAGTAGTTATAGCGAGGGTTGTGTCTTCTAAGAATCATTCATGTTTCTGATTTGTTGGATTGTCCCGTTTATAAGATGTGTATTTTTAGTCGGGGCAGAACTTTAATTCAGCCCGCTGTACAAAGGGGTGCCTAATAAAATTGGGAGGTGTGTAGTGATTTTGTAACTTGACATGTTTCTCACGTTCAGAGTAGGTTTGGCTCCCCCAAACTCCCCCAAATAGGTTGCCTAAACTAGACTACATATAGGGATTGCCCAAACTCTTATATAGGGATTGCCCAAACTCTTGTATAAACTACATTCTTGTAGTGCACATGCTGTTGGCTCTATTAGTTAGTGCAGGGGGACTGCACCACATATGATTTACATAAAGGACAAATATAACGACAAGACATGATTAGCTCAAGTGTAGTGTGACTTATTGCAGATAGGAAATGGTCGCTTGCCTAGCCCACCAGATCACCCGTAGAGTTTAGGGGTATTCAGGGTCGCTTCTTTAGCAGACCTGGGGATTTTATATTCATATATCATTATATGGTATTTCATAGTGTTCTGATGGAGTTGGCGATTAGTAGGGCTGAAACGATTTATCGGTGAACCAAGATTGTTTTAACTGTCACGATAAACGATATTTTTTTTAGTGAGAACCGGTATATCTAGATTTATTTTTTTCTTACGATTACCGATTTAATTTAGTATAAATCACGATACATTAGTTTAAAAAATAAAGTGAATTGCATAACAATGTGGTTTCTTTCAATTAAAACTTGTTTTAAATCGCTGATGGCGGCTAGTTTTTGTGGTTTGCAAACACCTTGGACAATAAAAATATTGAATAAAGTCGCCCGCTTTGGTCTAAGAGTTTACACTATCATCCAGACGTTTCAGTGTATACAACCGAACAGACCAATACATGTCTTAATAATCGCGTACTCCCGTTTGTTTGCCTTTGAATATGAAAGATAGTAAGCTGGCACTGCCAGGCAGGATACGCCCACATTTTCGAGAGATAGTTAGAGAACAAGCAAAACTGAAAGTGATTTTTCCTACAATCAAAGGCTATAATTCATTAAATTACAATTTGAAATGCGCATTATCGAAAAGAATCAAGATCTTTAGGTTATAAACATGCATTTCAAGTTTCATCAAAATCGAATTAAAATTGTGACTTATACTGGGTCCACATTCCACAACCTTGATATACCATATTTTAACACTATTAGCGTTGTCTGGCAATTATGGTCCGATTTCCCTGAAATTCAAACTCAACCTTCCGTATGGTGTAACGGTGATAGAGTCAAGCGTTTTTTAAAATCGGATAATAATCGTGACATCCACAGGGACCATAGGCAATTTTTCGGACAATCAGGGGCCATAATTCAGGAAGTTATGATCTGATATGTGCAAGTAACGAAAGGAACCAAGATCTTTGGGTTATAACCATGCATTTCAAGTTTCTCATCAAAATTGAATCAAAATTGTGACCTATACTGGGTCCACATTCCACAACCTTGATATACCATATTTTAACACTATTAGCGTTGTCTGGCAATTATGGTCCGATTTTCCTGAAATTCAAACTCAACCTTCCGTATGGTGTAATGGTGATAGAGTCAAGCATTTTTTAAAATCGGATCATAATCGTGACATCCACAGGGACCATAGGCAATTTTTCGGACAATCAGGGGCCATAATTCAGGAAGTTATGATCTGATATGTGCAAGTAACAAAAGCAACCAAGATCTTTGGGTTATAACCATGCATTTCAAGTTTCTCATCAAAATTGTGACCTATACTGGGTCCACAACCTTGATATACCATTTTTTAACAGTATTTGCATACGAATGGCAGCTATTTTGTATGGTAATTTTGTTTGATTTTTCCGAAATTCCAACTCAACCTTCCTTAGGGTGTAACGGTTATATAATCAAACGATTTTTTAAATTGGATAATTATTGTTACCACCATAGGGACCACAAGCTAAACCAAGATGTTTTTGAATATAATCAGGGGCCATAATTCAGGAAGTTACGATCCGATATGCGCAAATATCGAAAGGAACCAAGATCTTTGGGTTATAACCCTGCATTTCAAGTTTCATCAAAATCGAATTAAAATTGTGATATCTACAGGGTCCACAACCTTGATATACCATTTTTTAACAGTATTCGCGTACGAACGGCGGCCATTTTGTATGGTAATTTTGGTCCGATTTTTCCGAAATTTAAATTGGACCTTTCTTAGGGTGTAACGGTGATATAATCGAACGGTTTTTCAAATCGGATAATAATTGTGACCTCCAGAGGTACCACAAGCTAAAAAAGGTGATTTTTCTGACAATCAGGGGCCATAATTCAGGAAATAACGTTCCGATAGGCGCAAATATCGAAAGGAACCAAGATCTTTTGGTTATAAACATGCATGTAAAGTTTCATTAAAATCGGTTCAAAATTGTGACCTCTATAGGGTCCACAAGCTAAAAACATGATTTTTCGTACAATCAGGGGCCATAATCCATGAAGTTTTGATCCGATACATGCCAATATCGAAAGCAGCCGAGATCTTTTGGGGATAAACCTATATTTCAAGTTTCGTCATAATCGGACAAGAATTGTGACCTGTAGAGATTCCACAAACAATTGTGGACGGACAGGGGCGACGACATAATACGTCCACATGAAAATGTGGGCGTATAAAAATGAATTAAAATCCACTATTTAGCGATGAATATGACACCGTGGTGTAGGTGATAAGCAAAGTAATCTAGAACGTGAATAAATAGTAACGAGCGTAAAACCGGAAGTGATAAAGCGTATCATATCTGTCATCCAAACCAAGGAATGGTAGCTGCAACATTCGGCTAAGACCACACATATTCTATGAGGCTCTTGTCATTTTGTATAAAATTCACAGAAAGATATAATGTCTTTAATTTCCTACTAAATTATTTTATTTACGTGAGAAATGGTCCCAAAACTGACGCCATGAGATAGCCTCGATCATAATTACGACTGATTGACACTGCTTCACGGTATTTTATTAACAACAGCATAATATAAACAGTCTCACAAGTTACTCACGACACAAAGATACAAATAAATGTAAACAGTTTGATTAAGATAGACAAAATAATAAAACTTTATTTATATTATTGTGGTAGAGTGATTTTATGGGTATTTTAATAGGGTCACAATGCTAATTTGATTTTAGATAATATGTTACACAGCACTGTCTCTTTAAGCTATCTTTTTCTATCCACTCTCTCTCAGGTTCCCAGTGAGTTCTTACTCACCCAACTCACTGGTAGTTTATTTAAACTTTGACCTGATGTTTTCTTAGTTTGGTTAAGTTGGTAACTATGGTCATTCTTTGTAATTAAAATACAGATGTGACGTCATCCTTTGATGTTGGCGTACCATTATCTCAAATAATGTACGGGCAACTTGCCAATAGTACATTATTTCAATATTACTACTGGCATGATGTTTTTCACTGCAAACGCACGTGCGGAGTGTGACCGAGTGTCTGAATTTTAAGTCGTTTAATCCTCTCTGGCTTAGACATTGCGTAATATATTGTAAAAACACTCAGACCTACGGTCCTCTTGTTGTTACAATATATTACTTAATGTCTCGCCCTCGACAATTAAACCACACAGATTTCATAGAGGTCAGAGAATATCTTCATTCTCTGTCACCTATGGTTTAGCCTTTTTTTAGTTTTGTTGGTTGAAGCTTCTTCAATTGCATATTGTTTAGTATAATATAGTGTATTATTGAGAGCAGGTGTTTTAATAAGGTTCCAGTAATAGAATTTAAAGGTATGTGTTACTATTTGTTTTATAAGTTTTATATATATTTCATTGTGTAAATGGGCTTTGCTAAAAGGGCGGCCATGTTAGTTTTATTGATAAAGTTACTAAAGTTTTAAGTTATTCTGGGTTTTATAAATTACATTCTGTAAATACACAACATACATAATAATATATAGTCAATAGTATTAACGCTATTTAAAGCATTTCGCTTTAAACCTACATTTATTTCATTCATATTTTATTACAGACTTCATAAGGTACTTCACCTTGCTAAAGTCTGGTTAGCCAGGAAAACCCCTTTTCAGGGTAAGCTGTTATGTTTTACTAAGTATAATCATTTATTAAGTAGTTTGATAGTAATTAAGATCCTACAAGTTTCTGCATATTTCATGCGGGTTAACAGGAGGTAGTCTCCTTTTAAAGCATCCATGTAAATTAAGTATATATTAGTGTTGATAAATAATAACTAGAGATGTTTTATTGTTAATATGTGCTATATTATTTTAATGTGCTATATTATTTTGGATTTTAAATGTTAGGGACAACATTTTCCCTAAAGGCTGAGTCACACTAGTGGATTTATCCTGAGGTTTTATATCCATAAGCTAAATCCTTTCATGTGAACGGGAAAATTTGTCCTATAGGTTATAGATTTTCTGACTTACGGACAAATCCTTAGGTTTAGAACAAGTCCTATTTTCGTAGGATTTGTACTGTGAATTGACCAATCAAATGCAGCGCGCCCTTCCTCAAAATGGCAGACGTCTAACTCAACCGGGCCGAGACAGAATTTTATATTTTATTTCACTTGCCAAAGCGTGCTGTGGTCTATTCAGTCCGAAGATTACCATAAACGAGAGAAAAGACAATCTTTGTAGTTTCTTTCATATTTACATTTCTGCTATTACTGATCACATGACCAAAACCTATAGGATTTTACTTAATGTATGATCATAAAAACCCAGAGGATTTATCCTTTAAGACGTTCGCTAGGATTTGTCTTAAAGGAAAAATCCACTAGTGTGACTCAGCCTTTAGGGAGGGAGTATGTGGTAGAGTGATTTTATGGGTATTTTAATAGGGTCACAATGCTAATTTGATTTTAGATAATATCTTACACAGCACTGTCTCTTTAAGCTATCTTTTTCTATCCACTCTCTCTCAGGTTCCCAGTGAGTTCTTACTCACCCAACTCACTGGTAGTTTATTTAAACTTTGACCTGATGTTTTCTTAGTTTGGTTAAGTTGGTAACTATGTCATTCTTTGTAAAGATTTCATAGAGGTCAGAGAATATCTTCATTCTCTGTCACCTATGGTTTAGCCTTTATTTAGTTTTGTTGGTTGAAGCTTCTTCAATTGCATATTGTTTAGTATAATATAGTGAATTATTGAGAGCAGGTGTTTTAATAAGGTTCCAGTAATAGAATTTAAAGGTATGTGTTACTATTTGTTTTATAAGTTTTATATATATTTCATTGTGTAAATGGGCTTTGCTAAAAGGGCGGCCATGTTAGTTTTATTGATAAAGTTACTAAAGTTTAAGTTATTCTGGGTTTTATAAATTACATTCTGTAAATACACAACATACATAATAATATATAGTCAATAGTATTAACGTTATTTAAAGCATTTCGCTTTAAACCTACATTTATTTCATTCATATTTTATTACAGACTTCATAAGGTACTTCACCTTGCTAAAGTCTTGTTAGCCAGGAAAACCCCTTTTCAGGGTAAGCTGTTATGTTTTACTAAGTATAATCATTTATTAAGTAGTTTGATAGTAATTAAGATCCTACAAGTTTCTGCATATTTCATGCGGGTTAACAGGAGGTAGTCTCCTTTTAAAGCATCCATGTAAATTAAGTATATATTAGTGTTGATAAATAATAACTAGAGATGTTTTATTGTTAATATGTGCTATATTATTTTAATGTGCTATATTATTTTGGATTTTAAATGTTAGGGACAACAATTTCCCTAAGGGAGGGAGTATGTGGTAGAGTGATTTTATGGGTATTTTAATAGGGTCACAATGCTAATTTGATTTTAGATAATATGTTACACAGCACTGTCTCTTTAAGCTATCTTTTTCTATCCACTCTCTCTCAGGTTCCCAGTGAGTTCTTACTCACCCAACTCACTGGTAGTTTATTTAAACTTTGACCTGATGTTTTCTTAGTTTGGTTAAGTTGGTAACTATGGTCATTCTTTGTAAAGATTTCATAGAGGTCAGAGAATATCTTCATTCTCTGTCACCTATGGTTTAGCCTTTATTTAGTTTTGTTGGTTGAAGCTTCTTCAATTGCATATTGTTTAGTATAATATAGGGTGGCCATGTTAGTTTTATTGATAAAGTTACTAAAGTTTAAGTTATTCTGGGTTTTATAAATTACATTCTGTAAATACACAACATACCGGTACATAATAATATATAGTCAATAGTATTAACGCTATTTAAAGCATTTCGCTTTAAACCTACATTTATTTCATTCATATTTTATTACAGACTTCATAAGGTACTTCACCTTGCTAAAGTCTGGTTAGCCAGGAAAACCCCTTTTCAGGGTAAGCTGTTATGTTTTACTAAGTATAATCATTTATTAAGTAGTTTGATAGTAATTAAGATCCTACAAGTTTCTGCATATTTCATGCGGGTTAACAGAAGGTAGTCTCCTTTTAAAGCATCCATGTAAATTAAGTATATATTAGTGTTGATAAATAATAACTAGAGATGTTTTATTGTTATGTGCTATATTATTTTAATGAGTATGAACACATTTGTTGTATATTATTATGTTTTGATTGTATAACTTATATTCTAAATGTAAACTTTCAGGGTTTTTCTTTTACCAGAAATAAAGTATTGTAGAATTGAACCCTTGAGTGGTCTTTTTGCTACTATGAATTGACCCCCTACAACATTACATAAACTAATTAATATAGTAATTTCCTAATAGATAATAGATCTAAACTTACTTAAGTAAATAAATACATAATAAAGCATATTGTAAAGGGAGATAATTCACACCTAAATAAATATATTTAATATATATTATACTGTTTACGACTTGTACTTTATCTACTTTAGTATATATAGATACATATATATGATAATTAAATAAATTGTAACGAACCTCATTTAGACATCCTTGTAATAATCCACAATAAAAAAACACAGAAATTAATACACAAATAAAGTTAATGTCACTGCACTGCCACTATCTGTTGAAATGGAAGATCACGCGAACGCGCACGCGTGTGAGCTCACTCAGTTGACCGGCGTTGAGATGATTTATCAATTCACATCACACTGTATACTGTAAACCAGGCTTTCCACTTCAAAATTTTCCCAAACGGTCATTTTTCTCACGTAGAAAGTGGTGCTTTTTTTAGCACATAATAAGAAGCCAAAAACTTCATGCTATCGGAATGTCGATCAGCTTTAATTGGGCCAAGGACAGTCACACAAAAATTCAATCTCACGTAGAAGGGTGCTTTTTTTAACACATAATAAGAAGCCAAAAACTTCATGCTATCGGAATGTCGATCAGCTTTAATTGGGTCAAGGACAGTCACACAAAAATTCAATCTCACATCGACATTTATAACCACCCTGCCACCCATCTCCATAATAAATAAAAGAGCATACGTAATCAATTATTATCATTTATTTATTTATACATTCATAAAATATAACATTGTACATTTATTCCATCGATAGGACACTATTTTCGTAATTTTTTTACAACACCACTCGTATGTACTGGGCGTTTTTTTATAGATTTCCATTTCTGTAAAGCACATGCTGGTTGAAATTCGGAACGTCTGGGTCCCTCCGTAGAAATCCTCACTAGTTAGTCAAAGGTTTCCATGTTCAAAGTACATCGCAACTTGGGTTTTGTCACATTTTAGCGTACATGACAAATTCGACTGTTGACTATTTCTCCATACACGGGGAAAAAGAAGTTCCGATTGATTAGCTCATGTAAATAATTTAAAGTCATAAAAATGTACAATAATTAACATAATTCTTAAACTTATCAATATATTAACTCATATTGGTATTTTGTGAGCTCAGATAATATCGAGCTAGTATTTAACTCTATAACATGTAAAAACATTAGCACGTATTTCAATATGGCTGACACCGTGAAAGCGCATTGTTTCAAGCAAAATGACGTCTATCAATTGTGATATAAAAGAAAAATATGGATTAAAAATACACCCGACAATACATCTTTTGTGTGGGAATATCATTTCTTAACCACGGGAAATATTTGTGACCATTTGGTAGAGAATTTACGGCTAACTTTGTTTTTTTAAGCGGAACTGTGTCCACGTGGGATTCATTTTGAAATGATATAGAGAATGCTAACATTTCTGATATTCGCGCCGTTGACATGATTAACTCTTGTAGGCCTAATCAAGAGAAGACATCAAAAGAAAAAGGTTTTAATTTGTTTGATGTTGATACAGTAAATATGGCCACACGGCTGATGAGAGTCGGCAAATATGCTGTAACAACTCAATTTAAAGAATGATCACAGTATTACTAATTATAAAACAAAACACACCTAAGTAAATTGATTAAATGTTGAGCTTTTAATCTGTTTAATGTTGCTCCTCCGTTAATTGGGATTAGAGCAATATACACAAGGATAATTAATTGGCAGTGGTTTCAATTCGTGGGCTACTGAACACTGTTTATTGTATTACACCCGACAGTTTACATCACGACACACACAGAGTTTCGTAGTGTCCAGGATTTTATGATTTAGCACAAAATATGCTATTTTTCCGGCATGCAAAATGACCTACGAGTCTGATCGGGTGTAGGTCATTTTCCAAGGCCGTAGGTCCCGACCGGCATACGGCCGAAATGGAACCCCTGCTGTAAACCATTACCAGACTGCAAATGTTGTACATGTACCTCTTATTAGGTTTAACTGTTGTAGTCCCTTATCGGGCTCCAAATGTTGTAGGTGGTCAATTTGTAGTAGCAAAAAGACCACTCAAGGGTTCAATTCTACAATAGTTTATTCCGGTAAAAGAAAAACCCCTGAAAAGGGGTTTTCCTGGCTAACCAGACTTTAGCAAGATGAAGTACCTTATGAAGTCTTTAAATTCTATTGCTGCAACTTTACTGAAAACACAACTGCACTAAAACTATATTACTATAGGCTACAATATGACATTGAAGAAACTTCAACCAACAAAACTAAATAAAGGCTAAACCATAGGTGACAGAGAATGAAGATATTCTCTGACCTCTATGAAATCTTTACAAAGAATGACCATAGTTACCAATGTTACCAAACTAAGAAAATACCAGGTCAGAGTTAAATAAACAAGCCAACAGTGAGGCTGATGTCCCCCGCCGAAATCCCAAAATAAATAGATGACACATATTAATTAATCGCACATTTATTTTTTTCAAAAGTATTGAGCAATCAAACTATACACTAAGTTTCATCACTCTCTACCAGATAGAATCGGACATTGTTCATCATCGAACTCCATCAAGGCATTCAACTAATGTACGCCTACACCCAGTTTGAACATTCTACCTTAATAAGAAAAAGAATTTTTGTGTTTCAAAGTCTGGACCTATCAGTTGCTTATCGCTCTGCTTACCCTCAACAGAAAATGTTCATTATTGAACTTAGTCAAGGTATCGATGAAATAAAACTATATACCAAGTTTCATCACTCTCACTTAATTACAACTAAAGTTATTGCGTCCCAAAGCATCAACCAATCAAATTGCTTATCTCTACTTACCCTAAGCAGAAAATGCCCATCTTCGAACTCCATCAAGGTATTGACCTAATAAACACTTACATCAAGTTTGAATATCCTAGCTCAATTTGAAGGAGAGTTATTATGTTCCAAAGTCTCGGCCAATCATATTGCTTATCGCTCTGCTTACCCTGATCAGAAAATGCGCATTATTGAACTCAGTGAAGGTATTGATGAAATGAAACTATACACCAAGTTTCATCACTCTAACTTAATTACAACTCAAGTTATCGCGTCCCAAAGCATCAACCAATCGAATTGCTTATCTCTCTCTGCTTACCCTAAGCGGTAAATGCTCATCTTCGAATTTCATCACGGTATTGACCTAATAAACACCTACATCAAGTTTGAATATCTTAGCTCAATTAGAAGGAGAGTTATTATGTTTCAAAGTCTCAGCCAATCAAATTGCTTATCGCTCTGCTTACCCTGAGCAGAAAATGCTCATTATCGAACTTAGTCAAGGTATTGATGAAATAAAACTATATACCAAGTTTCATCACTCTCACTTAATTACAACTTAAGTTATCGTGTCCCAAAGCATCAACCAATCAAATTGCTTATCTCTGCTTACCCTAAGCGGAAAATGCTCATCTTCGAACTCCATCAAAGTAATGACCTAATAAACACCTACACCAAGTTTGAATATTCTAGCTCAATTATAATCTTAACAGAAACAATAAGCTTTCATATGTAAATACATATTATGAAAGCTTAATTATCCAGGTCATATCGCATTTGGCAAAGATAAAAATGGACAAATGTTAAAGAGCACATAAGATCATAATTTTCTATTACATATTATAATAAACAATGATTACTAAATCCATATTACGGAAAGTTCAATCAATCTGATTAAAATTAACTGAGCTATTTACGTTTTAGTATGGGACAGCCAAAAACGGTTTTCAAATTTTCATGAACGACCTTAATCCGGTTGATTGGCTGATGACGTCACAGGCACTACACATACTATACACATTATCTATCCAATATATCACTGCCTGTATAATATATCACTGTATCTACATACCAACAGTTAACAAGTGTGTATTGTCGGTAATCATTAGCTCGTAATTATGTAAGCTACACATCACTATATAATTCAAAGCATTTTCAAACGCAGACCTTTCTCGTCTTGAATTGTAATAGATTTTATTTGTTGCTATAATATTTCCGAGTGTATTTCAAGATGCCGAATTATCGTTGTATTATTGAGAGTTGTGGAAATTCCAGCAGAGAAAAGGGGAATAATATACCGACGTTTCATAAATTTCCCAAAGACGAAATATTACGGAAAGAGTGGATTGCGTTTGTCAACAATTTAATTACGGATTGGCGGATGCGGGTCGTTTCATCCCACGACCGGTTCACCCCGGGCTGTTTCATCCCACACCTGATTTTCTATCGGGCTGTTTCATCCCACTTGTTATTATAGAAGCAGTTAATTAACCGAGTTGTACTTATTGTCGAATAAACTTCATTGTTTATTAATAAATAAACACACCATTAATTGTTATGGAGTAGTAAAAAAACATGACGCGAGAGTTGATATCTGTCGTTTTGGTCTCGGATATACGAAGTTTGGGACTCTGGGCCCTGTTTCACGAAAACTTAAACTAAAATCCTTAAAATCGATTTTAACTAAAATCAAAATGAGATTTTAAATTTTATGCGTTTCACGAAGATCGATTGTAACTTAAAATGCAATTTTAATAGATTTTAGTTAAAATCGCTTGCGCCCGCGCAGTGCAGATTTCCGCTGCGGGTACTTACGGTGAAAGCAAATACGCTTCGAAACTGAAAACTGTTGATAAACTGAATTAACTGTTACATTATCAATAGGGAGAGTTTCATACGTTGTAGAAATGTCTGCACATGGTTAGAAAGTCCAAGAGAGATGAAATAAATGAGTTAATTGCGTATTATTAGTTTCGAAATGTATTGGTGGGTTGACCTTGAACTTGGCATTTGATTTCCTCGCAGGCTTCAATAGAAGTAATGTGTATCGATAAACTTAAGCGCTTGAATTTCGAATTTTTATAGTAATTTGGACAAGAGAAACCTTTGAGAATTTTCACAAACATATTTTGATATGTGTCACTCAAACAACTTATCTAGGCTTCAATTTTTTTGTCGTAGTTTAAAAGTATTTATCAACTTTGAAATTAATACGCCAAATAGGCAATGTTCCGATGCCTAGATTATAAATGTCATTCTAATAGACCCTTTCAATGATACTTTGAAAATGCAAAAGAGTCTATCTATCTTACTCAATTAAATGAGTTTTTCCCAAGATAAAATAGTTTTGGAGCCTATTTTTTTTATTGATGTTGTTTTATTAACGTAACTTCATTAAGAAATTATAATAAATGTATGATATTAAAATTTAATTTCAAATAGGCCTATAACATTTTTGAATAAACACATTTGTGTTTATTGATTTATCTTTATATTAATCATCATAACCCCAAAACATGAGTAAATACTACATATTATGGCATGTCTAGTATTATAGGCCTTTAGGCCTTCTAATACCAAGAAATTGGCCATATTAAACACGAAGATATTTTCTTTATAAATAAGAGGGCTCTTCTTTCCATGACATTGGATATAAATTTTCTTTTAGTGTGTAGTTTACTGGCGTTTTGGGTGTTTTTTTTCTTGGAGTTCTAATATCGGGCGCCATCCAATGCTTAAATTGCCTTACAATAAAATAAACGGGTGGATCGTAGCTGTATATCCCATACTATGAAAAGAAATTGAATGCAAATTGTTTTTGTGAATGATTGTATGTTAAAATTATGTGCCAATTATAGCTGTATGTCGCAATAAATCAAACAATGTAGCTCTAATCAATGTGTGTTAATGTCGTGATTGTAAGTTAGGAGAGGGTGACAGCTATCCTAAGTTACAATCGATTTTAGTTAAAATTGTCCTTAAAATAGTTTTGTGAAACGCCACTATTTTAAGTTAGGATACAATTGTAACTTACAATATTATTTTAGTGGATTTTAGCTACAATGCTTAAAATCGTTTTGTGAAACGCTTCTATTGTAAGTTAGGATGAAATTTTAGTTTACAATGATTTTAAGGAGATTTAAGTTTTTGTGAAACAGGGCCCTGGTATACGACGTTTGGGAAATATATATATATTCAAAACACGAAAGAAAAAATCAAGAACCACGTGGTTAGTAAGAGGCTCAACCAAACGATAAAACATTAGTTGCACTTACGGTTCTTTGATAATCATCGTTTCTCATGAAATTATATAATATTTATTTAAAACGAATAATATGCTGATGACCTACACAAAAACAAAATAAATATTTACACGACATGCAATCTTTTTTTTTTACAAGCCCCTACAAATTGTTAATAATCAGTGAGCTGCACCTTGACGACATGCTTGTCGTAGATGTCAATACCAATCGATAAATTGGTGCAAACAAGCCACTGGTAAGTGGTAGGTCAATCAAGTTCGTTAACTATTTGATAAAAGAAAAACAACAAAGTATTACTAAATATGCACAAATTTTCAACAATACATTTTGGCAAGTTTTATACTCGCAGATAAAACAAAACAAAGGAGAACTAGCAGTGTTAATCGCGGTCTCAGCAACCGCCAATCACCTAATTAAATAAATGCCAATTAAATTCTCAATTGAAATAATAAACGATAACCTGCCTTTTTTTAAATCTGGTGTTGATTATCGAACCCATTCTGCTCAGCGAGTTAAGATTATTGACGACAATTGATTGGTGAATCTGATTGTTAAAGCGCTTAAAAACATTGAATTAATTTAGAATTGCAAAATGTAATTTATTATTCGTTACATATAAAAAAATCGTTAGTCATTTATTATTATTCGTGCACATTTTCTGATATGGTCTGGTTATTTGAGCCTAAAAATAGAACACATCAAGTCTCCAATTGGTGCATGCACGCTTCCCTTTGATGACAGTTATATCATGGCATCTCATGGGTCGTATATACGATTATTTCACCGTGAAAGGTGCAAATGCATGCTTTCTGATATGGTCGGATTATTTGAACCTAAATAAAGAACACAGCAAGTCTTCTTTGAGGTGTTGTATCATGGACATATACGATTATATCACGAGGTAATTCTGTTATTGAAACACAAACTGAACGAAAACGGCTCTCGATTATAACTGATGTAAATTTTGTGGAATGCTGAAGCAATTTTAGTTTAAATATCCTTTGTGTGTGAATTACTACTATAGGGCAGGCTGTGTACATGTAATATCAATTCTTTAATATATAAAAGCTGTAAATAGATAATTTAATGAAATCAATTTATTTACAGCTAAAAAGATAATTTAATGAAATCAATTTATTTATAAAAGCTGTAAATAGATAATTTAATGAAATCAATGATTCTAGTCTCGCAACAATCGGATGGTTTTCATTATTAGATCCGGTATCATCTACATCGCCATCCTCTATGGAGCCACAGTCAGATAGATACGGCTCAAACATAATGTATGGCGCTATAGTTATCATTTCTCGCGACGTATCTGTACCCGATACATTGCCAGAGCTAAAAGAACTACTGCTACAGGATAACTCTAAATATTCTGCTTCCATTCTCTCGGTGTATGATAGAATGACCAATAACACGTGTTAATGATTTATTTATATGATTACTACTTAAAACCATTTCATTTCTTAAATGCCGACAATTAATTATTTCAATTGGCTTCATAGATGTCCGTAGCGCCGGCTACACCAATTCTACACCAATCGTGTTTCAATCAGAAGCCAATTGTTAGTTTACGGTCGGCTTATTCTGATTAAAAAGACAATGCTACAGCAATCGGCTTTATAAAACAAATTCTAAATTAAAAAAACAGATTATTCCGTAGTCAGTTGTTTTATTTAATTAGGGGATTAAGGAACCAGTCAGGCGTTAATGAATACACACGCCGGCTGTATATAGGTAATTAAGGAATAAACATTCCGAATATGCATTTGTACACTGTGACGTCACTAGGGACCGAGGGGATTAAGAGTGTTTTCGATAATTGGCCAAGTCGTTTTTACGGGAGGTCTATATTTGCGACTTTGAGTGAAGATAGCTGATTTATTTTTAATCAGATTGATGTTAACTTTCCGTAATGTGCATATAATAACCACTGTCCATCACTACGCCGAGTTTCAGTTTGTCGTCTTATGAGCACTTTAATCTGTGGAAATAAAAAAAAAAAAATCTTACCCTTTGAAAATTCAGGTCATGCTGTATTCCACTGTCATTGCTATTACTACTAGTTAGCTCCATTAGAACAAGTCTGTCCAATTGATTTTGAGGTGATGTTTCATGATTTTGGTATGTTAAAGTTGTATCACAATTTGTTAGCGTTACATCCCCTTCTAATGTCATAACAGAAGAATTAGGAGAACAAGAAGAATGCGGAGATAAAGTTCCATCTGAATTCACCATATCACTAGAACTAAAATCCCCTGAATTTCTATCTTGTAACCCACCCATGGTCTGACGTAGCAAACAAACCGAATTCTTCCTTTTAGGAGATATTTCTGGTTTGGCTGTTGATGGCCTTGGGGGAGGCTGATTGCTTGATTCATTCATATCTCTCGAATTTGATTTGTCGTTTGAGGAAGATTGATATGTATTAGTTTGTAATTTATCCATATTATTTATTCCATTAGAATTTAGTTGAGAAATATTTATATTATCGGTAGGATGTTCGAAAATATATGGCGATTCCTGAAGACTTACTGCTCCAATATCTTCTGTTGTTAAAAATGCCACAATTGGTGGACTGTTTGGATCATCCAAATCAATCTCTTTTCTTGAACTTGTGGATCCCTTCCGCTTAAAAAAGCTGCGAAAGGACATCCTACGCACCAGTGAACCATCCTTTCCAGAGGAATTAGTAAAAACTTCATCTTTTGTGGGCTTAGATTTTTCGGAAAATGATTTTCGTTTGGATAACATTCTCTTGAAGAAATTTAGACCTTTTGAACGCTTTGTATCTTCATTCACAGAAAGTTGACTCGAGTATCGTGAATCATATCTGGACGACACTATTGAAATATTATCTTCCTGGTTCCGTTCGCGACCGAAATCATCATTCGAACAAAGAGAACTTTCTGAATGGCAAGAATTTCTCCATAACTGACTCTCGTCCACATAGAGTGGTCTCTGCCAAGGAGGTCCGCCCTTTTTTCGGCGCCTCGGAAGTGTTGAACTCACTGACAAGGAATTCCTGTCATTGTCCACTTCCTCCACATGATTAAAGTTCCAATCGTACGCCAAATCACAGAAGGCATTATCAGACGACGAGAGACGTTTGTTTAACAATGATAAAATTTCTTCTCTCATCGAGTTGATTTCCACAAAATCACAGGGACTTGTATTGTTTTCGCGATTCTCGTTTTTGTTACTGTTCAAAGCACTGACATTATCTGGGGAGGTTTCTTGAGTTTGATTTTTGGCAACAAAATGTCCGTTCACATAAGATATTTTCACATTGTCACTATATGATAAGTGTCCAGATGGTAGACTTAAACTTCTTCTGGCCAATTTACGCGTTTTCTGTTGCCTGCTGCTAGATGTATCTGAGTTATCTCCTTTCTTGTTGATATCTGGACATATATTCTGTCTTTCCTGATCAGCTTCGGATATCTCACTGAGGAGCTGCAAAAAAACAAAAGAAATGTAAATAAATCAACTAATGAATCAATACATCATGTAATCCAGCATGATGCAACATCTAGTAAGTTAAGCTGAAAAATAGACAAATTGTTGAGATAATATGCAGTATATTTTGCATGGAGTAGGAAATGTTAGGTGTGAGATTTAGATTGTGTTTAGACTAGGTACAGACATTTGTACAGAACAGTCCATACATTCTACATGCTCCATCAACATGTTCTGTAAACAGTTGGTGGATCATCAGCAGATGTTGAGTCAATGATCCATCAAGGTTTGTACAATGCCACCGTTTGTTATAGATACATTATGGAAGATTAGATAAAGAGCTGGCAATTCTCACTATACTAGTTAAAAACTACATAATCTAAATGGAATATTTTAGTCAAATTGAGCCACTCTGAACCACTATTTTTTAAGTGATCAAGGGCCATAACTCTGAAAGTTATTATCGGAAATTGCTGAAAATCAATAGGCTTTTTCATTTTATGACCTTAAACTTTGTGTATAAATGTAAAGTCAATCGGATATGAACTTTAGCCTCTAGAGTGTTCAGAAGAAATTGTGGACAGATGGGGGCGACGACAATATACGACCCCATTTCCATGTGGGCGTATAATAAAAACAAATATCACAGTAAATATCAAATAAAACTAAATATAAACTTTATGTATATATATTTAAAAAATTAAGGGAAAAAACAAATTTCTATAAAAATTTGTCTCTTTTAAAAAATCTAGCGCTTTACTCAGCTTTACTATATAAATCCGTTTTGGCAAACAATTGATGAAGTGACTGGCAACGGTAATGCCGTAATCTTGTATCTTTGAGATGTTTGCACTCAATCAAAATGTGCTTGAATGTCAAACAAAGGAACATAACAGTGTTCCCATTCTGGTTGAGGCTCTCGCTTTAAGATGAAAATGTGTGTTAAAAGGGTATGACCAATGCGAAAGCGAACAAAACATCTTCATCCCTCCGTTGGTTCTATAGGAGCTTGGCCAGTCTCCTAATAGAGGCTTTATGTGAGATGAGGTTTATTTGTGTCTGCAAGATCCCAAGACCGTTGCCTGCAGCCATAAATGAAATGATCAATGCAAGATTTAAAATCTGTATATTATATGGTAATAAAAGATAGGTTGCCAGGCAACAAAAAAAACCTCAAAACCCCACAGCTGCTAAATTGTCCGAGCAGTCAACAAGAGTTGTCGCATATTTTACTTTTTTCGGTAATAAAACATTTATAATACACAAAGATAGTAAGCTGGCACTGCCAGGCAGGATACGCCCACATTTTCGAGAGATGGTTAGAGAACAAGCAAAACCGACATTTGATATGCGCAAATATCGAAAAGAATCAAGATTTTTAGGTTATAAACCTGCATTTCAAGTTTCATCAAAATCGAATTAAAATTGTGACCTATACTGGGTCCACAACCTTGATATACCATATTTTAACACTATTAGCGTACAAATGGCGGCCATTTTGTCTGGCAATTATGGTACGATTTCCCTGAAATTCATACTCAACCTTTCGTATGGTGTAGTGGAACGGTGATAAAAGTCAAGCGTTTTTTTAAATCGGTTAATAATCGTGACCTCCAGAGGGACCATAGGCGATTTTTCGGACAATCAGGGGCCATAATTCAGGAAGTTATGATCTGATACGTGAAAATAACGAAAGGAACCAAGATCTTTTGGTTATAAACCTGCATTTCAAGTTTCATCAAAATCGAATTAAAATTGTGACCTATACTGGGTCCACAACCTTGATATACCATTTTATAACAGTATTGGCGTACACGTGGTGGCCATTTTGTATGGTAATTTTGGTCCAATTTTTCCGAAATTCAAACTCAACCTTCTTTAGGGTGTAACGGTGATATAATCAAACGTTTTTTTAAATCGGATAATAATTGTGACCTCCAGAGGTACCACGAGCTAAAATAGGTGATTTTTCAGACAATCAGGGGCCATAATTCAGGAAATTACGTTCCGATAGGCGCAAATATCAAAAGGAACCAAGATCTTTGGGTTATAAACATGCCTGTAAAGTTTCATCAAAATCGGTTCAAAATTGTGACCTCTATAGGGTACACAAGCTAACCAGCGGCTGCCAGTCAGGATACGCCCACATTTGAGAGATGGATAGAGAACAAGCAAAACCGAAAATGATTTCTCCTACAATCAAAGGCCATAATTCATTAAGTTACAATTTGATACGCGCAAATATCGAAAAGTATCAAGATATTTAGGTTATAAACACGCAATTTAAGTTTCATCAAAATCGAAATTAAAATTGTGACCTCTACAGGGTCCACAACCTTGAAATACCATTTTTTAACAGTATTCGCGTACAAACAGCAGCCATTTTGTATTGTAATTTTGGTCCTATTTTCTGAAATTTGAACTCAACCTTCCTTCGCTTGTAACGGTGATATAATCAAACGATTTTTTAAATCGGATAATAATTGTGACCTCCAGAGAGACCACAAGCTAAACAAAGGCGATTTTGCGTATAATCAGGGCCATTAATTCAGTCAACATTGATATACAATTTCAAACAGTATTCGCGTACGATCGGCGGCCATTTTGTATGGCAATTTTGGGACCACAAGCTAAACAAAGGCGATTTTGCGTATAATCAGGGGGGCATTAATTTAGGAAGTTATGATCCGATATGCGCAAATATCAAAAGGAACCAAGATCTTTGGGTAATATCCTTGCATTTCAAGTTTCGTCAAAATCAAATTAAAATTGGGACCTCTACAGGGTCGACGAGCTTGATATACCATTTTTCAACAGTATTCGCATACGAACGGTGGCCATTTTGTATGGTAATTTTGGTCCAATTTTTCCGAAATTCGAACTCACCCTTCCTTAGGGTGTAACGGTGATATAATCAAACGATTTTTTAAATCGGATAATAATTGTGACCTCTAGAGGAACCACAAGCTAAACAAAGGCGATTTTGCGTATAAGCAGGGGCCATAATTCAGGAAGTTACAATCCGATATGCGCAAATATGGAAAGGAACCAAGATCTTTGAGTTATATCCATGCATTTCAAGTTTCATCAAAATCAAATTAAAATTGTGACCTCTACAGGGTCCACAACATTGATATACCATTTTAAACAGTATTCGTCATTGAGATTACATGTCATTTGGGACTCGGTTGACGACGTTTGGGTCTCGGGTATACGACGTTTGGGTCTCGGGTATACGACGTTTGGGACTTTGGTATACGTCGTTTGGGACTTTAGTATACGTCGTTTGGGACTCCAGTATATTTAGTAATACTTCGTCGTTTTTGTCCCCCGCCTTTCGAAGAAAGCAGGGGACTATTAAAATGGGTTCGTTCGTTCGTCCGTCCGTCTGTCTGTCCGTCTGTCACACTTTTTGGGACACAATAATTCTCTTTCTAATTGAGCTAGAATATTCAAACTTGGTGTAGGTGTTTATTAGGTCATTACCTTGATGGAGTTCGAAGATGAGCATTTTCAGCTTAGGGTAAGCAGAGATAAGCAATTTGATTGGTTGATGCTTTGGGACATGATAACTTAAGTTGTAATTAAGTGAGAGTAATGAAACTTGGTATATAGTTTTATTTCATCAATACCTTGACTAAGTTCGATAATGAGCATTTTCTGCTCAGGGTAAGCAGAGCGATAAGCAATTTGATTGGCCGACACTTTGAAACATAATAACTCTCCTTCTAATTGAGCTAGGATATTCAAACTTGGTGTAGGTGTTTATTAGGTCAATACCGTGATGGAGTTCGAAGATGAGCATTTTCCGCTTAGGGTAAGCAGAGATAAGCAATTTGATTGGTTGATGCTTTGGGACACGATAACTTAAGTTGTAATTAAGTAAGAGTAATGAAACTTGGTATATAGTTTTATTTCATCTTTAACATGTACGCTAATAATATGTACAAGGAACCTCGGTTAGAATTATCCACAGAGGCTTACCTGTACATTCAGGCTTACCTGTGAACACCATGTGATTACAATTTTAAGCATAATCTCATTGTAAAAGGATAAAAGTCAACGAGGCAAAATATAATCATAAGTGTGTGGTAATTAATAAAACTTGTATTGCCAGTACTATGCAGGGGGGGGGGGGCGAATGGTAAACGTGTGCACGTTGTTATCAGAAGGTCTGTCATTGAGTCAACTGCCGTGATTCCCAAGTTGTATGTGATAAGGAGTAGGGTCAAGTAGGGTCGTATGTCCAACCTCGTGGGTTTTCTCCAAATCCTCCGGTTTTCACCAACTGCTAAAGTCCCCTACGCGCAAGCGAACTATTGAAATAAAATTGAGCCATGTTAGTCCCGAAATGACCTAGATAGTGTAGAATAGATGTTAAACCCCATATTGTCCAAAACTTACCTTTTTGACAATTTTCATGTTTATCACAAAATAGCACTTGTATATTTGCAGAGAAATAGAAGATTTCCACAATTCAAGGTTTTCTGTTCCTACATGTACCAATTATCATTCAATTTTCATAATGTGTTTGCCATTTAATGCCTTATGCCATCTTTGATTTTATAAAACCAATTTAACATTTACCTTATAATTGGAAGTAACTTAATTTTGGTAAAAACTTAATTTTTTTAGCCTTCAAAACAAATATTTCTTAAAAATGTTATTCATTATTTGTCAAGAATTATGTTATTAGATGCTAATCAACATGTAAAATGAATCAATACGATTAACAGATATCAAAAAATTGTTTCTAACATTTAATGAGGCATCAGAATGGGTGAATTCAAGGGGTTTTTTTTATTAGAAAAATTTGTAATGAATAAATTTGGGTTAAAAAGCAAAGAATGAAAAATATGTATATATAAATTATAATCCTAATAACACAACGTTTTTTCTTTTGAAATACTTTTAATGCTAATGTAACTATTTGGTTTAAAGAGTCCTAGCTTCCCACCCCTCAAAAAAAATTGTCCAAATTTATAGGTTGCTGGGGGGGGGGGGGTAAATTGTGAAGAAAATCTTTCTTTAGGCTCTTTATACAAAAAAAATATTTTTTTTCAAAATACAGTCTTTGTGTTTTTAAAAACTTCATAATATTTTGTTTATACTGCCTCAATATTTCCAGTACCTCTCTCAATTACAACTATTACAGGGAAAAAATAAATAAAGTGACTATTGACACGACCGTCGTGTCTGCAGCGCCATAATCTGTAAGAGCATTACCCGATCGTCTTGTCTGCAGCGCCATAATCTGTAAGAGCATTACCCGACCCTGTCGTCACCGGTTTGCCAAGCGCGTGTCTCCCAACAAGCGGTCACTGTTTAGCCTTACCCGACCCCACCCCACGTGATCAGTAGAAGAAACAACATGGCGAAGACGACATTATGGAGCCGCTGTCTCGGCCAACAATTCAGCCATTTCGCGGCTTTTAAAGAATATCTGAATAAATTAGAGCGAGAAACATTTGCAAAATTTGTTATAGCAAACTCAAGGACAGTTGAGAAGGGTTAGGGTTAGGTTGCACGACAGTCGGTAAGCCGTATACGCACGGTCGGGTACGCTACACCAAATTTCGTTCTTGTTGGCACGATGTCGTCGGAAGGGCTCGACATAAATCGCGAACGGTCGTGTAGGTTAGGCGGCGGTCACAATGATTCAGTTTGGCGGGAACGTACGCTCGTTCCCGAGAAATGGAAATTCAAAAAATAGCAAATTACTTAAAACTAGAAGGCATCCATCTTATTTTTGTGGAAGGAAATCTCTGGCTCGCTCTATTGAAGAGTTCTGCACGTTCTGGATTTATAGATTCAAACGGAAGTTCAATAAAACAAATTGGAACAGAGTTCACACAGGGATAGAAACTAACGCTCGCCCACGCCATGGCGAGTAAAAGTCGGTACGGGCGAATGAAATTCAAAATCAATTAGCCCGTGTGGCGACCTGATATTTTGGTAGATCTAATAATTGATAATTTGTACTTAATGAACACTGTCATCATAGAACTGTACACGAGCTATGCTGTCGTGAAACTAATTTCCGAAAATCGTCGCCATCATTATTTACGTGTTTTTAATCTTTGGCTGTTTCATATAGCCATACCGGTGTGAAATCTGAGCAAGCGAGCTTGCTGATTGGTTGAAATTGTATGATGAAGCGAAAGTCGATATAATTAAATAACTTTTCAGTCATATTTCAAGTTAATTATCATAAATCGTCTACCGGTAACATAACCGTTGATACATGAAGCAAGTTAGCGAAGAACATAGATGTTAAAAGGTTTTATAACAACGATATATAACGGCAATGAAGACACTCGTAAATGCACATGGTCTGCTATTGCTAATCTATAAATAACTTCATCACTCGGGGACAACTTATAACTTATTATGATATTAAATTTTAAGGACAAAACATCATATTATTTTGCACCTCAAAACCTAATTTATAAAAGATAGTAAGCTGGCACTGCCAGGCAGGATACGCCCACATTTTCGAGAGATGGATAGAGAAGAAGCAAAACCGAAAGTGATTTTTCCTACAATCAAAGGCCATAATTCATTAAAGTATCAAGATATTTAGGTTATAAACACGCAATTTCAGTTTCATCAAAATGGAAATTAAAATTGTGACCTCTATAGGGTCCACAACCTTGAAATACCATTTTTTAAAAGCATTCGCGTACAAACAGCAGCCATTTTGTATGGTAATTTTGGTCCTATTTTCTCGAAATTTGAACCCAACCTTCCTTAGCTTGTAACGGTGATATAATCAAACGATTTTTTAAATCGGATAATAATTGTGACCTCCAGAGAGACCACAAGCTAAACAAAGGTGATTTTGCATATAATCAGGGGCATTAATTCAGGAAGTTACGATCCGATATGCGCAAATATGGAAAGGAACCAAGATCTTTGGGTAATATCCATGCATTTCAAGTTTCGTCAAAATCAAATTAAAATTGGGACCTCTACAGGGTCGACGACCTTGATATACCATTTTTCAACAGTATTCGCACACGAACGGCGGCCATTTTGTATGGTAATCTTGGTCCAATTTTTCCGAAATTCAAACTCACCCTTCCTTAGGGTGTAACGGTGATATAATCAAACGATTTTTTAAATCGGATAATAATTGTGACCTCTAGAGGAACCACAAGGTAAACAAAGGCGATTTTGCGTATAATCAGGGGCCATAATACAGGAAGTTACAATCCGATATGCGCAAATATCAAAAGGAACCAAGATCTTTGGGTTATATCCATGCATTCCAAGTTTCATCAAAATCAAATTAAAATTGTAACCTATACAGGGTCCACAACATTGATATACCATTTTAAACAGTATTCGCGTACGATCGACGGCCATTTTGTATGGCAATTTTGGTCCGATTTTTCCGAAATTCGAACTCAACCTACTTTAGGGTGTAAAGGTGATATAATCAAACGATCTTTTAAATCAGATAATAATTGTGACCTCCAGAGGGACCACAAGCTAAACAAAGGCGATTTTGCATATAATCAGGGGCCATAATTCAGGAAGTTACGATCCGATATGCGCAAATATCGAAAGGAACCAAGATCTATGGGTTATAACCATGCATTTCAAGTTTCATCAAAATTGAATTAAAATTGTGACCTCTACAGGGTCCACAACCTTGATATACCATTTTTTAACAGTATTCGCGTACGAACGACGGCCATTTTGTATAGTAATTTTGGTCCGATTTTTCCGAAATTCGAACTCCACCTTTCTTAGGGTGTAAAGGTGATATAATCGAACGGTTTTTCAAATCGGATAATAATTGTGACCTCCAGAGGAACCACAAGCTAAAATAGGTGATTTTTCGGACAATCAGGGGCCATAATTCATGAAATTACGTTCCGATAGGCGCAAATATCAAAAGGAACCAAGATCTTTGGGTTATAACCATGCATGTCAAGTTTCATCAAAATCGGTTCAAAATTGTGACCTATATAGGGTCCACAAGCTAAAAACGTGATTTTTCGTACAATCAGGGGCCATAATCCATGAAGTTTTGATCCGATACATGCCAATATCGAAAGCAGCCGAGATCTTTTGGGGATAAACCTATATTTCAAGTTTCGTCAAAATCGGACAAGAATTATGACCTGTAGAGAGTCCACAAATAATTGTGGACGGACGGACGTCCAGACGGACGGACGAACGGACGTCCGGACGGACAGGGGCGACGACATAATACGTCCACATGAAAATGTGAAATATCCGAATATAAAAAGTTGTACACAAAAACCAATCATGAAGATGTCGATGGTGATCTCAGTTCTGGAACTAGATACATATGGCAGGAACAATAGTGTTTAAAAAAAATTTATAAAACGGCTGCCACTAAAACCATCATTATTTTAATCCAACGTTTCGTAGGTAAATATAACACTACATCATCAGGGTAATTCAAATACTAAGTTAGTATTTGAATTACCCTGATGATGTAGTGTTATATTTACCTACGAAACGTTGGATTAAAATAATGATGGTTTTAGTGGCAGCCGTTTTATAAAATTTTTTTAAACACATGAAAATGTGGGCGTATAAAAAAAGGTCAAAACATGTCCATATAATATCGTAACCTGTAGGTTATTATACACATAGGTTTCAATGCATTCCCGATATGTTGAGGCCTGGTCGGGTCCGCAGTGCTAACAACAACCATTCGGGGCACGACCGTCGTGTCAATAACAGCTTCCTATTATAAATAACAAGATTACCGTATTCATGTAGCCTAATTATATTTTAAAAATAAAAATATGAAAATCAAAATTTCAAATTAAACATTGTTATGAACCGTAGAATGCACTATTTTAGAGCGCAAGCTAACTTAAAGTATTGGAATTATTTTTTTTTAGGCTATAGCTACTGAAATTACCATTACCGTACATTTAGTACTATAACTAGTCTGGAGTGGTGTAGTACTAGTATAGTAGGCCTAGATTATTAGTATTAACGTAGTATAATTACACAGGGCTGAATCACTAAATCGAGTTTATATTTTACTATGAAAACAATATCCAACTCTTTATTGTTCTAGTAAAACTATAAAAATATAAAGCCATGGTATGAATCAAATAAATTGATAAGATTCGCACGCCTTTTGTTTACATTGGTTTCACCATAGAAATATATACTGACGGGAATGCCAACAGTATGACGTCATCGCGTTATGTTACGGGACAGCCTCGTAATGGTGCTTGCTGCATAGGCTACTTCCGGTTGCTGTCAAAATGCCGGGGAGTAACTGTGTTTTCGTCGGATGCTCCGCCTGTCACACTAGAAACATGGCCTCTCCTTTCATAGACTTCTAAGAAACAACCCCGAGTGGAAATCAGAACTATTACGCATCATAAAATCAGCTAGGGAGAATCGGGTGAACATCGACAGACTAAACATTAGCTGAAGACATTTTAAAGATTAGTGCTTTTTTACCGGTGAGTAGAGTAGCCCAGTACGGTATTATCTATGCCCAGGCCTAGTCGATGACTATAGACTAGTAGTAATAGTATGGGCCTAAACAGTGCCGGACTGGGCCCACTTGCCAATGGCAAGTGGGCCTAAGCCAAAAAAAAAAAATGTGCCTTAGCCTCAAAGAAAAAAGTAAAAAAAAGAAAAAGAAAAGGTAGCAAAAGAGGGGAGGAGAGGAAACAGGGAAAGGAAAGGAAAGAAAAGCAGAAAGATAGATTTCGTTGGAAGAAACAAATTCTATTCGTACTCGAGGCAATCTGATTAAAACACAGATCCAATTTCGTTTCGTTTTTTATAGTTCTAAAAAAAATGTGCCTTAGCCTCAAAGAAAAAAGTAAAAAAAAGAAAAAGAAAAGGTAGCAAAAGAGGGTAGGAGAGGAAACAGGGAAAGGAAAGGAAAGAAAAGCAGAAAGATAGATTTCGTTGGAAGAAACAAATTCTATTCGTACTCGAGGCAATCTGATTAAAACACAGATCCAATTTCGTTTCGTTTTTTATAGTTCATAATTTTGTTTTACTTGTCTTTACTACACTTTAGGATCTGGGAGGTTTGTTATTTAACTCGTGTTCAGCTTTAAATGAGGGGTCAGCCAATCAAATTGTCTGTCGAATAGGGGGTTTGAACTCTCTTGCACGGAACTGTGGGTAGACATGAACTCCGACAGATATCAAAACAAAGCAAAAATAGATCGAAAACATAGCCCCTTGCAACAACGATTCTGATTGGTTAATCGAATGACTGAGCTTATGGGGTCAAATGTCATTTTCTACGTCATAGAACGTGATCTCCCACTATAAGTTGTTAGATCTACATGTAGTGTAGGCCATCGGAAGTATAAAAAACGAAACGAAATATAGATCTGTATTTTAATTAGATTGTACTCGAGGATGTGTGATTGAAGTGCTCGCAGGTCACCATATATGTCCATCCGCTGCTCTGACCTGAGGTGCTTGGAAAATGGAAAATTTTATAGGGGGATAACCTCCCCCCGACCCCCCCTCGAGCGCTCGCGTCTGCGGTGCTCGTAGGTGGGTTTCGCCTGCCATTTGCTCGTGGGCCTTGTCACAGGTATGGCAAGTGGGCCTTCGACCCACCAGTCCGGCACTGGGCCTAAATGTAATTGTAAACAAACAAAAAAAATGAAAGCAATTGGAACTCACGGATTCGTTAAAACTTTTGATTTTGACTGCCTTATTTTGATGTTCACTGAAATTAGCGTTTTAAATTCGATAATATAAATTCAATGATAGTGATAGATAGACCTGCCCTATCATAATCATATCCATATTGATAGAACTGGCACTTGTTTAATAATAGTAATACTAATTTTAATAGGAATCTTTAGTAGAAGTATATTAGGCCTAAGGCACATCTTATACGTTATAGTACACTGGCAGATCATTTTATATTTTGAATTGTTAATTATCAGTTCAATGAAAAAACTGACACTTGTTTAATAATACTAGAAGGCCCATTAGTGAGTACTACAATACTATAGTCTATGAAATATAGAGAAGTGGGCCAGTGGCATGTAATATTTTTTAAAGATATTATTTGTTTGATTGGATTAATACAAACCTAATCTTTGATAATAAAGGCCCATGTAGAATTATGTTACTGGATTACGTCATCATATTATAAAAAAAGGCTAAGTGAACAAAACTAAAGAATTATGATATTGATTGAAAGATATATCTTTACAAGTTTGATTTTCATTTGTAATTTATGCACCAACTCATGTAAAAAATATTTGTAGACACAGAAATCCCTGAAGAAACACTATAGGCCTATTTTGTTCAAACATACTAATATATGTATATATATTTTTTATTTTCAGACCATCTATATAGACGCCATTGTATTTACTTTTATGAAGAACTTTTTTTTGATGTCAACAAGGAGTTTTAAACCAATATTTTCTAACATTGGAAAACTGACAATAAAATGTTAGGCTTAAATAACTAGTGATTGTTTGATTGCTAAATCCCAATTTTAAAACAGTTGTTTTCTGCATTGAACGAAAAGCAGGCTAGTTATGTGATTGCCTGAATGTCTTTAAAACACATCTTGTGAAGAATTGGAATACACTTACAGTAGGTCAGAACTGTACATTAACAACTTTCAGTTATACAATTCAAATAAATATATTGAATGAAGTCAATGGATAATTGTAAATTTTTTCAGTAACTGAATATTTTGGAGAATGTTCTAGGTATACATTAGTGCTGGGTATTACCACTGCAGTCGGGATAAGATACATATTGCATTCTCAGACTTATGTTAAGAATTTTCGCAAAATTGTTCGTCTTTTATTAACTAAAATAATATAGTCCTTTCAAAAACTTATATTGTTTTAGTTATCAAAATACATCAATAAGAGACAATGTTCAAAGTTTTGTATTTCTGGGTCAAAGATATTTCTCAAAAACAGGGTACTGTATTCGAAGGTTGAGTAAATTCTTAAATTTGAGAATGCTTTGTGAACTCAGGGCTAGGTCAATATTTCATACAAATGAAATGGGGTTTAACAACCTAATTTTCTGCTCCTAACCTGGACTAATGAAGAAGATATGCTACACAGTGTGCTGTATGAAAAAAAATTTGCCCGGGCAGTGGCACTACGCTGCGTAGCACGATTTACCCAAATCCACCATTATTTCAACTTATAAGACAATAATTGATATTGATTTTTGCCAAATTGTCATATTTAATTACAGTTGTAAGGTTTTGGTGTCAAAATGTGATTTCGTAGCAAGTTTGGAAGCAGTAACCAAGGGACATAACTCGTTTATTGCACGAAATATAGATATAAATTTTATTATACGAGTTGAAATAATGGTGATTTGATTTGTTTGGGTAAATCGTGCTACCGCGCTAGGCCCTACTCTTATATCGAATTCCAAATGCCAAAGGATCTTTTATGTGCACACCAATGAGTACACAGGTCAGGATCTCCGTTTTCCGTCCCATCCGAACGATGAAACAGCTATCCTTGTCAGGCCCTTCGTCCTCCATCACTGACAAGGGTAAACTACGCTGGAAAATCAGAACAAACCTCCTTGGGCCTCGGCCAATGCAGGGATCGAACACCCGACCTCAAGGCCAGCAAGCCCAATGCAGGGATCAAACCCCCGACCTCAAGGCTAGCATGCCAGCGCCTTATCCACCTAGCCACCGTGATCCAATTTATTATAACTTTTACACACAGATCATTTACAAAATATTTTTATTTTTCGATTATAGATTGTCATATTTATAAAAATAGTAATGCTTTTGGGTTTTGTGGATCTCTTGTATAATGCAAATGAAAATCCACATGGGCGTTCAAATCCACAACTTTTCAAATGTATGATTTCCATTAAGAATTATTTTGTTCCAATTTGCAGACCCACAAATTGTTCTTGATAGTCGATGAGACCCGTACTTAGTGCCATAAACACTTAAACTTGAGATCTAATTCACACCTTATTTTCATAAAAAATAGGCTTCTTTTCAAACATCGGTTTGCTTGTACATGTAGCTTCCACAATATTTACAATGCAACCTGGAATGTAGAAATTTGAAAAGAAATAAAATTCTAAATATTTTTTTTATGTGCATGTGAACAGGCCTTTTGGTTTTTGATACAATCAGAATGACTAGACATTGTTCCTGGCTAGACCAGACCCTCCCGTCCTGCACTGCACACAAAATGGGGGAAAACTAGAATCACGTTTAATTTTCTTGGCCAAGACTGGGATAGAACCCGCGACCTCCTACATGTATATCACTAGGCCTAGTATTATTTTAATTGTACAAATCCTCACAAAATGCTGTTAGATATCTTGCCATATTATCTTTTGAGAACTAATCGACTATATATATTAGAAATGTGTAGGCATGTATCACAAGGACTAGTATTATTTACATTTTACAAGTCTTTATAAAAATGCACCGCTAGAATTCTGACTGCATATCATGACCTTTTTTGGGGGAAGCTGATTAGTTTTTAGAAATGGATAGGCATAAAACACAAAGCCTGCCCTAGTAGGCCTAAATTAATTTAACGTTACAAAAATGCAGTGTTTATCATGTAGGGCCGTATATTAAGAGGCCTAGTAATAATATTATAATATTTTCACAAAATGCAGTGCGAGAGAGATATATTCTGCCTGCATATTGCTTTTTTAAATGCAATATGTAGACATATAATTATGCCTTGTATGAGTAGTATTAATTATTTTATTTTTAGAAATGCTTTGTTATATTCTGCCTGCATATCCAGGTTTTGATTTTGACAGCTGATCATTTGTAGGCCTACAGTACACATCACACGGAAGTATGAAATTCCGCCTAGGTCCGCGTTTTTTCCGCTCAAGAATCGCGGTGTTTTCTCATTTGCACTGCACGGAAATCTAGCCATTCTGGGCGGAAAAAACGCGGCGGAATTATAAAAAAAGTTGGCAGATTATAGTCTGCGAAAATTGAAAAAAGTCGGCGGATTATAGTCCGCGAAAATTGAAAAAAGTCGGCGGATTATAGTCCGCGAAAATATAAAAAAGTCGGCGGATTATAGTCCGTGAAAATTAAATATAGTCAGCCGAGAATGGTCAGCAATATTTAGATGAATGTCATCCATATTGTTACTGTGGCATTGGAACAATAACTCAGGTTAACTGTTCGCCTGTTGTGCCCAATGGCTTTCAGTATATATTCTTCGCAGATTGATTATGACTAGTAACTAAAACCTACCGATACATGAATATCCTAAATCTATCCTTTATTCCTGTTTCTCATCGGTATTAGAATCTTGAATCATATCACAAAGCAAATGTACTGTATGTAGCTATTTGGGTGCCAACGGTTAATTTTACACGCAGACAATGAAACCATGTTTCGTTAATTGTGATAGCACTATCGGAAAATGGGCGACAGCTTGTCTACAAATATATTTAGCAAGTACCATCCCTTATTCGGCTCATCCATTACCGGTAAAATCGGGGTATTCATGACCAGTATATAATAGGATTGATTGGCCGGTAAAGGTGCTAACTAGTACTCATCAGTGTGGATAGAAGCCTATACGAAAATTATTAATTAATGATTTTGACGATTGGTGTTTGATGTATTAAAATCGGGGTATTCATGACCAGTATATTATAGGGTTGATTGGCCGGTAAAGGTGCTAACTTGTACTCATCAGTGTGGATAGAAGCCTATACGATAATTATTAATTAATGATTTTGACGATTGGTGTTTGATGTATTAAAAGTGTTTTTTTTTTAATGAGTTGTTTAAATTATTTAATCTTAAGCTTGAGATTGTAAATCCCGGCTTTGTTATTTTGTATTTTAAACTTCAAACCAATTCCGATGCAAGCTTGGAATGAACACATGTCGACTGGGTGACGCCACGGCAAAATCCTAAAAATAAACCTGTTCCCTTTTGTGTCCATTTATCGCCCGTATTTCTGTTATATCGTTTATAAAAAAGACGTTAACATTTTCTGCTATTCCATATACGGTATTCTGTTTGTCATAACAAGCAATGCAAAACCCATCGGTCGCTATCGTTCAACGTTAGCTGGTCGGATAGCCGTGGCGTTAGAGAGGCGGCTTCTCACCAATGCAACGAGGGTTCAATCCCAGCTCAGGGCATGAACTTTATCGTTGTAAGTGAGAGGGATATTCGGTCTCCCGTCCGATCAGGCAGGTTTCCCCCGAGTTCTTCGGTTTCTTCCTGCAGTAATGATCGAAATCATTCGCACGATCTGTGCCAAGGGCCAAATTTGAAAAAGGCCTCAGGCCTAATTTGCTACCCTTGTAAAATGACGTGATTATTATTATTATTATTATAACGATGTTTTAAATAAAATAGCATACGTATCGTTAATATTTCTTTCTATTTCTACATCATATATTTCTGCTATTCCGTATCAACTGTTCTAACACGTCCCCGTTCAAGGTCAGTGGTACTGTTGTCAGTCAATTCATACAAGAATTTTCATTGGCTCAATATCAGTCATTAATATTCAGGGTGTGATTACAGTTAAACTGACATATATTGACGTTCTTCAGTCTAAACTGTCGGCAAATCCACTTAACGTATATCATTCACATAGTCAATTCTTTCTCAATTTGTGTTACGTTCGACTCACCAAAATTAAATTCACAACCCGCGACACTGTTACCGTACTCTTGAGCCGTTCGTCTCGTAGCCATTCTGAATAAATAATATTTTAAATTTGAAGGTTCGTTGGTATTTTTTATACATTGCTGTAAATTTTACATCTAGCCGTTTCAAGTTAAGGATAGTTTCATACATGTACAAGATGGATTCACCGAATGATTCATTATTATAATTTACCGGAGATGTCAAAGTATTTTGATTATACTGTACACGTAGATGCAGTCCATTCAATAACCTGTATCTATAACTCAAATGGTTTCTCGATTAGCAGAATGTCAAAATAAAGAAAACAAAGTTACACTTATTTGTCAATAACACTCTTTTCCTTGCCGTTCGTAACGTACTTATCTCTATCTTCAAGGTTTGGTATGTTGAATGATCTGCGTTTCCCGTTCATGGCGTTCAGCTTCTTCCAGACGGCACCCGTTTGCGTGTTTTTATTCAACGCATTACAGAATGTCATCCAGTGCCCACTTTGTGCCTTTTTTATGGTGTCTCTTGCAGCGTATTTCAACTTAAGGTAATTTTGGTGGTTGGCTTCATTGTAGTGGCGTTTCCGTAGGCGGAGGGCCTTCCTTCTGTCGTTGACCGCCTTCTGACATTCCGGTGACCACCATGGTTTTCTAGTCCTTGGTTTTCCACCAGAAGTCTTTGGAATGGAGTCGTTAGCAGCACCTATAATAGAGCTCGTAATGTTGGTAGCGTACACGTCGATGTTGGTATCGATGATATCTTCTTCCTTCCACTCAAGGCAGCCTACACGGAATTTAACCCAATCAGCTTCTTTCATAATCCAATTGGGTCTCCCGTTATAGACTTCCCTGGTTGCTTCGGCCTGAATGCAGAATTCTATCAGGAGATGGTCACTGCCAAGTGTTTCATCTTCGTGTACTTGCCAGTCGCAGCGGTTTGCCAGACCAATCGTACAGAACGTGAGATCTAGGTGCGAAAGTGGGGCATTTCCTCCGACAAAAGTAGGGCTCTCATCGTTCAGCATGCATAGGTTGTTTGCTTCTATTATTGAGCATAGGCTAGTCCCCTGGCAGTCATTCCTCAGCGACCCCCACAGGACGTGTTTTGCGTTAAAATCTCCGCAAAACACTGATTCGCCCTGAGGAAGTTGATCGAGAAGTGACTGGAAGTCAACTGGTTTTTTCGTGACATCTGGGGGTACATAGACATTCACTATTGTCAAATTCGTATTATTGCTCAATGTGATGGCTATGCCCATTGCTTCTAGAGGTCCGTCTACGTCCAGTGAAACAGAAATATAATTTAGGTTATCACGGATATAGATGGCGATGCCGCCGCCGCCACGTGTCGTACTTCCTGGTCTGTCCCTTCTCTCACAAGTGTATCCGGGTATGTAGATGTCTTTCAAAGTTGGTAGTAGCTTGGTTTCTTGGAGGCATATTACATCTTTGGGTTGCGTGTGATGTATTTTCTCAGCTCAGCACATCTGGTGGCCGCCAGTCCATTAACATTAAGTTGTAGAACTTTAACCTGGCCCGCCATGATGACTGTCCGGATGGATGCCTCTCAATGTTGGAGTTCTACTGATCTACTGGTGTCTCGATTTCCATAGAAGGTACCTCATTGGTGTTCGCCTTTGGTGTTGCGACCGACAAGCAACTAGAAACACCGCCAGTGTTCGCCTTTGGTTTTACCATCGACGAGCAACTGGAAATATCTCCAGTACTGTAGTGGCGGACATGAGATATCCTCCTACGTAATGCGAGATTTACCTCTTGATCATTCTTCTCGTCTTCCTCGTCGTCATCTCTATATCTCTTTTTAACTGTGTTGATCGAGTTGACGAGGGTGATCAGGGTGTCTGCGTTTACCATATACGCACGGAGTTTGCCTAGGAGGCTTGCTGTTTTTGTAGTTTTGTCTTCGTCGGACACTGCCACCTTTAGGAGTTCAATCATGAAGCTCATGAAACCACTTTCCGTTTTGAATTTAGGAATTAAGTGAGTCTCATCAGCTTTCATTTTTGCTTGTTCCTTTTTCTTTGGGGTCTTTGTAGTTGGTAGTTGTTCTGATCGGGGGGGGGGGGCCTTTGGTGGTTCTTCCGGCGTCGATGTCGATGAAATTGGCTCCGTCCTTGGTTTATTAACCGGAGCCGATTCCTGACATCTTTTATCGAACGCTCCTTTTTTTTGAGAATATATGTAAGACAAAGACAAAATATGTAAGAGATCCCAAAAAGAAAACCTTCAGCCAGGGTATCAGAGAAACGATCAAGGAACTACGACTGGGGGAGCTCGTGATAAATAAACACGACCCCCCAGTTGTCGCCCCCTGGACGCTCCCTATACCACTGGTCAATCTAGATCTACTACAGAAAACTGACAAGAAAAATAACCCCAGTGCTGCACGTGCTTTCTCTCTAGAACATTTGGAGGACAACTGGCCGTCTGATGACTGGGACCATGTGTACACGGATGGCTCACGCAATCCTGAAAGGGGCACCAGCTCGTTTGGAATATACCTGCCAAACGGGGAACAGGGAATAAGCAGGAAACTGCCCAATAACTGTTCGGTGTACACTGCAGAGCTTGTTGCCATTCGTGACGCTATTTCATGGATCTCCCATCAAAAGACCGGCAAGTTCGTCATTCCAAACGATTCTCTGAGCAGTCTGATTTCAATCCAAAATGACAACTCGGAATCAAGACCAGAAGTCATTTTGGAAATCAGGCAGCTATATCAGAGGGTCCTAGAGAAGGGAAGCAAATTAGAGCTTGTGTGGATTCCATCACATGTCAACATTAAAGGAAAAGAGGAGGCAGATCGACTCGCCAACGAGGATCTCAAGGACACAGCTACACCTCGCCTCATAGACTACAGCACCACGGAAATCTACAGTATGCAGGGATGTGCCTACTATTAAAATTACCGGGCGGCCCCGCCCAGCACGAATATCGTCCGCCCGGCAAAAATATCTTGAAACAGATTTCCGCCCACCTCTATTTTCTTGTAAATAAAGATGAATCTAAATTGGTAAAAGTGTCTTTATTTGTGGCTTTTAACCTTGTAAATGGGATAAATTATTTTGACTCGTGTTAAACTAACCTAGTATCATACTTTAAGACATCTAATACGTTTTCGACGAAATAATATTTTACTTTCGATTTCTTATTAATTTGACGCGCAGAGTTATCTGATATTTAGACTCTTTTAACTGGTCGCACCAGTGCAACGTAACTATCACGACTGGTTAAACTAGCCTACTGCACCGCCAGTGTTTAAAATTAGCACTAACTAGGGCTTTACGCAGGTACTGGCACAGTGCATATGGATTTATAAATAAATATCGTAATATGAATCCGTCTTAATTCTTCGAAATCAGGGGGCCCACAAATTCTTGCAAGTACGCGACACGTATATTCGTGCACTTCTATCAATTGTAATATCCGTATCCACGTAGATTCCACCAAATAAATATAAGCATCATGCAACTAATTTAAAACTTGCCGTTGAGGTGTTGAATTGAATTCGTAATTTGATTATCAAAAGAGTCCAAAAGACAATTTCACACATGTGCGTGTATGACATTATATTACATGAACCTCGCGTGGCGTACATGTAACGCCCCCCGAAATTCCTTTCACACGTCAAATATATGACATATTTTTCCGACCTAATTATTTGATTTGGTCGAGCCGTGTGCACTCCATTCCAGCCATGTGACGCTACGGTAGAATTAGGTCAGATGACTTGGGGGACACGCGTTTTAAAATATTTATTTAGATATAAATACTTGATAATGCTTTAAACTAGTGACAGACAGATGAAAACGTGCAAAGACGGTGTGAAATTTTTGTTATACAATTTGCTGCTAGTGCTACTTCAGTACTTGACTGCCAACTAGCTGAGTAACCACACGGCAATGGACCGTATACGTTCCAATATAGTACCACTACGACTGAACGAATGCCGACTTGTGTTTTCGATAGAAAAATGCAGTCACAAGAACTCAGGAAAGAAAAAACCCAATAAAGATCTATTTTAGAATATGCCCTGTCATATTTTTAAATAAATTACCACGGCTTAAGATGCCGTAGTTCTTATTTGTGTTCTACGGCAATTTCGCTAAATACTATGACGCTGTTTTGAATTTTGACAGCTGGGTGTCACATATGAAATTGCTCATTTTCGATCGGAAAAAACGGCAATTTTCTGCCGAAGATTACCACCCGGCATGAAGATTTTTCTGGGCACATCCCTGAGTATGGTCAAAAGACAGGTCAATTCAATCTGGGAATTAAATCTCGTTGAACTTGACACATACAGATTCCGACTGGATGACGAGATCTACACCAAGACAGCGACCAATCACCCTAGACGAGATATATGCAGACTCATATCGAAACTAAGGGTGAAAGAGCGGCTGCGAGTCATCGTCTGTGAGTGCGGAGAAGAGTGTACCACCAACCATGTCCTGGTAGACTGCGAGGTTTACAAGGAAGAGAGACGGGACTTAGTGAGAATGATGGAGACCAATAACATACCATTCAACACTAAGAACCTTCTCTTCCCTAGACCAGATCTGAAGCTACAAATCTTCGAAGAAATCCACACCCTAATGGACACAGTTGGACTATGTAAATTAGTGAAATAAGGAAGGGTCACGGCTAGATAAATTCTCCATACAACGTAGGATGGTTGAGTAAAAACGTTCTTACAAAGGAAGCCCAACCATCCTATACATTTATTTTAATTTATTCATTTTACTTTATCTTTACTTTACTTTTACTTAAATTTATTTTATTTTTATTTATTACCTCAATTTATTTTTTATTTTTTCTACTTATTTTTTATCTTAACTTATTTTTTTTTATACGACGTAGGGTGGGGAAGTAAAAATGTCCTCTCGAAGGAAGCCCAACCACTCTACAACTTTATTTTAACTTATTCATTTTACTTTATCTTTACTTTACTTTTACTTTATTTTATTTTATTTTTATTTATTACCTTTAATTTAATTAACTAATAAATTTTAATTAATTCATTTTACTTTATCTTTACTTTACTTTTACTTTAATTTACTTTATTTTATTACCTTTAATTTATTTGACTACAACTTTATTTTACTCTCTTTATTTATTTAATTCTATATTAGTTTAATTTACTACTAACATCTACTAAACTGGCGGGATAGTGGAGTAAGAGGGAGTCATGGTCAGACGGGCTCGGCATCTAAACACTATTCTGCCAAAACAAATACCAGTGGGATAGTGGAGTAAGGGGAGACCACGAGAAGACAGGTCTGGCACCTAAAAACACAAATCCCACAAAGAAGACATCTACCAATCCAGAAACAGAAGAGATCATCTACCAACGATGTGTTTTTATTAAATAAAGGGAAGAACTTCACACTAAAACCTAATCCATGGCCTAAGGCCAAAATGGAAAGATTGCAAAATCATATTCTAAAAATCAGGAAGCAGCCTCGGCTCTCCTATGTCTTGTCTGTGATATCACTTAAGTGGAAGCAGACGTTAAACACCAAAAAGAAGAAGAAGAAATAACACTCTTGCTGGCTTGACAGGTCCAGAAAAAAATAGCCTTATTCTAACTACTAGATGTTTAAATGTCCTACCTGTTGTGTAAATTATCCATTACATCCTAATTTACTTGTCCAGAGGGTTCGAAAATATGTTTAAATCCAAGTTGAATTTGAAAGTGTTTACGTAAAGCTTTTCAAACCATGTAGTTGAATTTTTCCGATTTTTTTAAAATTCGGTGTGTTAAGAAGAAAATTGTATCATCAATTAATTGGAATATTGTAAAATAGTACAATTTGTTAACCAGAATAAAGATTGGGACATATTATTCAGTTACAACAAGAGTGGTATTATCCTTTTAAATAGTCCCACACGCTGTAATAACCTTTCTGTTGGACAATTTATTCTACACTGCCAGTAATGCACGCTTTCTTTTGATGTGTTTTCTTTGAAGTCGCATTAAACCCACGTGGCGAAAGAAGACGACTGTCTCCACGCCCCGTGTGAATTCGCGTGTCCGTAGATATTATAATAATAACGTTGATGGATTCGCTGACCAGTTGTTAGGTAAATTTAAATCTTCATTGAATATAATTACTTGATAGAACACCGAATACACCGAGAAACAATCATTCAATAATATTTTTTCAAGATGGCATCGCCGAAGCTGAATTCCAATGACATGTGACATGTCGGTAGCGAACTAGGTCAATAAATTTGAATAAAGCAGTTCTAAATAGCACTTAACATTATGATGTTTTTTTTTTATTTTAAACACATTCCGACAAAGGCTTTGTTTTTAAAATATTGTCGTTTTTATTGAAGGCTATATCATAATCGTACGGATTTTTTTAAAATTTTGAAGCAATTTCGAGTATGGTTGTCATTTGACAATTTGGCCGTGTGTCTATCATTGGCGGATGAGTGAATAGTTCGTTATGGACAGAAAACTACAAATTGTGTTAGAAATTTTTGGACAATAAATACAACTCAGTTATTGTTTGTTGATTAGCGTTATGAATTTAGACAAAATAGTAACTTCAACAATGTTTTTGTAATAAAATATACACGTATTGTTTGAGTTTATCCCATGATTAAAAAAATTGTCGATGTTTATTATTGGCTCAAAAGTAATTTGACCCCTTTTAGATATATGAAATCACATTAAAACATCAAAGAGAGGCCACGTGCGATTATATTCTTTCAATCTTTGATCTTAAAATACAGATGTGACGTAATCCTTTGATGTTGGCGTACCATTATCTCAAATAATGTACAGGCAACTTGCCAATAGTACATTATTTCAATATTACTACTGGCATGATGTTTTTCACTGCAAACGCACGTGCGGAGTGTGACCGAGTGTCTGAATTTTAAGAAGTTTAATGCTCTCGCGCTTAAGACATTGCGTAATATATTGAAACAACACTCGGCTTTCGCCTCGTGCAGTATCAATATATTACTTAATGTCTCGCGCTCGACCATTAAACTACACTTAACTTTGATACACGGGACATTTCTGCACCCAAAAGGCAACAGATACAAGTTGACAGGATGTACAATGTACCATTTATTTGGGGTTCATGTGGAATGCAGTTATTCTTTTCTAAAATAAAATGAGTGCCTTGGATTTTTGTGTGGATTTGATAACGGTTATACTTTACTAATATTCTATGACAACGTAGACTTGTGTCGCGTTCATTTAATTTTTACGGTAAGTACGATCTTATGTCTGATTTGAAAGCGCTTTCGACTCTCGTTGCAAGTTCTATTTGTCTTATATCTATCTGTAAGACCGGTAACCTAAATACCGTTATAGTTTGCAATTTAAAAGTCTATCTTTGCCGTGATTCGAGAGGAATTCTTAACTGCGCACTCTTAATACAGTAAATATGCCAAACAATTTGAACACGGCATAAACATCTAAACATGTATTGTGTTATGCATACCTGTCCTTCAAAATGTTCTAGACATGCATATCGTGAAGAATATGTAAACACACGTGTTCTTGCTATACAACAATTCAATTTGCACGGACTAAATACCGAGCCGTGCGAAATTTGCATGTAACTATGCGTGGATATACATGTATTTCTAGATTATTCTTTAATAAATTTAGTAAAATATGCCGTACATTGTACATGTTATAAAACACAAGAGTCGTCGATGCTGTTATTTTTATATTGAATCTGGAACAATTATGATCCAGGGTTTAGACAATTGTGTTCAATGGAGTGAAAACTTCTACAGTCAAATTAAGGCAAAGGTATACAAGGACGAAGAAAATCATCAAACATCAAATACAGATGAAATTACATTCACATCTGAGGATGTCCGGCCTGACTATGACAAACATGACAAAGCACTTTCAGAGCAATCAGATAGTTTTGAAACTAGAATTTCAAAACTTGAAAATTCAATCCAAGGTATAGACAGTACCCTGTGTGACATTAATCTGAAGTGCTCAAACATCATCAATAGTAACGGAGACATACATACACTTAAAGCAGAAGTTGCATTGATTAAAAAAGACCTTGAACAAATATTACCATCAATAAAAGATAGGTTGCCAGGCAACGAAACATACGCCCACAGCAACTAAATCGTCCAGGCAGTCAACAAGAGTTGTCGCATATTTTGAATTTTTTTGATAATGAAACATTTATAATACACTTAAATCTGATTAAGAGTAATTTTAATACTTAAAAAGTAATTATCAGAAAATCATTAGAATTTGTTTGGCTTTGGTATACGAAACATTTAATATCATGGATGTAGCTGTTCAAGTTATCAAAATTCATTGTTCGTCTCAAGACCTTATACTCTGTGTTTCAATCTAAAGTGAATCGGATGTAAACTTTAGCTTCTATAGTGTCCACAAGAATTTTTGATATGATCAAGGGCCATAACTCTGACAGTTATTATCGGAAATCGCTGAAAATCAATAGGGCTCTTCTTCTCATGACATTAAACACTGTGTATAAATTTAAAGTCAACGGGATATTAACTTTGGCCATAAGAGCATCCACAAGATTTTTTTAAGTGATCAAGGGCCATAACTCTGGCAGTAATTATCGGAAATTGCTGAAAATCAATAGGGTTCTTCTGCTCATGACCTTAAACACTGTGCATAAATTTAAAGTCAATCGGATATTAACTTTGGCCTCTAGAGCATCTGCAAGATTTTTTTTAAGTGTTCAAGGGCCATAACTCCGACGGTAATTATCGGATATTGCTGAAAATCAATAGGCTTCTTTGTCTCATGACCTTAAACACTGTGTATCAATTTAAAGTCAATCAGATATAAACTTTAGCCTCTAGAGCATTCACAAGATATTTCAAAGTGATCAAGGGCCATAACTCTGGCGGTAATTATCGGATATCGCTAAAAATCAATAGGCTTCCTTGTCTCATGATCTTTAACACTGTGTATCAATTTAAAGTCCACGGGATATTAACTTTAGCCTCTAGAGCATTCACAAGATATTTCAAAGTGATCAAGGGCCACAACTCTGGCAGTAATTATCAGATGTCGCTGAAAATCAATAGGCTTCTTCGTCTCATGACCTTAAATACTGTGTATAAATTTAAAGTTAATCGAATATCAACTTTAGCCTCTAGAGCGTTCACAAGAAATTGTGGACGACGGACGGACGTACGTACGTACGGACCGGGCGACGCCAATATACGACCACATTTCAATGTGGGCGTATAAAAATGATTTATGTACTGGCATGGTGTTGTTGAAAAATCGCATCACACAAAATTCTGACCAGATTAATGTTCTAGAGAATTATCATACGAAGCTTTGAATGACATAAAACTAGAAATGAAAACTATACGGATGGGTCAACTCGAACATGCAGCAAAGGCTTCAACAGAGCTAAGCCATGGTAATAGAACTGGGCAAACTAATAGGCCTACTATCAATAATGAAACACAGCAGCGGAATGCCAGTCCTGTATTAGGTTCCACCCAATCATCCAAATCTGAACCTACCATAGATGACATAAACAGACAGAAGCTAAATCAGCCTGAACCAGGAAAACAGAAAGACACCTCAGTAAACTACAGAGAACTACCAAATGAAGGTAGACAAAGAGACAACCACCACTGTGATAATGTCAAACATCTGATACTCACAGACTCTATTGGAAGAAGATTAAATGGTGGGCGAATGGATGTAAACAAAAGTACCTGGACTCAATTTATACCAAATGGTATTGTAAGGACTTATTGACTTCTTGGAAACTTCTCCAATTAATATTGTATGTGAAAAGGTTGCCCTAATCACAGGAACACGTGAACTCAGGAATAACAAAACTGATCAACAAATTTCAGAACAATGTTTAAACCTACTAAAATTGGCCAATAACAAATTTCCTAACTCAAAAATTTCTTTGTGTGGGCTTCTCCCTAGTGTTGATAACATTGACTTAAATCATAGAATTAACACAATGTAGAATACTTAAATATATATCAAATTGTTTGTGAAAATAATATACCATCTGAATATTACTTTCATGATGGAACTCATCTAAATAATATTGGCCTCTCGCGACTGGCAAAATTACTGAAACAGAATTTTGGTTTGCAAACAAAACTTTCCTTAAATAACTATGTGAATTGGAGAGGAAATGGCTACAGACCTAGACAACACACTTCATATTCATATCATGCATCTCCGAAATACCAACATGAACATACCCCAGATTCATATTCCCCATCACATTACAACACCCCACAACCTAAACAACGGCAGCGTTCATTATATTCATATAATGCATCTCCAAAATACCAGCATGAGCATACCCCAGATTCACATTCCGCACCACAATACAACTCCCCACAGCCTCCACAAAATAATCTAAACAAAAAACAACAGTTGGAGGAAATAATGAAACTATTAGCCAACCTTATAACTTAAAGTGTCAAGTGTAAAATTCATATGTTTAAAATTGTTTAAATTTCTTCTAGTTAAGTCATTAAATAGTATTTAAGTATTATATGTAACATAGTGTATATTTAATGTTTTAATTGTTTAGTCCTTTTCTAGTCATTTAATAGTAATTGTTTTTGATATTTAAGGTATTATTGTTATGAGATTATCAGTACATTCCATCCAAGAAGTAAAATCCATCCAATTTCGTTAAGTAATATATATGTTTAAATAACTAGTGTATCAGAATTTTTTTTTTTTTTTTTTACTCATGTTATTGGTATTATCAAAACTTTGCATTGTCCCTAATTTAGTTTCTATAATGCAAAATTATAATAAATTACTACTATTGTCAGATAGAATCTTTTATGGAAATCCAAAATATAAAGTTATCTACCTGGAATATCCATGGTATTAATGAAACAACAGGAGATAGTAAAATTTCTAATTCACAAGTTATTAAAAATTAAATTGAACCATTTGATATAATAGGTCTCCTTGAAACATGGACAAATAGCGAAAGCAAATTAAGTTTAGAAAACTATAATTATTTCCATTCATTTAGAAAAACAAACAGAAGAGGTGGAGTGATAGTTTATTTTAAAAACTATTTATCTGCTGGATTAAAGCAAATTAAATCCCAGAGTGAAGATATCATTTGGGTTAAAGTAAAAAAATCTTTTTTTAATATTAGAAATGACATTTACGTTGCATTTGTTTATTGTTTACCTGTATCTTCAAACTTACATAAAACAGGTTCAAAATATGATACAATTGAGATATTAAGGGAAGAGGTTTTGGAAAAAAATAGCAAAGGAGATATTATAATTAATGGTGATTTAAATTGTAGAACAGCTGACTGTCCCGATTTTATTGAAAATGATAAGATATCCACCCACATCCAATTATATGATAATTATATGGCTGACAATGTAAAATATAGAAATAGTAAAGACACCAAAATAGATTCTCAAGGAACAAAATTATTAGAAATTTGCAAAATAAATAGTCTACTGAACGGTAGAACCGGTGGTGACAGTTTTGGTGAATATACTTCATATCATTATAATGGTAGATCAGTTGTCGACTATTCTATCGCCTCTGAAAATATTATTAAACATATACCAAACTTTTGTGTTAACAAACTGACTGCATTGTCTGACCACTGCCAAATATGGTTTATCTTGAATGTTAATTTTATTCATAGTAATGTAACTGAACAAAAACATTCTGAAGAATTTTAATGCGAAGTTAAAAAATATTATTGGTCGAATTCATCCAAAGATAACTTGATTACTAATAGCCGAAGTGCTATATTTGAAAAGCGATTTAAAAATTTACAAATAAAAGATTTTAATATGACTGAAGATATAAAAGAATTGGAAAATATCGTACATGAAATCTGCAATAAAAGTCTTAAACCTAAAATCATAACAAATAAGAAAAATAAACCAAAACGTAAGGCTTGTGTAGAGACAAACTGTATACAAATGAAACGCAGATTAATTCAATACTCTAAAACGTTCCAAAAATATTACAATGACCCTGCAGTCAGACAAACATATTATAAACTGAAGCGTGACTACACAAAATTAATTAAAAATAATAAAAAGAAGTTTAAAAATGACCTTGTTAGTAAGATAACTGAACTCAGAGATTCAAATCCTAAACAATATTGGAATTTAATAAAGAAAATGGAAGAGTTCAGTAAAACTGACAAAGGAAGAATTACAAATTTAAAACTATCAGATTTAAAAGATCATTTTTCTAAAATTGGTCAAAACACTGATGATAACTTTGATTCAGAATTTGTGAACCAAAAACTTCTTGAACTTAAAAAATTGGAAAAGGAAAACAGTAGTAATGAAATATTAAATGAAGATATGAAAGTTGATGAAGTCCACAAAAGCATATCAAAAGCAAAAAGTGGAAAAAGTGAAGGAATAGATGGGATCACAAACGATATAATTAAGGCATTAACAATTCCCTTGTTACCAATTCTTCGCAAGATGTTTAATTATTGCCTTAAAACTGGATCATTTCCGGAAAGATGGGTGGATGGGCTTGTTGTACCCCTCCCAAAAGTAAAAAATCCTTCATCTGCTGATGATTTCAGAGGGTTGACTATCACAAGTGCTATTGGCAAATTGTTTATTAGTATACTTACAACAAGAATTACTAAATACCTTGATTCTGTATCAATACCCTCTCCATACCAAAGTGGATTTAGAAAAAAATACAAAACGTCAGATAATATTATTATATTACGAACTATCATTAATAAATGTTTCAAAAAGAAAAAAATACTTATATGCATGTTTTATTGACTTGAACAAAGCTTTTGATCGCGTTTGGCGAGAAGGCTTGTACGTCAAACTCTTAAACTTAGGCACACTGCTCGGTCACAAAATGGTCAAACGCAAGGGCCCCCGGGGTCGATGGGAAGTTTAGACTAACGGTCAAATTCAAGGTCGCGGTTGGTTAGCCTTGACTAGTGAAGGTCACCACGCCCATTGACTTCCTTTCGGACACGGACCCTCTGCATTTGACCGTTTTGTGACCGAGTAGTGTGCGACAGGGCAAAGTTAATCGTAGGTGGTTGAAACCAAGATGATAGGCTGTAAAAATTGTTATGGGGTCAAGGTCGTAAGTCAAGGTCAAATGTCCCAAAATTGACTTTGAAAAGTTTAAGTTCAGTTTTCTGTAAGATGACCTTGACCTACGACTTTAACCCAATAATCTTTCTGAAGGACATCGTCTCTGCTTTTACGTCGAACCTTAACTTTGATAAAACGGCAAGAAATAAGGCCACGAAAAGCAAAAACGCAAGGGCCCCGAGATCGATGGGAAGTTTATACTAACGGTCAAAGTCAAGGTCGCGGTTGGTTAGCCTTGACTAGTGAAGGTCACCACGACCGTTCACATTGGCCACGCCCATTGACTTCCTTTCGGACACGGACCCTCTGCATTTGACCGTTTTGTGACCGAGTAGTGGGCGACATGGCAAAGTTAAACGTAGGTGGTTGAAGCCAAGATGATAGGCTTTAAAAAATGTTATGGGGTCAAGGTCGTAAGTCAAGGTCAAATGTCCCAAAAATGACTTTGAAAAGTTTGAGTTTTCTGTCAGATGACCTTGACCTACGACCTTGACCCAATTATCTTTTTTGAAGGACGTGGTCTCTGCTTTCTCCTCGAACCTTAACTTTGATAATACGGTAAGAAATAAGGCCATTGCAAGCATAAACGCAAAGGGCCCGAGATGGATGGGAAGTTTTGACTCGAAGTCAATATCAAGGTCATGTCAATAGTCACACCTAAAGGCCAATCCACTGATCAAAACCAAATAGTATTTTATAGAAAATGATGGCTTTGCGCAAAAATTAAAGTTTACGAAAATAATATTAATTTTTATGAACGGCAGTGTTAGGGAGCTAGTTCAGTGTGTCAGTTTCCGTTTTAGTGTCTTGTTATTCGAGTCTATAAAGTGTGTCGGTTTCTGTCGAAATAGTAAACAATACAAATGGAATGAATGAAATGGGGTTTAACGTCCTACGCTTAAGCACCGTACCTGGGCTAATTGAAGACGGGCATACGCCACAGTGTGCAATGAGGGAAATTTTGCCCGGGCAGCGGCGCTACGGCCTACTCTTATATCGAATTCCAACTGCCAAGGGATCTTTTACGTGCACTCCAATTTGTACACGGGACCTCGGTTTTTCGTCCCATCCGAACGACTAGGCAGCTGTCCTTGTCAGGCCCTCCTTCTGCATCACTGACAAGGGGAAATCACGCCGGAAAATCGAGATGAACTTTCTCGGCCAATGCAGGGATCGAACACTCAACCTCCAGCCTAGCGAACAGTATTTCCGGTTTAAGAGAAAACTCGGTATTCCGACACTCTGTGCTATCCGACATAATTATTGTAACGATCGCGTACGATGTCGGATGTGACAGAGTCCACTGTATTTATTTAGGTAAAATAAAACTCCGCAACATGCATCTTTCGTACACACAATGCACCATCAATGCCAGGCCTTTCAAAATCTAAAATGTAGGTAGTTACACAATGTCTATGAATTTCTCAAATGATAAGATTTATAAAAAAAATAAATTTATGATTTGTCCAGTCTAACTTAAAAGACAAAGGTCATCGTGTATGGCTAATATGTTTTTTTTTCTATTCGTGATACATTGTTTAAAAATTAAAGTTTACAATATCCATCATTATATTACCACTATTTATTGTAATTTATTGAAATGGAATTCTAAAAAAAGGTCTATGAAAACGGCCATTCCGGTAAAGGATGCACACTATTATAATTTATCCCAAATTATAATCATACTATTTTCATGTGTCGCAATAGAATATTTCGACCAACATTTTCCTAGTACTGAAACTAAGAATTTAATAGAGTATAGTGATGCTCTCAAGGGGGCATAACCTGCTTGCAATGTCAGAAATTCTTAATTTTTGGCAGTGGAGGGCATTCCATAAATTGAAAATCCATGCTTTTTGGCAAATGTGAGTTTTCCATAATTTAAGCGTGGAGTAAACTTTTAACATAACAACCAAGTATGTGTTAAGTACAGCCTTTGAATACCGATTTAAGGTAAGACACTTGGTTAATTGGAAAAATTAAGTATTTTTACTTAACTTTTAGAAAACCTTTGAATACGGGCCCAGATCTTTTCTTTGAATATAAAATGAAAGCCGAAGATTGAAAATGTTCAGATTTAAAATAAAAGATCCTACTGTTAAACATGTCCATCTGAGCTTTGAAGTTAATTTACTAAAATCAATCTATCTCGGCAGAAATGAAAAGGTCGGTTTAAAAAAAAGTTTTTGACCGATTCGACTGAAATTTGATGTGTGATCATTGTTAGTCATCCTCAACATCCCCTGCAAATTTCAAGTTCCTACGACCACGAGAACTGGTAGAGGTACGAAAGTGCAGTAGCGCCCAAATATCAGCACACTCCCAGAGCTTGGCTGAATATTATTTAACCATTTTGATCAAGTGAAGTGCGGAATAGATAAGTTTGTGCTCCGATAGAATGCCTTACCTGCGGTCTTATTTGTCTTGATCCGTGAATAATCCGGCATATTATTTTCCTTCAATTGTCAAATCCAACGTGTGTGCTAACTGTGCTACGAATTTACGAAACTAGCTAGGTCAGTCCATCGACTGTACTGACTGCCATGATCCAAGAATAAAAATTCACGTGATATAAATCCTTTGTCTTGTAAAAATGAAATTGAAAAAGCAGAGCTGAAAATTCCCTGAAAGCCTAAATACTGGTAACAGTAACAATATAATTCCAGCAAGAAACGAGTGGCTTTTCCCGCCATTCTTTCTAAATCTCGTGATTTTTTTTTATCAGACTTGATTATCAAGTCTATTTCGTTATGAAGATTTCACCGTAATGGAGACCCAAGTCTTCGAAAACAGGCATGTACGATATGTCACAGGAAGAATAATAACAAAGAGATTATTGTTTCATAAATATGGGCTATCCCAACGTGTGACATCAGGTCAGTTTAAAAATGATAAAAAAAAATGATGTGTCGTTCGTCAAACAGCATTTAATGGAATACCAGACAACTCATCCCAAAAAAACCCAACTCATCCCACTTTTAAAGACAATTCATCCCAAGTCAAAAGACAATTCATCCTAAGTTAAAAGACAACTCATCCCAACAAATATAAGTGACTTCGAATTCAAGTTACAAATAAATACCACAAATTAATCCCTAATATATGAATTTATTACATCAACAATTTATTAAATTATACATTTATTAAATAATTTACTTTGTGTGGTTCTTTTAAGTTTTTTCTGGTATCTTCTTAATTTCCCTACTGAAACCATTTTTATTTGTATCAAAAGTATTAAAATAAAATACTCAATTAATTCATGATTTGTTAGACAGGAGTGATGTAATAAGTCAGACAATAATAAATAACATATTTTTGCTTTTATTGTCGTCTTTTCCCACTTGCACTGGTTGTAGATTAAATAAAAGTATTAAAATGCCCTTTTCTCTACCGCTGACTTTATAATAATATTTCTTAGAATTTTACATACCTCTTGTATTTAAAAAAATAACATTAAAGTCTTACCAGTATTACCTGTTCGATGCTGCCATCGTTCACAGCTGTCACACTGAACAGCCTCCTGTCTTGGGCGAACCATGGACTCACAAACTGGACGGGGCCCTGTTTCACAAAAACTTAAATCTCCTTAAAATCATTGTAAACTAAAATTTCATCATAACTTAGGATAGAAGCGTTTCTCGAAACGATTTTAAGCATTGTACCTAAAATCCACTAAAATAATATTGTAAGTTACAATTGTATCCTAACAATTAACTAAAATCGATTATAACTTAGGATAGCTGTCACCCTCTCCTAACTTAAAATCACGACATTGACAAACATTGATTAGAGCTACATTGTTTGATCTATTGCGACATACAGATATAATTGGCACATAATTTAACATACAATCATTCACAAAAAAAAATTTCATTTAATTTCTTTTCATAGCATGGGATATACAGCTAAGGTCCACCCGTTTATTTTATTGTAAGGCAATTTAATCATTGGATGGCGCCCCATATTAGAACTCCAAGAAAAAACCCACCCAAATCGCCGGTAAACTACACACTAAAAGAAAATTTATATCCAATGTCATGGAAAAAAGAGCACTCTATAAAGAAAATATCTTTGCGTTTAATATGGCCAATTTCTTGGTAGGCTATAAGAAGGCCTAAAGGCCTATAATACTAGACATGCCATACATGTAGTATTTACTCATGTTTCTTGGGTTATGATGATTTGTAAAAAGATAAATCAATAATCCCAAATGTGTTTATTCAAAAATGTTATAGGCCTAATTGAAATTAAATTTTATAATCATAAAGTTATTATTATTCCTTAATGAAGTTACGTTAATAAAACAACATAAATAAAAAAAATTAGGCGCCAAAACAATTTAATTTTGGGAAAAAATCATTTAATTGAGTAAGATAGACTCTTTTGCATTTTCAAAGTATCATTGAACGGGTCTATGAGAATGAACATTGGCTATTTGGCGTATTAATTTCAAAGTTGATAAATACTTTTAAACTAAGACATAAAATTTGCAGCCTAGATTAGTTGTTTGAGTGACACATATCAAAATATGTTTGTGAAAATTCTCAATAGTTTCTCTTGTCAAAAACACTTTAAAACTACGAAATTCAAGCGCTTTAGTTTATCGATACACATTATTTCCATTGAAGACTGCGAGGATATCAAATGCCAAGTTCAAGGTCAACTCACAAATACATTTTAAAACTAATAATACGCAATAAACTCATTTATTTCATCTCTCTACGACTTTCTGACAATGTGCCAACATTTCTACAACGTATGAAACTCTCCCTTTTGATAATGTAACCGTTAATTTAGTCTGTCAACAGTTTTCAGTTTCGAAGCGTATTTGCTTTCACCGTTACTACCCGCAGCGGAAAATTTGTTAAAATTGCATTTTAAGTTACAATCGATCTTCGTGAAACGCATAAAATTTAAAATCTCATTTTGATTTTAGTTAAAATCGATTTTAAGGATTTTAGTTTAAGTTTTCGTGAAACAGGGCCCAGCTATCAGACATTTTGAAAAATGATACAGAAATATTTAATTGCAGTATTTTTATACAATACCCCAGCTTTGACACTTATTCAAACCATTTTAATTAACATTATGATAATTGTCTTTGAAGTACTTCACCAATTTAAAGTTACATTATTCAAGATATAGATAAGAACTAGCCATTCTTGCTATACTAGTTCGAAAGTAGATGATGTAAAATGAATAATTTGAAAATTTCATTCAAATTACTCTATTGCAAGCGAAGAAATAGGCATTTAAAGATTTGACCGACCTGTGCAATAATTTCAACCACGGACCTGGTTGATCAAAGCTACGACTCGAAGCGTCTAGCCGCGCCATATTTGATTTACCACTGAAACGTTTTAATCTGTTTAATATCGGAGCAATCTGATGCCATCCAAAGTTGATTAAGGCCTGGATCAGTTAATTAATGTCTAATTAATACTTTAGAAAACATTTCATGCCCAAATAAAGACCTGCACTAGGCAGACTTAGCTCTTGAATAATGCATGTTTAATTAGTTTGTAATAGGGGTAAATACTACAACTCAGTTTAGTTAATCCTTGTTTTGTAGGGGACGTCTCACTTTCCCCACATCTATTGTTTAGAGTTCAAGGTCCACTAGGCCATGACTGATTAAACAACAAAGGGGGTTTAAGGGGATTTAAAGTATAGTCTGTAATAAGTTTGTGACACGTCAACATAGTAAATAAATACCTTTTTACCCGCTATAATGGTTTCTCCTTGTTGTATATATATTACATCTTTCATCTTGTTAATCAGTTTATTGTTATTGTTTTATCTACAAAATGGCTTCCAAAGTGTTCATCTATATATTGCATCACATTTTTGTTAATTAATCTGATGCAATATATATATTGCATCTCATTTTTGTTAATTAATCTCTCAAGGACACAGCTACACCCCGCCTCATAGACTACAGCACCACGGAAATCTACAGTATGGTCAAAAGACAGGTCAATTCAATCTGGGAATGAAATCTCGTTGAACTTGACACATACAGATTCCGACTGGATGACGAGATCTACACCAAGACAGCGACCAATCACCCTAGACGAGATATATGCAGACTCATATCCAAACTAAGGGTGAAAGAGCGGCTGCGAGACTACAAACACCAAGTCATCGTCTGTGAGTGCGGAGAAGAGTGTACCACCAACTATGTCCTGGTAGACTGCGAGGTTTACAAGGAAGAGAGACAGGACTTAGTGAGAATGATGGAGACCAATAACATACCATTCAACACTAAGAACCTACTCTTCCCTAGACCAGATCTGAAGCTACAAATCTTCGAAGAAATCCACACCCTAATGGACACAGTTGGACTAAGTAAATTAGTGAAATAAGAAAGGGTCACGGCTAGATAAAATCTCCATACAACGTAGGATGGTTGAGTAAAAACGTCCTCACGAAGGAAGCCCAACCATCCTATACATTTATTTTAATTTATTCATTTTACTTTATCTTTACTTTACTTTACTTTTACTTAAATTTATTTTATTTTTATTTATTACCTTCAATTTATTTTTTATTTTTTCTACTTATTTTTTATCTTAACTTTTTTTTTATACGACGTAGGGTGGGGAAGTAAAAACGTCCTCTCGAAGGAAGCCCAACCACTCTACAACTTTATTTTAATTTATTCATTTTACTTTATCTTTATTGTTTTATTTTATTTTATTTTATTTTATTTTATTTTATTTTATTTTATTTTATTTTATTTTTATTTTATTTTATTTAATTAACTAATAAATTTTTATTTTATCTTTACTTTATCTTTACTTTACTTTTAATTTAATTTACTTTATTTTATTACCTTTAATTTATTTGACTACAACTTTATTATACTCTCTTTATTTTATTTTATTTTATTTTATTTTATTTTATTACCTTTAATTTAATTAACTAATAAATTTTTACTTTATCTTTACTTTAACTTTAATTTACTTTATTTTATTACCTTTAATTTATTTGACTACAACTTTATTATACTCTCTTTATTTATTTAATTTTATATTAGTTTAATTTACTACAAACATCTACTAAACTGGCGGGATAGTGGAGTAAGTGGGAGTCATGATCAGACGGGCTCGGCATCTAAACACTATTCTGCCAAAAGATATACCAGTGGGATAGTGGAGTAAGGGGAGACCACGAGAAGACAGGTCTGGCACCTAAAAACACAAATCCCACAAAGAAGACATCTACCAATCCAGAAACAGAAGAGATCGTCTACCAACGATGTGTTTTTATTAAATAAAGGGAAGAACTTCCCACTAAAACCTAATCCATGGCCTAAGGCCAAAATGGAAAGATTGCAAAATCATATTCTAAAAATCAGGAAGCAGCTTCGGCTCTCCTATGTCTTGTCTGTGATATCACTTAAGTGGAAGCAGACGTTAAACACCAAAAGAAGAAGAAGAAGATGTTAATTAATCATTATTTGCTTGATAACGATACCTGTATGTGTATTGAAACGTAGCATGTTAATAAAATTCAGAAGTAGTATATCCATAAAGTGTGTTTATTTTTAGTGCAATCTATTTCTATGTCTTATAAGGATTATTTAATGTTATTTAAAAAAGTTAAATTTGTTAAAATCAAAACATTTTTATATGTGTAAATTATTAATGTTATCTAAAAAAGTTAAACTTGTTAAAATCAAAATATTTTTATATGACGTGTAAATTATTAATGTTATTTAAAAAAGTTAAACTTGTTAATTAATCGAAAGATTTTTATATGTGTAAATTATTTATTGTGATTTAATAAAAGTTAAACTTGATAAAATCAATACTGTTTTATTTTTAAAAAAAAGTATAGAATCACAATTGAGTAATGTTGTAAAAGCACAAATTACTGGGGAGCCCATACACAAATAAAATGTATAACGGTAGGCTATGCTGCACAGGATCTACTTGAACAGTTATATGTGCTATTTTTCTACATGATTATTGAAAAACGTGAAGATTGCATACCAGTGCTTATAGAGGATGCAATAACTAATTATGAACTGGCCTAGACCATTAAATAACTCTAGGCGTCATCAGATGCTCGAAATATTGAATGGATTTAACCGGCAAATGAAATGGGGTTTAACATTTCTGGGATAATGAAGACAGCAGCTTTAATAATTTAATTAAAAAATGAATGATCTTTACATGTAACTGTTTACTGGAGTTGCTTACAATAATATATATTTTAGTGGGTAGGCCTAAGGCCCACACTGAGAAATTATGATAATGAAAACAATAGGCCCGCACAGAGGTCGCGGTCGATCAATTTCGAGTTACGCAGACATTACAAAATTTTGCGTTTTTACCCTCCTCGTCTGCTTGACTTAGAGCATCTCAAAATTCACAATAGTCGCGAATAGAAAGAAGCATGTAAAGTCGTCTTGTGAACAACCCTATTTTAAGCATCCTTATTTCATTGATAGGCCCACTGTATTTAGTCTAATGACAACTGGATGATGTTAACGACATGTTGATGGTAGGCACGATACTAGATCTTTACGAGTTAAAAAATATCTTTCCGTGTTCCTAGCCACAATTCTAAACCTAACCCTTCAAAATAGTTTTAGATAAACCGAACCCTAACCCCTTCAGAATTGTTTTAGATAACCCTAACCCTAGGGAAAATATTTTTTAACTCATAAAGATTCAGTATTCTGCTAATGGTACAGTCCTTTCAATCTTTCACTTCGACAGAAAGTAAAGAGAAAACTGTCGCTATGAAAGCCACCATTTGATTGGCTGAATGTAATCAGTATAGCCAATCCCAAGTCTTGTAGGAAATATGCATCAACGCTTCCAGTAAGATAGCTACATCTACAACGTAAAGGAAATCTTACTGTCGTGTAGGCCTACTTACGAATGAAATAAAGAGAAAATATAAATACCTACGGATACTACGTACAGTAGGCCTACTAACCGACAGAGGTGTGTAAATGCCGCATGAAGCACACAAGTTGTACAAACAACGACAATACGACATATAATAATCTAATTTTCTCACGTCAGGAGAATTCAGAAACTCTAGTGCCCATAATAATACATAGCATATTGATAAAATATTAAAAAACCTTATTTTCTAAGCACACGCTAATTACGCAGTGATTTGGGAAATTATTTCACTACAAAGTCGAAAGGGCGTGGGTCATATACTTAGTTACGTCTGACACATTACTAACATGAATATGATCTCTAAAAACATCGAGGGGTAATCAGCGCAAAATTGGCAATCTGCGCACAAGCTTCATTAGCGCAGAGTGCAATCTGCCCAGATTAATAGCGCAGAGTGCAATCTGCTCAAAGAGGGCAGTCTGCGCCCAACATATCCACTTATTTTTTCTTCATTGTCATTCTCTGGTGAGGCTCCTGTAACTTTTTCTTTCATTTTACCTAAACGGGTGACTTTAACAATGTCCACATCGTGAATATCCACATTAATAAGGCTTCCAATATGTTTGACATTTTGGATGTCTTCATTCAATCTTTCGGTTATTATATTTGTGTTTGGCTCGGGGACTCGAACAAAATCGCATTGTTTTTCCTTTTTTCCCTATCAACCATTTCCTTTATTATTATTTCACTAATGTCACTTTCGGTTTTCGACTCGTCGTGGTTCTTAACAGTTACCTGTTGTTCATTATTAATTATTTCTTTGATCTTATAATAATAATAATACTTATGCTGGTTATATTGATAGTATTTCTTCCCTTATTTCCATACCTTTTTATACCTCCACATTCATAATGTGAACGTATTATGCCGTCGCCCCTGTGTGTGTGTGTGTCTGTGGTTCGCCTACAGGGCGCAATTCTTCATGGATTTTCTTCAAACTTATTATTCTTATTCCTTATACCCCAAGGAAGATCCCTATTGTTTTTGGTGCATGCCCAACCCCCCGGGTTTGTTTGTTTGTCGTCTACAGGCCACATTTCTTAACTTATAATCTTGAAACTTTGCATACACATTCTTTGTACCCTAAGGAACATCCCTATCGTTTGGGGTGCATGCCCAACCCCCAGGGGCAGAGCCACGCCCATTTTCTTTTCGTGTGTCTTTGTGTCGCCTACAGGGCGCAATTCTTACTGGATTTTCTTCAAACTTTGTATAATTACTCCTTACATGATCCATATTGTTTTTTGGTGTATGGCCGACCCCCAGGGGCAGAGCCACACCCATTTTCTTTTCGTATGCCTTTGTGCCGCCTACACAGCGCAATTCTTACTGTATTTTCTTAAAACTTAGTATACTTAATCTTTACACCCTAAGGATGATCCATATTGTTTTTTGGTGCATGCCCGACCCCCAGGGACAGAGCCACGCCCATTCCTTGTATTTATTTGTTTGTCGTCTACAAGCCACATTTCTTAACTTATCATCTTAAAACTTTAAATACTTATTCTTTGTACCATGAGGAACATTCCTATCAATTGGGGTACATGCCCAATCATGCCCGACCCGACCCCCAGGGGCAGAGCCACGCCTATTCCTTGTGTTTATTTATTTGTTTGTCGTCTACAAGCCACATTTCTTAACTTATCATCTTGAAACTTTATATACTTATTCTTTGTACCCTAAGGAACATCCCTATCATTTGGAACATCCTTATCATTTGGAGTAGGCCCTACGTTACCTACCCCCAGAGGCGAGCCACGCCCAATTTTTGTGTTTACAGGTCGCAATTCTTAACGAAACCGCTCGGTACTTGGCATATGTATTCCTTATTGCCTTAGGGAGTCCACTATTGATTTTGGTGAATGTCTCAACCCCCAGGAGCAGAGTCACGCCCACTTTTTGCCTTTGGAATGTGAAAGGCACAATTCTGAATGCATTATCTTGGTATACTTTTAAGTTATATCTAAGGACAGGAACTATTGATGTTGATGCATGACCCTCAACGCTAAACAAACCAAAAGCCTAGCCTTCTTGACAAAGTACCTTATCAATCAAAGCAGAATTGGAATGTGGACGTATATTTTAGCGTTAGCGTTATGTTTTGATATATATACAAAGATTTTTAAAATCATTTTCATTTTTACATTGGAATAACGACTTCAATTTCATTTTATCGACTGTTACAAAATTGCTGTTTCGTTCTAAGTTTTTATCGGAGATCATTTCTTGAACTTGCTCAGCCGTGACAAATTTGTCTGATCGCTGTTCTAATTTTGTCAGTCTATTTTCAAAAGCTTCTAAAATAGTAAAAAGAGTCTGCACTTTTCCTCAATTTCCCTATCAGCTTTTAGATTTTTTTCTCCTTTCTCTTGACATCGTGGACAGAACCACTTGTACTGTAGGTTTTAACGGGTGCAAGCTGATTGGGACCATGGCTGATTGGGACCATGGCTTATTGGGACCATATGTCAAAGCTGATTGGGACAACATTTTTGGCTGATTGGGACCATCACTAGGCTGATCAGGACCTCACGATAAAAAATACTAGAACTTAGGTTCTAATATTGAATTAAGTTTAAAGGAATTTTATATAGGCTATTATAGCGTGACTAAAAATTATGTGCTTTTATGTAGGCTACGTTATTTATGTTTATATTCCTTTTTACAGTTACACTATATTAACAGAGATGATACGGAAATCCCAAAACATTATACATCAATATTGTGTAATTACATGGATGTTATAGAAATAATGTTTAAACCAAACAAATTTTGAAAACTAACACAAGCAATACAGTAGCAACGGAAATCGGTTATTTCAAATATGATGTATATAAAAGCAGTCAAAATGTACCTTATACAGAAAAAAACATAATAGATTTATAGACTCAATTTTAACACAACTAAACAGGAAGGTGGTATCAAGGAAAAGTGTACTATATTATAACATGAAAATTACTTAGATCTTACTGACAGCCACAACAGAAAATTTGTGTGATTGGATCTGATTGTTTATTGGATTATTAGGCTTGTCATTAATTAACAATGGTGTGTACTGTGATTAGGGTCTTGTATATTGCTACCTGAGTTTTATACTATAAAGTGTGATTTAATTAACTTTGTGTAATGTGTATTTTATGTATATTGCTAAGGAATTTTTTAGGATACTAAGAAAAGTTTTTGCCCTTCCCTTGTTACCTGCAGAAGACATACCTCCGCATTTGAACAACTAAAAAAAAAATTACCAGAAGACCAACCGCTGATGCTCGACTTTTTTGACTATGTGAGAGTCACCTGGTTAGAGTAAACAGTATGGAAAGTTGAATCCTGGTCAGTCTTTGGTCGAAGTGTCAGAACAAACAATGATGTAGAGGGATGGCATAATAAATTAATCAAAACAGCAAAAAAGGGATGTTTACCATTTTATTTTTAATTACCCTTTTATACCAGGAAGCAGACGGAATTCCAAACCAGTTAAAATTAGTTAAGGAGGGAAAACTAAGAAGATATCAATGAACAAAAACCAGAAAAACAGAAGGTAAAATAATGGAATTGTGGAGACAATATTGCCAAAACAAAATTACCACAAGTCGATTAATCAACAAAGCTGCACATATGTATATGGCCCACCAAACTAAATCATAGCTTGTAAATATTTTGTGTTGTTATATAAAAGGTTATGAAATAGATGTGTATATTTTTTACAATTATGTATTTTTATATGAAATAATGTGTATTTTTATTTGAAATAATGTGTATTTGTGTTTGAAATAATGTGTATTTTTATTTGAAATAATGTGTATTTTTATTTGAAATAATGTGTATTTTTATTTGAAATAATGTGTATTTTTATTTGAAATAATGTGTATTTTTATTTGAAATAATGTGTATTTTTATTTGAAATAATGTGTATTTTTATTTGAAATAATGTGTATTTTTATTTGAAATAATGTGTATTTTTATATTAAATAATAATGTTGAAATATGTGTATGTTTTAATAAAATATTGGTTTGTAAAGGAATTGAATCACTACCAAATGTCTTATTATATGAAATAAAATATTGGTTTGTAAAGGAATTGAAATACTACCAAATGTCTGTTATATGAAATAAAATGATACAAAATATTATACAAAGAACAATTTGCCTGTCATTTCGTTGCAGTAATTATACTGATATGAGGCTATTTTATATTGGGTTACAATATGATAATACTGGGTGGTATTTATTGTCATGCAAACTTTATCAACACTCTTGTCATTGGTCCTAATCAGCCAAGAATGTGACGCATCTTCTCTGTGATTTAGCTCATTTGTATTGAAGCCGTCAATCACCAATTACACTATTATTTGTGAATTATTACATTATTTATTGTCATAGTTGTCTTATTATCAAAAATATGCAAAAATAGCATCATTTAAGTAATGGTCCCAATGAGCCTTGTCGTGGTCCCAATCAGCCACAAATCTGGTCCCAGTCAGCCAAGAATCTGGTCCCAGTCAGCCACAAATCTGGTCCCAATCAGCCAGGTCCCAATCAGCAATGGTCCCAATCAGCCAATTACCGTTTTAACAGCCATATCGAGGCACTGACTTTGGATGCAGAAGTATTTTGCACAATAATCACACTCTAGGACTTTATCCGTTTTCTTTTTGAAGGTTGTAGTGCATAATTCACATGTCCACCCCTCTTCTTCATTGTTAGTGACCGATTTTGAGGTTCGTTTAGCCTTACCTTGTGATCTGTTGGTTGTTTTTGTGTTGTCATTTACCGTCTGACCACTTTTTCCGCCATCTTGGTTTGAATCGTCCTTTAAATTATGAGTCTGTACACAATTATCCTCATTGTCTGAGTTCATATTTCACAATTTTTTAGTTATCTGCGATTTGGAATGTTACTTTGTTATCTAGAAACAATTTTAAGCAACCAAAACCCACTAAAACTAATTTATTTTATATTTTTTTAACTTTTTATCAGGCCCGTGAAAAGACCCGCTGTTTCCCAACCGGAACCGGAACTCATTCTTGATAGTAAATCCGATATGTTTTTTTTTAGGCATCAAAGTAATAGTAAATGATATATTATTAATAGTAAAATTTATATATTTATTTTAATTTATTGATAGTAAATCCGATATATTTATTTTTTAGGCATCACCAACAAGGATTATTTGGCCGCCAGGGAAAGCAAAATAGAAGTTCATTTTCTTTGCTTGCTCCGAGTGTGTTACCTAGGGAAGTAGCTTTAGCAACTGGTATACCACAGACACCTGTTATGTATTCACATACATTTTATTATGTGTTGGCCGATTAAAGTGGCATGGCCTTACAAAATACGAAATCGAGGTTGAGGTAAGATAACTCTCGAGTTCGGTGTTGTGGAATCGCGCGATTAAGATGTAATTGATGATTTTTGCTGTAGTGTAAATTACTTATGACTTGTCTCAGAATATAATTATGGAAGACGATTTTGTGTATTGACTTGTTTATCAAATCCCCTTTGTGTTACCCACCCAAATACACAATACACCCAACGGAGAAAAATCGGAAGAGCACCACTTTACTGAACCCTGGAACCCCACTACCACTACCAGTACCACTACTTTATTTAACTGAAATACTCTATTTAACTGAAATACTTTATATTTCAGTTCTTTACTAGAAGATCAACTAAATACATCCACTATATATAGAGAATCGTGAAATTTAATTCGAAATAATAGAGAATGGGACCAAGAGAGGAAAGGCGAAATTGGTGACCACTGATGGATTTTCCTTCACAGTAAAGGTGAGTTTCATATAATTGATAAAATTCATATAATTGATTGAGTAAATATCATTTAGTTAACTCTTTAGTTAATTGTGTATTTCAGAGATCATCAAATATCATTGGAGTAAATATCATTTACTGAACTCTTTAGTTAATTGTGTATTTCAGAGATCATCAAATAGTTACATTATTCAAGATATATAGATAAGAACTAGCCATTGTTGCTATAATAGTAGGGTTGGGACAATAATACACTTTTTCGTATGCCAGTATTCTGCAGGGGTGTTGCTGAGGCCAAATTGCATGCAAAACACGAAAATTGAAGAAATTTTGGTGTCCGGCAATTTTTTCGCTCGGAATGGAGCACATTTGCAAAATGGTCGCCAAAATATTAAAAAATCGTATTTTAAAGCGAATATTTCTAATTAATGCAATTTATTTTCATAAGTTTAGATCATTAATGGGATTTTCAACGAGAGTAATCTAATCAAACGTCCCACGAAGCATTTCTCTAGCTCTTGAAAACCAATATGGCGGCCAAAATCCAAGATGGCGGCCATATATTGCAGGGATTACCGGATATTTACAGAATACAGTAAACATGTCGTGTAATATATCATTTTATAGGATTTTACTGGTGCTCTTTCGAAATAAGTCACTATTTTTGCATTCCAGCAGGCCTTCCCCAATAAAATCAAAGATGGCGGCCATACATTACAGGGATTGTACTAGATATTTACAGTGTAACACGTCATGTAATCATGTATTATAACATTTTATAGGTTTTTACCGATGCTCTTTCTATAAACTCATTATTCTAATGACGCTTAGCAAGTAACATGGTTTCAATGTCACAGAGTTACTTGTATTCTAGATTAACAACAGATTTTATTGAGTTTCTGAGTTCGCTGCAGGCGCGGATCCCCCCCCCCCCCCCCTGCTCAGCCACAAAAAAAATTAAAAAATTCAACACTTTTTATGAGAAAAAACTCACGGCCGCTCAGGCTTGAAAATATGAAGGGAGCGAGTTTGTATACATTGAGTTGAGTCATGACTCACATTCCATTGTGGACAAAAACAAATAGTCACATACAGCTCTGGGGTTGCTCAAAACTAAGTTATTTTAACGATCCGTTAAACTCTAACGGACCTATATCTTGGTAACGGGTTGTTTGTTAAATTTACTACAGAAAACACTATAGAATAAACGGTATAAACCTGTACGAAAAATTTATTGAGGCCTTTATTTCCAGCAACAATCTTTCTCTCGACTCCGTTAAAAGATAACGGAGCTTTGAACAACCGGCCCCGGGCAATTATCCAAAATCGTCGACAGCATAAATTGACATCGGGACAAATTGACCCAACGGCAAATCGCCTATTGACGACGGCAATTTTTTTAATATCAACAGTATGAAAATATAAGTTTATTGAAATTTAAAGAGTTTAATTAACGCTGTTCGACTAGTGACGTTAAATATTATTGTGTTTGCTTTTTAATTTTATCGACAGCGTTGATAACTAGCCTAATTGTCGAATTCCCTTCCTTTCGTTTCTCCTTTTTCTCGCACATCAAGTAACGCACCAAGTTTGGAATAAAACACATAATGACGTCAGTAGAGTAAATCCGATCATTGATTTTTGCTCTTCATATGGTATCTTGAGATATTTTGTTCCTCACCTGTGAAGGGAGTATTCCCCATCAACATTTTATCGACATTTTATGCGATTTTATTGTCGATTTTAAGACCTGTAGTCTTGGAATTTAGCTACCGGAAATACGTCAGAATGCACCAAATTGAATCTAATTTACCAAATTTTTCTGGGGGAGAATTACAACGTTTAGCGCCTTCGGCAATTAGTTAAGCAGTTATCCAACCTACCCCCCCCCCCCCCCCCTGCAAAAAATCCTGGATCCGCCCCTGTCGCTAACAGTGAAATAATTTTGGAATCGGAACCGCCCAATTTGAAACTTGACACGACATTCTGACGGATGTACAGTGCTGTAGTTATTCTTCATTAGCCAATTTCAGATAGTAGCTGCCGTTCATTTAGTTTCTTTAACGACGTTATCGCAGAGTTAGTGACTGCACGTCCATGTAGTTACAGGTATCCAAGAGATTTTCGAATTTAAATTTGTTTAGCGGTTTCAATTCTTCTCACTGTTTTAACGTTAACTGTGTGCTTATTTTAAAAGTGTCCAAGAAGTCAGCTTCTATTTTTTCACATGGTTAACCGTGTCACTACGCCTTACTCATTTCCATATAGCAATAATACATTTATATTAAACTCCACTTGTCCAGAGGATCTTTTACATGCACAACAATATAAACATGGGAACTCAGTGATAAAGAGCGCAGAAATAAATGAATATGTGCGAGGAGTAGTGACGAGGTTAACTGTGTGAAAAAATTTGGAGCAGACTTCCTGGCCACTGTCAAAATAAGCAAATAGTAAGCGCTAAAGCAGAGAGAAAAAGTGAAACGGCTAAAATTTTCTAATATTCAAAAACGTTTGGATACCTGTATACTACATGGAAGTCCAGTCACTATCTCTTTAATAACTTCATTGAAGAAACTATATGAATGGCAGCTACTATCTAAAATTGGATAATGGAAAATAAACTACAGCACCTGATATCGTCAAAACAGTGTGTCAAATCTGACAATTGGATATTCAATTCACAAATTTAACGTCGTTTAAAAACTGAATGAACGGCAGCTACTATCTGAAATTGGCTAATGGAGAATAACTACAGCACCGTACATCCGTCAAATTAGCTGGTCAAGTTTGAAATTTGGCGGTTCCGATTCCAAAATTATTTCACTGTTAAAGAACTTAGAAACTCAATAAAATCTGTTAATCTAGAATACAAGTAAGTCAGTGACATTGAAACCATGTTACTTGCTAAGCGTCGTTAGAATAATGAGTTTTTAGAAAGAGCATCCGTAAAAACCCATACAATGTTATAATACATGGAGTATTTATTGCTACACTGTAAATATCCGGTAATCTCTGCAATATATGGCCGCCATCTTGGATTTTACAGGGAAAGGTCTGCTGGAAAGTAAAAATAAGTGACTTATATCGAAAGAGCACCAGTAAAATCCTATTGTGATTACTAAAATTGAAATGGTGAAAGGCTATTGTTATTACTAGGTATTATTATTATTTTTTTTTATTGGGGGAAGCTAGATCTCAGCAACTATAAGAGATAGAGGTTTGAAATTTGATTTTCTATCGGGAAAGTGGTGTGCAGCTACTGCTTAAAGCTATTTCGAAATTTGTGCGTAAAGCGGAAATGCTTCAAATCTTTAACGTGCACGCAAATTGTAAATCAGCAATGATTTTACAGATATTTACATTTTTGGATACCTGGAGAAATTTCTGAGTAGATAGCAGTTCAAAATCGTCGATTTTAGAAACTTTTGTCGCTCTCAATTTTTCGGTGAAAATTGGAAATTTTTTAAATTTTTCTTAAATTGTTATTTTTTGGAATTTTGAAATTTCACTTATATTTTTGGATAGCAGACATCAATCCGATTCCAACAATGTCAGTTTTGTTCTGAAATGTTAACTTTGATTTTTCACTTTTTTTCGCATTTTGGTCAAATCGTAGAGTTCTTATTTTTTAAAACTTCAGAAATATATAGTCGAAAGCCCAAACAAGTCCATGAACTATAAATTAAAATCCTCTGATCACCGGAAGTAGTCAAGAAAGGTATCCAAAGTTGGTCAAAATTGTAAAAAATGGGTGTCTGTGCGTAAAATGCGATGTTTCGATTGGTTCTTTACCGAGTAGTTAAATTATTATGTCGTTTGATAACCAATTGAATTGTCTATCAGATGATACTACAGTGACAAGTTTCTATCAAAAATTGAAAAAGTTATAGGACTTTAAAATGTGACGTATTATACGATTTCGGGCAACTTTGGACACATGTTTCTCGGAAACGCCGTCTACGATTTTTTTGAAACTTTGTCAATCGACAGTCTAATAGATGGTGTTTTGTGTGAAACCATTGTACAATTTCTCTAAATGTCATGAGTAGTCGAAAAACGAGATTGAAAATCCAAATTGTCGTATTTTTACGATTTGGACCATTTTAAGAGGTATTTTTCTCGAAAAGTCATCGTAATATTTATTTTAAAACTTGTTTTACGGAGAGTCTAATCTGTAGTCTGATATATGAAACCATTGCGCCACAGTCCTAAATGTCAGGAATGGGAAAACAAAGGGATCAAAAATTGAAAACGGCATCTTTTATTGCAGTAAGAGTGTATACAATCTGTACGTATAGCCAACGTATAACAAGCGCAAAGAGCATACAGAGAGAGCTATTTTTCAGAGTGGCAATTTTTAAAATAAAGGTGTTTTACTGTGAACCAATATCTGTTACTGGTGCGTCTATGGTGAAAATAATTCATATTAGTAAATAACAATTACTCCTGGAATTAATATCCCATGCTTTATGTCTACATGAAGTCATCCCTTTTAACCAGTTAAAATAAAGCTCCCCGCTGAAGCTTTTCATATAGAAGTCGCCTGTCTTAATAAATAATTCAAATTTCATGCTGATCATTTCTTGGGACTTTCTGTTAAAATCTGATTCTAAAAAGTCTATTGTTTTTGTCCCATTCGGAAAACTGGGTTTATTTTATTCAATTTACAATACGTGTATATCTCCGAAACTATAACAGATAAAGTTATGTTTACTGTTTTTTTCATGTTTTAAACAGTAATTATTACTATTGCGAAAGTTGCCAAGAGACGGGAAGTGGTGTAAATCTTTAACGTGCACGGAAATTGAAAACAGGCTCTAATTATGTCAATTTCTAACGGATTTTTGAAAAAGTTATATTTTTGTACAGCTGGGGATATTGCGGATGTCATAACGACTGAATTGAGACCGGAAGTGGTGTAAATCTTTAACGTGCACGAAAATTGAAAACAGGCTCTTATTATGTCAATTTCCAACGGATATTTGAGATAGTTATATTTTTGTACAGCTAGGGATATTGCGAATGCCATAACGACCGAATTGAAAAAGGAAGTGATGTAAATCTTTAACGTGCACGAAAATTGAAAACAGGCCATAATTATGTCAATTCCCATACGATTTTGGAAAAAGTTATATTTTTGTACAGCTGGGGATATTGCAAATGCCATAACGACAAAATTGAGATCGGAAGTGTGTAAATCTTTAACATGCACAGAAAGTGTCAATATCTGAGTTGTTTAAGTGTGTGTGGGTGTGTGTGTGGGTGTGTGTGTGTGTTTTAAGGGGTGAGTGGTGGGCATTTTGTGCTGCCTTGGGTAAGGTGAAAGCCTTCAGCCTTGCAAGCAAGTCTAGTTATTTATTATTATTATTTTATTTTTCGGGGGAGCCTATTTCTCAGCCCCTGTAACAGATACCGATCTGGGACATAATTCTCTATAGGGAAACCATGTGTTGGCTACTTGATAAACTATTTTTGAAACTTCTGCGCAGACCGGAAGTGGTCGAATTTCGTGCTGTGTCAAAAAATTAAAAAACGGCCGTAGATTCGTCAATTCTGTACCTATTTTCATACAAATGACATTTTCGGAAACCTTGAGTCTTTTCTCGGACAATAGCAGTTGAAAATTTCGATATTTCGAAACTTCATCGCTGACTTCTTGCGATCGAAAAAAAATTTTTTTATTTGAGAGACAATTTTTGTTATTTTTCAAAATATTCAAATTTGATCTACATTTTTGGATACCTGAAGGCAATCTGGTTCCAGTAATATAAGTTTCATTCCAAGTTATCGCCCTTTATTTTTCGAATTTTCTTCACATTTTGTGAGCTTAAGTTTCATTTTACGGCCGGATCAACGTTTCTCAAAGTCCTGATACATGAAGCAATATTGTCAAACCACCGTTTAAAGCAATTTCAACAACAATCCGTAAACCGGAAGTACTTGAAATAATATGCGATATTTTGAAAAAAACGTGAAAAATTGGTGTCTTCGCTAAAAACACGATTTCTCCGTCCGATATCAACGGATTAAACAAATTAAGGTATCATTTGGTCTAGCGGTGATTGGACCACTGAATGATACCCAATTCAAACGGATACTATGATCAGGCAGCAAAATATGACACGCTGAAAATCAAGTATTTTCTGATTTGGAGCGTTTTTGGACGCCTGTATCTCGAAAACTGCTCCAGCGATTTTTCTTAAACTTTATCTATCGATGGTCCTTCCGCTAGTCTTTAGCATGGATCCATTCATTAAGACTTTTATATAATTGGAATAAGACAAAAAAGGGACTGAAAATCGAAAAAAGTCAAAAAATCGGGAAATTTGGGAAAATGCTCTACTATTTTTTTATTTTAAGAGATTTTCTAAAAAAAAGATATATATTTAAAAAGCTGACCTAATTATGATTCTAATGAGGTATAATATGTATGCAGTTATTGAAATTTAATTTTCAATATTTTGACATTTTTAACACTTTTGAACATAGGATTTCTCAGAAGTATCAAGTATTTTATTTGATCGTATAGTGTTGTATATCATTAGAGAGCCCTGTTTCCATGCAAACTGCATGAGAAAACTACTCGACAATGATTCATATACCGGAAGTAGTTCAAAAAACGACGAAAAATGTAAAAAAGATGAAAAAATTGGAGCTCTTGCCAAAAGTTCGAATTCTCCGTCACATATTAGCAGACCAAAACAATTAAAGTGTCTTTGGACGATCGTATAACATCTAAATAACACGAATTTGATTCTTAGGAAATAAATTAGGGTACGCCGAAAACTAAGTATTTTCCGTTTTGGAGCATTCTGAGACGCCTTTTTCTCAACTACGATTTTTCTTAAATATTTTTTACTCAGAGTCCTATCGGTGGCCTAGCGTGTGCATTTAATAATAAAAGCGTTGCAATATTATAGGTGGTCCAAAAATGACCTCAATCTTTGAAAAAAGTTGAAAAATTATTGAAAATGCTCTTTTATTTATCTTTTTTTTCGAAAATTACTCAATGAATGTTTCTGACATTTCTGGTACAGAAAGTTAAGTATCTAATCAACTTGTTAAAGCTATTCCGACAATGATCGTAAAACCAGAAGTAGTCGAAAAATTCTCCGATATTATGAATTTTTTTTACATTTTTACAGAAAACTTTTTTATTTATGAATAATTTTTGATGGTAGTTTACACAGAGTATCACCCTACTTGAGCAGAAGTGAGAAAGAATTTTGTCTCAGTAATTTTCTTTAGTCGCCATTGGCTAATTATAACTTATCTATATTATAAGTGAGGTTTATGAATTCAAATAAAAATAAAATAATCCCTAATTATTATTCATTAGTATCTACAAAGTATATACATGTATTCATACACGGCACCGAGACTCGCCCCTGAGTGGCTGATACACCCATCCTGGCACCAGTCTTCCTGCTGATTGGCCGATACACCCATCTGGGCACTTGCCTTTGTCTCTGACTTTGCCGCCAAACTTCATTAGTTCTCAGTCTTTATCCTGCTAAAGTCTACATTATTATCGTTCCCAATTTACTACCGTTTTTTCATCAAAACTGAACTCAAGAGTGGAATTTAGATACCGGTACGCGAAGTTTTTAAAAACTTTGGATATACGTAGAGAGACGTTTATCAAATTCCGCATATTGACGTTGTTCCCGACAACATTAAAAAACGGATTTGGGAAGGGAAAGATGTCAATCTTGTATCTTTACTAATACTAATACCTAAAGTCCTAAGGCAGAGACCCACACACAACAATCCGATGGAGAGATTACTCCCGGCAACGGCATTACCATTAATTTCAACAATAATCCGGATCCGAGACTACAGAAAACCCTCAACATATCCGAATTTATAACTGCGTTCGGTAAATTTAAAAGAGTTATGGCCACCAAATTCCCAGAACGCAGGGAGGAATTGGATATGTATGAGGCGAACATTATCGACATCCACAACGTGTACGGTTCAAGATACTTTGAATACCACCGGCAATTCTCTGCTAGGGCCGCAGCAGCGCTGAGAGACAGCAACATTAGAGTCGATTGGTCTCTGAAGGATATGACACTTCTTAGTATGGTTGTTGGTAACTCTCGCGTAAACTCATGCGGTACATGTTATTCCACTACACATGCCACGCCGTTCTGTCCTTAGCTGCATTCTGGAAATAATACAGGTGGATACCAACACCAGATCCAGAATTATAACTCAAAAAATTCAACTGCTGCAACGCGGGAAGATCGACACGGACGTCCCAGGGTCAAATCGAACGGGACAGAAATTTGTAACAATTACAATTCAGGAAAGTGTCTCCGTACACGCTGCCCATGTTTGCAGTTCGTGTCATTCTTCCGACCACGTTAGTGCCGCATGCGGGAAGAAAGACTACACGAAGAAACATGTCACATCTAGACCTAATAATAGAGACTGACTACCAGTACATGACACTAACAGCGCACATATTATTAACTCGCCCATTAATATTTCACAACTAGAAAAGGAACTTTTAAAACATCCAGATCGTGAATTTGTACGCTATTTGTGTGACGGCTTTACATTCGGTTTTGATACAATGGTAACCGAGACTGAGTTACCGACTAAGGAATGCAGGAACTTATTGTCAGCTTCACAACAAAAAGACAAAGTGGACACACTAATCCAAACTGAAGTGAATAAAGGTTTCCTGCAGGGCCCCTTTCAAGAGCTGCCCTTTTCAAAATATCGGGTTAGTCCCATTGGCGTGTCCTTAGGAAAATACAGTGGAAAGCCGCGGCTGATAGTAGATCTGTCATCGCCACACGACAGCGACGAACATTTAAGCATTAACGAGCTAATTAGCAAAGAGGAATGTTCATTAAGCTATGTAAAAATCGATGACGCAGTTTGCATTATACATATGTTAGGCAAACATACTACTATGTGTAAAACAGATATTTCGGACACTTTCAAACTCATCCCAATACTACCTTCGCAGTGGCATCTTTTCTGCATCAAATGGCGCAAGGAATATTATTATTATACTAGACTCGCTTTTGCATGTCGCTCGAGTCCCAGAATATTCGATACCCTGTCACAAGCCATATGCTGGATCGCAACTAATAATTACGGTATCAAATATATTCTCCACCTTTTAGATGACTTTATTACATTCGAACATCCAAACAATTGCGGCGAGAGGAACATGACATTGCTACATCTAATTTTCAACCGTCTAAATATACCTATGGCTAAACATAAAACCTTCGGGCCTGCAACAGTGATAGAATACCTTGGCATAATTTTGGATTCAGTTAAGATGGAGTCGAGACTTCCCAGCGACAAATTATGCAGAATTTCTTCGTTCTTATCTGATTTCCATACTAGACATTCATGCACCAAACGCGAAATCCTACAATTACTTGGACACTTAAATTTTGCAAGTAGGGTGGTGCTCCCAGGACGGTCGTTTGTTTCACACTTAATTAAGTTATCTACACAAGTGCACCGATTACATTACCACCTAAAGCTCAATGCTGAATGCCGAGAGGATATTAAAATGTGGTTAATATTCCTGTCTACCTGGAATGGAGTGTCAATGTTTCACAACGTCACTTCCACCCTGTCTGACGATATTCAACTATTTACAGACGCGTCTGGTACTATCGGATTTGGTGGCTATTTTGAAGGCAAATGGTTCTCAGAATCATGGCCGTCTAACCTGGAACCATCCATATTCGACGACACAGAAATTTCCATTGCATTTCGTGAACTGTACCCCATAGTCGTCGCCGCAGTGATCTGGGGAAAATCATGGTCAAGGAAACGTCTAGTGTACATGTGTGACAATACGGCTACAGTCGCCATCGTTCAAAAAGGTCGATCAAAATCACCCAATATCATGCGGCTAGTCAGAACTCTTACTTATTATGCAGCCACATATAACTTAACTTTCAAATCCACCCATGTTCCCGGCCGCGTAAATGTAATCGCTGACTCTCTTTCTCGATTGCAGATAGACAGATTTCGGAAATTGGACCCTGCCGCGGACAAGAACCCTTGCCAAGTACCATCAATCCACAACATTTTATGGAACTCAGACCAGCTCTTAACTTCTTTTGGAAACATGCCATCGCCCCAAGCACGAGATTGACGTACCAAACAGGTTTCCAGAGATACATTAATTTCTTGTTGATGACATGTGTTCTCGCATACGTCGAGCAAGATTTCTCCAACGTACCAGTGAACGAACAATCGTTAATTTACTTCGCTACGTTCTGTGCCAGTCGCTTAGGTATCTCCTACAGCACGATTAAACTTTATCTCTTCGGCATTCGTTTTATGTCAATGGAAATTAACATTAGCTACCCTCATAGTAATCAACTAAATAGCTTATATACAATGCTTAAAGGTGTTAAACGAGTGCAAGTGCGGAGGGCTAGACCTAGACACCCAGTGACTTTCCATATTCTCAGGGATATTTGTTATTGTCTGAGGAAAGGCCTTTACTCTCCATTTAATAACATTCTTTTCAAGACAGTGTGCCTTGTGGCCTTTTTATACGCCCACATTGAAATGTGGTCGTATATTGCCGTCGCCCCCGTCCGTCCGTCCGTCGGTCCGTCCGTCGGTCCGTCGGTCCGGCGTCCACAATTGCTTATGGACGCTCTAGAGGCCAAAGTTAATATTCGATTGACTTTAAATTTATACACAGTGTTTAAGGTCATGAGACGAAGAAGCCTATTGATTTTCAGCGATTTCCGATAATAACTGTTAGAGTTATGGCCCTTGATCACATAAAAAAATCTTGTGGACGCTCTAGAGGCTAAAGTTAATAACCGATTGACTTTAAATTTATACACAGTGTTTAAGGTCATTAAATGAAGAAGCCTATTGATTTTCAGCAATTTCCGATAATTACTGTCAGAGTTATGGCCCTTGATCACTTAAAAAAATCTTATGGACGCTCTAGAAGCCAAAGTTAATATCCGATTGACTTTAAATTTATACATAGTGTTTAAGGTCATGAGACGAAGAAGCCTGTTGATTTTCAGCAATTTCCGATAATAACTGTCAGAGTTATGGCCCTTGATCACTTCAAAAAATCTTGTGGGCGCTCTAGAGGCTAAAGTTAATAACCGATTGACTTTAAATTTATACACAGTGTTTAAGGTCATAAAATGAAGAAGCCTATTGATTTTCAGCAATTTCCGATAATTACTGTCAGAGTTATGGCCCTTGATCACTTAAAAAAATCTTATGGACGCTCTAGAGGCCAAAGTTAATATCCGATTGACTTTAAATTTATACACAGTGTTTAAGGACATGAGACGAAAAAGCCTATTGATTTTCAGCAATTTCCGATAATTACAATCAGAGTTATGGCCCTTGATCTCTTTAAAAAATCTTGTTGACGCTCCAGAGGCTAAAGTTAATAACCGATTGACTTTAAATTTATACACAGTGTTAAGGTCATTAAATGAAGAAGCCTATTGATTTTCAGCAATTTCCGATAATTACAATCAGAGTTATGGCCCTTGATCTCTTTAAAAAATCTTGTTGACGCTCCAGAGGCTAAAGTTAATAACCGATTGACTTTAAATTTATACACAGTGTTTAAGGTCATTAAATGAAGAAGCCTATGGATTTGCAGCAATTTCTGATAATTACTGTCAGAGTTATGGCCCTTTATCGCTTATAAAAATCTTGTGGACGCTCTAGAGGCTAAAGTTAATAACCGATTGACTTTAAATTTATACACAGTGTTTAAGGTCATGAGACGAAGACGCCTATTGATTTTCAGCAATTTCAGATAATTACTGACTGAGTTATGGCCCTTGATCACTTTCAAAATTTTGTGGACGCTCTAGAGGCTAAAGTTAATATCAGATTGACTTTAAATTTATATAAATTGTTGAAGGTCATGAGACGAACAAGTATATTGAGTTTCAATGAATTTAGATAACTTGAACAGCATGGAGGAGAACTTTATCAAAGCCAAACAAATTCCATTGATTTTCTGATAATTACATAATGAGTTGTTACTTTTAATCAGATTTTAGTGTATTATAAATGTTTCATTACCGAAAAAAGTAAAATATGCGACAACTCTTGTTGACTGCCCGGACGATTTAGCTGCTGTGGGCGTATGTTTCGTTGCCTGGCAACCTATGTTTGGATTCTTACGTTGTGGTGAATTTACCATAACAGACAATTTTGACCCCAAATTTCATTTGTGTGTGCAGGATCTTACAATTTTAGAAGACTGTTGCCTACTAAAACTTAAATTGTCTAAAACTGATCCCTTTAGACAAGGTGTTACAATCAAAATATTTAAAATCAATAATGATATATGTCCTTATGAAAGTTGTTGTAAATATATGCATTTAAGACTTCAATCTAATCCTTCACCTCTCGACCCTCTTTTTATTTATAATAGCAACGCACTTAAGAGGTCAGACTTTTTAACTAACTTTCGACATGTATTGTCAGTCATCGGGGTTGACTCGAGTGCCTTTCATGGTCATTCTTTCCGAATCGGGGGGGGTGGGTGGGGTTTGGGCCAGCTGCGCAGCATCCGCACACGTGGAAGATCACCTAATCAAAGTACTTGGTCGGTGGTCATCCGATTCCTATTGTAGATACATCAGGACGCCTGACACAATTCTTAAAAATGCCCACAGGTCAATAGATACTTGTCCAACATGCTTTTCACCGTGCGAGATTCAGGAACAATTACATATTCCTATTATAGAACTTGACTATAGTAATATTTGTTGTTACTAATTGCCTGCTAATGAGATATTTCGACTCAAATATCCGGATGACGAATATAAATCGCAAAAGCACATCAACGATATTTCGACATTTTCGATACATCGTCCAGCTCTATTCCCATAATAGTTAGTATGTCGTAGTTAAGGTTGTCACAGTTTAAGTACACGTATGTCTCTTAAGGTTATCTTAGTTTCAGTACGTATTAAGATTGTTATAGTTTTAGTCTCTCTTAAGGTTATCATAGTCGTAGTTTGTTTCATAATTAGTATGTACTTAGGTTATTAGTTATACATTTACTTCCAATATTTTGGGGCACTCAGCTATTTGTAATCAAACTACCTGAGTTTTGGGCCATAGTAAAGGATAATCCAGCATTATCATTTAACCATGTTCCCCAAAACATTACTTGATCTCAAACTGTTCCCATTACGACAAGCGGGGGAGATCCCATTATTCATATCTTACACCATACATCCGGCTATTTCGTACATAGCCCACGATGTCGTGTTGCCAAACACCATACATCCGGCTATTTCGTACATACATGTAGCCCATGATGTCGTGTTGTCGAACACCATACATCCGGCTATTTCGTACACAGCCCATGATGTCGTGTTGCCCAACACCATACATCCGGCAAATTCGTACACAGCCCATGATGTCGCGTAGTCAAGCATCCCTCTTCCGGAGGGGAGGGGGATTACAGATTAACTTGCTACATAAGAAATTACGTACATGTAACAAGTTAATTAAGTACTTCATTATATAGCTGAGTCTGCCCCTTTTGCCAAATATTATTGTTAATAAAGTTATGAAATTATAACTAGTCTTTCAGTTTTTTGATTTCATAAATTATAACTTATGTATATTATAAGTGAGGTTTATGAATTCAAATAAAAATAAAATAATCCCTAATTATTATTCATTAGTATCTACCAAGTATATACATGTATTCATACACGGCACCGAGACTCGCCCCTGAGTGGCTGATACACCCATCCTGGCACCAGTCTTCCTGCTGATTGGCCGATACACCTATCTGGGCACTTGCCTTTGTCTCTGACTTTGCCGCCAAACTTCATTAGTTCTCAGTCTTTATCCTGCTAAAGTCTACATTATTATCGTTCCGAATTTACCCACCACCATCCCCTACGACCTTCCTCACCATTGTCACACCAACAATCATTTGGTACAAAGGCATGTTCTTCTATGGTAGATCATTTAAGATTATGTTGTTAACCTTAATACGTTATTTCTATAACTATTTTTTAGGATGTTTATTGTTTATATGCATGTACAGTCTCGCTTTGAACGAAGTATAGGTTACTCCATCTTATCTGTAATAGTTTACAATATAGTTCGCTTAATTCAAGCCGCTTAAGTAATATGTATATTGTTGTGCAATATTGTAAGTTTGTATACATATATGTACCCAGATGTATTGTGGAAGTCTCAGCTATTTAATAAGTAAAGGATGGGCCATAGTAAAGGATAATCCAGCATTATCATTTAACCATGTTCCCCAAAACATTACTTGATCTCAAACTGTTCCCATTACGACGAGCGGGGGGAGATCCCATTATTCATATCTTACACCATACATCCGGCTATTTCGTACATAGCCCACGATGTCGTGTTGCCAAACACCATACATCCGGATATTTCGTACATACATGTAGCCCATGATGTCGTGTTGTCGAACACCATACATCCGGCTATTACGTACACAGCCCATGATGTCGTGTTGCCCAACACCATACATCCGGCAAATTCGTACATAGCCCATGATGTCGCGTAGTCAAGCATCCCTCTTCCGGAGGGGAGGGGGATTACAGATTAACTTGCTACATAAGAAATTACGTACATGTAACAAGTTAATTAAGTACTTCATTATATAGCTGAGTCTGCCCCTTTTGCCAAATATTATTGTTAATAAAGTTATGAAATTATAACTAGTCTTTCAGTTTTTTGATTTCATAAATTATAACTTATGTATATTATAAGTGAGGTTTATGAATTCAAATAAAAATAAAATAATCCCTAATTATTATTCATTAGTATCTACCAAGTATATACATGTATTCATACACGGCACCGAGACTCGCCCCTGAGTGGCTGATACACCCATCCTGGCACCAGTCTTCCTGCTGATATAGCAAAAAGAATGCGCGCTGTAAAGGGGCACAAATCGTTAGCTCAGATTTTTTAATTTCAATTTCATTTTCGAGCAATTTCGAATAAATGTAAAAAAGATAGGTTGCCAGGCAACGAAACATACGCCCACAGCAGCTAAATCGTCCGGGCAGTCAACAAGAGTTGTCGCATATTTTACTTTTTTCAGTAATGAAACATTTATAATACACTACAATCATATAACAAGTAACAACTCATTAAGTAATTATCAGAAAATCATTCAAATTTGTTTGGCTTTGTTGATAAAGTTCTCCTCCATGCTAACGTTTAGTATACGAAACACTTAATATTCTGAAAATCCATAGGCTTCTTCGTCTCATGACCTTCAATACTGTGTATAAATTTCAAGTCAATCGGATATTAACTTTAGCCTCCAGAGCATCCACAAGATTTTTTGAAGTGATCAAGGGCCATAACTCTGGCAGTAATTATCGGATATCGCTGATAATCCCTAGGCTTCTTCGTCTCATGACCGTAAACACTGTGTATAAATTTAAATTCAATCGGATATTACCTTTAGCCTCTAGAGCTTTCACAAGATTTTTCAAAGTGATCAAGGGCCATAACTCTGGCGGTAATTATCGGATATCGCTGAAAATTCCTAGGCTTCTTTGCCTCATGGCCTTAAACACAGTGTATAAATTTTAATTCAATCAGATATTAACTTTGGCCTCTAGAGTGTCACAAGATTTTTCAAAGTGATCAAGGGCCATAACTCTAGATGCAATTATCGGATATCGCTGAAAATCAATAGGGGACTTCCTCTAATGACCTTAAACACTGTGTATAAATTTAAAGTCAATCGGATATTAACTTTAGCCTCTAGTGCGTTCACAAGATTTTTTGAAGTGATCAAGGGCCATAACTCTGACAGCAATTATCAGAAATCGCTGAAAATCAATAGGGGTCTTCCTCTCATCACCTTAAACACTGTGTATAAATTTAAAGTCAATCGGATATTAATTTTAGCCCCTAGAGCGTTCACAAGAAATTGTGGACGATGGACGGACGGACGGACCGACAGACGGACGGACGGACGGGGGCGACGGCAATATACGACCACATTTCTATGTGGGCGTATAAAAAGTGTAACAATCAGTTATTTACAACCCATTCAACGTCTTCATATTTTGAACTATTTATTCGTGACTTTCATAAACTCATAGTAATAATCCAGACGAGGAGAATGTATGCAAAAAATAGTTCGTTATATGAGCAATTGCCGAGAAATATGCAATTTTGCATGCATCACTTTTCACGTTATTTTGCCTATAAATTAGTTGCTTAATGCCAATTTGGACTAGTTTAAACCAATTTTAAAGTTTCACTGTGACCGGAAATGACGTCATTTTGGCAATAACTGTACTTTTAACCTAAAAACAAATATTTTATCAAATGTGTCTTTTTTATAACATTTTTAAAATTATGAAATTTGAATCCCATCACCGAATAACATGAACCCATTCGATCATACAGATACCACAAAAAAGTTTCAACTTGTACGGTTGCCGAGAAATAGACGATTTTCTACAAGTCACTTTTCAAGATTTTTGGTCTATAAAAGTGTCAATTATTATTCAATTTTCATACAATTTTCACCATTTGATGCCTTATGCCATTTATGATTGCATTAAACTAATTTAAGATTTTTATTATCACCGGAAGTAATGTCTTTTTTGCAAAAAACGTATTTTTAGACTTCAAAACAAATATTTTTTTGAAGTGAGCTATATTTGTTATTTGTTTAACGTTATAACGTTTGATTCTAATGGCCATTTAGATTGGATCAATATAATCATACTGATATCAAAAAATTGCTTCTAGCATGTTCCCTTGTCGAGAAATAGCCAATTTTCTAAGGATCACTTTTTAAGTTTTTTTACCTTTTAATTTCAGTTTATGGGTTCCAAGTTTATTATTTATTGCCTGATATGCATAAAACAATTCTCAATTGCGAAATCTCAACTTATTTGTTACCGATAATGATTTCTTTTGGCACCGGAAGTGAAGTAATTTTCCAGATTTTACAATTTGACCGGTGTATTTGCAAGCATATATTACTTTTACAAATCTGATAAAGGGTGTCACTGATCATAACAACTACAGTATCGTTTGGTAGCTCGATGGATCGGCTATTGTATGACGCACTTCCTGTCTTATTCCTGAAAGCAGGTCTGCAGAGGTCGTTCCATAGCGAGCGAAGAAACATAACTAATTTCGCCGAGAATTTTAAGAAATAGGACAGATTTAAAAATACGGTACTCTTACAAAACGTTCAAATAAAGGTGTTCTAAAATCTTTTATTGCTATTTTGATCTTTTGTGTCGATAGATAGTATATTTATAGACTCATTTTTGAGAACATCTCATCAATATTTTTACAAATTTGCCTCTACTCCAAAATTAGATTTTGCGCGATCCGATTCAAGATGGCGTGTTCAATGAAAAATATACTATTCAAAAAAAGTAGGGGATATTTGATTTTGGAGGCATAATACTAAAATACGCAAATGACTACGAAAAAAGTCACTATAGAACCTAACAGAAGAAACATTTCCAGTTACATGTGACGCCCAAACGCACCAATAGCTACCGCATGGAATGCAGGTGATGCTTGGGATCATCAAGGGGGTCGAACCCAAGATTTGCACGACTCTGACTTTGAATGTTACAGTCATTGTGGCATTGAATTCCAGGGTGGAAACATCTGTTTAATTGTTTAAGTAACCAGAAAACAAATTTTGATATGCGTCGGCTTACCCAAAATGAAAGGTTACGTGCCCTTGGCATGCTACAGATCGGCACAATACAGGCGGTTGTGGCGCGGACGACGAATGTTTCTCAGTCAGTCATAAGCAGACTATGGTCCAGATACCGTGATACACAATCTGTACAGGACAGACCACGCTCAGGTCGACCAAGGGCGACAACTCAAGCCCAGGATCGATTTATCCGTACCTTGGCCTTGAGAAATCGTGTCATCACAGCAAATCAGATCTGTGCTCGTCTTCAAACAGACACTGGTGTGAGAGTGAGTGGCCAGACGCTTCGGAATCGACCGAATGGGGGTCACCTTCGCGCCCGACGCTGCATGATCCCTTGTTTGAGAGATCATCACATTCAGGCAAGACGTCATTGGTATAGGGATCATCAACACTGGGATAATCGACGCTGGAGCAATGTGATGTTTTCAGATGAGTCAAGGTTCACTGCTGATTTTTTGGACAGACGTAGGAGGGTGTGGCGTAGTCGAAACGAGCGCTTCCAAGACATTACCGTCATCAGACATGATCGATTTGGGGGTGGTTTTGTTATGGTGTGGGGAGGCATCACTGTTGCTGGAAGAACGGCTTTACATGTTGTTGCAGGGCGTGTTACAGGCAAGTACTACCGGGACAACATCTTGGCAGTCCATGTTGTGCCGTTCGCAAGACGTCATGGCCGCCGTTTCATCTTCCAGGATGACAACGCAAGATGTCACGGGACCAGGATCGTTACAGGTTACCTCCAACAACAGAACATTACCACATTACCTTGGCCAGCACTGAGTCCCGACCTCTCCCCCATCGAGCATGTCTGGGACATGCTTGGACAGAGGTTACGTCAACGTCAACAACGTCCTGCCAATGTCCAAGAACTTGCTGCTGCATTGCAACAGGAATTGGTCAATCTGGACCAAAATGACCTTAGACCTCTCATTAGGGAGTATGCCACGTCGGATCAATGCTTGTTTGGCAAACAGAGGAGGATTTACCCGTTATTGACTTTGTTGTGATGCTGTGGTAACTTTGCTGTTTGACCCCGGGTATCATTTTACCCTTATAATGGTCAGTCTGTGCCTTACTTAGTCTAACGATCATTTGGAATAAATCGATGAATGTGAACTTCATTTCATTTGGTCATTTGTTTCTTCGTCAGTTTCATTAGGTGACTGTAATAACACTTAAAAATCAAATATCCCCTACTTTTTTAATAGTATATTACGGGACGCTGAAGATCTAGTATTTTCCTTTTTGGACTTTTATATGATATCAGAATGATACAAATTCGATGGTTTGGCAATAGATTATGAGATGCCGAAAATGTAGTATTTTCCTCTCTTTTTTTTTAGCCTTTTCAGACTCGTTTATCTCGAAAACTACTTCTATTTCACTTCTTAAACTTCTGTTACCCCGAGTGCTATCGGTCGTTTAGAGTATAAAGGTAAATTTAAAAGCATGGCAATGATATAAAGGACCCTGAAAGCCGATTCAGCACTGCTATGCAGGTCTAGTTATTATTATATCTATATTCCCGTCCACAACAATGCGAACATTCTCCCTTGTACTCTTGTACCGGTAGGCCTAATTGTATTTGGGCTGTCTGCATGCATGTTTGAGTGTATGGGTTATATTATGGTTTAATATATGTATATTTATGTTAGAGAATGAAATTGAAATTGATAGATTTATAACAAATAAGTGATTGATAGATTTTTAACAAAAAAGTGATTGATTATACGTTACAGTCCTTGAAATTAAGGATTTTCTACCACGGCAAAAAAAAAAAAATGCAGTGGCACAACGGCATTTTTTTTGTATTTCAAAATAGTAAAAAAAATTTTTATTTATTTATAGTATAGTAATTATACATATGATTATGATAAACAAAACTAATATGGCATTGTGTAGCCTAAGTGGACTCACTGGACTGCCATAATACTTCACGGCATACTTTACAGTAAATAGGCCTACGTACGGTTAACCAGATTACTATCATCGTGGATTGTAGCTCACAACCAATGCTTTCAGGTTTTCAATTATCGCCGATTTTTTTTATAATCCCCATTACTTGTGGAATGATGAGAATTAAAACTAGAGTAAGACGGCATCGATGCTATACGATTCACAAGTGTCAAAAAGAGTTAAGGAAGTAAGCTACGTGTTGTCGTGTATCCATACGCGCGAAAAGTTCGTGAAATGAATTTATTGTTTGTTGGCATATTGTTGTTACAATGCTTAAACAGATCTATTTTATGTAATTTTCGTTGGAAAGAATAGCAAGAAAATAAATATGGTTAATTTTTACGCTCCGTTACATAGGGCGTAGTATTTATGCTTTTCACTGATTGTACGACTAATCACTAAAAAAAACAACGGCGACAAATCACGAACGATAGAACTATCAATTTCACGCAAATCAACATAGATCCGTTGATCGTGTAACTACTGATCACTAAAACAACAGCTAATCACGAAAACAAGTACGTTTATTAATGACAATAGGCCTACTCTTAACTAGTCTTAACTAAATACATATAATTCTTTTTCTTTCCAAAACTGACAAGGAACCATAAAATGACCAAACTGAAACTGGCGGAAGTAAGTATAGCCGCGTTACTATCATAAACAACAGTCTCGGGCATGCGCAAGTGCCCAAGACCAAGCACACGCCGAGGACCAACTGAAACTGTCACACTGGTACTATAAAGTTGACCTATAATTAGCACTTAGATTATTACAAGTGAATATTTATTTATCACAGAAAAAATAAATATCAAGTCTGGGGTAAAATAGGGGTGGAATGATTTTTTCTCTTTCTATACATGTATTAACATTTTAATGTTTAATTTAAAAATCCTTCAAAAGTTAAAATTGTAATGTTTAGGCTACCAGTCAATCAATATTGAATACAAATTTTAACTTTTAAACCTATCCCAAATGGCTGTAGGTAGAAGACACAGAAATTTAAGGCATTTAGGGTGGGGAAGTGTGGGTGTGTGTTAAAATTTGTTAATATTTATTGGACCCACAAGTTAATATTAGGACCTACATCTTTCATGAATGGCGTCTACCAGCGGGTCCTGTTGGCCTACAACTTTTCTTGACAAATTTTATACACCAAGTGCGCACCCCTTTAATATGATTGTGCCAACTTTTACTAATAATATTTGGAAAGCTCATTAAATTACGGTATCTTTCAGAATATATATAGCTAGATGCTCAGAATTTTGTACGATTGTCCGAATTTGTACAGGTTTATCTTTACATTTAGAATATTGAAAAATTGGCAATGTTTAGGATGAGAGCGCACCCCTTTAATATGATTGTGCCGACTTTTACTAATAATATTTTGAAAGCTTATTGAATCACCTTTTACAATATATACAGCCAGGTGCTCTGAATTTTGTACGATGGTCCGAATTTTGACTCGGAACATTACCGTTCTTTACATTTGGAATATTTTTTAAAAATGGCTATATTTAGGATAAGCGCGCACCCCTTTCATATGATTGTGCCAACTTTAACTAATAAGATTTGGAAAGCTTATTCAATTACCTTTCAGAATATTTATAGCTAGATGCTCAGAATTTTGTACGATGGTCCGAATTTGGACTTTTAAAAAATTACCGGCATATCGTTAGTTACAATTAGAATAATGAACAAATTGGCTATGTTTAGGATGAGAGCGCACCCCTTTAATATGATTGTGCCAACTTTAACGAATAATATTTGGAAAGCTTATTCAATTACCTTTCAGAATATATAGGCCTATAGCTGGATGCTCAGAATTTTGTACGATGACCCTAATTTTGATTCAGAATATTAACGTTCTTTCACTTTAAAATAACAATATATTCTACTTTTGTTTGATAGATGTTACGATGGATTTTATTGGTTGATAAAAATAGATGAGTTTGGGCGACCTGTGAATTTATTCTGATAGTTGCCAGCAGGGCTCTATAAAAGTTGAGTGTGCCTGTGCACACACTTGAAAAATTGCCTGCAGGGTCATACTCAAGAGGAGAGTATTCATTTGCCAGATATATAGCAGGGATGTAGCCAGGATTAGCTGAGTGGTAGAAAAAATCTTTTGCGAGGGAAGCGAGCCAAACAAATTTTGGGGAGGGGGCGTGGTCTTTTATGAAAATTCAACCCTTATTGGTGTATTTTGAGAGCATTTGCTGTCTTTTATTTGCTTCAGTGCAAATTAATTTCCATTTATATATTCAAATTTATATAGGCCTATTCTTAAAATGGTGTTTGTATTTTTTTTGAGTACTACGAATTATGACAACAGGTAGATATTGGTAATTAAAACAATACATTTTATTTGACTTGTGTCTCACGAATTATATTATTATTACAGGTACGGTGGAATGAGAATCAGGTCACACAGAAGCTGAGAAAGCTCTCATCAACGCTCCTAGTTCTACTCCCGGGTCGTAGCAAATCCACGGTCAACACAGGCAAGAAATAAAAAAGAAACATTGACATTGTGGATAGGCTAGGATTTAGTATAGATTTGGTAGAATTAACCGTGGAATGAGTACATTCAAAATTGATCGTAAAACCGAATGTAGGACACCATTTACGACATCCAAACCCTTAACATTGAAGTGCCGTAACTTGGTCTTAGTGACCGTGAAATGAATGGACCTGCAAAACTTCTAAATAGAAATAAACAAAATACCAATACTTCTTTCTTTTAAACACTAATTTGGGATGATAGAGTCTACTACGGCACACAAAAATAAATAATGCTGTGGCAGACCTGGTTTGCGTGGGCTTTTAGTTACCGCATGGCTTTGCCGTTAGCCATGGGAGATAAATTTCGAGAGCTGGGTTTGTGTACAGAGTGAGAGAAAAACGAAGTCGAAGGGGTTTATATGGCCGGCTTTCTTCGACCTGATATAGTATAATTGTTTGGGGGGGGGGGAAGAACTTGCGAAAGTTTCTTGGGTTGGATTTCTTGGGTTGGACTCCGGCAAAAGAAATTTATTTACATAATTTATGTGACAGTAATAATTTTTAAAAAATAAATAAATTTTTTAAAATGTGCTTGCAAATTTTTTTTAAAACCAAATGTGCCTGGTTGCCAGCTGGATTGAATAAATAGCTCGCTAGCCGAATAGCTCGCCAAATTGTGTTCAGTAACCTTGACATTGACCTAAATAAAGATAAATCAGTGGAGAAACGTAAGTAATGACAATGAGATATGTCATCTTATGCTTATGGTAGAGGCTTCAGATTGTAAAATCAATTGTGCATAAGAGGTTATATGTATTTTGTATTAGAGGTTTCTTGTATTTTGTTTTTTGCATTAGACGTTTTAGGTATTTGGTATGGCATTATGTTACATGTGTGTTTTGAATTAGACATTTCTACATAACATTAGGTTTTTGCCGCTTACCCCCACCATAGAAAACCTGTGCTTTGTTTTCAAAGCAATATAACATTTAAGTTCCTAGTAAGGGAGTCAGTTGACCTGAGGCCTGTTTCACGAAATTTTAACTAAGATAAAATCCGATTTTAGTAATTCGATTGGATAGTATTAGATTGATTTTAGCGCTTAGCCAATCAGATTTGAGTATGTACTAAAATTTGGATTTTATCTTAAGTTAAAATTTTGTGAAACAGGCCCCTGTTTTGTTTTCCGATGTTACTGTGTGTATTCACTCTTTATTCAGTGCTTGATTAACCATTAAGCTAAATAAGGATGTGCTTAGGGTATCATAGCAATGGGGGCGCCACAGAATGACTGCTTTGTAGTTGCCAAATTTTAAAAATTTCTAGAGCGCAGTTTTTTTAAGTGATCAAGGGCCATAACTGTGGCAGTAATATTTCATAGGTGTTTCTTGAAAATTGTCAATCTATTAGAATGGTATCCCAAATAGTAGTCCACTGCGAGGTATGCAATAATTTAATATTTTAAAGAAATTCTTATTAGCAATTATGGTTTATTTACAATGATCATAGGCGTACGAGGCGGGGGGACCCCCCAAATATTTTCATGAAAAAAAATTAGAAATCTGAAAAGAGCTCAGAATTGTGAGATCGGTCATTAGCCGAGGAGTTTTTGAAAATGGGGTGGGGGTAAGGGTATGGCCTTGTCGGGAATGAATGCTCTGTTTGTCGGGAAGCATCGCGCCATCTGTCAGGTTTTGAATATTTTTAATAATTTTGAAGCGGAAATAAAGCAGTCCAGTCATGATGAAGACGTACGCCATCTGAATAGAAGTAGCACATGGCCTTTCTCAATTTTTCAGTACTGTGTTCCTGTATATTGGATGACGAACTTAAAATGTTTAATGGATTACTGGATTCGGTTACAGTACAAGATAACTGTAAATTTTGCCCATCGTCCTATAGTAACTCATAAATCTCATTTTCAATTTTCTATGACTTTGTTAAACTAATCAATTTTTATGAGTTAAGTTCTCGTGCGCTTTGTGTCAAGTTAGTTGTGAGCGGTACCGTATTTATACAATCAAGGGACACTTCTAGAGAAAACTGTCCAAAATTTGTAAAAACTGTTTGTTGTCAAAACTGTAGGAATTGAATTGAAGTTAAGTCCACACTTAATTTGCTGTCAGGGTGGATGCACGGCTTATATTTAATATAACTTGAATGATATGAGTGTACACTTTCTATTGCTGATATTTAATATCAATTCGATAAAAAAAAATAATTCAAAACTATTTTCAGTACTGATTTAAATACTGCTAGCATAGAAGATTACTAATGCTTTAGCAGTACTAAAATCAGTTTTGAAGATTTGCAAATTTTCTGCAGTATTGCCTTGAACTATGTAGACAGTCGTCTGTCAATAGCTATCGTTTCAAAATAAATCTGTACACTGGGCCTAGTTGTAATTCACACATTAGTGAAATGTGAAAAAAATAAGGATAATAAGCACCTTTCTCGCTTCTAGAATGTGCCAGTTTTTATAAACGAGTCTTCGCAAGTTTTGAATTACTTTCTGTTCGCGCCATGAAGTTTATCAACCACTATTTGCACCTGATGCATATCAATTAGCCAAACAACCAATCAAAACAACTCTAGATAATATTGCGCCAACTTGACCTCAAGTTCACAGGTCAAAAGGCGAGTCTGAGCTAGTGTGTTTACTTTGAGACCATGAAGTGTCTTATTCACTTCGTAGACAAAGATTGTGGAAAGCTGAATAAATTTACAGATACCCATTACCAGTTGGAATAAGGTTGTATTAAGTTATAAAGAATGGGCTATAATCTTGATGGAAACGAGCTAAAAGTGTGCCAACAGTTTTAAGATGTATTTGAGGGTAAGTTTATCAACTAAATCAAACTAAAATTGAAAGTACGACTACGAGTCGCCATTTTATTTTACTGCGAAACACAATTTTTTGTTGTTTACATTTTAAATTAAATTCTAAGTGGTAGGCGGATTACATTTTATAGACACCTGTTCTCATCACAAATGCTCGGGACTGTACAATGCAACGAGAGCTTATGTCCGTATATAATATTTCTTGTTTGATGTCATTGCTGTGTGCAAGTTGTTACGATAAATAATAGGCCTAATAAATTATAATTATGTTTGTTGACATTCATTCAATTCATATTGTATAGTCTCATTGGTTCATAGAATAGATAGGTTTGTTTTAAAATCGATAGCATTCACGCAAGTTGTTACGATAAATAATAGGCCTAATAAATTATAATTATGTTTGTTGACATTCATTCAATTCATATTGTATAGTCTCATTGGTTCATAGAATAGATAGGTTTGTTTTAAAATCGATAGCATTCACGCTAGCCTTTGGTTTTATTTTATTAACCCCAGATTGTTTAAGTGTCTTTTCACAAATCAAGTGCAAACATGTGGCAGTGTCTTACTTTTCATAAAAGAAAAGTAATTTTTATTATGGATATTTGTTGCCACCTAAATTCTTCTCAGTCTCAGAATCTAATCTTTGTGTATGTGTGCAATAATATTAGGAGTATGTTTGTATTTATAGGGAAAAAAGATGGTGCACTACCAGTTTATGGCTATCATTCCAAGTATTATTCGAGATTCACAGACAGAACAAAGATTGATCGAACTACTTAAAGAGTTGCATTACAGCCGCAACTAAATCTTCAACCACCCAAGCTGTCAACCTGCGAGGGCATGTCTTGCCTCCTGTTTGCATTTTCTGCAAGAAAGTACCTCTGTTCTACAGGTGTCAAAGCAAGACTGTCTCTGATAAGCTGATTTTAGCAAAAACTAAAGGTGGCGGTAATTTTTTATTATTTGTTCAACCGTTGTGATTTAATATTGTGGAAAAGGTCCATCGCCCCTCCTCAGCGTGTCGTAAAAGGCGTTTATTGGGTACAGTGGTCAGGTGGCTGATAGGTGTTATCTATCAATCTGCCATCAATAGAGTTGAGGGTTCGAGTTCGACTCTCGTTCTCTGCGATCTCAGTGACAAGAAAGGAGGGGGAGTAGCCTATCCGAATATGCAGGGTTATTTATTTACCCCTGCAGCGCAAGTACTCCCAGGCCAGGGTTAAAAATATTTCCGTTTGCCCAAACCCGACTCATGGTGTTACTATGTATAGACATGACAGTGGCTGTTCAATCTCTCAACCAATTATTTCGCATGTGGACTATTGAATATGCAGTCTACTTCTAGTTGGTTTATGATATCCATGATATTTACAATTGTCCATATCTTTTTAGGTCGAGTTAGAGAAGCAGCAGTTATGAAAGCAGATGAACCCATTCTCAGGCACATCAGAGATAAAGACTGTGTTGCTGTTGAAGTTAGGTACCATCTACGATGCTACAGGGATAATGTTTGATTCCTGACAAGAAAACCCTGACAAGTTTGGTCGTCAGGGTAAGTTTATTTCATACTTGTAGTAGTTGTTGTGTCCTTGTGGCTTGTTATATATCTATTTTATATCATAGGCAACTAGTGGGTGGGAAGGGATTTATATAGCCAAGTGGGTGGTTAAAAAAAGGGCTGTCATCAGTTCTAATCCCATTATCAGTCACCTCAATGACAAGGTATGGGAGTAGCCGATTTACTCTATAGTATAAGTAGTGCTGGTATCTTTGATGGCAAGTGAATAGGCACAAAATGACCATATTGTGGTGTCCAAATGCACTAAAACAAAATCCATCCGTTCTAAGAATGTGTGAACATTTTTTACTAGCACTTTTGCGCTGTCAAGACTTGTTTGTGATATGATAAGTTTAAAGTGTATTAATATGTTTGTTTTACTTAATCGACCATCGACCATCGACCAATACATGCGATTGATCGTTAAATCTTAAGTGGAAATATCACCAAACATGAATTCTTGCATCTACGATGAGATTTCCTTGTACATGTAGTAACTATGAACTTATATTTTTCAGCCCTCCAGAGAAGTCTGCATATGAGACAACCTTTGATATATTTTGTGAAGATGTGATTAGAAAAAGAATTATTTTCCACAAAGAAATTCTGCGAATGGCCAAGTTATTAGATATGTTTATTAAGATGGCAAAGGACATATAACAGTTATTAAAAATTAAAAAAATGTTTTCTGTATTTTAAAAAAAATATTGATTGAAATGTTGTTGTAAATTGCAATACACAGGCCTAATTTATATATATTTAAACCTTTAAAGGGACAGTCCCGAATTAAACAGAGTCTCAAAAATAAAAGTACGAGTACGTATGAAATTTAAACGCCAAAATATAGAAGAATGGTGTATATACTCTGACTCAAAATTTCAGCTCAAAATATTGAGTCGTTTGGACGTGAGCGTTAAAACAGCTTATCCGGACACGTAACCCTTTTAAGATTTCGGGTCAATTCTTTCGTTGGGTGACCCGATAATCGTTCCCGTTCCTTTAGAGGTCTACACGATGAATTGTACATGTGCTGTACTTGATAACAAAAGTAAATTTCACCGACACCTTATTTTTTATTAAAAAAAAGTCTGGTTTTATCCAATCACCGCATAATACAGTTTGGGACACTGGACCCTATTACCAGATAAAGACTGTCGGGTTAAAATTGTTGAAAACGTATAACATATATTGTGTTAGTTGCTCGGCCCTAAGGTAGGGGATTTTAAGGGATTTTAACACAAAAGTAAGCAGTTTTATTCTCAAAAACATTATCGGGATTGAACCTTTAATACTAGTAATTAAAAATAAGAATAATGTTTCAAATTTGTTTTCATTCTTTGTTTGGGGATAGGCCGGGTTTCCAAGGGGGAAATTTTGTCTTTGTTCAATATTTATAGGACATTTATGATACGAGTTATCTCCCCTTATACCTTTTTACCTGGAACCCCTATTTGAAATATCACGTTTATGCATTGTTTTTTGGTTGAAATCGAAAATGTCTATGCAATTTTCATAAATAGACAAAAACATGCTACCATGCGCAACATTGCTGCTTTGTGGGCGCTTATTATTGGCCCTGTGCAAATGCAAATTGAGATATTTCCATAATTTTTTTTCAAATGGTGCTATGCATATTGGCAGTACACACGAAAAAAAAATCATTCACCTGCAGTAATTTTATCACCCAAAATCACGACGTCAAAGTCATGTTAGACATGCATGATAAATTGACAGAGACCCTGGGTAAATGGGAAATATTTTAAAAACTGGCATTATCTGAAGGTGGGAATATGGATTTTCCATCACTAGAAACCTTGTACTATAAGAAAATGGCAAAAAAATTTAGACCCAGGGGGGGGGGTGCAACAAAAATGATTTTTAAGCACATTTTGCCTATACAGACGACAGTCTAATGGAGTCACAGTCAAATAACCGAAAGAATGATCACAGCGGCAAAATGCAATGTACGTCCTGCCAACAGATAATGGACAAAGAACACATTAAATTGCATTGGGAGAGAAAGCATGGTCACAGCACCTCTGACATTAAATTCACAAGGATATTAGAGAGTAATCAGAAAACGTTATCGTCACTTTCTATTGCTGATATTTAATATCAATTCGATAAAAAAAAAATCAAAACTGTTTTCAGTACTGATTTAAATACTGCTAGCATAGTAGATTACTAATGCTTTAGCAGTACTAAACTTAGTATTGAAGATTTGAAAATTTTCTGCAGTACTGCCGTGAAAATTGAAGGAAACGTATCTACATGTACTATGGAGTCACAGTCAAATATAACCGAAAGAAACATCACGGCGGCAAAATACAATGCACGTTCTGCCAACAGATGAGAGAGAAGCATGGTCACAGCACCTCTGACATTAAGTTCACTAGGATATTAGAGAGTAGTCACCAAACGTTATCGTCATCGCATATCAAATGTGAAATAAGTAATAATCGTTTGACTTGTTCTTCTTTTTGTATAATATAGTGCACTAGATGTAAATAAATTTGAATTATAATGGTCATTCATATATTAAAATTATATACATTTTACAAGTTCAAAAAGTCTTCTATCTTGATTTTAGATCTAGCTATCTTAGATATGAATAAAAAAATGTGAACTGTCATATAATGAAAAACGAGGCAAAAGTAAATCGTAATATGGAATATATAGATTGTAAATTTGAACTCTTTTAAAATGGTCATTCAAATATTAAAAGTAGATAAAGAATATACAATTAGTCTTCTATACCTCTGAGAACTGGATAAAAGTTGTGGAAGTCTCACAAAAAGAAAGATAGTAAGCTGGCACTGCCAGGCAGGATACGCCCACATTTTCGAGAGATGGTTAGAGAACAAGCAAAATCGAAAGTGATTTTTCCTACAATCAAAGGATTATAATTCATTAAATTACAATTTGATATGCGCAAATATCGAAAAGAATCAAGATCTTTAGTCAGGGGCCATAATTCAGGAAGTTACGATCCGATATGCGCAAATATCGAAAGGAACCAAGATCTTTGGGTTATAACCGTGCATTTCAAGTTTCATCAAAATTGAATTAAAATTGTGATCTCTACAGGGTCCACAACCTTGATATACCATTTTTTAACAGTATTCGCGTACGAATGGCGGCCATTTTGTATGGCAATTTTGGTCCCATTTTTCTGAAATTCAAACTCAACCTTCCTTAGGGTGTAACGGTGATATAATCAAACGATTTTTTAAATCAGATAATTATTGTAACCTCCAGAGGGACCACAAGCTAAACCAAGACGATTTCGCGTATAATCAGGGGCCATAATTCAGGAAGTTACAATCCGATATGTGCAAATTTTGAAAGGAACCAAGATCTTTGGGTTATAACCATGCATTTTAAGTTTCATCAAAATCGAATTAAAATTTTGACCTCTACAGGATCCACAACCTTGATATACCATTTTTTAACAGTATTTGCGTTCGAATGGCGGCCATTTTGTATGGCAATTTTGGTCCCATTTTTCTGAATGCAAACTCAACCTTCCTTAGGGTGTAACGGTGATATAATCAAACGATTTTTTAAATCGGATAATTATTGTAACCTCCAGTAGACAATTTTGCGTATAATCAGGGGCCATAATTCAGGAAGTTACGAAAGGAACCAAGATCTTTGGGTTATAACCATGCATTTCAAGTTTCATCAAAATCGAATTAAAATTGTGATCTCTACAGGGTCCACAACCTTGATATACCATTTTTTAACAGTTATTTGCGTACGAACGGCGGCCATTTTGTATGGTAATTTTGGTCCGATTTTTCCGAAATTTGAACTCAACCTTCCTTAGGGTGTAACGGTGATATAATCGAACGTTTTTTCAAATCGGATAATAATTGTAACCTCCAGAGGTACCACGAGCTAAAATAGGTGAATTTTCGGACTATCAGGGGCCATAATTCAGGAATTTACGTTCCGATAGGTGCAAATATCGAAAGGAACCAAGATCTTTGGGTAATAAACATGCATGTAAAGTTTCATCAAAATCGGTTCAAAATTGTGACCTCTTTAGGGTCCACAAGCTAAAAACGTGATTTTTCGTACAATCAGGGGCCATAATCCATGAAGTTTTGATCCGATATATGCCAATATCGAAAGCAGCCGAGATCTTTTGGGGATAAACCTATATTTTAAGTTTCGTCAAAATCGGACAAGAATCCCCCCCCCCCCCAGGACTAGTTCGGTCCTGTACGCCTATGACAATGATAAAATTAAATATATGCCCCCTCCCCCAACAAAAAAGATAGGTTGCCAGGAAACGAAACATACGCCCACAGCAGCTAAATCGTTCGGGCAGTCAACAAGAGTTGTCGCATATTTTACTTTTTTCGGTGATGAAACATTTATTATACACTAAAATCGAATTAAAAGTTACATCAGATTATGTATTTTTCAGAAAATCATTAGAATTTGTTTGGCTTTGATAAAGTTCTCCTACACTCTAATGTTTAGTATACAAAACAATTAATATCATAGATTTAGCTGTTCAAGTTATGAAAATTCATTAAAATTCAATATACTTGTTCATTGTAAGACCTTAAACTCTGTGTATCTTAAGTCAATTGGATGATAACTTTAGCCTCTAGAGTGTCCACAAGATATTTTTACATGATCAAGGGCCATAACTCTGACAGTAATTATCAGAAATCACTAAAAATTAATAGGCCTCTATGTCTCATGACATATAACACTGTGTATAAATTTAACTTCAATCATATATTAATGTTGGCCTCTAGAGTATCCACAAGATTTTTTGAAGTGATCAAGGGCCATAACTCTGGCAGTAACTATCGGATATCGCTGAAAGTCAATAGGATTTTTCGATTCAGGACAATAAACACTGTGTATAAATTTAAAGTCAAACGGATGTTAACTTTAGTCTTTAGAGTGATCACAAGATATTTTGAAGTAGTCAAAGGCCATAACTCTGACATTAATTATCTGAAATTGATGAATATCAATAGGTCTCTACGTCTCATGGCCTTAAACATTGTGTATAAATTTAAAGTCAATCGAATATTAACATTGGCCTCTAGAGCGTCCAGAAGATTTTTAAAAGTAATCTAGGGCAATAACTCTGGCAGTAATTATTGGAAATTGCTGAAAATCAATAGGCTTCTTTGTTTCATGATCTAAAATACTGTGTATAAATTTCAAGTCAATCGGATATTAACTTTAGTCTCTAGAGCATCCACAAGATATTTTAAAGTAATCAAGGGCAATAACTCTGGCAGTAATTATTGGAAATTGCTGAAAATCAATAGACTTCTTTGTTTCATGATCTTAAATACTGTGTATAAATTTAAAGTCAATCGGATATTAACTTTAGTCTCTAGAGCATCCACAAGATATTTTGAAGTGATCAAGGGCCATAACTCTGACAGTAATTATCGGAAATCACTGAAAATAAATAGGTTTCTTCATTTCATGATCCTTAACACTGAATTTAAAGTCAATCGTATGTTAACTTAAGCCTCTAGAGTGTCCACAAACAATTGTGGATGTCGGACCGATGGACAGGGGCGACAACAATATACAACCACATTTCAATGTGGGGGTATAAAAACCAAAAAAATTCAAAACATTGTATTTTGAAGCGGTGGCTAGAATAGGAGTCTTTGGTACAATGTGTCCTCAACAAAATTGAATACTGCAGATGTATCTGTCCATATGTACCTTGCATACATCAGATTCGTTTGTGCAACAAGTTTTTAATCAGCTTTTTATGGGTCTTTTTAGTGTTGTTGGATACGCCCACATTTTGCAAGAGATGGCTACAGACTTATGTCCCCCGCCAAAGTTCTATAATAAATAGATGACACATATATATTAATTAATCGCACATTTATTTTTTTTCAACAGTATCTAGCAATCTAACTATACACTAAATTTAATCACTCTCTATCAGATAGAATCAATATTATCTTGTCCAAAGCATCGACCATAGAAATTGAGTAGCTCTTAGCTTCAGCTCAAAATGTTAATCATTGAACTCAGTCAATAGTAAATGCAGGAGGACTGCACTACACGCAAAAAAAAAAAAAAAAAATCTACAAGATAAACCTGCGGACAAGAGAATAAATAAACATGCAAATACAAAACAATTATCAAATCAAGTGAATGGATCCGGGGGCCAGCCGTAAGCGTCCACTGCGCTGTACAGTCCCGGCGGGCCTGTTGTGGTACGGGCTTAACTAAAATGATTTACAAAAAAGACGTAACAAAAAAATGTGACCGATCTTGTCAGTGGTTGTCTCTTACATGGTGATAGTCAGCCAGTTGACGTCAGGTGTTAGAATGTCAAATAATTTTAACAATAAGGGCTATAATTCCGGACAGAAACTCAGCAAACGCTAAAATAATAAATGTAGTGAGCAAACAGGAGCAAAGCCTGATAACGAGAACATTCTGCAGTACGAAGGGCTAAAACTCTACTCTTATAGTAAATGCAGGAGAACTGAACATCTACATCAAGTTTAAACATTCTACCTCAATTAAAAGCAGAGTTGTTATGTTCCAAAGTTATGCTCCTTAGCCTAAGCAGAAAATCTCCCCATCAAACTATTTGGAGTTTTATCGCTCTCACTTCATTATAACTAAAGTTATCGTGCCTCAAAGCATCAACAAATCAGATTGCTTATCTCTGCTTACCGTAAGCAGACAATGTTCATCATCACCTAGTGAACGCCTACACCAAGTTTGAAATTCTACCTCAATTGGTTATCTCTCTGTTTACCCTAAGGCATTCACCAAATAGACACTTACGCCAAGTGTGAACATACTAACTCAATTAGAATGAGTGTTATTGTGTTCAAAAGTCTCTACCAATCAAAATGCTTATCACTCTGCTTACCCTGAGCAGAAAATGCTCATTATCGAACCTTGATATACCGTCCATATGTAAATTTTACACCTTTTAATCAAAATTGTAAAAATAAATGTTTCTAATGTTTTATATTTCTATGTCTAAATGTTGGTTTGATCAGATTTTTATATTTCTATGTCTGAATGTTGGTTTGAACAGATCTTTATTTTTCGATGACTGAATGTTGGCATGAAAAGATTTTTATAATTTATCGTCTGAATCAGATTTTAGATCTTATGAAATTGCCCCGATATCATCACTTTCAGTGATAGTGGCGGCCAAGTGAATATTTTTTACTTCTGATCTGTTCGCATTAATGAGTGAGTAAAGTAGAAAGTGATTATAATGCCTCTTTTATATTCTATTTGCAAAAAAAAAAAAAGTTAATATCAAATAAAGACTTAGTTGCCCTTTCATACACTATAATGTCCTTTTTAGATGTGTTTACATTTTCTTTGAGTAAATAGTTATCAATCTAAAATTAATTTATGTGAATTTCTTACCTTAATGAAGTGTAGAACTGTTACTGTTAATATTCCCATGATAATAATACATCCAATAATAGTGAGTATATAAACATCACCGGTGTATATAGGATCAGATATAGGCATGGCATGTTCTATATCATAATAACATAATGTACACATAACGCATTCCTATAACATTTCCATAAATCCTCAGGTGTTCCATAAAAGCTAGCTATTCCTTACACAAGATTGAGTGGGTGACTTGTCTTATGAGCAGGTACTATCCAAATAAGCAGTTGGCTGAAATGAGCAGTTAACCATTTCTTGAAATTGGCACTTGATATCCTCAGAATGGGTAGGTACCAATTTCTAAATTGAGCTGATGAGCTGAAGATTATTTCAAAGAACAAGCTGTTATCACCTATCACAAAATTTAGAAATTTAACATTCCTTAATTCAAATGCTTTGATGATTCTGGAGTTCAGAATGACATGACAACATTTTTACTTCCATAAGGAATATCTTGAGTCTTCAGAATACCTTGCTTCACTGATCATCTCTGTATCGGGGTAATCCATCTTCTATTGTGCCTTACTAACATGCTATTGTAGTTATTTGGTGCTAATATCTTACAATGCAACAACATGAAAATCAATTTACTTTTATAAGCCTATTAGGCATGTCTAATCAGACTTCAATGTTTATGAATTAGCATATAAAAATCTATTCGGCAGTTTACAACATTCACTTTATATTCACTTTATATTTATGCCCGTCTTCATTAGCCCAGTTTAGGAGCAGAATAGTAGGACGTTAAACCCCATTTCATTTCATTTATATTTATGTAAACAGAAAAACTTATAAATCATATGTTTTCTGAAAAAAAATTGTTCACATTATCATTCGTTTAATTATTTTTACAAAAGAATAATTCCCAAGAGTTTGTTTCTTTTCATAGTTTGAGATCCAACACATATCTATAAATAAAAAAAATAACAATAAAATAAAAATGGCAGAAGACCCAGAAAACTTTAATTACGCAGTAATACGTCTTCAAAATATCAAGGACCATTGCAGAGCCTCGTCTAATGATTTGGTCGTGCGCGGCAATATTGGGCGACGTCTGTCCCACGAGCAACGTAGGTATGAGCCCCCCCCCCCCAAAGAAACTCGATTTCTGAGCACATAAAAAATAGTTTCGGAGATTTGATACACTTTTAGTTTTGGCATCTTGTTGAACCATGAATTGATTAATACCCTGTAAAATCGAGATCAAAACACTGCCACAGACCGAAATATACCCATTAAACAATCAGAAAGAGGTGTTTGTAAACCTACGCACCATGATATAGTTATCATTGATGCAACAGTAAAATACTGCTTTCATCTAAATAAGTGAGAAGGATAGAAGATTGCAATTTGATTATTATTATTATTATAAAACATTTATTAAAACACAGATCCTATTTCGTTTTGTTTTTATAGTTCAAAATTTCGTTTTACTTAATTGTCTTTACTACACTCAGATCTCGAAGAGATGTTATCATTGACGTGTTTAAATGGCGTGAGGTATTAGCCAATAAAACGGTCTGTTATGGCGCGGTTTAGGCGTGTTTTGCACGGAAATGTGAACAATCCACTTACTATTATCAATGCTGATTGGTTAATCAAATGTCTGATGTCAATGTCATAGGGTCAAAAGCCGCAGGTATGACCCCTGACGTGACCTATCGCAACAACCAGTCAGATCTTCATGTAGTGAAGCCATCGAAAGTATAAAAAGATAGGTTGCCAGGCAACACATATGCCCACAGTGGCTAAATCGTCAGGGCAGTCAACAAGAGTTGTCGCATGTTTTTACTTTTATTGGTAATGAAACATTTATAATACACTAAAGTCTGATTTAGAGTAACAAATCATTAAGTAATTATCAGAAAATGATTAGAATTTGTTTGGCTTTGATAAAGTTCTCCTCCATGCTAAAATTTAGTATACGTAACATTTCATATCACAGATTTAGCTCTTCAAGTTATCGAGATTCATTGAAAATCAATATACTTGTTCGTCTCAAGAGCTTAAACTCTGTGTATCAATCTAAAGTCAATCGAATATTAACTTTAGCCTATAGAGCGTCCACAGGCTTCTTCATCTCATGACCGGGGCGATGACAATATGCGACCACATTTCAATGTGGGCGCATAAAAACGAAACGAAATATAGATATGTATTTTAATTAGATTGATAAGATTCTATTTAAACCATAATCTACACAACAATAACAAGAAGGCAAGATTGGTTTTGACTAAACAAGCAATTTAGACAACTTTTGTTTTAAACTAAAAACTTTACACACCTTCAAAACTAATAACTTTAGACACCTTCAAGATATTTTACTGAATATTAATTTTAGTAAAAATCCAAATCATATTATATACACCCGATTAAATAGAAGTAAACTTTTTTCAATATACCTAAATTGCTGTACATATATACCATACTGTCATAAAAAAACAACAACCGGTAAAGTAACAAAATATAATAACTGTATTTAGTATAGTGTTACAGTTGAATGACTTAATTATGAGTGGGTATTATATATGACCAGTCAGTTTTCGATAGTATTTAATGTGTCATTTGCAGTTTGACTGAAGGATTAGAGATGTTTATGTTCGTTGACAAATTCCTAAAAAGAAATCAACAAACAGAAACATCTCAGTCAAACTGCAAATGGCATTCCAAGGTAGATTCAAATTATAAACTAGAACTGCGATGCAGTCATGATGGGTGTCACAAGTACCACATTACCCTTGAACTGACGTCACTTCTCATACCAGTGAAACCAGTAAACAGATTTTTACATCAGCATTGTAAACATAATAAAAAAATTGACAAATAATTAGGCAATAAATCCAGCAATATGAATCCATTTTAAACAACAAAGACTTGACAGGATGACATCACTTCCGTTATCAACAAAATATTTAAATTGGATTATAGAAATAACCACTTGCTTATTTTGCATGACAGAAAATTTATTAAATTTGAACAGAATTAACCCTTTATAACCCCCTTATCAAAATGCAAAAAATCTAAAAATCCTGACAACATTAAATATTTCACTGCATTGGAATCAAATATCATAATTTTAAAGGCATAATAAATGTAACTCACTACAACAAGATATTTGTTTTGCAGACTAAATATACAGTGTTTTGCCAAAATGACATTACCAACGATGATAATGAAAATGTCAAATTAGTTTTATGAAATCAAAATTGGCAAAAGGTGTCATATGTTGAACGTTTTATGAAAATCGATTAATAATTGACACTTTTATGGACCCAAAACCTTGAAAAGTGACGTATAGAAAATTGTCTATTTCTCCGCAACTAAATATGTTAGAAATCATTTTGTGATATCTATGACTGTATGATTTTTATTGATATGTTGATTAACCCTTAACCGGTCATTATCGACTATAATCACCACAACCTTATACATCTTAGTGGTCACGGTCGACTAAAGTCGACCACAACAAGAACCTTTTTTATAAGCCGTATTTGAGTATTTATTTTCGTATTACTTGAGTTGACCGTGCATTCGTATCAGACAGGAACTTGTCTTGTCAAGGGCATTGAGAAAAACATGTCTCAAATGCCAAATTATCACTGAACCCACTTTTGCCTGATATAGAATATTTCTCAGTGGATTACTGTTGGGTAGGGTACCCTTGATTTTTCCCAGGTGCGTGTGGTCGTGTCACCCTTGGGGAAAATTAAATATTCAAGACGGCAGCCAAAAGTAGTGGGAAAAGACAACAAAAAATTATTTTTCACCATCCAAGGTCGAGTTATATATTGTTTTATATGTTATAGGGGTCGCTGAACAGTAAATCGGGAATATTTTTAACATCCGACCAATATAATTAAAATGGCGGCCAAAAAAGGCAACAGGGGTACAAGAATTTCATATTTCGCCCTCCAAAGAAATTGAATACCTCAACTTAGCTTTAGCTCGAAATGTTAATCATTGAACTCAGTCAAGACATTCACCTAATGAACGCCTACACCAAGTTTGAACATTCTACATAGTTATTGTGTTCCAAAGTCTTGACCAATCAAATTGCTTATCACTCTGCTTACCCTAAGCAGAACAGGCTCATTATCGAACTTAGTCAAGGTATTGATGTTATGAAACCTTTTGAATGTAAATCAGTTAATATACATTCATATTACAGTATTATATATGCGTTGAGAACCACTTTTGTGAATTTCTAGGTCCCTAATGTTAAACGATTTAGCTCCTTTAACTTTGATTAAATAGCATTATATAATTTATAAATAAATGCCTAACATAACAATCATTTTACAGCCCCACTAAATATAAAATATTTGTTCCATGCTGATTCAAACTTAAAGTGGCATTTAATAACTGTGTTTAAATGGTCAATTCTTGTATCAAGTTGTCGATATTTCTTAACTCGAGGCCTTTTGGTACCACCAAATAATATCTTTGAAATGTTGATTTCGACATAAGATTGTTCTTGTTTTATTAAGTTAATGAACTTGTAAATATAAGGATGTTATGCTGTAAAATTGAATTCATCTTTGAAGGCATAACACCTGCATGAACTGTGTTCAAATTATTAACTGTGGTTAATAAATTTTATTAAGAGGGATTGAGGGCTCATTAACACTGAACACTATCGTCTCAAACCGAGATCTGCTAGAATGGTTACATATGGTGAAAGATCGTTTTCATTTATAGCCCCAAACCTGTGGAATGATTTAAAACCATCTGGTTCTGATACTGATATTGGTTCCAGCCCTTCAGTACAATCTTTTAAATGTGCTCTTAAAACTTACTTATTTAAAAAAGCTTTTAATTAGATATATTTTATTTAATTATATTGCATCTTTTTGTAATCTTTTAGTTTTTGTATATATTATGTGCTCTTAAAACTTACTTATTTATAAAAGCTTTTTATTAGATATATAATATTTTATTATATTGCAACTTTCTGTAATCTTTTAGTTGTTTGTTTATATAATTTATGTTTTATTGGTATAAGATTGTACAGCGCTTCTGAACACCGTTGGTGGAATTAGCGCTATATAAATGTTTTATAATAATAATAATAATACACCAAGTTTCACCACTCTCACTTAATTAGAACTAAAGTTATCGTGTCCCAAAGCCCCAACCAATCTAATTGCTTATCTTTGCTTACCCCAAATGCCCACCTTCGAACTCCATCAGGGCACTGACCTTATAAACACCTACACCAAGTTTGAACATTCTTGCTCAAAAAGAAGGAGAGTTATTGTGTTCCAAAGTCTCAGCAAATCAATTGCTTAAAGCTCTGCTTACCCTGAGCAGAAAATGCCCATTATCGAACTTCGTCAAGGTATAGATGTAATAAAACTATATACCAAGTTCATCACTTAATTAGAACTAAACCATTTTACACGATCCTACTTTTGTTCAAGAACATCATCCAACATTTGTTATCGATGTAATAAAACTATATACCAAGTTCATCGCTTAATTAGAACTAAACCATTTTACACGATCCTACTTTTGTTCAAGAACATCATCCAACATTTGTAGGATGATGTTCGCAGGGAAATGTCCTATCGTGTGTATGGGAATTTGAACAACTGTGAACAAGCTTGGACAAGTTTGAACATGTTGGATGGTGTTCGAGCATGTCCATTAATTTGAACTTGTTCAAGGCCTTGGACCAATAAGAAGGCTTCTCTGGGTTATGTGGTGTGTTGGGTCACAGGACAATCAGGAAAAATGGCAGCCTACACAGTCAATACCACCATACCCAAACCAAATAAAAACAGTAAAGCTCTTGATGATATTGCAGCCGTTATTTCTACAGCAGGAAAGTCATGTATACTGCAGGGCAAGGGCCATTTACAATGCAAATGTAATTAATTAAATTACCATTACAATTACCATATCTTGAACTTTAACCTTTCTTGTTGTCTAGTGAGTTGTTTTCTGATGTCCCCTTGGAAGTTGGAGACATTCATTCTATAGTTTTTATATGCAAAGGAAGACACTTTTCCTCTCCTTAGTTATGTAAAGATTTTTAACTGGTATTGTGCATTTATTATAATACAAGTGTTGATAGATGTAGATATTGAAGCTTCTTCAATAGTGGTTTGACAGTTTAGTTACCAGGTATGTTTAATTATTTTATTTATGGCATTAGCCTTTGTTTTAAAGTGGCAGCCATGTTGAATTTCTTTAAAGTATAAGTTGATAGTTTGAAATGGAATAAGATTACATCATTACATTATTATATTGTTAAAACATTATTTAAATATACTGTTATACACTTACAGTCATTTACATCACATTTATATTTCATTTACAGTGTATTTCACATTTATACCAGTTGGTAGCAGTGATTATAAGAATCTAGGAAAAAAAGTCACAGGAAAAAAAGTCACAGTAAAAAAGTCACAGGAAAAAAAGTCACAGGTAAAAAAGTCACAATTTATATCGTTGATAAGTGTGAAGAACTTGGCCATGAGATGTTTGTAGAAACGATCGTGATTGATTTCAAAGACAGTATTTTGCGCTCTTTGCTTGTCGTGTTTTGTAGAGACGTGGCAGCCAAAGGATGCTTCTACCACCTGACACAGTCAACCTGGCGACATGTCCAGACACTAAGACTAGTACCCCACTACAAGGCCTAACCCTCTCCATGAGAAGCCCCCCCCCCCCAAATGTTCCCTCCTGAAGTTTGGAACGTACATGACGCAACCATGAACAGTGCCCCCTGTACCACCAACATCTGCGGGGGATGGAACAACAAGTTCTACAATCTTGTCCGCCAACACCATCCATCCATCTGGAGAGTGGTGGAGTGGTTCCAGAAGGAATCAGCCACAGTCCAGACTGTCGTCGCCCAGGATGCCATCGGCAATCGACCCGTCAAAAGGTCAAAAAGAAATTTGTAAAGATGTAGATACAGCTACGAAATCTGTGCAGGGATCGTGTCACCGGTGCCAAATCCATCCCATTTTTCCTGTGTTTTTTTTTAACCTAAGCAAATTTGTGACTTTTTTACTGTGACTTTTTTTCCTGTGACTTTTTTACCTAGGCAAATTTGTGACTTTTTTACTGTGACTTTTTTTCCTGTGACTTTTTTTCCGCGCACCGATTATAAAACCCCTCTTTAGGGTAAGCAATATTAGTTTTATTCTTCAGATCTTAGTATTAGTATTATCATTATTTAAGCTGCATAATAAGTATATTTCATAGTTTTACAAGTATATCCCTTTTTCATATAGTTTAAGTCACTTAAGAGAACAGTTACCTGTATATTATACATATGATTTTATATTATCGTCGTATTACTTTTAAAGCATGCTTTGATACTGTTTTTATACATTGTATTTATTATATTACTTGTATATTTGCAGGGTTTTCCTTTATAGTTAATAAAGTATTTTCAAGAAATGAACCCTTGTGTGGTCGTTTAGCCCCGGCAGTTGACCCCCTTCAACACCATGTTAAGCAGCAAGAAAATTGGGCTCAAAATAATCTTTGATTCACAATAATAGATTTTTCTGTTTGAATTGTGATTTCTACAAAATATCGAAAGACAAAAATAAAGTTGAAAGAGACGGGCAATGATGACAAAAACTGTCACATATTTCGCTCTGCGGTAAGCATTCCAGAGGGAGACTCTGTTTCTGGTGACTGGCGAGTTCCGCTGGAGTGATCACTCATTCCGCTAGGGGCAAGCCAGTTTTTCAGAGTAGAGTTTAGTTTTGTAGTAGATGGTTTAATTTATGAGTTTCTAGTTAATTTATAGGTTCCTTTGGGGTGATATAAGATTTGTTTGCTTTCCTCTGAACGAATGCTGTAAGTCCGGGCTGAGGCAGGTATCAAGCCATGTTTATTTTATGTTTATGTATTTATGAGTTCGAGTTCCTAGTTATCCCAAAGGTTCTGTTTGGGTGATATTAGATGTGTTTGCTTTCCTTTTGTACGAATATTATTAGTTCGGACTGAGGCAGGCAAAAGTTATGCGATTAGTATTTTATTTCGAAGTTAGTGTCTGATTCTTCAAGGCTTCTGTTGAGGTGATGTAAGGTTTGTGATGTCTTCTAGTATGAATGTCGTCAATTCAGACTGAGGTAGGCGTCAATTGTTGTTAATATTAAGTTAATTCAGTTAGCGGCTCTAATTTGGAATATATAGGCCTATAATTTGGCTCCCTAAGCAGACATTTGGTTTGTTGTTCGTTAAATAGGGACATAGTAAATGAGCTTGGCACGGGCTCTTTTATTTCAGCTGGTTTACCATTGGCGTGGAGAAGAAACTAACAGAATCGAACGAGCATTTCGGGAACTTAGCTTTTGTTTTTAACGAAATAAAGAATTTGAAACTCTATAAGTGTGTTCTCTTTTGCTTCAGTTCACGTGAGAAACCTGACATCCTGAATATGAACCTGGACTCGGTTTGCATAAGAGCGTTCATTCCCGCCGCTCAACTGAAAATCGAAAACACCCTGTCCTGTTACAAAAGCAATTTTAATATGTAGAACAACTTTATAACATCAGTATACCGTAAACCCACTCACACAGACCAATATATTCATTTCAACTCTAATCACCAATTAAATATTAAGAAGTCTATTGTTTCTACTCTAACCAAGCGCGCCATTACTATCAGTCAAGCCGATTCATTATCTACAGAATTAACTCATTTACGGAAAGTCTTCACTGAATTTAATAATTATCCTGCACATTTGGTGAACCAAGCCATCAAAGAAGTAACAAACGACAAAGCTAAAAACCGAAAACCAGCCAAACCAGCTACGAGTGGTATAAGGGTATCCATCCCCTTCATCGACTCCAGATCACACCAGATTCGCAGACTTCTTCAACAGGCAGGTATAGAGGTATGCTTCTCCAGTGGCAAAACCATCCAAAATATATTGTCAGCAAATGGAAAAAAAGTACAGACCAATCCACCATCACCCAAAGGTTGCATTTATGAAATAACCTGCTCGTGCAACAAAAAATACATTGGAGAGACGAAACGTCCTTTGGATAAAGAATTAAGGAACACCAATCCTTGGCAGCATATAACCAATCAGCAGTGGCAGAACATCTGAGTGATAACAGACGACATCGGGTGAATTGGGACTTGACGCGAACGCTAGCCGTAAATCAACACCAGAAAAAATCCAGGAAAATTCTTGAAGCTATTCACATCCGAAGAAATCAGCCTGAACTCAACCGTGACACTGGAGTATATCTACCACACGCATATGACTCTTTAATCTTAGGTGCCGTTAACTAATTGATGACTATTTAAACTTTGGTGCTGTTAACTAAATTGATGGTGCCGTTAACTAAATTTATGACTCTTTAATCCTTGGTGCCGTCAACTATACCGTTCTCAGTGTAAATGTGATTATGTTATAATCTATATTGCCTATTTCACCATTCTTTGTGATCACAACCCTCCACGATACAAACATTTGGCGTTAAACATTTGTAATATTGGTTTGTGCTTTTTACGTGTTTTGTGCTAAACACCACCCTATGAGCTGTCATTCATATGGAACATACCGGTACTTCTTCTTCTTCTTTTGGTGTTTAACGTCTGCTTCCACTTAAGTGATATCACAGACAAGACATAGGAGAGCCGAAGCTGCTTCCTGATTTTTAGAATATGATTTTGCAATCTTTCCATTTTGGCCTTAGGCCATGGATTAGGTTTTAGTGGGAAGTTCTTCCCTTTATTTAATAAAAACACATCGTTGGTAGACGATCTCTTCTGTTTCTGGATTGGTAGATGTCTTCTTTGTGGGATTTGTGTTTTTAGGTGCCAGACCTGTCTTCTCGTGGTCTCCCCTTACTCCACTATCCCACTGGTATTTGTTTTGGCAGAATAGTGTTTAGATGCCGAGCCCGTCTGATCATGACTCCCACTTACTCCACTATCCCGCCAGTTAAGTAGATGTTAGTAGTAAATTAAACTAATATAAAATTAAATAAATAAAGAGAGTATAATAAAGTTGTAGTCAAATAAATTAAAGGTAATAAAATAAAGTAAATTAAAGTAAAAGTAAAGTAAAGATAAAGTAAAAATTTATTAGTTAATTAAATAAAATAAAATAAAATAAAATAAAATAAAATAAAATAAAATAAAATAAAATAAAATAAAATAAAATAAAATAAAATAAAATAAAATAAAATAAAATAATAAAGATAAAGTAAAATGAATAAATTAAAATAAAGTTGTAGAGTGGTTGGGCTTCCTTCGAGAGGACGTTTTTACTTCCCCACCCTACGTCGTATAAAAAAAAAGTTAAGATAAAAAATAAGTAGAAAAAATAAAAAATAAATTGAAGGTAATAAATAAAAATAAAATAAATTTAAGTAAAAGTAAAGTAAAGTAAAGATATAGTAAAATGAATAAATTAAAATAAATGTATAGGATGCTTGGGCTTCCTTCGTGAGGACGTTTTTACTCAACCATCCTACGTATGGAGATTTTATCTAGCCGTGACCCTTTCTTATTTCACTAATTTACTTAGTCCAACTGTGTCCATTAGGGTGTGGATTTCTTCGAAGATTTGTAGCTTCAGATCTGGTCTAGGGAAGAGTTGGTTCTTAGTGTTGAATGGTATGTTATTGGTCTCCATCATTCTCACTAAGTCCTGTCTCTCTTCCTTGTAAACCTCGCAGTCTACCAGGCCATGGTTGGTGGTACACTCTTCTCCGCACTCACAGACGATGACTTGGTGTTTGTAGTCTCGCAGCCGCTCTTTCACCCTTAGTTTCGATATGAGTCTGCATATATCTCGTCTAGGGTGATTGGTCGCTGTCTTGGTGTAGATCTCGTCATCCAGTCGGAATCTGTATGTGTCAAGTTCAACGAGATTTAATTCCCAGATTGAATTGACCTGTCTTTTGACCATACTGTAGATTTCCGTGGTGCTGTAGTCTATGAGGCGGGGTGTAGCTGTGTCCTTGAGACCCTCGTTGGCGAGTCGGTCTGCTTCCTCGTTTCCTTTAATGTTGACATGTGATGGAATCCACACGAGTTCTAATTTGCTTCCCTTCTCTAGGACCCTCTGATATAGCTGCCTGATTTCCAAAATGACTTCTGGTCTTGATTCCGAGTTGTCATTTTGGATTGAAATCAGACTGCTCAGAGAATCGCTTGGAATGACGAACTTGCCGGTCTTTTGATGGGAGATCCATGAAATAGCGTCACGAATGGCAACAAGCTCTGCAGTGTACACCGAACAGTTATTGGGCAGTTTCCTGCTTATTCCCTGTTCCCCGTTTGGCAGGTATATTCCAAACGAGCTGGTGCCCTTTTCAGGATTGCGTGAGCCATCCGTGTACACATGGTCCCAGTCATCAGACGGCCAGTTGTCTTCCAAATGTTCTAGAGAGAAATACGTGCAGCACTGGGGTTATTTTTCTTGTCGGTTTTCTGTAGTAGATCTAGATTGACCAGCGGTATAGGGAGCGTCCAAGGGGCGACAACTAGGGGGTCGTGTTTATTTATCACGAGCTCCCCCAGTCGTAGTTCCTTGATCGTTTCTCTGATACCCTGGCTGAAGGTTTTCTTTTTGGGATCTCTTACATATTTTGTCTTTTGTAGACTGACAAATGTTGGGGATCTTTCACCTAGTTGTGATATCTTGACCCAATACCTTGTCGCCAATTCTTTTCTTCTTAGGGATAGGGGCAACTCCCCGACTTCTTGTAGTAGTGCCTCTCGCCTAGTCCTGAGCCCTACGCCAGTCGCAATACACAGAGCTTTGTATTGGATGGTGTCAAGCTTGCTTAAGAGTTTTGGCGCGCAGTTCATGAAGGCCAAAGAGCCGTAGTCTAATACAGAACGTATTAGAGCACGATATACCATCATTAGTGTAACTCTATTGGCGCCCCACGTACTGCCCGTTAATTTTCTCATTAAGTTTAGGATTTTGGAGCATCTATCTACAGTCCAGTCGATGTGCGGTTTCCAGGTCAACCGTCGGTCAAAGATTACGCCAAGGAACTTGGTGTGGTCTTTAAACTCGATGGTTTTCCCGTTCATACACAGAGTCATTCTGTTTATCCCTCTATCCCTGCTCACAAGCATGCCGACCGTTTTCTTCTCCGAGACTTTAAATCCCCAATCGTTTGCCCATGTCATGAATTTGTCTAAGGCTTTTTGCATATTCTTTTGTAGTTCACAGAAGCTCGTCCCATTTATCCATATGGTACTGTCATCGGCAAATTTAGCCAAGTCAGTTCTGGAATCGAGGTAGGACGATTTGTGAATGTCATTGATCATGATGTTGAAGAGAGTGGGACTGATAACAGACCCCTGAGGCGTGCCATTTTCTAATGTTTGCTCGGCACTCAGGAATCTGCCAACATTCACCTGTATCCTTCTATCGCTCAGAAAGCTTTTAATCCACCGAAACATTATGCCCGTTATACCGATACGTCCTAACTTGAAGAGCAGCCCGTCTAACCAAACTAGATCGAAAGCCTTGGTCAGATCTACGAACACGGCACATAACAGGTTTCCCGAGAGAAGTGCCTGCGACATGACTTGCTGTAGCCTAACCAAGTGGTCCATTGTTGATCGTCCTTTCCTGAACCCACTTTGATTTTCGTCGATCAATCGGTTGCTCTCCAGATAGAACTGTAATCGGATATTAACCATCGTTTCCAAGGTTTTGCATAGTGTGGATGTCAAACTTACTGGTCGATATGACTCTGCCTTGTTCTTCTCTTTCCCAGCTTTCAGTAGAGGGATGACGTTTGCTTTTCGCCATTCTTTAGGTACCTCTCCTGACAGCCAAGATGTGTTGAAGAAGTTTAGTAGTATCGTTTTGGCGTTTCTTGGTAGATGTTTGAGCATGGAGTACTTTACTTTGTCCTCCCCAGCCGCACTATCCTTCTTGAGGGAAAGAGCCTTATTTAACTCTCCCTCAGAGAAGGGTAATATTTAACGCCCAACATTCCGGTACTTTTGCAGTTCGTGTTTTATTTGTGATTTAATGTTTTTACTCTTAAATTATTATTTAATAGAGTCATGTTTATTCTCCTTTTATCATGGTTTCCACTCTGAATAGTTAGACCACTATATATAATATAATTTTGTTATAATATTTATGATTGGTTAGATCTTGGTCACTAATGGAGAGGGGATTTAAGACATTAACTAACATGGTTTCTCATTCATAGGTGTTATTATATAATTTTATATCACTATATTTTAACTTTTGAATGTTTATTTGTAATAGGGATTAAGGGTTTAAGTATGGATGATTTGTTGTTTTAGCATGGATTTGCATTTTTCACCCCTTTAATGGTTTCTCATTCATTAATAATAATTTACTTAGGTATGTCTTCAATGGCTTCGGCCTTACTTGGTTAATTAGTTTATTGTTAACTGTTTGTATATAACCTTCTGTAACATGTTGATTGTATCGGAACAAGCAAAAATGAAAGCTGATGAGACTCACTTTATTCCTAAATTCAAAACGGAAAGTGGTTTCATGAGCTTCATGATTGAACTCCTAAAGGTGGCAGTGTCCGACGAAGACAAAACTACAAAAACGGCAAGCCTCCTAGGCAAACTCCGTGCATATATGGTAAACGCAGACACCCTAATCACCCTCGTCAACTCGATTAACACAGTTAAAAAGAGATATAGAGATGACGACGAGGAAGACGAGAAGAATGATCAAGAGGTAAATCTCGCATTACGTAGGAGGATATCTCATGTCCGCCACTACAGTACTGGAGATATTTCCAGTTGCTCGTCGATGGTAAAACCAAAGGCGAACACTGGCGGTGTTTCTAGTTGCTTGTCGGTTGCAACACCAAAGGCGAACACCAATGAGGTACCTTCTATGGAAATCGAGACACCAGTAGATCAATAGAACTCCAACATTGAGGGGCATCCATCCGGACAGTCATCATGGCGGGCCAGGTTAAAGTTTTACAACTTAATGTTAATGGACTGGCCACCAGATGTGCTGAGCTGAGAAAATACATCACATGCAACCCCAAAGATGTAATATATGCCTCCAAGAAACCAAGCTACTACCAACTTTGAAAGACGTCTACATACCCGGGTACACTTGTGAGAGAAGGGACAGACCAGGAAGTACGACACGTGGCGGCGGCATTGCCATCTATATCCGTGATAACCTAAATTATATTTCTGTTTCACTGGACGTAGACGGACCTCTAGAAGCAATGGGCATAGCCATCACATTGAGCAATAATACGAATTTGACAATAGTGAATGTCTATGTACCCCCAGATGTCACGAAAAAACCAGTTGACTTCCAGTCACTTCTCGATCGACTTCCACAGGGCGAATCAGTGTTTTGCGGAGATTTCAACGCAAAACACGTTCTGTGGGGGTCGCCGAGGAATGACTGTCGGGGGACTAGCCTATGCTCAATAATAGAAGCAAACAACCTATGCATGCTGAACGATGAGAGCCCTACTTTTGTCGGAGGAAATGCCCCACCTTCGCACCTAGATCTCACGTTCTGTACGCTTGGTCTGGCAAACCGCTGCGACTGGCAAGTACACGAAGATGAAACACTTGGCAGTGACCATCTCCTGATAGAATTCTGCATTCAGGCCGAAGCAACCAGGGAAGTCTATAACGGGAGACCCAATTGGATTATGAAAGAAGCTGATTGGGTTAAATTCCGTGTAGGCTGCCTTGAGTGGAAGGAAGAAGATATCATCGATACCAACATCGACGTGTACGCTACCAACATTACGAGCTCTATTATAGGTGCTGCTAACGACTCCATTCCAAAGACTTCTGGTGGAAAACCAAGGATTAGAAAACCATGGTGGTCACCGGAATGTCAGAAGGCGGTCAACGACAGAAGGAAGGCCCTCCGCCTACGGAAACGCCACTACAATGAAGCCAACCACCAAAATTACCTTAAGTTGAAATACGCTTCAAGAGACACCATAAAATAGGCACAAAGTGGGCACTGGATGACATTCTGTAATGCGTTGAATAAAAACACGCAAACGGGTGCCGTCTGGAAGAAGCTGAACGCTATGAACGGGAAACGCAGATCATTCAACATACCAAACCTTGAAGATGGAGATAAGTACGTTACGAACGGCAAGGAAAAGGTAGACCTACTAGCAAAAACTTTTGCTGACGCAAGCAGAGACGAAAACCAATCACCAGAGTTTCTGAAGAGGAAGGAAATCTTTTACTCACAGCACCCTTCATTAGTAATTGAATCTAATGGAGTGGCTGAACCAATCAACCTACCCTTCTCTGAGGGGGAGTTAAATAAGGCTCTTTCCCTCAAGAAGGATAGTGCGGCTGGTGAGGACAAAGTAAAGTACTCCATGCTCAAACATCTACCAAGAAACGCCAAAACGATACTACTAAACTTCTTCAACACATCCTGGCTGTCAGGAGAGGTACCTAAAGAATGGCGAAAAGCAAACGTCATACCTCTACTGAAAGCTGGGAAAGAGAAGAACAAGGCAGAGTCATATCGACCAGTAAGTTTGACATCCACACTATGCAAAACCTTGGAAACAATGGTTAATATCCGATTACAGTTCTATCTGGAGAGCAACCGATTGATCGACGAAAATCAAAGTGGGTTCAGGAAAGGACGATCAACAATGGACCACTTGGTTAGACTACAGCAAGTCATGTCGCAGGCACTTCTCTCGGGAAACCTGTTATGTGCCGTGTTCGTAGATCTGACCAAGGCTTTCGATCTAGTTTGGTTAGACGGGCTGCTCTTCAAGTTAGGACGTATCGGTATAACGGGCATAATGTTTCGGTGGATTAAAAGCTTTCTGAGCGATAGAAGGATACAGGTGAATGTTGGCAGATTCCTGAGTGCCGAGCAAACATTAGAAAATGGCACGCCTCAGGGGTCTGTTATCAGTCCCACTCTCTTCAACATCATGATCAATGACATTCACAAATCGTCCTACCTCGATTCCAAAACTGACTTGGCTAAATTTGCCGATGACAGTACCATATGGAGAAATGGGACGAGCTTCTGTGAACTACAAAAGAATATGCAAAAAGCCTTAGACAAATTCATGACATGGGCAAACGACTGGGGATTTAAAGTCTCGGAGAAGAAAACAGTCGGCATGCTTGTGAGCAGGGATAGAGGGATAAACAGAATGACTCTGTGTATGAACGGGAAAACCATCGAGTTCAAAGACCAAACCAAGTTCCTTGGCGTAATCTTTGACCGACGGTTGACCTGGAAACCGCACATCGACTGGACTGTAGATAGATGCTCCAAAATCCTAAACTTAATGAGAAAATTAACGGGCAGTACGTGGGGCGCCAATAGAGTTACACTAATGATGGTATATCGTGCTCTAATACGTTCTGTATTAGACTACGGCTCTTTGGCCTTCATGAACTGCGCGCCAAAACTCTTAAGCAAGCTTGACACCATCCAATACAAAGCTCTGTGTATTGCGACTGGTGTAGGGCTCGGGACTAGGCGAGAGGCACTACTACAAGAAGTCGGGGAGTTGCCCCTATCCCTAAGAAGAAAAGAATTGGCGACAAGGTATTGGGTCAAGATATCACAACTAGGTGAAAGATCCCCAACATTTGTCAGTCTACAAAAGACAAAATATGTAAGAGATCCCAAAAAGAAAACCTTCAGCCAGGGTATCAGAGAAACGATCAAGGAACTACGACTGGGGGAGCTCGTGATAAATAAACACGACCCCCCAGTTGTTGCCCCTTGGACGCTCCCTATACCGCTGGTCAATCTAGATCTACTACAGAAAACCGACAAGAAAAATAACCCCAGTGCTGCACGTGCTTTCTCTCTAGAACATTTGGAAGACAACTGGCCGTCTGATGACTGGGACCATGTGTACACGGATGGCTCACGCAATCCTGAAAGGGGCACCAGCTCGTTTGGAATATACCTGCCAAACGGGGAACAGGGAATAAGCAGGAAACTGCCCAATAACTGTTCGGTGTACACTGCAGAGCTTGTTGCCATTCGTGACGCTATTTCATGGATCTCCCATCAAAAGACCGGCAAGTTCGTCATTCCAAGCGATTCTCTGAGCAGTCTGATTTCAATCCAAAATGACAACTCGGAATCAAGACCAGAAGTCATTTTGGAAATCAGGCAGCTATATCAGAGGGTCCTAGAGAAGGGAAGCAAATTAGAACTCGTGTGGATTCCATCACATGTCAACATTAAAGGAAACGAGGAGGCAAATCGACTCGCCAACGAGGGTCTCAAGGACACAGCTACACCCCGCCTCATAGACTACAGCACCACGGAAATCTACAGTATGGTCAAAAGACAGGTCAATTCAATCTGGGAATTAAATCTCGTTGAACTTGACACATACAGATTCCGACTGGATGATGAGATCTACACCAAGACAGCGACCAATCACCCTAGACGAGATATATGCAGACTCATATCGAAACTAAGGGTGAAAGAGCGGCTGCGAGACTACAAACACCAAGTCATCGTCTGTGAGTGCGGAGAAGAGTGTACCACCAACCATGTCCTGGTAGACTGTGAGGTTTACAAGGAAGAGAGACGGGACTTAGTGAGAATGATGGAGACCAATAACATACCATTCAACACTAAGAACCTACTCTTCCCTAGACCAGATCTGAAGCTACAAATCTTCGAAGAAATCCACACCCTAATGGACACAGTTGGACTATGTAAATAAGTGGAATAAGAAAGGGTCACGGCTGGATAAATTCTCCATACAACGTAGGATGGTTGAGTAAAAACGTCCTCACGAAGGAAGCCCAACCATCCTATACATTTATTTTAATTTATTCATTTTACTTTACTTTTACTTAAATTTATTTTATTTTTATTTATTACCTCAATTTATTTATTTATTTTTTTTTCTACTTATTTTTTATCTTAACTTATTCTATTTTTTTATACGACGTAGGGTGGGGAAGTAAAAACGTCCTCTCGAAGGAAGCCCAACCACTCTACAACTTTATTTTAATGGATTCATTTTACTTTATCTTTACTTTACTTTTACTTTACTTTATTTTATTTTATTTTATTTTTATTTATTACCTTTAATTAACTAATAAATTTTAATTAATTCATTTTACTTTATCTTTACTTTACTTTTACTTTAATTTACTTTATTTTATTACCTTTATTTTATTTGACTACAACTTTATTATACTCTCTTTATTTATTTAATTCTATATTAGTTTAATTTACTACTAACATCTACTAAACTGGCGGGATAGTGGAGTAAGAAGGAGTCATGATCAGACGGGCTCGGCATCTAAACACTATTCTGCCAAAACAAATACCAGTGGGATAGTGGAGGAAGGGGAGGCCACGAGAAGACAGGCCTGGTACCTAAACACAAAACCCACAAAGAAGACATCTACCAATCCAGAAGAAGAGATCATCTACCAACGATGTGTTTTTATTAAATAAAGGGAAGCACTTCCCACTAAAACCTAATCCATGGCCTAAGGCCAAAATGGAAAGATTGCAAAATCATATTCTAAAAATCAGGAAGCAGCTTCGGCTCTCCTATGTCTTGTCTGTGATATCACTTAAGTGGAAGCAGACGTTAAACACCAAAAAGAAGAAGAAGAAGAAGTTGATTGTATCATTGCTTGATAACGGTGAGAGTGTCCTCATTGAAACGTTGCAGTTAATAAACCTAGTGAATGTTATCCATAAAGCTGTTTGTTATTATATACCACTTTCACTAAATGCCATTCAAAGATACAATATGTAGAACATTGTGTCATTTTCATCATCTTTTCCGTCTTCATCATCACTGTCCTCTGTTCTAATCTCAACTGAGACGGAATTGAAGTCTTTGTATGAATTGGAAGAGGAACAAAAATCAAAACATCATGAATTTGACTTTTTACAGCCACAATGGCCGCTTTGATATAGCGGCTAGGTTTGAAACCCGCATTTTATAACTTTTATCAGAGCATCCGGTACCATCTGGTACCAATCTTGGCACTAGCGATATTTTGTTCCTCTTCAAATTCATACAAAAAACAGAGGAGTTACGGTGAGAGAAAATAAAAACATTAGCACATGATATATAATCCTGTGTATTGATTTCAATATTGCAACCGTGATGTGCACAAAGTCCAGCAGAACTATGGCTGAACCAGAAAATTGTATACAAAGGTTTTTTATAACTGATTTTAGTAGCCATTCTAAAAGAGGACACCCATGGCTACTAAAATGTTACTTATAGTTTGAGCTAAAATTGAAATTTCTGGAATTATTTATCATAAATCCAGCTGTTAAAAAAATGTCCTAATTCGAGTTAGTTGGGCAAAATATGAAATTCTTGTACCTAAGCCACCATTTTTGGCTGCCATTTTAATTATATTGGTCTGATGTTACAAATATGCCCTATTTAGTACTCGGCGAACCCGAAAACATATAAAACGATATATTACACAACCTAGGACAGTGAAAAATGATTTTTTTTTTGTATTTTTGCCACCATTGTTGGCGGCCATCTTGAATATTTAATTTTCCCCAAGGGTGACACGAGTCGTTATAAACATTATAACGACAAGAAACATTTACAAGTACACTATTTTCGTACTTTTTTTTTTACAACATCACCCGTATACTCGTCGCATTTATAATGGAACTGTTGGTATAACATCTTTAAATAGTCGATATTCGTGTTCATGTGACGTTTTATGGTCATCAGGGACAGTGTGCTCTACCAGAGCCGAATTTCTAAAATTTTGGGAACAATCTTCTTCTTCTTCTTTTTGGTGTTTAACGTCTGCTTCCACTTAAGTGATATCGCAGACAAGACATAGGAGAGCCGAAGCTGCTTCCTGTTTTTTAGAATATGATTTTGCAATCTTTCCATTTTTGGCCTTAGGCCATGGATTTGGTTTAGTGGGAAGTTCTTCCCTTTATTTAATAAAAAACATATCATTTGGTAGATGGTCTCTTCTGCTTCTGGATTGGTAGATGTCATCTTTGTGGGATTAGTTTTTAGCTGCCAGGCCTGTCTTCTCGTGACTTCCCCTTACTCCACTATCTCACTTTATAGGTTTGGTATCTTTTTTTTTGGCAGAATAGTGTTTAGATGCCGGGCTCGTCTGATCATGACTCCCTCTTACTCCACTATCCCGCCAGTTATGCAGATGTTATATTGTTATTTTTGTAAGTATAAATAAATTAAAAATAAATAAATTAAAGGAAATAAATTGAAATAAAAGGAATAAAATGAATTTAAAACAAATTAACTACAGTAAATAAGTAAAGTAAAGTAAAGTAAAGTAAAGTAAAGTAAAGTAAAGTAAAGTAAAGTAAAGTAAAGTAAAGTAAATAAAATGAATTTAAAAGGAATAAAATGAATTTAAAAGGAATAAAATGAATTTAAAAGGAATAAAATGATTTAAAAGGAATAAAATGAATTTAAAGTAAAGTAAAGTAAAGTAAATAAATTAAAGTAAATAGATGCAAATTTAATAAATTAAGAATATTCATAATAATAGATAGAAATGAGTTAATTGAATAAGTAATAAGATAAAAAATAAATTTGTAGGATGGTTGGGCTTTCTTCGTGAGGACGTTTTTACTCAACCACCCTACGTTGTAAGAATAAATTAAGAGAAAATAAGTAAAAATAGATTTGTAGGATGGTTGAATGGTATGTCGTTTGTCTCCATCATTCTCACTAAGTCCCGTCTCTCTTCCTTGCATACCTCACAGTCTACCACGACATGGTTGGTTGTACATTCCTCTCCGCACTCACAGATGATGACTTGGTATTTGAAGTCTCGCAGCAGCTCTCTCACCCTTAGTTTCGATATAAGTTTGCATATATCTCGTCTAGGGTAATTGATCGCTGTTTTGGTGTAGATCTTGTCATCCAGCCGGAATCTGTATGTGTCAAGTTCAACGAGATTTAATTCCCAGTATGAATTGACCTGTCTTTTGACCATACTATAGATTTCAGTGGTGCTGTAATCGATGGTGCGGAGTGGTGCTGTGTCCTTGAGACCTTCGTTGGCGAGTCGATCTGCCTCCTCGTCCCCTCTAATGTTGACATGTGATGGAACCCACACGAGCTCTAATTTGCTTCCCTTTTCCAGGACCCTTTGATATAGCTGCCTGATTTCCAAAATGACTTCTGGTCTTGATTCCGAGTTGTCATTTTAGATTGAAATCAGACTGCTCAGAGAGTCACTCGAAATGACGAACTTACCGGTCTTTTGATGGGAGATCCATGAAATAGCGTCACAAATGGCAACAAGCTCTGCAGTGTACACAGAACAGTTATTGGGCAGTTTCCTGCTTATTCCCTGTTCCCCGTTTGGCAGGTATATTCCAAACGAGCTGGTGCCCCTTTCAGGATTGCGTGAGCCATCCATGTACACATGGTCCCAGTCATCAGACGGACAGTTGTCTTCCAAGTGTTCTAGAGAGTAAGCACGTGCAGCACTGGGGTTGTTTTTCCTTGTCAGTTTTCTGTAGTAGATCTAGATTGACCAGCGGTATAGGGAGCGTCAAACGGGCGATAACTGGGGGGTCGTTTTTATTTATCACAAGCTCCCCCAGTCGTAGTTCCTTGATCGTTTCCCTGATACCCTGGCTGAAGGTTTTCTTTTTGGGATCTCTTACATATTTTGTTTTTTGTAGACTGACAAATGTTGGGGATCTCTCTCCTAGTTGTGAGATCTTAACCCAGTACCTTGTCGCTAGTTCTTTTCTTCTTAGGGATAGGGGCAACTCTCCGACTTCCTGTAGTAATGCCCCTCTCTTAGTCCCGAGCCCTACGCCAGTGGCAATACACATAGCTTTGTATTGGATGGTGTCAAGCTGACTTAAGAGTGTTGGCGCGCAGTTCATGAAGGCCAAAGAGCCTTATTCTAATACAGATCGTATTAGAGCACGATAAACTATCATTAGTGTAACTCTATTGGCGCCCCACGTACTGCCCGTTAATTTTCTCATTAAGTTTAGGATTTTGGAGCATCTATCTACAGTCCAGTCGATGTGCGGTTTCCAGGTCAACCGTCGGTCAAAGATTACGCCAAGGAACTTGGTTTGGTCTTTAAACTCGATGGTTTTCCCGTTCATACACAGTCATTCTGTTTATCCCTCTATCCCTACTCAAAAGCATACCGACTGTTTTCTTCTCTGAGACTTTAAATCCCCAGTCGTTTGCCCATGTGATGAATTTGTCTAAGGCCTTTTGCATGTTCTTTTGCAGTTCACAAAAGCTTGTCCCGTTCCTCCATATGGTACTGTCATCAGCAAATTTAGCCAAGTCAGTCCTGGAATCGAGGTAGGACGATTTGTGAATGTCATTGATCATGATGTTGAAGAGAGTGGGACTGATAACAGACCCCTGAGGCGTGCCATTTTCTAATGTTTGCACGACACTCAGGAATCTGCTAACATTCACCTGTATCCTTCTATCGCTCAGAAAGCTTTTAATCCACCGAAACATTATGCCCGTTATACCGATACGTCCTAACTTGAAGAGCAGCCCGTCTAATCAAACTAGATCGAAAGCCTTGGTCAGATCTACGAACACTGCACACAACAGGTTTCCCGAGAGAAGTGCCTGCGACATGACTTGCTGTAGTCTAACCAAGTGATCCATTGTTGATCATCCTTTCCTGAACCCACTTTGATTTTCATCGATCAGTCGGTTGCTCTCCAGATAGAACTGTAGTCGAATATTAACCATTGTTTCCAAGGTTTTGCATAGTGTGGATGTCAAACTTACTGGTCGATATGATTCTGTCTTTTTCTTCTCTTTCCCCGGCTTCAGTAGAGGGATGACGTTCGCTTTCCGACATTCTTTAGGTACCTCTCCCATCAGCCAGGATGTGTTGAAGAAGTTTAGTAGTATCGTTTTGGTGTTTCTAGGTAGATGTTTGAGCATTGAGTACTTTACTTTGTCCTCACCAGCCGCACTATCCTTCTTGAGTGAAAGAGCCTTACTTAACTCTCCCTCAGAGAAGGGTAGATTGATTGGGTCAGCCACTTCATTAGATTCAATTACTAATGAAGGGTGCTGCGAGTAAAAGATTTCTTTCCTCTTCAGAAACTCTGGTGATTGGTTTTCATCTTTGCTTGCGTCTGCAAACGTTTTTGCAAGTAGATCTGCCTTTTCATTGCCGTTGGTAACGTACTTATCTCCATCTTCAAGGTTTGGTATGTTGAATGTTCTGCATTTCCCGTTCATGGCGTTCAGTTTCTCCCAGACGGCACATGTTTCCGTGTTTTTAATCAACGCATTACAGAATGTCATCCAGTGCCAGCGCTAGTTGATTACTCCTGTGACGGATAGCCACGAGACACATTGGTACAGAGTGACGAAAGGAACATTCATGATGGCTGCTTTTTGAATTTTAGATTTGTTGTTCCAGATAAATTATTTTACCTCGACTCCGAACTTTAACATTTGATACACTACATATTGATTAATGAACATAACATTAGTTCAGATAACGCAAATTTAATTATGAGAATTACGTTACCCTCGACATATTTGTCACGAGCGGCGGGCGAAAATAAAAATATATAAAAAAAATGATCTTGGAAGCAAAATATAGCTACAACGACTAAACAACATGGATTCTGGTACCCACATCAAGTGAAAATATGATTACTTACATTGTAACCATCATTCATGTTTCCGACTTTATTTGAGTCCGATGTTGAGCTATCTGAATGGTCAGGCCCAGTAGGCAATTTTCTGTATTACCGTCCTCGCAGAATAAAGTTGGTGTGTTTTTGCCAAGAATATGCCAGCCTTTTACATTTTTTAAGGGAATCATACGGGACACAATTCATTTTTTAATTTTTGGAAATTGGAGGTCATTTCCCGCAATTTGAGACCATTCCCGACATCCCAATTATGTAATTTCATCTCGCACTCATATTCAGCGAGCAGGCCAAATTTTGCTGAGGCCTTAAAATTGAATTGTTTTTGGAGTTATGAACCATGGGCAGACGTTTCTGGCGTATCCCCACAAACAGGGTGCAGGCGACTTAATAACTAGTAAATTTGCGGGCGACAGTGTCCGGTGAATCCGATGAAATTTTTGGATGAAATTGCAGGATTCCGAAATCCGGGCCACACCCAGACCAGAAAGTCTATTATACAAGCCCATTCCAGACTCCAGTGATGGCGTGGCGGCCCGTTAATGTCACCGGCCACACATAACATGATCATCATCGCTCCATGGCCGGTCCAATACCCCCCGATATAATGTTCAGCAGAAAAGTTTTTTTTAGACGAATTGGACAAAATTAATGTTTTCATTTTTTGTCCGATGGGCCAACCCGCCCCTGCTTCACTATCTCAACCTTCACTAAAAATATCTACCCTTCTGTTTCATGATTGTATGGACGATGTGGACGGATTGGTAACACTGAGATATAATACACTATTTATGGTTCAGCCATCTTTAATCACAAAACTAAATGGAGATAACTCTATTCTGCTATAAGCCAGGAGGGGTTATCTCCCATTTTACATGTTAATACTAATACATAATAAAGAGTACAAGGAGGGCTTGTACATCATATTACATCTCTTTTGTTTTGGAATAAAAATAATTTTAAGCATTAGTAAATACTTCATTGATTACGCATTAATACGCATATAGTTCAAAGCTTAATTTTTAACTTTTGCATGTAATAAATTTGATAATGAGAATTGAAACATGAATAAAATTATATGAAATACTCTAAAATACTACTTGTTATTTTGTTATCACATTTTAGTGATCACATTTTATAACACAGTTTTTGGCACATGTTAAATGTCTAATTTCTTTGGTTTGGTTATAGTGCGACTAGATTTCTTTCTGGATGGTATGCTGCTATTGGCTTCTGGTTTTTGGTTGTTGAGTTGTATGGAGTGTTCTGGACCATTTTCAGAGGATCTCTGTTTTATGTGTCGTCTGTTTCTCCGATACGTTTGGTCATCTGATGTTCTGACGAGGTAAGATCTGTGTGGCAAAACACTGGAAATTATGCCAGGTGTCCAAGATTTGTTGTTGTCGCTTTTCTGGACGTACACCTTGTCATTATGTTGAAGGTCTGGAAGCGGCTTAGCTGTTCGGTCATAAAAGCGTTTCTGTTGGGTTTGTCTGTTTTCTCGTGTGGCACATACATTGGCAGGATCTTGTATTTCAGGTTGGAGTTGTGTTTCTGTTACTGGGAGGATGGAACGTAGACGGCGACCCATTAGTAATTGTGCTGGGGAAGCTAAATTGTCTATTGGAGTCACTCTATATTCCAGAAGACTGATATATGTGTTTCCACCATCTTTCTTCGTTTTGTTTAAAATGTTCTTTGCTGTCTGTACACTTTTCTCAGCTAGACCATTTGATTGTGGGTACTTTGGACTAGACGTGATGTGTTTGAAATCCCAAGTCTTGGCGAAATTGTCAAATTCACTGGAGGAGAATTGCGGACCATTATCACTGATAACTATGTCTGGAATGCCGAAGCGAGCAAAGCTTGCTGATAGTTTACTGATAACTGCTGCTGATGAGAGAGAATGAAGTTTGTCGATCTCGAAGTATCGGCTGTAATAATCAGTGAGTACGATGTAGTTCTTGTTGTAAATGGTGAATAAGTCCGTGCATACTTTCTGCCAAGGTCGTGTTGGTATCTGATGTGGTTTTAGTGGTTCCATCGTGTTGGAAGACTGTTTCTCGCCACATATTGTACAGTTGGTGACAATCTTCTCAATGTCTCGGTTCATGCCGGGCCAAAATAAGATGTCTCTGGCACGCTGCTGACACTTTTCTATACCAAAGTGACTAGAGTGTATCTTTGTCAACATTTCGGATCGGAGGCTCTTGGGAATTATTATTTTGTGTCCCTTGAATATAAGATTCTCCATGACTGTGAGTTGGTCTCTGTAATTCCAATATTCTTGTACCTCTGATGGGCATTTCTTGCAGTGTTGTGGCCATCCATCTAGAATAGTTGTTTTCAACTTGTTCATTTGTTGATCTGTTGTTATCTCTTTCCGTAGTTTTGACATTTTCTGATCACTAACTGGTAGGTTGGCTATTACGCTGTGGACTTGTAAATCCATTTCTTGAGACATGTTATCTGGTGGTATTGTGATGAAATTACGACTAAGTGTATCTGCTACAGGAATGTCCTTTCCGGGTACAAAGATAACGTTAATGTCGTATTTCTGTAGTTGTAGGAGCATCCGTTGTAAACGTGTTGGTGCTGTCGCTAATGGTTTCTTCATTATGGTTTGGAGAGGTTTATGATCAGATTCAACTGTGATCTGATGTCCGTATACCATTTGATGAAATTTTTTGCAACCAAATAGCACTGCATACAGCTCTTTTTCAATTTGAGCATAATTCTGCTCTGATGTTGTTAATGATTTTGAAGCGTATGCTATTGGTTTCTGCTCCTGCATAAGTATTGCTCCAAGTCCGTGTTTTGATGCGTCAACTTGTAGCGTGATATGTTTTGATGGATTGAAGTACGCCAGCACTGGTTCACTGGTGATTAGTTTCTTGACATGGTTTAAAGCGCTGGCATGTCTCTGATCCCAGTGGAATGGTATCGTCTTCTTCGTTAGTTCCCTTAATGGAGTTGTAATTTCAGAAAGTGAAGGCGAGAATCTGGCTAGGTAGTTGATCATTCCTAATATTGTTTCCAGTTCTTTCTTGTCTGATGGAGCCTTCATTTCGTCGATTGCCTTTACTTTCTCTGGATCTATTTTGATTCCATCAGCTGTAATAAGGTGACCGAAGTAGCTAACTTCTGTGGTCCCTATAACTAATTTGTCTGGATTCAATTTAACATTTTTCTGGCAACTTCTATTAAGAACTGCGAGCAAGTTAGCGTCGTGTTCTTCACGTGTTCTGCCGAATATTAATATATCATCTACGATCGCTATGCATCCGGGAATATCGCCATAGGTTTCGTCAATCTTACGTTGAAAAACATCTTGAGCTGAGATGATCCCGAAAGGCATGCGCAGGAATCTGTATCTGCCGTATATTGAATTGAAAGTTGTTAGGTATGAAGAAGATTCCGTAGCTTGATGTTCCAATAACCAGACCTAGCATCTAATTTGCTGAAAAACTTGGCTCCATTAAGTAAGGCAAAAGCATCATCAATAGTTTTAAGATGGTAATGAGGTCTTTTAATCGCTCTGTTTAGGTCCAGAGGATCCAGGCATATTCTGAGTTTTTTGCTGTGTGGTTTTTCTACCACGACCAACGAATTTACCCAATCTGTAGGTTCTGTAACCTTTTTAATGATGTTATTCTTCTCCATATTATCAAGTTCATTCTTGAGGCGATCCTGGAAGGAATGTGGAACTTGTCTCGGAGCATGGACTGCTGGGACGGCATTATCTTCGATTTGAATTGTGACTTCGCCATCAAATTCGCCAATTCCTTTAAATATATTTTTGTATTCATTCAAAACGGATTCACGTGAGAGTGGAATCGTTGCTTCTTCGAGAGAAAATATGAATTTTACCATCTTCATTTTGGTTAAGAGAGGCAAGCCTAGTATGGGAGGACCTGTGGTATTTATGATGTAAAATTTATCAGTGGCTGATTTGGTTTTATAGCTACACTGTAAATCTATGAATCCGTGGACTTTTAATTGTTGTCCTGAGTATCCGGTGAGTCGCTCTTCTGTGTTCTTCAATAGAGGGGGGTTTGGAGTTTTCTGGAAATGGTCGAATGGTAGGACATTGACTTGAGATCCTGTATCAATTTTGAAAGTTGTTGTTTGCCCTTGACCTATTTCCAATTTTACAAAAGCGTGGTCTTTTGGTGTCCCTTTTCCCTCTATAGAGTCAATATATAACTCGCTGACATCAGTATCCGAGTAGCTGTCATCATCCTGATCTATTGTGTGTATCTTTCTGTGATCTCTGTAATTGAAAGAACCAGAACGGCAAACAATTGCAAAATGATGCCATTTTCTGCATTTCGAACACTGTGATCCTTTTGCTGGACATCTTTGATGTTTTCCGTGCTGTTGACCACAGAATGAACAGCGTTCATCAGGTTGTCTGGAATTCTGATGTGATCGTTGCCTTTGGCCTTGTCTGCGGTTTCTGTTAGCATCACTGTGTTGCGATCTGTCAGTGTGCTTATGTCGGAACTTTGAAATAGCGTCTACTGTTTCTAGAGATTGCTGTGGCTGTGCTTTGGAGCTTGACATTGATTTAAGGTGAGATTGTGTTATTTCATGTGAACGACATACGTCTATAGCCTTTGTCATGTCCAACGTATCTCCAATATCGAGAAGTTTTTCCCTGACTTTCGAGTGCAGGATTCCACAGACAATTCTATCTCTGACCATTTCTTGGGGCTTATCATAGGCACGGTCTTGAACCAAGAGCTGCAGGTCTGTTGTAAATTGTTCTATTGTTTCCCCTTCATGTTGTATTCTTGTCTGAAATTGATATCGGGCGAGTAACGAACTTGACTTTGGGGTCACATACGAGTCAAATTTATCTAGAACTGAATTTAAACTTGCTGCTTCTTGTTCTGTAACTGTGAATGTGTTATAGATATCTCTGCCTTTCTCACCGGCCCAAATTAAAAGGTACGCACACTGCTCAGCCTGTGTTGCTTTCTTTAATGGTCCCATAAACATCAAACGGACGTGTTGCTTGAACTTTTTCCATGCTTCGGGAAGGTTCTTTGAACTCCAGTCTACGTTAGGATGCGGTGTAGAGGACATTGTTTTGCTAGTGTGTGTAAATCAGTTATGGCGCCGAAATTAGTGAGTTTGACAAAAAATGTTCCTGTATCTTAATTCCGCCCCATCTGTCGGAAATTCGTATTTTATAATGAGGAGTGAGGATTTCTGTTTAGTTTTGATCCATTCTGACACCATGTTTCATGATTGTATGGACGATGTGGACGGATTGGTAACACTGAGATATAATACACTATTTATGGTTCAGCCATCTTTAATCACAAAACTAAATGGAGATAACTCTATTCTGCTATAAGGAGGCAGACCACCATTAATTTCCCCATTGACTTCAATGTTAATTCTAGCCTCTTTGCCCACCTCAAACTTTTTCCCAAATTTTCGTTGGGCTGAATGCTTTTCACTATAGACAGATGAACAAATGACCATGTCTTTGCACTAAAATTTGTATGACGTTGACCACCAAAATCTTGAGATACACCAAGTTGAAGAAGTATACCCAAAACACGTAACTAGTTGCCGTACATATCACCGTAGCCAACCTGATAACTCAGTTATCCTTCCGCCTCAAAATCCAGAATATTTACCAAAACCTGGCAGAAAATATTAATTCAAACCCTCTTCTTCCTTTCTAGACCACAAAATCAACAAAAATGTCCATGCAAAGGGGGAGAAAAGAGAAGGAGAGAGAATTGCTATAAATAGACGAACTACAATTTGTGGGTACCGAGAGTGTGAAATTAAATGGTGGTCTGCCTCCTATATGGTTTTAAAAGTTGATATATCATCAAAATTCTTTTCTTCATAGCTTCACATTTATTTTTTCAAAATTATTATAATACAGAATTAAAAAAAAAAAATTACAGAAGAAATGGTGACCCTTTAAAGTTATGCACTGTTTTGTATACCAGGTTGCAGCTCAAGTACATGGGCCTTTTGTTCAAGAATTGAAGATTCTTTCTTAATTTGTCAAAATGTAAGTTCTGCAAAAAGATTTAAAGAGTTTTAAACAAGTCTCATCAAAAATATTCAAAATATTGGGATATTTTTCAAAAATTGTATTTTTTTTTACCTTTTTCTACAAAATGGCCCATTTTTTACACTTTGTATGTCTCAAAATGCCAATATTTCCCTATTTCTTGGAACATCTGAGGTGAAAGGCATTTATTTCAAGAAACCTTGGCCAATATACAAGAAGACAAGCTGCAAATTGGTTGCATTGAAGGTAACTGTATGGAACTATAATGAAACTCGTAAGCCCACCCCCGAAAAATGTTGCTGTGGTACCAAATCCAACTTGTGTCCACATAAGTACTACTGTTGATGGAATATGGCTAATAGCCATGTTCTTCTATCCCTGGCTTATATACATACACACAAACACATGTACTTGTAAGAAGTATGAATAATTTATTAAAATATGGATTCATAAATGTAAAAGAAATGCTGTATTCAGGTGATAACCAGCCACTCTAATAAAAGGGTCACAACACACTTTTTTTTTTTAAAAATGGGAATATTTCCGCATTTAAAACGTATTAACAATCAGAGGTATCCTTGAAATTACATAGTGTAAATATTTTGTGGAAGCATGTTGTTTTAAATTTCAAATCAAATTCCTGACAAAATGAGGTGGAAAAAGTGAGTTTTGACATAATTCATAGCATAAAAGTTGTATGAAAAAGCTAATAATTAATATTTTATTGTTCTGAAAATGTCACATTTAAAAGATCACCACAAATAATAGATTTACACCCAAAATGTAAAACATTAAGCTGCAAAAGACAAATCTACAACACATCAATTTTGGGGTGTGGACTCATTTGGAAAAACTGTCATAGGATTACATGTTTGGCCATAAACAAAAAGTCTTAGAAATCCTTGAAATCTTATATGTAACTATTTGTTTGTGCAAAATAAAATGCCCGGTTACAATTCAAGCACAAAATCCAATTAGTGTAAATTTGGAGTCAATATATGTTCAATTTGATATCCAAATATCATGTTCAAGAAAAGGGGTGGGGTGGGAGGGTGAGCCAGTCTGAATGAAATGAAGACAGAGAAATTTCCCTGCAAACACATAGATTTTATTTCTCGAGGAGGGAAATGCAACAATTTCAGGTTTTAAAAGATTAAAAAAGTGTTAAGTCAGAGGAAAACAGCAGCAAAATGCAGTTCACTCATGGTTTGGAAATTCTAACATACCTCAGCAGTACATAATTAGACTAAATTTCTTAATTTTTAAATTTCTGACAAACACATGGATACTTTTTCAATATCTGACAAACACCTGAATTTTTTTCAAGTTATTTAACAAAGGAAAGAAAAACATGCAACACAATTTGTTGCATTTTACAACAGATGAATAATTAAAATTTTGACAGCAGTATTGGGGGTAATCCGAAGAATTTCAGGAAAATTTTTATGATTTTTAGGCAAAATTGAGTGAAATTATTGTACTTTCTTCCCGTCTAACATTTATGATGGATAAAAAGTAAAAAGTATACTTTAAAATATTTTCCACTAATTTTTAAAAGTAAATAAACACTGAAAATCACCAAATTTGGACTAAAATCAAAAATGTTCCTCACAAATCTGTCAAATATTTTTGAAATTTTACCATTTCACTTTTTTTACTATCAAAATGTCATATATCACATTTTCTGGCAATTTAGAGATCTAGAGATCATATCATCAAATTCAGGCCTCTCGTCTACTTTCAGGTTGTTTACATATAGGAGGCAGACCACCATTAATTTCCCCATTGACTTCAATGTTAATTCTAGCCTCTTTGCCCACCTCAAACTTTTTCCCAAATTTTCGTTGGGCTGAATGCTTTTCACTATAGACAGAGGAACAAATGACCATGTCTTTGCACTAAAATTTGTATGACGTTGACCACCAAAATCTTGAGATACACCAAGTTGAAGAAGTATACCCAAAACACGTAACTAGTTGCCGTACATATCACCGTAGCCAACCTGATAACTCAGTTATCCTTCCGCCTCAAAATCCAGAATATTTACCAAAACCTGGCAGAAAATATTAATTCAAACCCTCTTCTTCCTTTCTAGACCACAAAATCAACAAAAATGTCCATGCAAAGGGGGAGAAAAGAGAAGGAGAGAGAATTGCTATAAATAGACGAACTACAATTTGTGGGTACCGAGAGTGTGAAATTAAATGGTGGTCTGCCTCCATAAGCCAGGAGGGGTTATCTCCCATTTTACATGTTAATACTAATACATAATAAAGAGTACAAGGAGGGCTTGTACATCATATTACACCTTCACTAACTGCAGATGAGAGAGAGAGATAGACAGAGAGAGAGGGAGAGAGAGAGAGAGATGGGGATTTACATCCACTCGACACAAACCAGGTCATTCCGGGACTAACATTTATGGTTTAATTTTATTTCAATAATTCGCTTGCGCGTCGGGGTCTTTAGCAGTGGGAGGAAACCTGAGGACCCAGAGAAAACACAAGAGGCTGGGCAGGCGACCCTACTCCTTGTCATGTACAACCGGGGATTTGAAACCACGCCAGTTGACTCAATGACAAACGTCATATAGGCTACTGTTCAGCTGCTAAAAGGGGCTAATGAAGACGGGCATACGCCATACAGTGTGAGTGTGCTATGAGGGAAACTTTGACCGGGCAGCGGCGCTACGGCCTAGTCCTACTCTTATATTGAATTCCAACTGCCAGGGGATTTTTTTATGTGCACGCCAATGTGTACATGGGACCTCGGTTTTTGGTCCCATCCGAACGACTAGACAGCTGTCCTTGTCAGACCATCTGTCTTGCATGAACTTTCTCGGCCAATGCAGGGATCGAACACCTGACCCCCAGCATGTTAGCGTCCTACCCACTTAGCCACGTGGTCCCCCGAATTAGAGAGAGTGCTGAGGGTTGGACGAGTATTTAATGTCAAAATACGTTATTTTGTCATACATCAACGGAAAGGAGGTTTCTATGGCTCTTTAAAGATACTTGTAATTGTCGGGCACATTCATGATTACAAACTTTAGAAGAGATAAAAGAATTTTATTTTGAGCAAAGAAATGGGTTGAACATTCACTCAACACTCTACATTTTTCGGCACTAAATTTGATTGGGTACCGGCCCCAACCGTGATCCAATCAGATTCATTCGTTAAATGAGTTACTAAAAAAAAGACTACTTTCAATTTATTTTATTTATCCTTCCTTAAAAAAATCGTCACGATTATCAAGTCTCGTGCTTCTAAATAAAATGTCTATATGACAATCGAGATGCAAAGGTCAAGGTTCGATTAATGTCAAGGTCCTAAAACTGCTTCAATTGCCTTTTTTTGTTTTCTGTGAGTTTCTCAATTGAAAAAATAAATTCAACGGCTGTAAACTTGTCTCGTTCTTTTTCTGTGGAGGCTGCCATATTTGTTTACTACAGTCACGTGCTACAATGTGAGTGTGTTATGTGCCACGACCTCTGAATGGACAATGATTTGAATGCTAATTAGTCACGTGTAAACACAACCAGCGTAAAATGTTAGGAATAGCCAAGTGTTGAAGCAAGGGTTAGATGTTGTTAAACTCGCGGCCGTTGCTTCAGGAAGATGCTGTAAAATTCAACGGCTGTAAACTTGTCTCGTTCTTTTTCTGTGGAGGCTGCCATATTTGTTTACTACAGTCACGTGCTACAATGTGAGTGTGTTATGTGCCACGACCTCTGAATGGACAATGATTTGAATGCTAATTAGTCACGTGTAAACACAACCAGCGTAAAATGTTAGGAATAGCCAAGTGTTGAAGCAAGGGTTAGATGTTGTTAAACTCGCGGCCGTTGCTTCAGGAAGATGCTGGCATCCGGACTATTTGTTCAACATTTTTTGACGAAGAACGTAATTTAACGATGTCAGGAACTTGAAGATTATATCGCTGAAATCAATTCTGATGAAATTGATTTAAAATTATTTCACGTCATCCTTTATTTAGCCTGACCACTTGACATCATGACCTCAAAATGACGTCATCTGATTAAGGGTTAAAACAAAATGTTAAAATTTTCAACAAGCCAACAGTGAGGCATCCCAAACTTAGGCAGCCTATCTACTGCTAGCTCCGGCTGAGAATAGGCCCTAACCTAATTAACCAACATTTTAATTCCTACATCGACGATTTTAGTTGATAACACTGAGTATGCTGTTAAAAATTTTTAGAGGTATTTTTTTTCTCTTCTATTATTATATTGAATGAAATTAAATACCGGTATGTTTATTTAGCCGTTGTGTGTATGGCAGATAATTTCACAGGTGGTTTTTGTTTGCGAAAACAAATTTAGGAGTGTCTGACAATTGTTTGAAAGATAAACAGATTGAAACTCGAAAGACAGTTACAATGGTAAAGAATGTATTGCAATATTACCCATAGCACATATTATATATCGCTTTTAAGCTAGTGTCAGCGACAAGGCGTGTTTACATACAACTAAAAACACACGTGCTAGGCTATTTTTAGTCTGTTGTCTAAACACAGCGATGTCTGTTGGAGAAGTCCCTCCCCAAAATGATCACGTGAGCATTTTAAACATAGAAACAATGGTGGATAAAAAGGACAGTGTACAATTCTCCTATGACGTAGGTTGATCTCTGTGTGCAGTATGACAGTGAGGCTGATGCCCCCCGCAGAAATCCCAAATTAAATAGATGACGCCTCAGGCCTAATTTGCTACCCTTGTAAAATGTCGCGATTATTATTATTATTATTATTATTACACATATTACTTAATAGCTCTGTTAATCCTTGAACTACGTCAAGACATTCACCTAATGAACATGTACATCAAGTTTAAACATTCTACCTCAATTAAAAGCAGAGTTGTTATGTTCCAAAGTCTTGACTAATCAAATATCTTATTGCTCCTTTGCCTAAGCAGAAATTCTCACCACTGAAGCTAATGATATGATGAATCTATATTCAGAGTTTCATCATTCTCGCTTTATTATAACTAATGTTGAAATTTACCTGTGGCAGGTAACATTAACCTTCGGGATCTTTTGAGAAAGGATATGTTCACGTAATTACTTGCATTATCTTAAAAGATTTATGAAGCTTTTCCAGTGAGATTTAAAAAATACTTTTAAGATAAATGCCATTGAGCTATTTGAGATTATTCTATTTTACAAATGAGACACTTAAGTAGTAAAATTATTATCACTCTCAAGAACAAAACAAATATCATGTTTAAAATAACCTTTGACTGAACTATTTATCGACCTACTTAGAGTAAGGCATGCATTAACCTATATGGAAATCAGTAAACAATTTCTACATCTTGTAAATATCAATTGATTTTAGGAGAATAATGATAGTAAATCTGGCACTGGCAGACAGGATCCGCCCTCATTTTGAGAGATAGATAGACAAGAAGCAAAACCGAAAGTGATTTTTCCTACAATCAAATTTCATAATTCATTAAGTTACAATTTGTTATGCGCAAATATCGGAAAAGAATCAAGATCTTCAGGTTATAAACATGCATTAAAATTGTGAAATGCATGGTTATAACCCAAATATCTTGGTTCCTTTCGTTATTTGCTTATATTATATCGGATCATAACTTCCTGAAATATGGCCCCTGATTGTCCGAAAAATCCCCTAGGGTCCCCCTGGAGGTCACGAATATTATCCGATTTAAAAAAAAAGTTTGACTCTATCACAATTACACACTACAGAAGGTTGAGTTCGAATTTCTAGAAAATCGGACCATAATTGCGAGACAAAATGGCTGCCATTTGTACGCCCACAGCAGCTAAATCGTCCTGGCAGTCAACAAGAGTTGTCGCATATTTTGCTTTTTCGGTAATGAAACATTTATAATACACTAAAATCTGATTAAAAGTAACAACAAGGCATTTCGAATACTTTCTAGTAATTTGGAGTGGGTAGTAAATTATGTCAGTTGCGGCATAAAAACTGATGAAAAATCATCTTTAAAATACAAACTCTATTACAACATAAACATGAACAAGTCGAATGATTTACTTTTGCCACATTTTCATTTTATGAGACTCAGATGTATAGAAGACATGTATATACTTTATCTACTTTTAATATATGAATGACCACTTTAAAAGAGTTCAAATTTACAATCTATATATATTTCGTATTACGATTTACTTTTGCCACGTTTTTCATTATATGACAGTTCACATTTTTTATCCATATCTAAGATAGATAGATCTAGAAAAAAGATAGAAGACTTTTTGAACTTGTAAAATTTATACACTTTTAATATGTAAATGACCATTTTAGTTCAAGTTTATTTACATCTAGTAATATTATACCAAAAGAAGAACAAGTCAAACGATTATCAGTAAATGCGCTATCAGTAGAATCGTTATTCGGATTTTGCTGTTTCGTAGCAGAAAATAATGACGATAACGTTTTCTGCTTACTCTCTAATATCCTAGTGAATTTAATGTCAGAGGTGTTGTGACCATGCTTTCTCTTGCAATGCAATGCAAGTGTCCTTTGTCCATTATCTGTTGTTAGGACGTACATTGTATTTTGCCGCCATGATCTTTCTTTCGGTTATTTGACCGTGACTCCATAGTAGATACGTTTCCTTCAATTTTCACGGCAGTACTGCAGAAAATTTTCAAATCTTCAATACTGATTTTAGTACTGCTAAAGCATTAGTAATCTTCTATATGCTAGCAGTATTTAAATTAGAACTAAAAATAGTTTTGATTTTTTTTTATCGAATTGATATTAAATATCAGCAATAGAAAGTGTACACTCATATCATTGGAGTTATATAAGCGGTGCGTCCGCAAATTAAATATGGACTTTACTTCGATTCAATCCCAACAGTTTTGACAACAAACAGTTTTTTACAAATTCAGACAGTTTTCTCACCAAGTGTCCCTTGATTGTATAAACACGGTACCGCACACAACTAACTTGACAAAAAACGCGCAAGAACCTTATTCATAGAAATTGATTAGTTTAACAAAGTCATAGAAAATTGAAAATGAGATTAATGAGTTACTATAAGACGATCGGCAAAATTTACAATTAACTTGTACTGTAACCAAATCCATTAATCAATCGACGACACTTTTTGAAGTTTGTCATCCAATATACTGGAACACAGTACTCGAGAACTGAGAAAGGTCATGTGTAGGCTACATGCTAGTTTTATTCAGATGGCGTACGTGTTCTTCATTGACTAGCCTGCTTTCTTTACGCTTCCATATTATTAAAAATATTCAAAACCAGACAGACGGCGCAACGCTTCCCGACAAACTGAGCATTCATTCCCGACCAGACCATAGCCTTCCCCGACAAGGCCATACCCCTACCCAACCTCATTTTCAAAAACTCCTCGAATAATGACCGATCTCACAATTCTGAGCTATTTTTAGATTTCTAATTTTTTTTCATGATAATATTTGGGGGGGCCAGGCCCCCCCCGCCTCGTACGCCTATGCTCAAGACCTGAAACACTGTGTATAAATTTAAAGTCGATTGAATATTAACTTTAGCCTGTGGACGGCGGACAGACGGGGGTGACGGCAATATACGACCACATTTCAATGTTATATTTACCTACGAAACGTTGGATTAAAATAATGATGGTTTTAGTGGCAGCCGTTTTATAAATTTTTTTTAAACACTATTGTTCCTGCCATATGTATCTAGTTCCAGAACTGAGATCACCATCGACATCTTCATGATTGGTTTTTGTGTACAACTTTTTATATTCGGATATTTCACATTTCAATGTGGGCGTATAAAAATCACTTTCGGTATTGCTTCTTCTCTATCGATTCCATGTCTCGAAAATGTAGGCGTATCCTGTCTGGCAGTGCCAGGACATTTACCTGACTATAATCCTACCAGTAGTATTTCAGTATGATGGCTCACCTTAGAGCTGAAGAAAAGAGAGCCTCATCGACATCACATCTAATATTAAAATCACTTTTATAATACTTGATTCTAACATGAATATGGAAGCACATGTCAACAACCTTTGTAAAAGTTGCTATTATCATATAAATGCAATATTGGAAAAATTAGAAAGTTCATCTCTCAACATGCAACTAGATCTTTACTCAGTTCATTTATAAACTTCAAGGCTCGATAATTGGAACACCCAACTTGCAGGCCCTCCACTTAAATGAAATGTTGTTTGTTGGCATGTCCACTCCAACCGGGCCATATTGCACCAAACCCCTCCACTTAAACTCATACATAAACTTCTTAAATTCCAAACTTAACAAAAGAAACAAAATGTTTGTTACATATCACCCATCTTAAACTCTCTCGCTGTATACAAATAGCATATACAGAATAGAATACAAAATATTGTTACTGGTGTTATGCCTGAATTCTTTGGCCCTGCTCTATCTTTCTGAGATTTTTGCAAATACTATAAGCCCACAATGCTGAGACACCATATTACTTATACAGAACTCATAATGTCACTGCTATAGCTACTATTAAAACTAAACTAAAGATATATTTGTTTAAAAACACTTTTACCCAGTGATAATTTTAATAGGTAGATAATCCGGAGCTATTTTTAAAATATTTTATCTAAATAACAAATTTTATTGATATACTTTAGATTTTACCTAATAGTGATAATTTTAATAGGTAGATAATCCGGAGCTATTTTTTAAAATATTTTATCTAAATAACAAATTTTATTGATATACTTTAGATTTTACCTAATATATAATGATGTGCTACCTGTGTGAGGGTTACCTGTAGGCTCCTAACATTAATCACCTAACACTACTTACAATACCTATATATAGGAATAAATAGTCATGCACTACTACTGTAGATATAAAAGAAATTCATGACCTACCTAGTTTTTGAAGTACATGTAAAAAGAAATTCAAATGCTAGGTAAAGGTAAAGACTAACGCTAAGGTACCTGTTTTCAAAGGTATATGATGATCTACATGTACTTAGCTGTAAACAGGTAATCAACATTATTACTTACAACTATATATAAATCACTGTTATAGTTAACTAGTCAACCTTACCGAAAATAAAGGGGCATAACTCTTATAACAAATATTATGTACAGGTTTACATTTGAAACATTGACAGGTTAGCTGACCTTTTTGGACATTTAGAGAAAAATGTGTGCATGTGTGTGGTGATGTAGCATATGCTTTAGATTGTATAATCTGTCATCAATGCAAGTGCTATGGTTTGAATCCAGCATATCGGCTGTTTAACATACTGACACTGATAGGCATACAAGCGAATTAATGAAATTTTGATAAACTATATTTCAATCCAGAAATAACCTGGTTTGTGTTAATGCACAAGTCAATAGGAATCTTGAACTACCTCCCCTCAAGCATCGACGACTATTTGACGGCATGTCGCCGTTGAATCTTGACATCAAAATAACCAGCTTAATGTGAAAGAGTTGTGAATCTGGTGAGAATTTTTTTTTTACCAAAGATGAATCTTGAACAAAATAAAATTGCTGAACACAAATAGACATTGAATCTTCAACCAACACATATTTCCGTATATATTGTATTTTTAAAAATGTGTTTTTTTTCTGAAAACGAACGAACCTCCGTCTGTATAACTGTAGGCATGATTGTCTTTATGATGTTTTCATGGTAATCTTGATAAACGTAACTACAAAATGGTGTATGATTTGTCGTTGAATACTTGGGGTAGGTAGTTCAAGATGACTATTGCGTGAATCTTTAACTTATTTTAATTTTTGGACCTGCGTTAGAAAGTGAATCTTCAGTGAATGTGTCTTGGCATTAAGAACATTGTGGGGTAAATTTTGACCCTAAAATATTGAGCTAAATGAAAATCCGGGGTGAACACTTGAGGGGGGGGGGGGTAGTTCAAGATTCCTATTGACCGGTGCATAAGTAGACACTACATTCGGTTTCTCTCTCTCTTTATGCCAAGGTTAAAATATTTAAGATGCATCTGAATTAAAGGAATATCAGTAGCTTTTTATTAGTTGCTAGATACCATTCAGCCGATAGATACACTCGAAACAAAAACTGTGATTGCTGGAAATTGTGTCTTTTGTCTCACAATTCTTTATATTTTGATATCAAGTTGCACTTTGACATTTTATGCACATTCACATTTGGTCGCGGCTTATGCTCACCCGCAGCACATAAACGAAATATTTTACTATTATAAATTAATCTCTTGGCATTTTAAACACTAAAAACTTTCACATTTTGTTGTGGTTTATGGTCATCCACAGCACGTAATCCAAATCTATTACTAGTATAAATTAATCCATTGGCATTTTCTACACTACAAACTTGAGAACTGTACAATTCAACTTGTCTCCAGTTAATGGCTGTTCTTGTTTTTTTATGGATGTCAATACCTTGCAAATTTAATGAATTGATCTGTGTGGAAATTAGCAAATGTACCTTTTATAACAAAAAAAGTTAAAATCCAATCTTTTCAAAGTCTCTTGTACTTGAAGTGTCACCATATTCCTATGCAATTGGTATTTTTCCTCGTTTTTGATGGATTTCAACTCATATGCATGGCTTTAATTTCTTGTCCTGTAATGGATCAGGATTCTAAATCTTCGCGATCATCGACATCTCTTGCAGAAATGATTTTCTCAGTCTTAGAAATATATATCTCTGTGGCATTATAAACTCACAAAGTAGGATTCTTCGCCCAATTCCCGCATTCATTTCTGCCATCCACTACAATCGACACACATTACAGCCGTTGGCAAAACAACAAGAAATGGCCATTGTAAAAAATGATTGGATGACGTTTGCTTTTCTTAACCAATCAATATCCCTGTGATGAACATTTCCCTGACTGATTTAAACCATGAAATACACGTGCGGTGCAGAGATGGGATTTCAAAAAATTTCTTGTTGGACATTTACCGAAAATAAAGGGGCATAACTCTTATCGTTATTTAAGCCGACGAAATTATCCCACAATTAAAAGTCGCATGTCGTCAAAATATTCAAATCACGTACGTAGATAAATTAGGTGAACCTCGTTTTTTTTTCATATTTAATTCCTGTACGAATTCAATTAATTCATACCACAATTAAAAATCACATGTCGCTATTTTTCGCACTTTATTCCCGAGCGGTATTCAAATTCATGCCAGTAAATGTCCAACAAAATTAACCATTTTGATAATACTTTGAATGAAATCTTGCCGATCCTGTTTCGGCCTCAAATTCACGTCCAGTAATATTCCTTTAGAAATATGTGTCTTTGTTTATACCGCAGCAAATGAATGCAGAACTTCTGAAATAAGAATAGTTTGTGCTGTCAAATCACATACCTAATAAAATTAGGTGAACCTTGCTATTTTTCATATTTAATTCCCGTACGGTATTCAATTCATACCACAATTAAAGATAGGTTGCCAGGCAACGAAACATACGCCCACAGCAGCTAGATCGTCTGAGCAGTCAACAAGAGTTGTAGCATATTTAACATTTTTTGGTAATGAAACATTTATAATGCACTAAAATCTGATTAAAAGTAACAACTCATTATGTAATTATCAGAAAACCATTCTTATTTGTTTGGCTTTGATAAAGTTATCCTCCAAGCTGTTCAAGTTATCAAAATTTATTGAAACTCAATATACTTGTTTTTCTCATGAACTACAACACTGTGTATAAATATAAAGTCAATCGGATATTAACTTTAGCCTCTAGAGCGTCCACAAAATTTTTAAAGTGATCAAGGGCCATAACTCTGACAGCAATCTTCGGAAATGGCAGACCACAAGCAATTGTGGACGCCGGGTCGACAGACGGATGGACAGAACGACCGGGGTGACGGCAATAAACGACCACATTTCAATGTGGGCGTATAAAGAGGTGATTTTTTGGACAATCAGGGGCCATAATTCAGGAAATTACGTTCCGATAGGCACAAATATCGAAAGGAACCAAGATCTTTTGGTTATAAACATGCATGTCAAGTTTCATCAACATATGTTGCCAGGCAACGAAACATACGCCCACAGCAGCTAAATCGTTCGGGCAGTCAACAAGAGTTGTAGCATATTTAACTTTTTTCGGTAATGAAACATTTATAATACACTAAAATCTGATTAAAAGTAACAACTCATTATGTAATTATCAAAAATCATTGGAATTTGTTTGGCTTTGATAAAGTTCTCCTCCATGCCATTCAAGTTATCAAAAATCATTGAAACTCAATATAACTCAATAGAAAGTTCATCTCAATTTTCCGATGTGATTTCTGCTTGTCAGTGATGCAGAAGGAGGGCCTGACAAGGACAGCTGCCTAGTCATTAAGATGGGACGAAAGACCAAGGTCCCGTGTACATATTGGAGTGCCTGTAAAAGATCCCTTGGCAGTTGGAATTCTATATATAAGTAGGCCGTAGCGCAGCTGCCCGGGCAAAATTTCCCTCATAGCACACTGTATGGCGTATGCCCGTCTTCAATTAGCTCAGGTTAATGCATAACAGTAGTACTTAAACCCCATTTCATTCATTCATTCATTCCTTTCATGACCTTCAACACTGTGTATAAATTTAAAGTCAATCGGATATGATACTTAGCCTCTTGAGCGTGTCCACAAAATCTTTAAAGTGATCAAGGGCCATGACTCTGTTAGTAATTATCGATAACCCTGAAAATCAATAAGCTTCTTTGTCTCATGACTTTAAACACTGTGAATAAATTTAAAGTCAATCGGATATTAACTTTAGCCTCTAGCGCATCGACACGATTTTTTGAAGTGTTCAAGGGCCATCACTCTGACAGTAATTATCGGAAATCGCTGAAAATCAATACGCTTCTTTGTCTCATCACCCTAAACACTGTGTATAAATTTAAAGCCAATGGGATATTAACTTTGGCCTCTAGAGCGTCCAAAAGAATTTCTAACAGTAATCATCGGAAATCGCTAAAAGTCAAAAGGCTTCTTCGTTTAATGATATTAAACACGGTGTATAAATTTAAAGTCAATCGATTATTAACTTTAGCCTCTAGAGCAGGGCTTCCACTTCAAAATTTTCACAACCGGTCATTTTTCCCGTGGAGAAAGTGATGGTATTTTAAGCACAAAATAAGAAGCCATTAAACAACATGATATTGAAATGCCGTTCGGGTTTAATTGGGTCAAGGTCAGTCACAAAGAAATTTAATCTCACGTCGGCATTTATACCCACCCACCCCCTCAATAAAGGAACACATGTAACCAATTATCATTTATAGATTTATATAATATAAAAATATAACAACAACATTCGCAAGTACACTATTTTCTTACTTTTTTTACAACATCACTCGTATATACTCGTCGTATCTCAAATGGAACTGTTGTGGTATAACATCTTTAAATAGTCGATATTCGTGTTCATGTGACGTTTTATGGTCACTGGAGACAGTGTGCTCTACAAGAGCCGACTTTCGAAAATTTTGGGAACAATCACAAAACTATACTTGGCGTTATACTTCTAACAACGATCTTTTAATTAACCTGTTCGTGTACGGGACAAGTTAGACTGTTGACTATTTCTCCATACACAGCGAAAAGTAGTTCCGAGTAATTAATGCATTTAAATTATTAAAAGTCATTCAATGTACAATAAGTAACATACTTTTTAAACTAATTAATATATTATTTACTCGTATTAATATTTGGGAAGCTCAAAGAAGATCGTTCTTGTATTTGCACTCGATAACATGTAAAAATTGATTCACATTGTAACAAAATGGCGGCCAGCGTAAATTGTTCATTGTGTCAAGTAAAGTAAGATTTTTTGAAGTGATCAAGGGCTATAACTCTGACAGTAATTATCGGAAATCGCTGAAAATAAATAGGCTTCTTCGTCTCATGACCTTAAACACTGTGTATAAATTTAAAGTCAATTAGATATTAACTTTGACCTCTAGAGCATCCACTAGAATTTTTGAAGTGATCAAGGGCCATAACTCTGACAGTAATTATCGGAAATTGCTAAAAATGAATAGGTTTCTTCGTTTCATGACCTTAAAATTAGATATTAACTTTGGCCTCTTGAGCATCCACTAGAATTTTTGAAGTGATCAAGGGCCATAACATTGACAGTAATTATCGGAAATTGCTAAAAATGAATAGGTTTCTTCGTTTCATGACCTTAAACACTGTGGAGGGATTTGGTGCAACGGTTAGAGAGTAGGATTTGTGACCTAACGGTTGCCGGTTCGAGACCCGAATTGTTCGCCGAGTTCTTGTGTCCTTGAATAAGACACTTTATCCCTGTATTCCAGTCTACCCAGCTGTAAATGGGTACCAGTAGGATGGTGTATGTATTACACAAAAAACTGTTGCGCTCCTTGAAACTTCAAGTTGTAGCTGCATATGTTGGACCTCTTTCTAAGAGTTGTAAAGGGAGGTAATGAAGCTTACCTGTATCCTAGAGACCGGGATAGTAAATTGTCGCGCTATGAGCACGCTTTGTGGATTTGGCGCTATATAAATGGACATATTATTATTATTATTATATAAATTTAAAGTCAATCGATTATTAACTTTAGCCTCTAGAGCGTCCAAAAGATTCTTTGAAGTGATCAACGGCCATAACTCTAACAGCAATTATCGGAAATTGCTGAAAATAAATAGGCTTCGTCTCATGACCTTCAACACTGTGTATAAATTTAAAGTCAATCGGATATTAACTTTAGCCTCTAGAGCGTCCACAAGATTCTTTGAAGTGATCAAGGGCCATAACTCTAACAGCAATTGTCAGAAATTGTTGAAAATCAAAAGGCTTCTTCTTCTCATGACCTTTAACACAGTGTATAAATTTAAAGTCAATCGGATATTAACTTTAGCCTCTAGAACGTCCACAAGATTTTTTAAAGTGATCAAGGGCCATAACTCTGACAGTAATTATCATAAATTGCTGAAAATCAATAGGCTTCTTCGTCTCATGACTTTAAACACTGTGTATAAATGTAAAGTTAATTGGATGTGAACTTTAGCCTCTAGAGTGTTCACAAGAAATTGTGGACGGACCGAAGGATGGACCGACCTACCGACGGGGTGACGACAATAAATTGGTTCAAAATTGTGACCCCTATAGGGTCCAAAAGCTGAAAACATGATTTTCGTACAATCAGGGGCCATGATCCATACAGTTTTGATCCGATACATGCCAATATCGAAAGCAGTCGAGATTTAAAAAAAACGTTTAATTAGGAAGGTTGAGTTCGTCTTGAAAGAAAATCGAACCAAAATTGCCATACAAAATGGCTGTTGCTTGTGGATGCCGGAAGGATGGACGGATGGACAGACAGACGGATGGACAGGGGCGACGGCAATATACGACCACATTTCAATGTGGGCGTATAAAAATCACATATTCAAATCCCGTAGGTAATAAAAATTGGTGAACCTCGCTTTTTTTCACACTTAATTCCTGTGCGGCATTCAAATTTATGTCAGAAAGAGTCCAACAAAAGTAACCATTTTCGTAATACATTGAATCAAAGCTAAGGCAATAAATTCACAACAATAATATTCCTTTAGAATTATGTGTCTTCGTTTATACGTCAGCAAATGAATGCAGAACTTCTGAAAAAAGAATAGTTCGGATGTCTGAATGGGAAACTTTAATTAATTTGTGAAATGAAAAATGCTTTTGAAATTGGGGAAAATAGAAAAAATCGCAATTTCTTGAAAAAGTATTTAGTATAAGTCAGTTATATTCGCCACGGAGCCTCACACAAAAACTAGATGGTGTATCAACCCATACACCTTGAAAACCTCATAATACTACACTATAACCTTTATTTACAGTACTTCTAAATTAAACCATGTTAAAACCTACTACATGTAATGTCATCCCCTACCTTTTTTTATTTACTCACTGCTCTGTTAACATTTACATCAGCCCCCACACTTTTATCCAGCCATTAAACAAGCTATCGGTTTATGTAATTCTTTTATTCAGTTCTTAGTTATCAGATTTGTTCAAATATTTTGTATTACTGTACTCAACATGCCTGTACCGTACCTGACATTGTCCGACAACACAATTGTTCATTCATGTAACTTAAACCAAGTAATTTATTGTTTACCTTTTATTAGCCTCATGTCTCATCATCAATCTCAATTTAAGAGCTAAAACTGCATTTTATTCATTTACTATTTAATCAAGTGGTGCAAATAGTCAATTTCACAATTAAACACTACCTCATTTATATATAAAATAAATTATAATTACCTTTATAAGCAAGACTTATAATTGAACACTGTCTGAATCTAACTAATGTGACACTGAAGCTACCTTTCAAACTTTCATCTTGACTTTAGGTCAACAACTGATGGTAAATTTACCTTTGATATTCTGCCCACAAATTAACTCTTGATGTTTATGTAGAGTTTTGACAAGGTCTACATAGAGAATGTTTAATGTGGACACTTCATTTTCTCACTGTCTTTATAAATAGATCAATATTAACACATGTTCTTCACATCCAAAGCTTTGGCAAAATCCAACATGTTTCAGAAAATACACCCACATGCCTCAATTTGAAATTTTCACTCCCAATTCTTAATTTATGCTTAAACCAGTTTCATGGATCCTGTAGTGTTATCTCCCCTTTAACATTGACACTTTAACGTGACATCATTATTGTTATGGACTTTTTCATCAGGGCTTCCTAATAAACTGTTACATCTAATTTACTGTGTCTTTATTACGGCACAATACTCAACACAACATGGTGTCAGAATTGGTCACTTTGAAGAGGAGGAACCCTAGAATCTGTTTATTGTCATGAAATTGTGTGTGGATGAAGATTTCAGGAAGTATTTGTGATGAAAAATTTCTTGAAGCGAGTCGTTCTCGCAGCCTCGTTTTCGCTGAAAATCGAGCGTGGAAATGAAATGCGGGTTTTATGGCACGCCAACTCTAACCGGGCTATATTGCGCCAAATATATGGTTAAAATATTCAAGACATGCTACATGAAATCACAGAATTGTACTAATATACACAAATATAAACAAGTATCACAGTTGGCATCATTAAAGATACATTATGGGAGATATGTATAGAAAGTTGGCTATAACTGTTCAAAAGTAGATGATGAAAGAAGTATATATATATTGAAATTTCAGTCAAATTACTTTATTCTGTACAAAGTTATTAGCATTATAATATTTGACTAGAAATAGGGCCAAAAGTGTCTTCTCCTTGGCCTATAGCTTGATTGACAGGCGTTACACCTACATAATCTCGATTATGAAGTAAAGTTTTCAATGCCAACAAAATATCGCCGAACAACGGCCTCGCTAATTAAGCACACTCTATCATTTAGCCTTGATCTAACTGATGACGTAAACATAACAGTTAATAATCTCATCACTGTGCACCATATTGATTTAATTAATCAGTGAAATCTTAATTAAATCAAGCTGTAGCCTAGCCATCTAATTCATAATTTCTATAACATCTGAAGCCTAAATTAAGACTTGCAGTAATCAGATTTAGCTTTTGAATAATGTAACTTTAAAATGAAATAACACTGTTCATGTATATTAATATTTAAAATATAAAACATGACAAAACAAGTATATATAAATTAAAAATAGTTTTGGGCTTGTTGTTTAAATAAAGATCTAATTCATAATTTCTATAAAATCTGAAGCCTAAATTAAGACTTGCAGTAATCAGATTTAGCTTTTGAATAGTGTAACTTTAAAATTAAATAACACTGTTCATGTATATTAATATTTAAAATATAAAACATGACAAAACAAGTATATATAAATTTAAATTTTCTATAAAAATGTGTCTCTTTTAAATTAAAAAGTCTAATGCTTTACCATATAGACCTGGTTGGGCGAATAAATTATGTAGTGACTGACAACGAAAGTATTTTGATCTTATCTCTTTTGAGATGCTTGCACTCAATTAAAATGTGCTTAACTGTCAAAGGAACATGACAGTGTTCACATTCTGGTTGAGGCTCTCGCTTTAAAATGAAAATATGAGTTAAAAAAGTGTGACCAATGCGAGAGCGACACAAAACAACCTCATCCCTCCTGTTGGTTTTAAAATCATGATATATGGTAATAAAAACTTTGATATGGGAAGAACTAAATCAGACTTGGCAGCTAAATCTGCTTGACAATGTTCTTGATGCTCAACTCCTATGATAGTTCACGCTGTTTATTACTTATTGAACAGATCATACAAATTTAGTTCCAAATTAGCCCATTTTTGAGTATTTTTCTATTAAAAACATATTTTTCCAATTTGCCAGGTTAGTATCAACTGAATCAATCTAATATTTTGTGCGGATGTATCTGGGAACTAACCCATCTCACAGAAAAAATTTGGTCCAAATCCCTGACGCAAGGATTATCACCCTCTGCATGGTGCTCTCGCGGACACGCTCTTAAATGAGATGATAATTCAATGAACTCCAAAGCTTGAAGAATCTTTCGAACCATCTGTATAAATGGGAATGTAATCTAGAATGACAGGTTCTACATAAATCAAGAATAATCCAATGTCACAACCTGATCCATAGAGTCCGTAACTCAACATCGTCCAAAATCTTCAACATTGAAAACACGAATTATTGGTCAATTTAAATCAACATTGATGATGTAAACTTACCTGGGAAAAGATGAGCTTCTGATATTATATCCGATATTTCAGATAAAATAATTTTTTTAACATTGGTACAAGAATTGTGTACCATACCCCGCTTCAGCCCCATAGTCCGGTAAAAATAATAAATGACCTAGAACAAATTGCAACAGAATTTTTCTCGATGGAATTTGGTAGAGGGGTACCTAAAGGTCTTCCAAACCAAAATCGACCAAAATAAAAAGATAGGTTTTCGAGATATTAGCATAAATCCAATATGGCCGCCATTGGCACCTTAAAACGCCAATATCTCGGGAATGGTTGAGTTTGGAGGGTGTAAATGTATTACGGGTAGATAGGAAAGTGGTACAGATGACACAGAAAAACATAGCTAAAAAACGTTAGTAGTTACTGTGACGTCATACCGTCATGCGGCCAATAATTAGCATAAATCTAATATGGCCGCCATTGACAACTTAAAACGTCAATATCTTGGGAATGGTTGAGTTTGGAGGGTGTAAATGTATTACGGGTAGATAGGAAAGTGGTACAGATCAGATGACACAGAAAAACATAGCTAAAAGACGTTAGTCGTTACTGTGACGTCATACCGTCATGCGGCCAATAATTAGCATAAATCCAATATGGCCGCCATTGGCACCTTAAAACGTCAATATCTCGGGAATGGTTGAGTTTGGAGGGTGTAAATGTATTACGGGTAGATAGGAAAGTGGTACAGATAACACAGAAAAACATAGATAAAAGACGTTAGTCATTACTGTGACGTCATACCGTCATGCGACCAATAATTAGCATAAATCCAATATGGCCGCCATTGAAACTTAAAACTCCGATATCACAAGAATGGCTGAGTTTGTAGGGTAAATGTATTACGTGTAGATATGAAAGTGCTACCAAAGAACTAGAAAAACAATGCCGGTGACGTCCTTGTGACGTCTTAAGTCATACGGGTAACAATTGCAATGAATCCAAAACAAAAAGACAGGTTTTCGTGTAATTGTTATAAATACAATATGGCCGCCATTGGCACCTCAATATCTCGGGATTGTTATTGCTTTTATACTATAAAGTATAGGGTGTAAATGTATTAGGGGTAGATATAAAAGTGGCACCAAGTAATAAAAAAAGCATAATCTATGACGTTACAACGTCATAATCCAACAATTGGCATAAATCCAATATGGCTGCCATTGGAACCTTAAAACTGCATAAAATAAAACTAAAGGTTAGTTCATTTACTATTAAACTGCTTGCAAGACTTCTATGTTCCTCGTTCTCAATAAAGCATGGATGATACCTGCTGGGAATATCAGAATGAGTTATGCTAAATTTCACTCAACACCCTCTTGCATAACCCCCTAATTTCTGAACTTCCTTCCAAAATATGGAATAAGCATCCCCATTCTCCCAAAATCAGGGGCCAGCTGGGGGGGAGGGGCTACTGACAATAACTCACGCAATATGGGCGCCCCGCTAAGCACCCCCCCCCCCCATAACCTTTTTTCGCTTTTTGGAGCTTTTGGCGACATTTTATTTTTCAATATTAAAAATTATTGTCGGGGCTAAAGCCCCTTAGCTCCGCGGCACCTGGCAAAAACCAGGGGGAGAACACTACCCTTTTTTGTCTATCAAACACATGTCATAAACAGATAGAAGTTGATGGATATTTTGACAATGGTAAGGATTTGAACAAAATGTCAATATTGTTCATAATGTATTTAAAAATACCATTCATCTTCATTATGCCCCCGTCAGACCGAGTGGCTTCCTTACTGCGCTGCTGCGACTAGAAAATTTACAAGGTCGCCGGTAAACGAAAACACAACGCGAGAAAATGTCCAAAAAATTTACAAACCTGAAAGAAGTCGCGTTCTTTCCCCGTCAGACCGGGTGGTGCATTTACTACGCTGCTACAGCGACGGAATATGGCCCCAGAGCCCGTCAAGATCGCTAAAAGTGTGCTAAAGCGTGATGGAAACACGGGATATCGCGCTGTCGTCTCGATGGTCGCAAATGATCGCCGAGTTACGGCGTTTGTTTTGAGAATGTTTAAAAAACAAACACCAAGGTTCTGCGATCTGCCCTGGAAAGATGTGTAAAAATACATTTTTTTCAAGTTTATGATATTTTGGTACATTTTCGTTTGTTGTGTTCCCGTTTGTGCATTTTCTGATCGCTGTACGGTCGCTGCAGCGCTATAAGGACGCCATCCGATCTGACCGTGACTAGGCTATCATTCACGACCATGGAAACAGCAGCACGGTATCTGGCGTTTCCATCACGATTTTACCGCGCTTATGGCAATCTTGACGGGCTTTGCGGCCATTTTCCGTCGCCGAAGCATCACAGTAAGGACGCCACCTTGCCGGGGGTATTAGATCGCAGAATCGTGGCTTTTGTTTTGAACATGCCCAAAATAAACGCCGTGACTCGGCGGTCATTGGCGACCATGGTGACCACGCTTATGGCGATCTTAATGCGCTCTAAACTCATTTTTCATCGCCGTAGCAGCAAAGTAACGTCGCCACGTGGGATTTGACTCTATAGAATAAAATAAAACCAAGTACGAACAATCCAAACCATTAGACAAAATTCGAAGTCCTAAAAACGGTATAGGCAAAAATGTGTAAAAACGCAAAATAGTGTAATCAGCATATGGACTGTTCACCGTGTACAAAATACACGACGAACAGTGGTAACAGGTGTCCTAGGAAGAGTAAGCTTACCCTGCCTGGCGCGCCACACCCGCCATAGCTGCATCCAATCTATTAGGCGAAATCTCGGTAAAATAGCGTGATGGACCAATGAACTATCGGTATGCAAAATGCACGTGATGAACAGTGTTAACGATGTAGTACACATATATAATCAGGGAGAGAGTATACCCGTCAATTAAATATGTCTAGAATAATAGTCGAGAGAGACATGTTATATTTACCGATCAAGTCAATATGACGACCATAAAACTTTTTAAAGGCTTTAATAAGTCTAGTTCGCAAGTATCCCTGTAGTTGAAGCTTAGATGACAAATGCCTCGATCTACTCAAAAAATCAGAATAGAATGAACAAGCTCTCGCGTAACGAAATAGCTGAGACACAAACACTCCATAAGCTGGTGATATTGGAATGTTACTACTAATAAATGGAAACTTAACAATCGGAAAGTCAAAGTCATCACGTTTATCGTACAATTTAACACTTAGTTTATGGCAATTGTCAAAATCGAGACGCAGATCCAAGTAGGAAGCGCAATTGTCACTGTCAGTAGTATTTTTAATTTCGAGCTCATCAGGATATATGAATTCTATATAATCACTGAATTCTGGATTATGCAAATCGTTGGTAGCCCTTTTCTATCAACTCGTAATACATTTACCTTCCAAATTTATCCATTCCCGAGATAACAACAATGACGTCACAGTAACGTCTTTTATCTATGTTTTTCTGTGTCATCTGTACCACTTTCCTATCTACCCGTAATACATTTACACCCTCCAAACTCAGCCATTCCCAAGATATTGGCGTTTTAAGGTGTCGATGGCGGCCATTTTGGATTTATGCTAATTATTGGCCGCATGACGATATGACGTCACAATAACGTCTTTTATCTATGTTTTTCTGTGTCATCTGTACCACTTTCCTATCTACCCGTAATACATTTACACCCTCCAAACTCAGCCATTCCCAAGATATTGGCGTTTTAAGGTGTCAATGGCGGCCATTTTGGATTTATGCTAATTATTGGCCGCATGACGATATGACGTCACAATAACGTCTTTTAGCTAAGTTTTTCTGTGTCATCTGTACCACTTTCCTATCTAACCGTAATATATTTACACCCTCCAAACTCAACCATTCCCGAGATATTGGAGTTTTGAGGTGCCAGCGGCGGCCATATTGGATTTATGCTAATATCTCGAAAACCTATCTTTTTATTTTGGGCGATTTTTGTTTGGGAGACCTTTAGGTACCCCTCTACCTAATTCCATCGAGAAAAATTCTGTTGCAATTTGTTCTAGGTATCCACTCCACTTGGCTTATCTTTACCCGACTACCAGTTGTTATGAGAGACTCGAGAGATAAGGATAGACATATTGCATCAAATCAGGCAGAGTTTCGAGATCTACACGATTGCTTCTGGCTACGACAAAAAAACAGAAAAAAGACAGGCAAACATTCTTCTTCATGTCATCGGAATTGATGCTGTCAAAGTTTATAATGGTTTTTACTGGGACGATGGTGAGAAAAAAGAAAATGTTGAGACTATTCTTGGAAAGTTTTATACATTCTGTACACCCCGAAAGAACATCCCAGTAGAAAAACATAAATTTAACACAGGGTATAACAACCTGAAGAGATATTTGATGCTTTTATTCTGATTTGTGAAATCTTGCCAATGATTGTGAACTCGAATCCTTGATAGACTTGTGTATTCGTGATAGAATGGTAATAAAGGAACTGGTAATAAAGCCTTTAGATAAAAGCTGCACGCAACTTACAGAAAGACGTCTGAAGATAGTAGAGTCAAAAATGAGTGATGTAAATACTGTGGAAAACATCACCGTGAGAAAGGTTCATGTCCAGCTAGAAGAGCTGTATGTAGTAGCTGTCATAAAGTAGGTCACTACAGATCAGTTTGTTTATCTAAGTCAAATGACAGATCAAGAGACGTGCACACTATTCAATCTGACGAAAATGAAGATTTTCAGAATAAAGTATTTCTTGGTGCACTGAACTCTGGTGATCAACCCAGTGTTAAATCTACTAAAGTCTGGCAGTTAATATTAAACTAGGTCATGTAGATGTCATATTTAAAGTTTATACAGCTGATCTCATTGGTATTTAAAGTTGATACAGCTGATCTCATTGTGGTACCGGTACCAAAACGAGATTATATCAAATATTTTAAGAAGAAAAGGTTACTTATACTTCAAACCGTATTCTCAATGGACCTGATAATCATCATCTAGATATTCTGGGATATTTTGAAGCTGATTTAAGCTGGAATGGCATTATTGTTCGAGAAAAGATATTCTTCATAGATCAACTCAGTAAGCTTTTATTAAGTAGAGACGCTTGTCATAAACTTGGCATTGTAATTTTTATGGGTAATATTGATCAATCCTTGTAAATCTTAGAGAAATTTTAAGAACTATTTACTGGCACCTGGTACGTTTGGGCTTTTTACGCGCGAACTCTTAGTTTTCTTTTACTGACACGGGCACAGGTACTATTTCTTTTTCTTTTAGAAGTCCCCAAATCTGGGATTTCGTGCGGAGGTAGTTCGGAGGTAACAGTCTGTTTAGTAGAACATTTGCCACTGTACCTGTGTATCGCTAATTATAAACCGTATATGTGAAGAAAGTTTATACATATCAGTGAAAAATTGTTCAGTACAAACGGAGTTGATTCACGCTCAATTTGCTAGTAAACAAACCCATGGGTTTATTTTCTCAACAGTGTCACCGTGGATTTATTGACCTTGTTTGAACTTTTCCATAGCTATATTCTACACCGAGAGAAATTTTCTGTAACGGGAATGTTAATTAACTGACGGATAAAAACGAATGACCCGATTAAAAAAGTAGAAAACAATGTCATCAAGCAGGAGTCAGACCCCAATTTGAATATATCCGGGTATAAATTTACCGTAGTTTATTGTTTTCCGTGTTGAAATCAGTACCACATAAGCGGTAAATTATTGCCACTTTATTGTTTTGCGAGTTGAAATGAGTACTGTGCAACCCGTAACTCATAGCCATTTTATCGTTTTGCATTCGTAATTTTATGTCCGGTCAAAATTGAAGCTGAACTCCGGTTACAAAAAGACCGAAATAATTCAATAAAAAAAATTTAACGCCCCCAAGCCGCCATACTTGTTGCCAACTTGTGAAACAAGATGGTGGATATGGAGGCGTATGACCTGGAGAGGTTAGCTGATCTCACTTCCAGTTCGTTTCTAGTCAGTCAGCTGTGTACTTCCGGCTTTATTCTTATACACGCTTCACCGATTGCTCTATTTTCCCCCAACAGTGAGTGACTCACTGGCAGTATACCAACTTATCGAAGACTGAAAATTGTCTGATCAGGTAAGCCTATAAAAATTATACAAACTGTGTCTAATGCAATATTATAGCCGCCTAAGCTTTACTCTAAAACAAAAGATGCAAAAGATGACTTACCCAGATAGTTTAGATTATATTTTCACATGTCACCATTGTTTTTTTTTTGCCGCCCCAAAAATGTAATGACCCTTGGCCTTGATCTTTTTCGTGAGCAAAATACAATCTAACATGATGACATGTGTAAATCTAAACTATCTGTTTATTGTATAATATTAGTTATAATTACACTGGACATTATACTGATATAACATTTTTGGTAATTTACATATATGTGTAAGATATTCACAAGAAGACGTGGCAATAATAATATCATATAGACAATAGGTGATTTGTTTTTGTTGAAAATTCCAGGTTGAAGTAAGTCATCTTTTGCATTTTTTGTTTTGTTTTAGAGTAAAGCTTAGGCAAATATTGCATTAGACACAGTTCATATAATTATTATAGGCTTACCTGATCAGATTTCAATCTTCGATAAGTTGGTATACCGTCAGTGAGTCACTCACTGTTGGGGGAAAATAGAGCAATCAGTGAAGCGTGTATAAGAATAAAGCTTGATGTACACAGCTGACTGACTAGAAACGAACTGGAAGTGAGATCAGCTAACCTCTCCAGGTCATACGCCTCCATATCCACCATCTTGTTTCACAAGTTGGCAACAAGTATGGCGGCTTGGGGGCGTTAACTTTTTTTTATTTAATCATTTCGGTATTTTTGTAACCTGAGTTCAGCTTTAATGTCTCACTTAGCAGTGTTACATTCTGCTAAATATGAAAAATGGTTTAAAGTTTCAGTTTTAGTTACAACTCTATTTATGGAGAATCTTACCTTTATTGTAATAAAATCCATAAAATTATAAATTTCCATGTGTATGAAGATTGCAACACACAAAACCATAAGACGAAATCACAGGAAATTTAAAAATCACAAATAAATTTTCAATAACGTTCAACAGTTTCGTTTATCACCTCACAAAATTTACAATAATGCTAAGAGTTGTTAATGCAGAACAATTTGTTTGTGACTGGCTTCAAAATAACTTAAGTTGTCAAATCATTGTTTGAACACTCTGCATTCCCGTGATCGAAGGGAATACAAAACTAAAAATAGCCAACTGCAAGTTTCTTTCAAGACCATGTGCTTTGGGGCATAGACATGCCGTCTACTGTACATAACTTATTTTACATTTTATATTTGTACATATAGCCTAATCAACAACTAAAAATAACTAAAAAAAGTGGTTTTAATATTGTAAAATATTTTTTAGCCCGGATATACTCACTTCTGTCTTTATAGACAATACCACTATATATGGAATGTATTGAAATTGTGTAAAATACACTGTTAATATGTTATGTATATGCCTATTATGCTATGAATAAACATTTTACAAGATAAAAAAAACCCAGAGGATATCACTCCTGTCTAACAAATCATAAAGCTGTGGTGTTTTGGTGGCGGCATAGTATTTCACCGTAACACCACAGCCACTCTAACCATTCATTATACATCTAACTATCCCTTTACAGCACTTCACTCCCTACATATTTCTCCTCGTCCTACTTTCCCAAACGTCAACAACACACGCGTACATCCAGTTCGCTGATTAACCCTTGTACCACATCTACTGGATACTGGTCTAGGTTAATTGGAGAAACCATATCATATTCAACTAACAGATAATGCTGAACCACATTCAGTTGATGTACAAAGAAGAGTTGCTATACCTATGCTACCTTTGGTGAAGGAGGAAGTAAAACGACTACAGTATTTACTAATTTAGACGTAATCACTCCCCTTGATCAACCTACAGAGTGGTGTGCCCCTTTTACTGTACTACTGAAAAAGTGCAAGCTTGATGAAAGATAGGTTGCCAGGCAATGAAACATAAGCCCACAGCAACTAAATCGTTCGGGCAGTCAACAAGAGTTGTCTTATATTTTACTTTTTTCGGTAATGAAACATTTATAATACACTAAAATCTAATTAAAAGTAACAACTCATTATGTAATTATCAGAAAATCATTTGAATTTGTTTGGCTTTGATAAAGTTCTCCTCCATGCTGATTAAAGTGTCAAAATTCATTGAAACTCAATATACTTGTTCGTCTCATGACCTTCAACACTGTGTATAAATTTAAAGTCAATCGGATATTAACTTTAGCCTCTAGAGTGTCCACAAAATTTTTAAAGTGGTCAAGGGCCATAACTCTATCAGTAATTATAAATAGGCTTCTTTGTGTCATGACCTAAAACACTGTGTATAAATTTAAAGTCAATCCGTTGTTGACTTTAGCCTCTAGAGCATCCACAAGATTTTTTGAAGTGATCAATGGCCATAACTCTGACAGTAATTATTGGAAATTGCTAAAAATCAATAGGCTTCTTCGTTTCATGACCTTAAACACTGTGTATAAATTTAAAGTCAATCCGTTATTGACTTTAGCCTCTAGAGCATTCACAAGATTTTTTGAAGTGATCAATGGCCATAACTCTTGACAGTAATTATTGGAAATTGCTAAAAATCAATAGGCTTCTTCGTTTCACGACCTTAAACACTGTGTATAAATTTAAAGTCAATCGGTTATTAACTTTAGCCTCTTGAGCGTCCACAAGATGTTTTGAAGTGATCAAGGGCCATAACTCTGACAATAATTATTGGAAATTGCCGAAAATCGATAGGCTTCTTCATCTTATGACCTTAAACACTGTGTGTTAATTTAAAGTCAATCGGTTATTATCTTTAGCCTCTAGAGCGTCCACAAGATTTTTGTGAAGTGATCAAGGGCCATAACTCTGACAGCAATCATCGGAATCACAAGACTTCACAAACATGGATTAACACTAAATTAAGGTTGCAGCGATAACCCGGGGATGGCGATATATGGCGATAATTAGGTCAGAGATATTGTTATTGTCTGAAATCTCAAATATCGCCTTTATCGCAATAATTTTAAAAAATATCTCAATTTTTTAATTTTATATCATGATTCAAGTCAAATCTCTTCAAATTTCAACAGGTGCCGATATACGAACGAGATCTTTTCCATTTTGCACAACAAACGTCAGGTTTTTACAGTAGGCTGACTGTCATTAACTGACAATAGGCCGCCTCATGTTTCAAGTAGGCTATATTTCAGTAATTTCCCTAAATAATAATTTAAGTATTAATCATAATTATACACGTGTAGCTTGATATAGTCTGGTCCCATATAGGCTACCACCTAAAAGAAAGCATCCACAATAAACCGCACGCGATAACATGTAGCCATAGTAATGAAGTGGTGGTTTAACATTGATTATGTTGAAAATAACATTGATAATGTACATAGAAAAGCCATCTTGATAATAATTCCTTTATTCTTTAAATATAATGGCTTCTGATGCATCAGATATAGAATATGAGAATATGCCAATGTTCCTAGTGATAATTTGACACCGCAACTGCTGACAAGGAAAAATATCACATCTTCTGTGGTGTGGAAACATTTTGGTTTGAAATAAAACAAATGACAAGGACGTGACAACCTGTAAAGTGTGTTAAAAGGAAATTAAAACTCCTGGCGGATATACATCAAACTCATCATTTCATATTGGTATCATTTGCGTACGGTATTAATCCAGCTGATTAGAATAGAATTAGAATGAATTGCAGTCACAATACCTGCATGAATATTCTAACTCTAGGATAAACCTTTTACTTTATCAATACAACTCACATACATTACTAGATACAGATATACTAGATACATTAAGTTATGTCAACTTTAAATCAGTAATTATCACGATAATGAATTTTTGAACCACGATAATAAATTTTTGAACCACGATATTTCTTACTATCGCGATATTTTACTCCAGACGATAATCCATGTTATCGCGGTAATTTATTTTAATAATATCATGATATATCGCGATATTTCTTTCCCATATTGTTGCAACCTTACACTAAATAAATCAAAATGTGCAATTGGAAAAAGTGAAATTAAATTTTTGGGTCAAATTGTGAGCAAACAAGGCATTCATGCTCATTTAGATAAGATAAGTGCTATTAAGAATTTCCCAGAACCCCAAAATGTTTCAGATATAAGGCGTTTGTTAGGCATGGTGTATCAATTGTCAAAATTTATTGAAAATAACTAAACCGCTTCGTGATCTACTGTGTATAGATAATGCTTGGATTTGGGACAAAGCACAAGAAAACTTATTTCGGAATATAGTTAAAGTGTCAACGGACACTCCAGTATTAGCTTTATTTAATCCTGAGCTTAACACTAAAATAAGTGCTGACTCATCATCCTACAGTTATAAGAGCAGTCGGTATCAAAAAAAGTACTCAAGCAAAACGTTAGTATAACATTTTCTTGTCAACTTATCATGTTTGAAAAAATGTTGTGTTTCATTCTTATTCTATTTTGAGAAAAATAGTCGGTCTCAAAAATAAATACAGTCACTGCAGTCGAGCTCGGCGACTTAATGAATCAATGAGGTAAACAAATAATGCCAGAACAGACCACAAATCAGTGCAGTTGGTTGCAAAATAACAGCAGTCAGTATGAAAATAAGTGCTCACTGCAACGTCACGCTACTCACATAAATCTTTAGTATAAAATAACCTTGTCAACTTATCCTTTTTGAAAAAATGTATGTCACACCATGGCAAAAAAATAGTCGGTCTCAAACAATGTCCTCACCGCAGTCGGTCTCAAACTAAATAAATTAATGGGGTGCTTTCTGACCATCAGAATTCTTCAAAATCTCTCCTCAAGGTCCAGGGCATTTCAGAGACCACGTAAGCGCCCCATTGAGATAAAGTGCCCCCAGGCCTAGTCCTTTAGCTCATTTACATATCGGTGCTCAATTCAATTATGCCACCATTCTTTAACCCCTTCTCTGTCTTATACAATCTCAACACTATCATATTTACAGTTAAAGTGAATCGTCCAGTTAGTAGTAGGCCTACCACTACTGAGTGAGTTGTGGGTCGACAGGCTGTAGAATTGTTAGTTCTACTCTCACAAAACAGGCGACAATGACATATAGGCCGCTAGTTCCGAAATGACCTAGTGTGTGTCGAGGGGACGTTTAACCCAATTTCTATCTCTCTGCTAGGCCGCAAAATTCTGTCCAATTTGTTATCCTCTCATTAATGAGAATTTGGTTCCATTTGCCTTGACATTGACCAAACTTTTCAGGCCCAGTCATAAAAATTAAAACCTCGGTAACACATCAGAAATTTTTTCGCGCCTGCGGGGGCCCGTTTCATTATAACACCATTCTTCCACTCCTCTGTTTTGTTTTCTTATTCTATATCATATTCACGGAAAAAGTGAACTGACAGTTATATTAGTAGAACCACTAGTGTGTTGTTCATCGGGCGTCAGACGGTCAGACTATACAAATGCTATGTCAACTCTAGCAAAACAGGCGGAATTGACAGGGACACATCTCGAGATCCTGTCCCAATGTCTCGCATTTCTGGTTCTCTCGTCCACAAAATTTTGTCCCAGCGATGACCTCAAATGCCATGATATTGACTAAATTTTTCAAAATATCTCAGGATGCTCAGGGCACAATCATATATGACATAAACTTTATGTCAACTTAAATAAAACTTTCTTTCCGGCGAGACAACGATCAGTGAACTACTATAAAAATATACAATGCTATCTATGTTCTACCAGGTTGCTTAATATTATAGCCAGTATTTTGTTGACATTCATTTGGGGTGGGATTGTGGGTGTTACCCTAGATTTGGAACTGCCCCACCACCACCTATTTCCCACTTCAAGATCCACTACTGCAAATGACACCTGTGGTGCTTAGCTCCTGGAAGCGTCACTGGTACTAGGGGTATGGGCATCAGTCGGTTGCATTTTGTCTAAACCCCCCCCCCTACAATAAAATCGTTATGTAAGCCTGATATATTGTCACGTGCCCCTCATGCTAAAGCTATTTATGATGATCTTATATTCGAGAATGATACATATGTTTATGTTTATTCTATTATGAATCATTTACCTGCTTCAGATAAAAAGATTAAACAAATTAGGTCACATCAAATTCAAAATAGTGATGACGTTTGTAAACAATCATTATTTCTTTGTTTAAAAGGTTGGCCTGAAAATATGCAAAAGTTGTCACCTGAAATTAAGATTTTATTATTCACATAGAGGTAATTTATCTGTTGTTAATGATTTGCTGATGTGATTCCAGGATTGTTATTCCAAAATTATTACAAACTGATATATTGTCAAAAATACATGAAGGTCAATTAGGGATAACTAAGTGTAGAGATTTAGCTAAAAGTTCAGTATGGTTGCCAGGTTTAAGTAACGATATTGCAACATTCATAAAAAATTGTAGGCCTAAGTTCTGTTGTAAGAAACAAAATAATAGATTTAGAACCTACAGAATTTCCAAAATTTCATTGCAAAAGGTTGCATCGGACTTGTTTGAAATCAAAAATGAAACTTATTTACTTGTAATAGATTATTATTCTAGGTATATAGAAGTTTTGCATAATAGACCAATGCATAATAGAACTTAGCATAGCATAGTAGAACATATACCTTATATGGGATCTCCGACGAACTTCATTTGCATACTTAAAAAAAGTCCGGAACTGCGCACCCAATAACTTCTAAACTAGCTTTGGTGGCTTCAAGATCTTTATTTCACCAAATTGACAGATGTATATAAGGTATATATGTGACTCCCCACCACAAAACCAGTCGCATGCTGTACGGCCCTATTTCAATATACACGGCAAAATACACTATATGGGTCAAAACCACCCCCAAATTTTTTTTTGCACAAAACGCTTCACAAAAGCATCTATTTTTCAATAAATGAATCGTTTTTGTGAAAATATAATAAAAAATTTCATAAAAAGGATATTTTGTGGAGACTGTGAAAAAAAATGGCGTTATTATATATTGCTAGTTACCTAATATGAGTTTACTTTGTGGCGAGTTATGTCAGTCAAGGTTTCGTTCGTTTTTCATCTTTTGAATATGATTAAAATTACTTTTTTTAAGAAAAATGTTGCCATGGTAACCAGCCAAAATCAGTTATTTATAGTTCTTAGATATCAAACACAAATCGAAGCTAATCTGTCTGACCCAAGAAATATTTTCACATAAAAACAAAACTAATTAAAGTTACATTATTCAAGATATAGATAAGAACTAGCCATTCTTGCTATACTAGTTCGAAAGTAGAGTTGATGATGTAAAATAAATAATTTGAAATTTCATTAAAATTACTCTATTGCAAGCGAAGATATTGGCATTTGAAGATTTAGCCGACCTGTGCAATAATTTCAACCACGGTCCTGGTTGATAAAAGCTAAGACTCGAAGCGTCTGGGCGCGCCATATTTGATTTATCACTGAAACGTTTTAATCTGTTTAATATCGGAGCAATCTGATGCCATCCAAAGTTGATTAAGGCCTGGATCAGTTAATTAATGTCTAATTAATACTAACTTTAGAAAACATTTCATGCCCAAATAAAGACCTGCACTAGGCAGATTTAGCTCTTGAATAATGCATGTTTAATATGTGCCAAATGACTAAAATTATGTTTTTAGAAAAATGTTGCCATGGTAACCAGCCAAAATCAGAATTTATAGTTCTTAGATATCAAACACAAATCTAGGCTGATCTGTCTGACCCAAGAAATATTATCACATAAAAAACAAAACAAATTAAGATGTGCAAAATGATTAAAATTACTTTTTAAGAAAAATGTTGCCATGGTAACCAACTAAAATCAGTATTTTATAGTTCTTAGATATCAAACACAAATCTAAGCTAATCTGTCTGACCCAAAAAATATCATCACATAAAATTCTACTTTTATCAAAGATTGAGGCCATTTTTTGACACCTTAAATTATTTCCAACCTTTTCCTTTTGGATTCACGCCACAGACCACAGATAGGAGTCTGAGTAAAAAAGGTTTTAAAAAAATCGCAGTAATCGTTTTTGAGAAAAGGGTGTCTCAAAAGGCTCCAAAAACGAAAAATACTAGATTTTCGGCGTAACATCATTCATTTACTAACCATCGAAATTGTACCATTGAGATGCCATATGATAGTCCATTAATGGGGCCATCTAAAGACTTTTTATTTCTTTTGGGCCGGTAATATCTGATGGAGAAATCCAGCTTTTTGCAAGAACGACATTTTTATACCTTTTTTTTTCATTTTTTGAATACTTCCGGTATGGTGATTATTATCGAGATAGTTTTAAAAACCGGTTTAGGCAATTAAATAACGACAGAGTTCTGTAATGATATATTACAATATATGATCAGATAAAATGCCCCTGAGAAATCCTATGTTTAAAAGTGCCAAAAATGCAAAAACGTCAAAATATCAAAAATTAAATTTCAATAACTGAATACATATTATACATTTTTGGATTCGACATTAGATCAGATATCTAAATATCATAAAGTTTTTTGAAAATCAGTAAAAATAAAAATAAAATAGAGTATTTTCCAAAATTTCACGATTTTTTTCGATTTTCAGTTCGTTATTTGACCTATTACGGATATTTCAAAGTCTAAACGGACTGTTTCATACACAAGACTACCAAAAGGTATCTTGATAGAGAAAGTTTAAGAAAAATCATTGGAGCAGTTTTCGAGATACAGGCGTTCAAAAACGCTCCAAATCAGAAAATACTTGATTTTCAGCGTGCCATATTTTACTTGCTGTTCATGTTATCTGTAATAATAGGATATCATATGATACTGCAATTCTCGGCCAACCCAACGATATCTTAATCGATTTAATCCGTTGATATCGGACAGAGAATTCATGTTTTTCCCAAAAGCATTCATTTTTTGCGTTTTTTTCAAAATATCGACCATTATTTCGACTACTTCCGGTTTATAGATGTTTGTCGAAATAGCTTTATGCGTCAGTTTTGAACTATAACTTCATGTTCCAGGAGTTTCAGAAACGTCGATTCGGCCGTAAAACCAAACTCGAGCTCACAAAATGGGCAGAAAATTCGAAAAAAATCGAAAAATAAAGGGTGATAACTCGGAATGAAACTTATATTTCTGGAATCGGATGGTCTTCAGATATCCAAAAATGTAGGTCAAATTTGAAAATTTTGAAAAATGACAAAAATTTACTCTTAAATTTTTTTTTTCATTTTTCGAACGCTAGAAGTCAGCGACGAAGTTTCAAAATTTCGAAATTTTCAACTGCTATCATTCGAGAAAAGATTTGGTGTTGCCGAAAATGACATTTGTATGAAAATAAGTACAGAATTGACGAATCTACGGCCGTTTTTTGATTTTTTGACACCGTACGAAATTCGGCCACTTCCGGTCTGCGCAGAAGTTTCAAATATAGCCCATATGTTGCAAACACACGGTTTTATGATAGAAAATGAGGTTCTAGATCGGTATCTGGGACAGGCATTGAGAAATAGGCTCCCCCGAAAAAAAAAAATAATAATAAATAATAATTTTAGTAATCACAATAAGTCTGAAAGCCTAATAATTTTAGTAAAAACAATAGTCTAAATAATAATTATAATTTTAGTAAAATTTTTGGGTTTTTTTCCATAATATCTGATATTTTTACGAATACTTCTAGATTTTGGATCATTGTCGGGATAGTTTTAACAAGTTGTTTGGATAAATATCTTTCTGTACCCTAAATTTAAGAAACATCTATTCAGTATTTGTTTGTAAAAAAGATAAATAAAAGAACATTTCCAATAATTTAAAGATTTTTCTACTTTTATCAAAGATTGGGGCCATTTTATGACACCTTAAATTATTTCAAACCTTTTCCTTTTGGATTCACGCCACAGACCACAGATAGGACTCTGAGTGAAAAAAGTTTTTAAAAAATCGCAGGAGTCGTTTTCGAGAAAAAGGCGTCTCAAAAGGCTCCAAAAACTGAAAATACTAGATTTTCGGCATAACATAATTTATTTACTTACCATCGAAATTATACCATTGAGATGCCATATGATAGTCCATTAATGAAGCCATCTAAAGACAATTTATTTCTTTTGAGCCGGTAATATCTGACTGAGAGATCAAGCTTTTTGCAAGATCGCCATTTTTTTTATCCTTTTTTTTCATTTTTTGAATACTTCCGGTATGGTGATTATTATCGAGATAGTTTCAATAACCGCTTTAGGAAATTAAATAGCAACAGAGCTCTGTAATGATATATTACAATATATGATCAGATAAAATGCCCCTGAGAAATCCTACGTTTAAAAGTGCCAAAAAAGCAAAAATGTTAAAATATCAAAAATTAAATTTCAATAATTGCATAGATATTATACATTTTTGGATTCGACATTAGATCAGATATCTAAATATCATAAAGTTTTTTGAAAATCAGTAAAAATAAAAAGATAATAAGAATATTTTCCAAAATTTCACGATATTAAGACTTTTTTCGATTTTCAGTTCGTTATTTGACCTATTACGGATATTTCAAAGTCTAAACGGAATGTTTCATACACAAGACTACCGGAAGGTCTCTTGATAGAGAAAGTTAAAGAAAAATCGCTGGAGCAGTTTTCGAGATACAGGCGTTCAAAAACGCCCCAAATCAGAAAATACTTGATTTTCGGCGTGCCATATTTTACTTGCTGTTCATGGTATCTGTAAGAATTGGATATCATATGATACTGCAATTCTCGGGCAACCAAACAATATCTTAATCGTTCTAATCCGTTGATATCGGACTGAGAATTCATGTTTTTCCCAAAAGCATTCATTTTTTGCGTTTTTTTCAAAATATCTGCCATTTGTTCGACTACTTTCAGTTTATAGAAGTTTATCGAAATAGCTTTATACGTTAGTTTTGAACTATAACTCCATGTTCCATAAGTTTCAGAAATGTCAATTCGGCCGAAAAATAAAGGGTGATAACTCGGATTGAAAATTATATTTCTGCAACCGGATGGTTTTCAGGTATCCAAGTCAGCGACAAAGTTTCCAAATTTCGAAATTTTCAACTGCTATCATCCGAGAAAAGATTTGATGTTTCCGAAAATGTCATTTGTATGAAAATAAGTACAGAATTGACGAATTTACGGCTCTTTTTTGATTTTTTGACACCGTAAAAAATTCGGCCACTTCCGGTCTGCGCAGAAGTTTCAAATATAGCCCATATGTTGCAAACACACGGATTTATGATAGAAAATGAGGTTCTAGATCGGTATCTGGGACAGGCACTGAGAAATAGGCTCCCCCGAAAAAAAAAATAATAATAACTAGACTTGCTTGCAAGGCTGAAAAGGCTTTCACCTTACCCAAGGCAGCACAAAATGCCCACCACTCACCCCTTAAAACACACACACACACACACACACACACACACACACTTAAACAACTCAGATATTGACACTTTCTGTGCATGTTAAAGATTTACACACTTCCGATCTCAATTTTGTCGTTATGGCATTTGCAATATCCCCAGCTGTACAAAAATATAACTTTTTCCAAAATCGTATGGGAATTGACATAATTATGGCCTGTTTTCAATTTTCAATTCACCTTACCCAAGGCAGCACAAAATGCCCACCACTCACCCCTTAAAACACACACACACACACACTTAAACAACTCAGATATTGACACTTTCTGTGCATGTTAAAGATTTACACACTTCCGGTCTCAATTTTGTCGTTATGGCATTTGCAATATCCCCAGCTGTACAAAAATATAACTTTTTCCAAAATCGTATGGGAATTGACATAATTATGGCCTGTTTTCAATTTTCGTGCACGTTAAAGATTTACATCACTTCCTTTTTCAATTCGGTCGTTATGGCATTCGCAATATCCCTAGCTGTACAAAAATATAACTATCTCAAATATCCGTTGGAAATTGACATAATAAGAGCCTGTTTTCAATTTTCGTGCACGTTAAAGATTTACACCACTTCCGGTCTCAATTCAGTCGTTATGACATCCGCAATATCCCCAGCTGTACAAAAATATAACTTTTTCAAAAATCCGTTAGAAATTGACATAATTAGAGCCTGTTTTCAATTTCCGTGCACGTTAAAGATTTACACCACTTCCCGTCTCTTGGCAACTTTCGCAATAGTAATATAATAATTACTAACTGTTTAAAACATGAAAAAAACAGTAAACAGAACTTTATCTGTTATAGTTTCGGAGATATACACGTATTGTAAATTGAATAAACTAAACCCAGTTTTCCGAATGGGACAAAAACAATAGACTTTTTAGTCTCAGATTTTAACCAAAAGACCCAAGAAATGATCAGCATGAAATTTGAATTATTTATAAAGACAGGCGACTTCTATATAAAAAGGTTCAACCGGGAGCTTTATTTTAACTGGTTAAAAGGGATGACTTCATGTAGACATAAAGCATGGGATATTAATTCCAGGAGTAATTGTTATTTACTAATATGAATTATTTTCACCATAGACGCAACAGTAACAGATATTGGTTCACAGTAAAACACCTTTATTTTAAAAATTGCCACTTTGAAAAATAGCTCTCTCTGTATGCTCTATACGCTTGTTATACGTTGGTTATACGTACTGATTTTATCCACTCTTACACGAGCCGCTTAACAATGAAATATGGCGTTTTCAATTTTCGATCCCTTTGTTTTCATACTCCTGATATATAGGACCGTAAGCAATGGTTTCATATAAAAGACTACAGATGAGACTCTCTGTAAAACATGTTCCAAAATAAATATTATGTTGACTTTTATAGAAAAAAACCTCTACAAATGCTCCAAATAAGTAAAAATACAACGTTTTCAATTTTCAACCTCATTTTTCCACTACTCATGACATTTAAAGAAATTGTACGATGGTTTCAAACAATAAACCACCCAATAGACTCTCGATTGAGAAAGTTTGAAAAAAATCGTTGACGGCGTTTCCGAGAAACACGCGTCCAAAGTTGCCCGAAATCGTAAAAATTGTCACATTTCAAAGTCCAAAAACTTTTTCAATTGTTGATGGAAACTTGTCGCTGTAGTATCATCTGATAGACAATTTGGTTGGCTATCAAACGACATAATAATTATACTACTCGGTAAATAACAAATCGATACATTGCATTTTACGCACAGACACCCATTTTTCAAAATTTTGTCCAGCTTTGGATACCTTTCTTGACTACTTCCGGTGATTAGAGGATTTTCATATATAGTTTAAGGACTGGAGAAGACCTTTGACTTAATAGCCTTGAAGTTTCAGAAAAATCGTTGGAGCCGTTTAAAAAAAATAAGAACTCTACGATTTGACCAAAATGCGAAAAAAAGTGAAAAATCAAAGTTAACATTTCAGAACAAAACTGATATTGCTGGAATCGGATTGATGTCAGCTATCCAAAAATATAAGTCAAATTTCCAAATTCACAAAAATAACAATTTTAGAAAATTTTAAAATATTTCCAATTTTCAACGAAAAAATGAGAGCGACAAAGTTTCTAAACTTGACGTTTTTGAACTGCTATAAACTCACAAATGTCACCAGCTATTCAAAAATGTAAATATCTGAAAAAGTGATTGATAATTGACGAAGTTATGGCCGATTTTTAATTTGCGTGCACGTTAAAGAATTGACGTATATCCGCCATGAGCACGAAATTCGTTTTACATTTAAGCACTAGCCACCACCCAGTTTCCCAAAGGAAAACCAAACTTTAGACCTCTATCTCTTATAGTTCCTGAGAAATAGGCAAAACGGAAAAAAAGAAAGAACTAGACCTGCTTGCAGGACTGAACGGCTTTCACCTTGACCACAAGATTGACAGGTTGACAGTTATTGCATCCGCAATATCCCCAGCTGTACAGAAATATAATTTTCTCAAAAATCGGTTAGGAATTGACATAATTATGACCTTTTTTAAATTTTCGTGTACGTTAAAGATTTACACACTTCCGGTCTCAATTTGGTCGTTATGGCATTCGCAATATCCCCAGCTGTACAAAAATGTAACTTTTTCAAAAATCGGTTAGGAATTGCCATAATTATAGCCTTTTTCAATGTTCGTGCACGTTAAAGATTTACATCACTTCCTGTCTCAATTTGGTCGTTATGGCATCCGGAATATCACCAGCTGTACAAAAGTATAACTTTTTCAAAAATCCGTTGTAAAATGACATAATTAGGGCCTGTTTTCAATTTTCGTGCACGTTAAAGATTTACACCACTTCCCGTATCTTCGCAACTTTTGCAATTGTAATAATTACTTACTGTTTAAAACATGATAAAACAGTTAACATAACTCTGTATGTTATAGTTTCGGAGATATACACGATTTGTAAATGGAATTTAAAAAAAAACAAATCTCCGAATGGGACAAAAAAAACACAGACATCTGAATTATTCATAAAGACAGGGCGACTTCTATATAAAAAGCTTTAGCGGTTTATTTTAACTGGTTAAAAGGGATGACGTCATATAAACATAGGAAAAATCATTATTCTGAACACTATCTGCTTTAGTTTCAGAGATCTACACGAGATAAAAAAAAAACAGTTTTCCGAATAGGACAAAAAAAAGGCCAGACTTTTTAGTATCAGATAACAACCAAAAACTCCAACAAATGACCAGCATTAAATTTGAATTAATCATATAAACAGGCGACTTCCATATAAAAAGCTTCAGCAGGGAGCTTTATTTTAACTGGTTAAAAGGGATGACTTCATGTAGACATAAAGCATGGGATATTAATTCCAGGAGTAATTGTTATTTACTAATATGAATTAATTTCACCATATACGTACCAGTAACAGATATTGGTTCCCAGTAAAACACCTTTATTTCAAAAATTGCCAATTTAAAAAATAGCTCTCTCTGTATGCTCTATACGCTCGTTATACGTTGGTTATACGTACAGATTGTATCCACTCTTACTGCAATGAAAGATGCCGTTTTCAATTTTCGATCCCTTTGTTTTCCCATCCCTGATATTAAGGACAGTGGGCAATGGTTTCATATATCAGACTACAGATTAGACTCTCCGTAAAACAAGTTTTAACATAAATATTACGATGACTTTTCGAGAAAAATACCTCTAAAAATGGTCCAAATCGTAAAAATATGACGTTTTGGATTTTCAATCTCGTTTTTCGACTACTCATGACGTTTAGAGAAATTGTACAATGGTTTCACACAATACACCATCTATTAGACTGTCGATTGACAAAGTTTAAAAAAAATCGTAGGCGGCGTTTCCGAGAAACATGCGCCCAAAGTTGCCCGAAATCGTAAAAAACGTCACATTTCAAAGTCCAATAACTTTTTCAATTTTGGATAGAAACTTGTCGCTATAGTATCATCTGTTAGACAATTTAATTGGCTATCAAACAACATAATAATTGAACTACTCGGTAAACAAACAATGAATACATCGCATTTTACGCACAGGCATCAATTTTTGACAATTTTGTCCAAATTTGGATACCTTTCTTGACTACTTCCGGTGATCAGAGGATTTTCATTTATAGTTCATGGACTTGTTTGGGCTTTCGACTATATATTTCTGAAGTTTTAGAAAAATCGTTGAAGCCGTTTAAAAAAAATAAGAACTCTACGATTTGACCAAAATGCGAAAAAAAGTGAAAAATCAAAGTTAACATTTCAGAACAAAACTGATATTGTTGGAATCGGATTGATGTCAGCTATCCAAAAATATAAGTCAAATTTCCAAATTCCCAAAAATAACAATTGTAGAAAATTTTTAAATATTTCCAATTTTCAACGAAAAAATGAGAGCGACAAAGTTTCTAAACTCGACGTTTTTGAACTACTATAAACTCACAAATGTCACCAGCTATTCAAAAATGTAAATATCTGAAAAAGTGATTGATAATTGACGAAGTTATGGCCGATTTTTAATTTGCGTGCACGTTAAAGAATTGACGTATATCCGCCATGCGCACGAAATTCGTTTTACATTTAAGCACTAGCCACCACCCAGTTTCCCTAAGGAAAACCAAACTTTAGACCTCTATCTCTTATAGTTCCTGAGAAATAGGCAAAACGGAAAAAAAAAAAGAATAATAATAATATTAATCTTAGTAATAACAATAGTCTTTCACCATTTTCAATGGTGAAAGCCTAATAATAATATTAATCTGAGTAATAACAATAGCCTTTCACCATTTTCAATGGTGAAAGCCTAATAATAATAATATTAATCTTAGTAATAACAATAGTCTTTCACCATTTTCAATGGTGAAAGCCTAATAAATAATAATTTTAGCAAAAACAATAGTCTTTCAGACGAAAGTCTGTATTACTGTAATGAGAAAATGAAATGAAAATGGCGGGGGAAAAAAATTGAAAATGGCAGGCTGGACAGGCGACCTTACTCCTTGTCACGTACAACCGAGCATTTGAAAACACGCTAGTTAACTCAATGACAGGCGCGCGTGCTAACCATTCAGCCACCCAACCCCCTTTGAAATCAGACACGTGCAATATGTCATATAGGAAGAATAAGAAGTCGCTCACAACAAAATGGTAAATTAATGAGTTTAGGTCAAAAGGTTGAGCTACTGTTTTAGAGTATTTAATAGTTTTAAAGAGACACGTTAAGAGTTGTTCATAGTTAAATGAAAGTTTAATTTTAAAGACGAAAGTCTGAAAGCCTAACTAGATCTGCTACTGTCCCATGCAGATATGAAAGCTTTCATATTTATCGTCACGTGTCATTGATTGTATCAAGTATCCTAAATAAAGGGATAAGAAGAAACTCACGAAGTTACAAGTCTAAATATAGTATGAATCATTGCACCCAGGCATAACAATAATCTGAAAACTAAAGGGAAATAACTGAAACTTGTATTACTGTAATGAGAAAATGAAATGAAAATGGCGGGGGAAAAAAATTGAAAATGGCAGGTTGGACAGGCGACCTTACTCCTTGTCACGTACAACCGAGCATTTGAAAACACGCTAGTTAACTCAATGACAGGCGCGCGTGCTAACCATTCAGCCACCCAACCCCCTTTGAAATCAGACACGTGCAATATGTCATATAGGAAGAATAAGAAGTCGCTCACAACAAAATGGTAAATTAATGAGTTTAGGTCAAAAGGTTGAGCTACTGTTTTAGAGTATTTAATAGTTTTAAAGAGACACGTTAAGAGTTGTTTATAGTTAAATGAAAGTTTAATTTTAAATAAGACCAATAAAATTAGGATTTAATAATGCCAGACTAATATTTCCAATATGTTTGGTTATAAGTAGGAAATCGTGACGACTTCTTAAGCATGTTTTAAACAAAGGGTCATAGACTGCAATATACAAGAATGGCACTCTGCAATAAAAAAAACTGGCCAAAGCAAGATTTCTATGCAGAAATTAAATAATTGCTAGAACCAGAAAAATATTTATCCGCTAGAATAAATAAGCAACATAGAGAAAATGAAATGAAATTGAATGGGGTTTAATGTCCTACTGTGCTGCTCCTAAAATGGGCTACTGAAGACGGGCATACGCCATAAAGTGTGCAATGAGGGAAATTTTACCCGGGCAGCGGCGTTACGACCTACGAGGTTGGACATGCGACCATACTCATTGTCACGTACAACCAAGAAATCGAAACAACGCCAGTTGACTCAGTGACAGACGATATGATACAGAGCGCACGTGCTAACCATTCAGCCACGCAACCTCCCTAAAATCGGCAAATTGCTGACCTACAGCGAGAAATATTTCAACCAGGCCAAATTTTCTATTTTAACAGTATAATTTGCACGGTACCTTTAGTTATCAACCGAATATTACAAAACTTTTAAAAAATAAGCTCCCCCTGACCAGCTTAATCGTTCGCAATAAACGTTTGCCCCTTAAAATCGGCAAATTGCTGACTTTAAATTGAGAAACATTACAACCGGACGAAATTTTCTGTTTTATCACTTTTACAGTACCTTTGATGATTACCAACCGATTATTACAAAACTTTAAAAATAAAAGAGAAAGAGAGAAATGCGGCCTAATGTCCATTTCGACACAAACTAGGTCATTTCGGGACTAACATATGTTTTTTAAATTTTATTTAAAAACTCCCCTTGCGCTTACTGGTCTTTAGCCGTTGGGAGGAAACCGAAGAACACAGAGAAAACCCACGAGATTGAACATCATACACCATGTCACGTGCAACCTGGAGATCGAAACGACGCCCGTTGACTCAATGACAAACGTTACGATACAGCGAGCACATGCTAACCATTCAGCCATCCAGCCTCCCTGAATTCGGAAAATTGCTGACTTATAGCAAGAAACATTTCAACCGGGCGAAATTTTCTGTTTTAACAGTTTAATGTGCACGGTACTTTAATAATTACCAACCGATTATTACAAAACTTTTGAAAATAAGCTCCAACTGACCAGCTTAATCGTATGCAATAAACGTTTGGCCTGAATTGAAAGTTCTGCACGGAAAAAGTTCATCTCGATTTCCCGGCGTGGTTCCCCTTGTCAGTGAGGCAGAACGCAGGGCCTGACAAGCACAGCTGTCTAGTCCTTCGGATGGGACGAAAAACCAAGGTCCCGTGTACACATTGGAGTGCACGCAAAATATTCCTAAGCAGTTGGAATTCGATACTGTTGAATAAACTCTATACGATGACTAAATGTGTAGATTGTAGTCACCCACACTGCATGTTTCGCTTAACAATGAAAGGGTGCCGTTTTCAATGTTCGATCCTTTTGTTCTTCTACTCCTGATATGTTGGACTGTTGATCGATGGTTTCATATAAAAGACTACCAATAAGACTCTTTGTAGAAAAAGTTCCCAAAAAATAGTATGTTGACTTGACGAGAAAGACCTCTAAACATGCTCCAAATTGTAAAAATACGACTTTTTGGATTTTCAATCTCTTTTTTTCGGCTATCCCTGATATTTAAAAAAAATGATACAATGATTTCACACAACAGGCTAGCTATTAGACTCTCTATTGACAAAAGTTTCAGCGCCCTCCCTTCATTATAACCGAAGTTATCGTGCCCTAAAGAATCAACAAATCAGCATGCTTATCTCTGCTTACCCTAAGCAGAAAATGCTCATCTTTGAACTCAATCATAACATTGACCTAGTGAACGTCTACAACAAGTTTGAACATTCTAGCTTAATTAGAATGAGAGTTATTGTGCTCCAAAGTCTCGGCCCTTCAAATTGCTTCTATTTTTCATTTTCAATTCTAAATGGTGACTCCCGGTTGACCTAAATCAGAATTTTTTAGGCCTTCCTACAAGGATTCAGAAAATATAACTCCCGAGTCTGTAAGTAGAATAGCAAAAAAGCCTTATTGATTTTTCACGTTTAAAGATGGTGGCACTTCCGGTTCGATCGACAAACTCCATATTTTGTGTACGAATCAGTAATTCCTTGTCTAGTATAGAAAAAAAAACTAGGTCATTCTGACCTATATTTCGACGATCTTTTTGAAAACTTTGATCCTTAATTTCACCAAGGGGAGATAAGTTAGAAAATTTCTAAAGTCATTTTTCAAGTCGCATCATTAAGGTCTACTTACATATTAAATTTCATGAAAATCGTACAACTACTAAAGAAGTTGTCGAGTTGGTGTAAACTTCCGGTTCGAAATCACAGTGACGAATTTTCGAAATTCGAAAATCCGAAATTTCAGATTTGAAGTAAAGGAGTCAAGGTATTCAAAGAAAAAAGAATTAGTAAAATAGCTGAAATAGTCACAAAGTTACAGCAAAGTAGGTCAAATGCATTTGTTCGTAAAATTCGGTGATTTCGGATGCGAAAAACGTTTTGAAAATATATTTACCCAACAGCCACCACCCATTTTTGGGGGGGGTAGGTAAAAGTTTCAGAAAGATCCTATGAGTAGATTCTGAGAAATCCGATTTGTGGATAAAACACAAAAAAAAAAATAATAAGAATAATAAGAAGAATAATAATCTTAACAGAAACAATAAGCTTTCATATGTAAATACATATGAAAGCTTAATAAATAATAATTTTAGTAAAAACGAAAGTCTGAAAGCCTAATTAACATGTGCAAAATGATCTTTTGTGGCAAAAACCATATTTAAAATGTGAAACCAGGCCTTTGTTGTAGCCATGGCCATAACACAGCCAATTGGAAAAATATGGATTTAAGGTAAATTTCAGAAAAAAAAGAAGAAAAAAATAGGTTACTAAAGGAATATGTTGATAAAATTTTGTACAAATGTTGATACACCACACATTATTATATTCACTAACTTTCATTTTGATTTATGCAATAGTTATATATGTGTTACTATGGGATTTAATTTTGGCATTTTTTAAATGCAAATTTCTCATTATTTTGTATTTGGATGCACCGCAGCTTTTGAAACTTCAGATGGCCTTAACTCAGCCAATTTTTTTGTGATTTGCATATATTATATATCAACAGAAAGCTGTTCCAGATCCCTTTAAGATCAGCATTAAATCACAGTTTTCAAAAATTGGGGGGTCACATTATATTATTACGTGGCATCGAATAGGCTGATTTCAATCTAAATGACAGGGGAAAGTATTTGGGGCTCTGTGTATGAAATACCTAACCACATTTTAGACCATTGGGACGAAACTGACTGAACATACACTGCCAATCCGACTTTGGCGAAGGTAAAAAGCCAGAATTAGATCAAATGGACCGAACATTTTGATCCAAGTTGAGCAAAGATCTGACTTAGGAAATAGGACTTACGCGAAGAAATTTAATAAGAAAAAGTGCAGGATCAAACGATAATATCCCAGTTGAGCAGAGTTCCAACATGTATGTATCCGACTTTTGCGAAGTTTACTGTATAGGAAATCACAAAAATATACCTTATACGTAGTTGTGATAAAAATATTGCAGATGTCATCAAAAGAAACCTCCTAGAGTGTACATTAAAATAGATTTCGCAGCAAAATTTTTTTTTTATTTTTTTACTGCAATTTTTAAATTAAGGTTAATAGTCAATTTGAAAACTGTATGCTCATGTAATCCACTTACATTTTAAGTAAAGTAAAATAAATCAAATGAAACAGAGTTAATGTGTTACTTTCATGCACCTACCAGGCTAACAAAGACAGGACACACAATCTACTGTAGATCAATATATTTCTCGAAAACTACATACATTTTATACATCCAAATCAATCTCGGACCAGAAAAATTTTGGAGAAAGAAATTTCTCTGGTGACACTGGGTAGACATTTTCCCGGAAGGGCCGAATCACACGACTGTCACGAGACATGTATTTATGTTAAGTGTCTGGATGACCGAATCACTTAAACATATACACACGCGTAGAAAAATAGATCTTTAAGAAAACTTAAATTTTTACATTTAGGATCCACTTTTGTTATGTCAGCGAGTTGACTTGGACTCAAGAATCATTTCACAACAAACAAAACGACGATCCGACATCTTGTTTTTGAGAAAAAGACCCAAAAAAGATTGTCCAATCAGAGGTCAGAATGGGCGGGGCTTACACGTTAAAAAATCAGAAGATAATGGACGGTCTTTGGCCCCAGAGGCCTCCGGCCCCGCGGCTGACTCTGGGAACGAGATTGCATCCAAATATGACAAAAATAAACATAATCCCTAGTTACATCATGCATACATAGTTGGAACACCTGGTCGGATAGCCGTGGCGATAGAGAGGCGGCTTCTCACCAATGCAACAAGGGTTCAATCCCAGCTCAGGACAAGAACTTTATCGTTGTAAGTGAGAGGGATATTCGGTCTCCCATCCGATCAGGCAGGTTTCCCCCCCGAGTTCTTCGGTTTCTTCCTGCAGTAATGATCGAAATCATTCGCACGATCTATGCCAAGGGCCAATTTGAAAATAGGCCACAGGCCTAATTTGCTACCCTTGTAAAATGACGAGATTATTATTATACCACTTATTTATGTTCAAAGATCCACATAGCTTAAAACAAATTTCTTCAGAGTAACTTAATTTGCTTCTTAAATTCCAATTTAAGAGGTAGCCCCATCCAGATCTAAGGTTCACCCACAAATATTATCTCTGCTATTTCAACTAAATCCTTTGTAAAAGACAAGTCAGATGTGGGTGTCAAGGTGTGGCTGTCCTCCTCAAACTTCTAATAGATATTTACATATATTAAACACAGTTTTATCCCATACCTGTATGAACAATATTGTTGTCAGTTTACAATTAAAATAAATCTACATTATACACACCTATCTGATAATAAAATAACCAACGGCAAATATGAATAAAAACCTTCTTTTAAACTTTTATAAATATCTATGCATACAATAATATGTAAGTAACTCTGCTATTTCAACAAAATCCTTTGTAAAAGACAAGTCAGATGTGGGTGTCAAGGTGTGGCTGTCCTCCTCAAACTTCTAATAGATATTTACATGTATTAAACACAGTTATATTCCATACCTGTATGAACAATTGTTGTCAGTTTACAATTTAAAAAAAATCTACATTATACACACCTATCTGATAATAAAATAACCAACGGCAAATATGAATAAAAAGCTTCTTTTAAACTTTTTTAAATATCTATGCATACAATAATATGTAAGTAACTTACTGTACTCAACACTACATAAAGTTTTTAAAAATTTATCTCTACTATATATGCAAGTAAGAAACGATGGTCACACATCATTGACTTACAATGGATGATAAATCTTCTCCTAATTACATACATAGAGATATTTATTTAAACCCTGTACAGTTTTAGTACTTACTTCACCTTTAAGAGACAAGTCACTAGGCTAGGTGGCTGTCAATAATACACACGGTCATCCAGGTAATAATTCATGTTATTTTAAAAACAACCACTATGTAAAGATATAATAAATGTTTTCCTTACATGAGGTGTTCCCATCTTGTGTAACAAAAATCAATCATCAATTCAGAAAAAGTATCCCACTTGCCTAAAATGACAAGATAATGTAACCAATGACCCCAGAAAACACACTTTAAAACTTTATTTCATTTGATTTTTTACTTTCTTTGAGAAATGTCTCATTTTACCCTTACTTGCCACCAAATTTCCCAAAACACACCTGAGGCAGTCCACCATTTTGTAGCGACAAATTTGATAATGTCCGCCATTTTGTTTGAGATGGTCACGCGCCTGCCCGCCACTTTTTTTTAAAAAAAACATGATAATGAGGTATAACATTTTTGAAGGTCTGTGGCTTTTTTATTTATAGAGATACAGTTTTACAATTATTAATTTTTTTTTAGCATATCATTTGAGCTATACAATAACAATCGTTAATTTTCAAACATGTAGCATAATTCTGGGAAAAGATAGGTTTCCAGGCAACGAAAAATACACCCACAGCAGCTAAATCGTCCGGGCAGTCAACAAGAGTTGTCGCATACTTTCCTTTTTTAGAAATGAAACATTTATATAATACACTAAAATCTGATTAAAAGTAACAACTCATTTTTTAATTACCAGAAAATCATTCGAATTTTTTTGGCTTTGATAAAGTTCTCCTCCATGCTGTTTAAGTTATCAATATTCATTAAAACTCAATATACTTGTTCGTCCCATGACATTCAACAATGTGTATAAATTTAAAGTAAATGGGATATTAAATTTAGCCTCTAGAGCGTCCACAAAATTTTTAAAGTGATCAAGGGCCATAACTCTGTCAGTAATTATGGGAAATCATTGGAAATCAATAGGATTCTTTGTCCCATGACCTTAAACAATGTGTATAAATTTAAAGCCAATCGGATATTAACTTTGGCCTATAGAGCATCAACAAGATGTTTGCAGTGATAAAGGGCTATAACTCTGACAGTAATTATCGGAAATTGCTAAAAATCAACAGGCTTTTTGGTTTCATGACCTTAAACACTGTGTATAAATTTGAAGTCAATCGGTTATTATCTTCAGCCTCTGGAGCGTCCACAAGATTCTTTGAAGTGATCAAGGGCCATAACTCTGACAGTAATCTTCAAAAATTGCTGAAAATCAATAGGTTTCTTGGTTTCATGACCTTAAACACTGTATAAATTTAAAGACAATCGGATATTAGCTTTAGCCTCTAGAGCGTCCACAAGATTTTTTTAAGTGATTAAGGACCATAACTCTCACAGTAATTATCTGAAATTGCTGAAAATCAATAGGCTTCTTCATCTCATGACCTTAAACACTATGTATCAATTTATAGTCAATCTGATATTAACTTTAGCCTCTAGTGCATCCACAAGATTTTTTTGAAGTGATCAAGGGCCATAACTTTGACAGCAATTATCGGAAATCGCTGAAAATCAATAGGCTTCTTCGTCTCATGACCTTTAACTGCCAAGATGTTGTCCCGGTAGTACTGGCCTGTAACACGCCCTGTAACAACATGTTAAGCCGTTCTTCCAGCAACAGTTATGCCCCCCACACCATAACAGAACCACCCCAAATTCGATCATGTCTGATGACGTTAACATCGTGGAAGTGCTCGTTTCGACGACGCCACACCCTCCTACGTCTGTCCAAAAATGACCAGTGAACCTTGACTCCTCTGAAAACATCACATTGCTCCAGCGTCGATTATCCCAGTGTTGACGATCCCTACACCAAAGACAACTTGCCAGAATGTGATCACGCGAGAACGTCAGGCGCGAAGGTGACCCCGTAGCAGTCGATTCCGAATGGTCTTGCCACTCACTCTCACACCAGTGTCTGTTTGAATACGAGCGCTGATCTGATTTGCTGTGATGACACAATTTCTCAAGGCCAAGTTACGGATAAATCGATCCTGGGCTTGAGTTCTCGCCCTTGGTCGACCGGAGCGTGGTCTGTCCTGTACAGATTGTGTATCACGGTATCTAGACCATAGCCTGCTTATGACATACTGAGAAACATTCATCGTCCGCGGTAGCTATTGGTGCGTTTGGGGCGTCACATGTAACTGGAAATGTTTCTTATCCCCTACTTTTTTTGAATAGTATATATATATATTTACAGGTTTTTTTAATAAAGATTTAAACCGCCTAGTCGTTTAGTTGTACAAGAATTACGAACATTCACATCCTTCCCCAAAAAACCTGAAAGTAGTCACTTTTTGGTATATACAGCTAAATCGATGTCTCGAAGACCAACAGTTGTTACATGGGACTGTAATAGGATATCTGACAATTCAATAAAGTAATTGAATGTTATTAGATAAGAGAACACGAGCAAAATATTCACACTTTGATTCTAAAATATAACTTAAAGCTGAACTTTGATTACAAAAACTACAGAAATAATTTAATAATAATAATAATGTATATTTGTAAAGCGCCAATCCATCCACAAATGCATGCTCTAGGCGCGTACTATGTACTTTATGGTCACTACATGTACTTACACATATATATCCGGGTCCACTCTAGCTAAAAATGCACAGGTAAATAAATGAGTTTTTAGTTTTGCTTTAAAAGAATCAAGTGATGGAGCTGTTATTAAGGTGATGGGGTAAAGAATTCCACAATATAGGTGCACTGTACTGGAAAGTTCTCGAACCGAAAGTTTGTAGATTATACTTTGGAATGTGTAATAAGCACATATTTTGTGATCTTAAGTTATGGGATGGTACATAGCAGTTTATTAGCTCTGATAGATATGCAGATTACAGGACTGGAACAATGAATACATCTATAAACAATTGGTTTAATGTGTGAGCGTCGGGATCATTGACTAACTATTCTGGCAGCGTTGTTTGGATAACTTGAAGTTTAGAGAGTAGATTTCGGTTTAGACCAATAATAATAATAATAATAATAACTTTATTTATCGAGGACAACACATTTAGTGAAGAACACTAATCTTCCCTGCGTTCCTCCTACTCACTACATACTATATACATTATACATTATTTACAGTACAATATGACAAAATGGTTATATAACAAAATATGGGATTTATATAAACATGTTAAAAACTGTGCAAATATCTTAAAAATAACAATTGAAAATATCAATGGGGCATACAATGTACATTTAAAAACAGGCTAATTTGTATGAATGATAGTAATACAATATATGTGAATACCTTATTGAACTTTTTGAAGAGGTATCTTCACACGTTCCTTAAATATATTAATTGATGGAGATTGTTTCACAGTTTGTGGTAAGGAATTCCAAAGCAAACAAGCAGTATAATGAAATGTTCGTGTCATTGCATGACGTTTGGCCTTAGGAATAGATAGGGTATTTTTTGTTTCTGAACGAAGTTTGAGGGAAGTAGTAGTCGTTTGACTTTGAGGCTTGAGGTATTTAAACAAATAAGCTGGACTTTCGTTTTGTAGGGTTTTATAAGTGAAAACAGCTTTGCTATGAGTAATTCGATCAAAAATATTTAACCAGTCTAGTTTTGAAAAAAGGGTAGCTGAAGGTGTGTCAAAATTTTCATCAAGAATGGACCTGGCTGCTCTTTTTTGTAGTTTATGGATAACTTCTAATTTACCTTTGCATGCATTACCCCAAACTGTGCTACAATAATCAAAGAACGGTAGAATATAACTGTTAAAAAAGAGTTTTCTAATTTCAAAAGGAAGGTGTTTTTTTATTTTATTTAACAAATAAATTTTACTTGAGATTTTGGAGCATATTTTGATCAATTGTTTATCCCAGTGCAGACAGCAATCAACAGTGACTCCAAGAAGCACTGCCTCAGTAGCACTTTCAATATTTTGGTTGTTAATGTTGAAAACTATAGTTTCAGTGGATGGCTGCATCTTTTTATTGTGACAAATAATCATAGATTTGGTCTTTTTGATATTGATGACCATGCCATTTTCAAGACACCATTGGTTTACATTGTCAAGGTCATCCTGTAAATTTGTTTGCAACTCAGTTAGAATATTGCTTGAGTAATGAAGGGTTGTATCATCAGCAAACAGATCAGTTGCACATGATTTAACATTCAGTGGGAGGTCATTTATGAAGATTAAAAATAACAGTGGTCCTAGAATAGAACCCTGTGGGACACCACACTTAACTTTAAGATAATCAGAGTGTGTTGTTCCAAGGCACACTCTTTGTGTTCTATTATGTAGATAAGATGTTAATATAGCAATAGCATTAAGGTTAAATTTATACATTTTTAGTTTTTGCAGGAGTAAATTGTGGTCAATCAGGTCAAATGCTTTACTAAAATCAAGAAAGATAATACCAGTTTCTTTTCCTTCATCAATAGCTTTTAGCCATAAATCGGTTATTCTTATAAGAGCTGTTGCGCATGAGTGATTTTCTCTAAAACCTGACTGATTTTCGTGAAAAAGTTGAAATGTTTTGAAAAAGGATTTAATCTGTTTAGAAATATGTTTTTCGAATATTTTTGAGATAGTTGGTAATATTGAAATAGGTCTATAGTTATTTGCAATCGATTTTGATTCTGACTTGTGTATTGGTAGTACTTTTGCTACTTTTAATATGTCAGGAAATGTATTTGTAGATATACAAAGGTTAATAATATATGTTATTGATGAGCAAATATATTCAGACATCATCTTTAATAATTTAGGTCCAATTCCATCATCTCCTGTAGCTTTCGTTATATTTAAACTGTTTAGTTCGAGAAAAACTTGGTTACATGTAATAAAATCTATTGATAAAAATGTGTCCCTAGGAAGTTTAGTTTCGATAAAGTTATCAATAATTGTTTTAGAATGGGAAGTCAATGGTGAATATGGTGGTTTGATATCATCAGTAATGTTGGTAAAAAAATCATTCATAATATTTGCAATGGTTGGTAGATGCTCAATAATGCACTTTTCATTATTTTCTATTTTCATTGGGTATGGACATTGATTAGTTCGAGATTGTAAAGTATTGAAAAATTTCCATATATTTTTCGATTCAGTTTTATTTTCTATAGCTTGTTTTATATATGAAGTTTTTGACTTATCAATTAACTGTTTTGTTTTATTTCTCCATATTTTATACTGTTTATTATTTTCTTTATCTTTCTTATAGTGATCCCGTTTGTTCCTGGCATTTTTTATTTCTTCATTAAACCACAGTGGCTGAATATGTTTTTTGATACGCTTTCGTTTCTTTGGAGCATGTTTCTCAAGGACAGTATTAATTACATTAAACCAGGATTCAAGGGCTTCATTTGGATCATCTATTTGTTCAATATAATGGAACGGTATTATACTATTACAGTAATCCAATATCGAAAACACTAATGATCTGACAAGTGTGTGAGTAGCATCTTTTGTTAGCAGGTGTCCGATAATACTGATGGATTTTTGATGAAAGTAACACATTTTGTACAGATTGTTGACATGAGTTTCCATTGTTAGACTTGAGTGTAAAAAGATGCCAAGATTTTAACCTTATCTTGAGCTATTATTTCAGAGTCAGCTATAATTAATGTTGATGAATTAAGTTTCTGTAGATTATGTTTTATACCCACGATCATTACTTCTATTTTATCATCATTTAATTTAAGCATATTTGAAATTGAGGTCTTGCAGGTTTTGATCTGTTGTATACACTTTTCTGTTTTGAGTTTGACTCTCTGGTAGAAAAGTATCTATGATTTGCGTGTCATCAGCATACAAATGGTGTGAAAGATTGTGACTCTTAATTATAGAGGCTACTTGAGTGGTGTAGAGCACAAAGAGAATAGAACCGAGCACCGATCCCTTGGGGATGTTTTATCTGATAGTTCATCACCGACAAGGGCAGACTGGGTACGATCTGGTAGATATGATTTAAACCAGTGGGCAAATCTACAACCCCACAGCCTTTGGAAAGATTTTCGAGAAGTCTCTTGTGATCTATAGTGTCAAATCCTGCCGACAGGTCCAGCATTACTAGTGAGGCAATATTAGCACTATCAACAGCTCCAGGCAAATCTTCAACCAATTTGAGCAAGGCAGTTTCGGTACTGTTATTATGGCGATAGGCAGATTGAAATTTATCAAGTAATGAATTTGTAGCCAAATGTTCCTTCAACCTTACAGCTACAGCCTTCTCTAGAACCTTGGATAGAAAAGGAAAAGATTGGACACAGGGCTGAAAATCTTGAGCACATCCTGATCCAGATTGTCTTTTTAAGAAGAGGAAGAACCACAGCTGATTTAAATTTTGCTGGAAATACACCAGTAGTTACACTGTTATTTATCAACAAAGTGATGAATGGTAGGAGTCAGGGATCTTAGTCGGCTGTTTTTTGTTGGCTTTAGCCGATTGATCTTTAATCTAGCCGGTTTGTAAAAAAATGAACGGGCCATCATTAATCAATCAACTTTCGGCCTATAACAAAGAGTTAATTATTACTCGGCAATTAAGAAACCAATATGAATACCTTCAGCTTCAATCCATATCGGCTAATTTCATAAATAAACAACTTAGCTGAGTTAATCATGCCAAATAAAAGTTTGTATATAATCCAATATCGGTTCATTCATTTCTATCCAACACAATGTTGAAGTACTAGATAGAAACAAAACTTGCTTGTAACCAAGGGAGTAGAATTGTACTCACCCCAAGATTTGGGCTCTAAGAACACAGTACAGGTTAACAAGACAAGTTAAAGGAGAGATGTTGTTATAGGTCAGTTTATTAGTATTAAAGGTGCACTTACTCCATACACTATAATACTTAACATATATAATAAAACCTATAAACATATTAAAATTCCGCTTCGCTACAGAATGACAACAGAAAACGTAAACGAGATTAAGCCATACACTATAATACTTAACATATATAATAAAACCTATAAACATATTAAAATTCCGCTTCGCTACAGAATGACAACAGAAAACGTAAACGAGATTAAGCCATACACTATAATACTTAACATATATAATAAAACCTATAAACATATTAAAATTCCGCTTCGCTACAGAATGACAACAGAAAACGTAAACGAGATTAAGCCGAGGCATTGACCTTGAACTTCAAGCATGCACGTCGTCATTGAAAGTTCAAAAAGCCTGTGAAACTCCAACATCCAATATAGGTCAACCAAAATCTGAATCATGACAATTGGCCACGTGACTTTTAGTCTCCGTCAGTAAGATCAGGAATAATCAGACGACTCAATTGTGCAGATCAAATTGTAGATGTTTATATTTCGAACATGGCTGACATTACCTGAGGTACAATCACAACGAGGCAGAACGAAAGGTGAAGGTCAGGTTACAGTTCAACAATAGTATGGAAACATATAATGGACATTAGTATGGAAACATATAATGGAAATAACTAATAAACATTTATGTTTAACATGCATACTGGCGCGACCACTTTTTTCTTTTGTGGTAAATAAAAGTTTATAAAACTGTAACTGTTCATGTATAATAAATAATGATCACATCAGTATTTCGTAGTAGTTTCGTATTCTCTCAGATAAGTTGGTGGACGGTGAGTTCTCACTGGACGTCTATTTGAACCATTCCGAGTGTTGGGTACATCTTGAGTGTTGACAGGGCCAGGCTTGTGCGAGAGAGGACTGGAACCAGGCGTATCCGGGTGGGTTGAAGGGTCTGGGAGAACCAATTCCGGGGGTATTTCCAACGGAGGTGGTGCAGGCAAAGGAAGGTTGAACATTGGGGGTTCCGGCTGTTGTGTATCCACAGGAGCCTGTAATAGAGGTGGTGGTCTACCAGTAGGTGACTGCATAGGCGTAGCAGTCAAGGAATCGTCGGGACCTTGTAACATTCTGTAACCTTTACTTGGTATTCCTTGGAACGGAACTGGGATCCGGCAAACTTTCTAAGAGTACACCATTGACCATCAACGGAGAGTACAAAGTAACGATCACGTGCGTTGTACTTGTTGCCATCACTGGTTAAGTAGACGAGGTCACCCGTTTCAACAGGACAAGCAGGTGGATGAGGCCTACCCGGATTTTTAGATTTTTCACTGTACGGGTGATTGGTAATCCGCTGCTCAAACTTGTCAGATATTAATTTGTCGTCTGATGTTTCAATTTGAAGATTGGTATACTGATCGCGTTGGGTCCACATTTCTCGAGATGATAATCCTCTTGAGCGAATCTTAGTGTTAAGATAGGCAGTTGCAACTGTAAGTTCAAGAGGAGTAATAACACCCCCCTCCGGTTTCAGTCGGAGAAGTTCTTCAATGAGTTCTAGAATGGCGCGTTCAGCCACAGGGTTTTTGTTGACATTCTTTGGTCGGCCGATGTCGAGGGATATGTTGTGCTGTTGGAGGGTTTCATCATTCTGAAGTCCAGTGAAGGCAGGAGCAGGATCAACCCGGATGGTAACGGGGGCATTAAGAGGAACCATGGGGAGACATAACAGTGCTCTTGCGTTCATCAGCTACTTCACAAGTGGTAGTGAATGAGGATACTGTTTCGCGTAAGACGAGGATAAGTTGTTTATTCCGTTTCATTACGTCTGCTGCAAATGTTATTCTGAGCCGTTGAGGAGGGGTATCTGAGGTAGACTGCTCTTGGTGTGTTTTAGGGATTTTCGTTAGGGACACACACTGGTGACATCCATTGACTGTTTCGTTAATGGCTCTGTCGAGGTCTAAAGCATACAAGTGGCGATTAAATAGCAGTTTCAGCTGATGCTTCGATGGGTGGTTGAATCTAATGTGGAGAGATACTAGGAAACCATGGAGGACTGGTCGAGGGATTATAGTACAGTTCCGGATGGGTGATAGGGGGTCTTGATGTTTAACTATTAGAAGACCAGATGAGCTAATTGTTGCCACACGTAGGTATCTTTTGACGTCAGGAATGTTAGTTAACTTTTTAGATGGGCGGGTTCCCTGGGTAAGGTGGGAATGGACTCGTCGTAGATCAGGACATTTCTGTTGGAATTGTAGCCAGGTTGATGGGGTAGTATAGGGCATTCTCGTAGATCCATTCAAGACGTCATCTGTTGATATCGAATAAACTACGCTGGTTTCACAGGACTGTAGGAAGTTACACAGTTGACAATTAGGATGGACACAATTTGGGGCATTACGACTGGAAAAGTCTGAAGGCATGTTAACTGAGCCTGCAAGATGATTGACAGTAATCTGGTAGCGGCTTACGATCGATAAGAAGGTGGTTACTCTGGAGCTGGCTGAAAATTCTCCTCTACAAAGCTTGGCATAAGCTTGGACACATGGTTTACTGTCAGTTAGAACGGATGTGCGATGTTTGGACTGGAGAATATAAGGGGCGTAGTGTTTAATTTAAGCAGAAATGGACAAAGCCTCGATTTCACAAGGTATCCAGGTTGTTTGATGGTGTTTCAACTTGGCACTGAAAAACCCTGCCAGGAGTAAGGAGCCGTTCCGAGAGACATACAGGGTAGCTCCGAGGCCAGATAATTTTGCTGAGCCGTCCGTGATAATCCACAGCTTGTCATCATAACGTGGGAGGGTGATGTGGTTACTGGTATGAAGGCCTTGTTGGGCTGTTCTAAAAGCAGCTGACAAGTTGTCATTCCAAGCTATCTTGTCTTTTGAATCTTTACCAGCGATGTAGTCTTCCAGTGGCGTAAGGTAGCTGGCACAATCCTTGATAACTCTGGTAAGAATCTTGTACGCACCAATAAATGAGCGCATAGCCTTTACGTTTGGGGGAAGTTCACATGTGCTGAGGGTAGAAATTTTGTGGGGAGTTGCACGGATGATTCCATTAGACCAAATCCATCCTAGTATGGTTGTAGACTGGGGGCAAATAACTGTCTTCTTAGGTGAAAGTTTCAGGTTACTTTTGTCTATGAGCTGTAATAACCGCTTCCATGTAGCAATTAGTTCAGTTGGGGTTGAACCACCACAGTACAGATCGTCCGCTAATTTGGCTACAACACCCTCTGCTAGGAGGTCACCCAACACACTGGACATTAGTTCTTCCAAGGCAGCTTCTGATCCAGGCATGCCCATGGCAGAGCGACAATAAACTCGTACACCCTCGAAAGGGGTGGCCACACCACAATACTTTAGCGAGGAATGCGATAAGGGAATCTGATAGAACGCCTTGGTAAAGTTTGTTTTAATGATATAGTTCCACTGGGCAATGGTATGTAGGGTACTTTCGACATCCGGCATCAGGGAGGGTTGCGGTTTGCTGTACTGTCCGACTTCGCCGAAGGCGGTTACTAGTCGGAAATCACCGTCGGGTTTCTTGATTAAAAATGATGGGTTGAGATACTCAACAACGACTCCAAGTTCTTCGGGCTTTTTGATTACACCGAGGGCTTCTAGTTCATCAAACTTGGCTTGAAGTTCAGACATTTTATTGCGAGCATATTGGGGCATTCTACCTTTTCTTTGAGGGGGGAGTACCGGGCCCATATTTACAGTTGCTTCGAGTTTTCCAAAATGACCGTTGTAATGAGAGATGGTATACCATCTCTCATTACAACGGTCATTTTGGAAAACTACCGGTAGGATTAAACACGTGATCAAACAGGCTGTGGGTTTGGTTAAAGTCGTGTTTGAGGTGAGTATTTAGGATGTTGTCTGGGTCAACCATAATCGATGTAGAATAAGGGGTCGTTGATTTTGTGATGGCTGGAGGGGTGGTTGTTGGTAGGGGTGTTGATGGGGGAGGGCTAATGGTAGGTGTGACATGACCAAAGTGTTAATGGCGTTTCAAAGTGATTGGTTGGTCATAAGGGTTGATGAGACGGATCTTGCTGTCGACAGGTTCCAGGATTGATGTAATAGGCCACATAAAGGTGGGGTCTATTGATAGTAGATCAGGGCGTGGCTCAACTGCAACGTGGGTTGACTGTATTTGGGTAGGAATTGAAACTTCTATGTGCTCACCAGGCCAGATAGTCGTAGTAGTGTTTGGAGCATGAAGGAGGCCCACGTGAGCAGTGGAGCTTGGTGTAAATTGACCAATGCCATAAGTGATATTATGTGAGGCACCGATGGTGATTTGATTCTTGGAAGGACGTACGGATACATCATTAAGAGTCATAAAAGGGGTTCCAGCAAGGACATCAACATCCAATTCTTCGACCACTAGGGCATCTAGCTAAAGGGTTATACCATCTCTGGATAATGATAGGTGAGTTTCGCCAACAACTGTTAGAGGGGTGAGACCATCAGCTTGAAGAGCATTCTGTGTGCTAGGAGACACTTTGGCATTTATAGAAGATGCCACAGATATACGTATCATGTTTGTTTCAGCACCGGTATCAAGTGTGAGGCGTAGGGTGTGGTGCTGATAAAATGTAGAAAAATAAGGTGACTGGCGAGGAGTAACTCGCCTTGAGACTTGACAGGCTTTAAGGTCTAATTGCTCTGGCGTTTCTTCTACAGTTTCTAAGTCATCGTCATCTTCGATGCCTAGGACAATTCTGGCTTTTGATAAAAATTGGCGGTCTGCGTCAGGTAAGTATTCGCACTTGCTTAGATAATGTCGATAATCAGATCGACCTGCTTGTCGGCAAATAGGGCATATCTGGTGAAAACCCTTCTGTCTGGTATTGAAACGACGACTGGGTGTAGGTTTGAAGTTTCCGGGGTTGCGGTTGGAAGAAGAACGCATTATTCTCATTTCGTCTGTTGAGGAAAGTTCGTCCATGAGAGAAGGTAAGGCTTGGGAGATTTCTGGTTTGATTGAAGCCAGTGTGCGGTGACGAAGCTCAGTACCATATCTTTGGCGAACAAGTTTAGGAAGGCCCTCGTGAAGCAGACGAAGCCAAAATAAGACGATGAGGTTTTCCAATGTAGGGGATACTTCTTCGTCTGACACAATTTGTTCGGTATGGTGGGTCAGACCTCCATTTAGCTTGACAAGATTGTCTTCTATAAAAGACATAAGCCTCTGAAAGAGAGTTTCAGGGCACCCTTCTGGTTTAAGCTTGATGTCGGCAAATTCTAGAAAGTGTCCTCCAGTTGTTTGAAAGCCATAGTGTAATCTCAAGGCATGCCATATACTCGAAACAGAGGTTGAGGATCGAACTATGGTGTGTCTCGAAATTACTGGAGCATAATTTGCAATTTTTCGGAGCATAAGGTCGAGCATTTGACTTTTTTGTTGAGCAGTTCGACGGTTGGCAGCGGGAACGGCCTCAACATCGTTGACAAATCCTCTATTAGGGTTGGTAGATGATTTCTTTGACCAGGTGGCATTGGGGGCAAGGAAACTAGTAAAGTTTTGATCGAGAGTCAAAATGTATAGTATATTAGACTGCCATGCTTCGTATGACGTCAATGACTCATGTTCAGTAAGGGACCATTGTTTCGGTGCCCTGTTGTTCGTCATATTTGGTAAAGTGAAAAAATGACCGTGCTTCTTATGTTTTTTTTTAGTTGAGTCTACCACGCTCGCTTTTGGCGTGTCTGATTTGGAAAATTACAACTGTTTGTTGTTTCCGTTGACTGTAAGTTCGATTAAAAATCCCAGCTTTAGCCACCACGTCAGTAAGATCAGGAATAATCAGACGACTCAATTGTGCAGATCAAATTGTAGATGTTTATATTTCGAACATGGCTGACATTACCTGAGGTACAATCACAACGAGGCAGAACGAAAGGTGAAGGTCAGGTTACAGTTCAACAATAGTATGGAAACATATAATGGACATTAGTATGGAAACATATAATGGACATAACTAATAAACACGTATGTTTAACAAGCATACTGGCGCTCTATTATCCAGAAATAAACATTATTGTCAATAATGATCTTTGTATTACAGTCCTCATCCATGTTTGTTACTATTGATATAGACCTCGTCTATTTCATATATATTCCTGAGTATGTAAATGAGCTGGTTTCCCGCTTTGTTTCATCACAATAAAATTGGCAGTGCCCTGCTCTTTTCATCACAATAGAATTGGCAGTGCCACAGACAGGACATTTGTGTTTTCTATCCGTGATATTTCCGTTGATAATATTATATCACTGTGGTGTGTAGACGTTGATATTTCTGGTCTGTGGATTCATGACGTCAGCGGCGTTTTAAATACTTTGGGTGGAATATTTACGAGGAGTTCGTGAGTTGAAATTATGAATTTGCTATAATTCTATCCACGATATTTCCATTGATAATATTGATCTGTTCACTCAGTTTGTTCACAGAGTTATGCCCCTTGCATGCAAATTCTTTAGTGATAAGATAAGATAAGATAAGATAAGATTTTATTGTATCACAACACCCATTGCAGGCCGCATACAATTCATATAAATACATGACATAAGGGAATAAAATAAATAGCAATTATACACATATATAATAAACATTATTTCAAAATGTATTATGTTAAAAATGAAAATAGAACACGCGTTTTGCCTTGTACATAAATGATACCTTATTGAGCCAAGGCTTGATTTCTATGTTGAGATGCTATATATACATAATGACATACACTCACAGAGACTGAAGGGGGAGGGAACTGCCTCCATTAAGTATACTGTATTAATTAGGGCGAAGCACATTGCTGGCAAATCTAACAAGGTTGCTGATTGTCTTTCTCGTTTCAAATTTCAGCAAGCACGAGAATGGGCTCCATGGTTGGATTCAACCCCTCAGATGGTGAACCCAATTTACTTGAGAACCTAACTCCATCAGCTATGCAGTTGCTGAATGCGGCGTTGGCAAATTCATCGAAGGAATTTTATTTAAGGGCCTGGGCAAAGTTTATTTCCTTCTGTACTAGCAACAATTTGTCCCCAACTTTTCCTCTTCCAAATGTATTGATTGTTAATTTTCTTGCTCATCTGTATGAGTCAGGATACTCGCCTAGTTCTGTTGCTTCTCATGCATCCGTCATTACCTTTGTGCAAAAAACGTTAGGTTTTTCAGATCCCATAAATACTTTTCTTGTTAAGAATTTAGTGAAAGGTGCTCGCCGTTCAAGATCCTCAGTTTCAACCCGCTTACCAATAACAGTAAATATCCTTTGCCAATTGCTTGAGGCTATCCATGTGGTGATTGGTGTCAAATCACACCACCCTCTTTTAAAAGCGATATTTTCCTTGGCATTTGCAGGCTTCTTTAGGATTGGAGAATTGGTTTTAAAATCAAAATTATGTGCTAGTAATGTCATCCAAACTCCTAACGTTAAATTTTTCTTTACTAATCATAATGTTTTATCTCATGTCAGTGCAATATTGAAAATTCCAAATTTTGTGCGGTTTGTTTATTGTTTGATTATTTAAAGAGTTGTCCCCATCCATCGGGTCCATTATTTCAATTTATTGACGGATCCCCTGTCCAATATGCCTTTGTGAATGCTAATTTAAGTACACTGGTGTCTTTTTTTGGTTTAGATAGTTCCAAAATTAAGTTACATTCGTTTCGAATTGGTGCTGCCACCACCGCTTTCTTGAAAGGTCACTCCCAGGATGCTATTAGAATCTGGGGCAGATGGAAGAGCAATGCGGTTAGATCGTATATAAAATTCCCCACCTTAGTTATGTAAGATATTGGTATTGATATGCGAATGACTGGAAAAATGACATTGTTAAATAATTGAAATTTGATCATGAATTTAGCACATCCCCAGCAGGGGCGGGGATGTATTTCTTTCCTATTATATTTGATGTACGTGTAGTAAATTCTAGTAATTGTTTTTCTTTGTAGTTCTATATATATGATGTGCTCAATTTTTATATACGTTTCTTATAGATCACCTTTTTTAGGTAATTGTACCCAATTTTGATTAAGGCATGATGTAGACTATCTTTTCTTTCAATCTTCCTTTTGCATGGTGCCACTTATGTGCAGTGGGGCATAATCTTGGCAAGATTATTTTCATATTATGCTTTTCATATTATAATGCCATGGGCTTAAATTGAATAATATTATGTGTACATTCTTTCAGCTAGGCACAGGCCAGCATTCCTTTACTTAAGTTTTTATGTATGCTAGCTGTGATGTACAGTATTTTTGATGTGCTCAGTCTGTAAAATCTGCATGTGTAGACTACGGGTTACTTTTGATTGTGTTTTTGTATTGCTCGGGTAATTAATAGGGTAGTTTAGTGTTGTTGGTGTGATATGTCTTGAGTTGGGCACGACATCACTTGTAGTGATGTGTATGGCCGGGCTTATTATTTTCATTCAGCCCAACTCATTCAGAAAACATGAGATCCTGGAAATATTTGGGAAAACTGTAATTTAAATTTTAATATGCTTCCTTTCTCATCTCATGTTTTTTCATTTCGTCATTTTATATAATAAATGACATGTCACACCAACACTTGTGTTTGTTATTCTTTAAATATGTATGTGGAGGGGGGTATGTCGCTAGGAGCACAAATATATATTACGAAGTAATAGCTTTTGTGATCGGGCTGTTCTTTCTTCCGTGCCTACCGTTTTCAGGAACTTTTCCCGCCATTTGTACGGAACTTCCGTTCCTCTCTTCTTTGTCTCCACAAAGCTTCGCAGACAACTTTAGTCAGTGCGCAAAATTTAACGGTTAAGTTCAGCCCACCACCTCCCCTATCTTCCACCTGCACTCTATGTATTTTGGTTTCAGGCTTATTATTTCTGTATTTTGGTTTCGGGCTTATTTTTTTCATTCAGCCCAACTCATTTAGAAAACATGAGATCCTGGAAATATTTGGGAAAACTGTAATTTAAATTTTAATATGCTTCCTTTCTCATGTCATGTTTTTTCATTTCGTCATTTTATATAATATTATTTTCATTCAGCCCAACTCATTTAGAAAACATGAGATCCTGGAAATATTTGGGAAAACTGTAATTTAAATTTTAATATGCTTCCTTTCTCATCTCATGTTTTTTCATTTCGTCATTTTATATAATAAATGACATGTCACACCAACACTTGTGTTTGTTATTCTTCAAATATGTATGTGGAGGGGGGTATGTCGCTAGGAGCACAAAGAATATTGAGCCTAAGAGATTGATAGTGTGGACATTCAATTAAAAAGTGAAATTCGGTTTCTGCTTTAGATAGGGAACAGAGTGATAGAGTCAGTTGAATATTTTTGTTTTTTCAAAGATGCTACTCTTAGCAAAAAGTCCTATAGAATACCAGTGTGGTTTTCCACAGAATTCTATTAAAAAATCTATAGCGTTTTGAGGGGGGGGGGTCCCATTTTCTATAGGATAACATTCTAAAGTATACTACAGAATTTTGGGAGACTGTAGAAAATAACGGCCCAAAATATCCTACAGTTTCTGTAGCGCATATCCTATAGTTTTTCCTATTGATTTTTGGCCAAATTTCTATAGGAAAATACTATAGTATCCTGTAGGTTTTTTTTATTGCGCTTTCTGAAGGCAATTCTAAAGTTATGTATAGGGATTAATACTGTAGTATTCTGTAGTTTGGAAATTGGGTCACTACAGTTTTCTTTAGGAATGGGTACTATAAAATTCTATATACTTTTTTATTAATTCTTATTTTTGAAATAAATATAATTGGCCCATGATTTCTTCTAAATTATTAAGCTTATTTTTTCTCTCATGAATTAATCTGAAATCCGTTGATGAATCACCAGTCGGAACTATGACATTTTTTTTCTTGGTATAACTGAAATATAGGGACAAGAATAGGTAATAAAGTTAAGTAAAAAAGAAAATCACATTAATGAAATCTAATTTAATATTATTGTTGAGAAAGTAATAAATAAAGTATACTTATCGTTCTGTCTTGAATCTAATCTGTGAAAAACGAACAGCCCCATTCTCTTCAGTTTCTAGTTAATACTAACATATTATTAAGTTGGTATACACTGGAGTTTTCAATTTTAAAAATCAGCCAATGACCATACAGTTTTCAAGAGAGTAAACTGGCTGTTAATTATAGTTTGTTGACAGGTATGCACGGTTGACCTGGTGGCTTCAACAAATTATATAATTTGAGTACAGGGTCTGCTAAAGTCATTAAAATCTAACTAGCAGGAACTGTGTTCAAATAAATTTTGTCTTTATTTCATTAACTTAAGAATAATTTATTATCCGTTCTTTGTGTTGTGAAGATCTACATTTACTGGCATTTTTTGGAGGGTGGGGTGAGGAATTTCTTAGAGTGTCAACATGTATCACTATTTTATTCATATTATACACAATACATTAAAAATATATTATTTTAAGACTAAATTTCTTTTCCTTTTTTTTTCGTGGTAAGCTTTTTTTTTGTTTGTCATTTGGTATCACAGTAAATTAAGGAAACTGCATCTTGGAAAGTTCTGTAAGAAACGTTTAGATAATTCACACAAGAGCATCACTAAATTCTATAGTAAACTATTGTATGAATAAAAGATATCACCAATTTATGAAATCTGTAGTATAGAACATTGTCACTACATTATTATGCAGGAAACTATTCTAGACTATTTGTTAAAATGGTTTAAGTACAGTTTACATACAGAATGTTATAGAGACTATAGGATTAAACAACTGACTAGAGACAATAAGTTAGTTTTATAGAAAATTTCTTTTCCTTTTTTTTTTCGTGGTAAGCTTTTTTTTTGTTTGTCATTTGGTATCACAGTAAATTAAGGAAACTGCATCTTGGAAAGTTCTGTAAGAAACGTTTAGATAATTCACACAAGAGCATCACTAAATTCTATAGTAAACTATTGTATGAATAAAAGATATCACCAATTTATGAAATCTGTAGTATAGAACATTGTCACTACATTATTATGCAGGAAACTATTCTAGACTATTTGTTAAAATGGTTTAAGTACAGTTTACATACAGAATGTTATAGAGACTATAGGATTAAACAACTGACTAGAGACAATAAGTTAGTTTTATAGAAAACACCTGAAAACTATAGGTTTTACCACCAAATCTATAGGAACCATAACTGACTTGAGAATACAAGTTAGTATAACCGTGCTGGTTATAGTAGTTTTATGTTAGAATTTAAATCTAGAATATTTCAGATAATACTTTAATTTTAAAAAGGAAAGTCATCAAATTAAATTCTGTATACATGTAAACTTTTAAGAACAATAATTATTATATTTCTTCAAAACATGGTGTGTGTTTGCTATTAAAAGATGACTATAGCCAAAGGTGAAATGTTAGGTAATTCTAATGACATGTTAATTTATTATAATCTCTTATTGTTTATAAAACTGTTACAGGTAGAAAGTAACTGATAATATGGCCTGTCTGATGAACATGCCAATCGTATGATTAATCTATTAATTGTTTTATTTACCATTGTTTTATTTTTTATATTGTACATTATTAGATCAATGCTTATTTATGTCAACACTTGATCTAGACAAGTGATTAGAAGTAATTCCATATAAATATATGTGACTATACTTGATACGTCAGTCTTTCAGGTCTATCCGACTTAGTAGCATTAGGTACTTATCGGTTATCCGCGGTCCTGTAAAGTGTATGTAGATAATTATTATTATAAGTTTCCAGTATTAAAGAATTGAAGAACCATTCCAGTCTCTTGTAATATCTGACGGACCTCACGGTCATATTAGTTTTATAGCAAACTAAAGTTTTTACCACAAACGCTATAGAAAACTCTCCTCTCATCCGAGTGCCCGAAGGGCACAATGGATGAGAAGGATTATATGAATATATATAGCCCGAAGGCTCGAGGATTTATATTGCATATTCCCTTATTGATCTAATAAATATGTATACTAACTAGAAGGATTATATGAATATATATAGCCCGAGGGCTCGAGGATTTATATTGCATATTCCCTTATTGATCTAATAAATATGTATACTAACTCAACATTCAAAGACTAAAAATAACACAATTGCACGTGCAGCACTGTGTCAACATCTGCCTGAGTATAAATACGAGGTACGACTCGTCACAAATTGTCTCTTTAAAGTTTAGTTGGCAACCATATATATAGCACCGGGAGGGCCTAAAGGGAGGGTATATAAATCCTCGAGCCCTCAGGCTATATATATTCATATAATCCTTCTTATCCATCGTGCCCTTCGGACACTCGGATGAGAGGAGATTATATTCCATTATATGCCCTTCGGGCATCTCCGATTTATATTGCATCATTGAAAGGGTTGTCAACAAAAAGGAAAACAAATAGTAGGCTGTTAAAATTTATCCATATAATTAAAAATGCATTATTTTATGTAGTTCTACAGTAGAACCTATCATTTTTCCATGATACTGTTTAAAGATTGTCTGAAATAGACCATCCAGAATTAAAAGATGCAGGGCCCTGTTTCACGAAAACTTAAACTAAAATCGATTTTAACTAAAAATCAAAATGAGATTTTAAATTTTATGCGTTTCACGAAGATTGATTGTAACTTTAAATGCAATTTTAATAGATTTTAGTTAAAATCGATTGTGCCGGCGCACTCAGATTTCCGCTGCGGGTAATTACGGTGAATGCAAATACGCTTCGAAACTGAAAACTGTTGACAGACCGAATTAGCGGTTACATTATCAATAGGGAGAGTTTCATACGTTGTAGAAATGTTTGCACATGGTCAGAAAGTCGTAGAGGGATGAAATAAATGAGTTTATTAGTTTCGAAATGTATTGGTGGGTTGACCTTGAATTTGGCATTTGATTTCATCACAGGCTTCAATGGAAATAGTTTGTATCGATAAACTAAAGCGCTTGAATTTCGAATTTTTATAGTAATTTGGACAAGAGAAGCTATTGAGAATTTTCACAAACGTTTTGATATGTGTCACTCAAACAACTAATCTAGACTGCAAATTTTTTGTCGTAGTTTAAAAGTATTTATCAACTTTGAAATAAATACGCCAAATAGCCAATGTTCCGACTAAAATGCCATTCTCATAGACCCTTTCAATGACATTTTGAAAATGCAAGAGTCTATCTATTTTACTCATATAAATGACTTTTTCCCTAGATAAAATAGTTTTGGCGCCTATTTTTTATTTATTTATGTTGTTTTATAAACCTAACTTTATTAAGAAATAATAATACATTTATGATATTAAAATTTAATTTCAAATAGGCCTATAACATTTTTGAATAACACATTTGGGATTATTGATTTATCTTTTTACAAATCATCATAACCCCAAAAACATGAGTAAATACTACATATGGCATTTCTAGTAATATAGGCCTTTAGGCCTTTTATTACCAAGAAATTGGCCATATTAAACACAAAGATATTATTTTCTTTATAGATAAGAGTGTTCTTCTTTCCATTACATAGGATATAAATTTTCTTTTAGTGTGTACTTTACTGGCGTTTTGGGTGGGGTTTTTTTTGGAGTTCTAATATGGGGCGCCATCCAATGATTAAATTGCCTTACAATAAAATAAACGGGTGGACCTTAGCTGTATATCCCATGCTATGAAAAGAAATTAAATGAAAATTTTTTTTGTGAATGATTGTATGTTAAATTATGTGCCAATTATATCTGTATGTCGCAATAGATCAAACAATGTAGCTCTAATCAATGTTTGTCAATGTCGTGATTTTAAGTTAGGAGAGGGTGACAGCTATCCTAAGTTACAATCGATTTTAGTTAAAATTGTCCTTAAAATAGTTTTGTGAAACTCCACTATTTTAAGTTAGGATACAATTGTAACTTACAATATTATTTTAGTGGATTTTAGCTACAATGCTTAAAATCGTTTTGTGAAACGCTTCTATCCTAAGTTAGGATGAAATTTTAGTTTACAATGATTTTAAGGAGATTTAAGTTTTTGTGAAACAGGGCCCAGATCAGGAAGTTGAACGAATTGAATGAAGCTTATATACAAGCATCAATTCCTGCCAGTACAATGGTTTCTTAAACCAACGGCCAAAGGTAGATGGCAAGTGTACCGGTAATACATGTATAAGATACAAAAAGTTGTGAAAACTTCCTTACATCTGGAGTTAAATTAAGATAATTCTGCAGAGTATAGCATGGACATAAAGTTTTATTAGTAAACTAATCCAATTGACTTGGTATAGAGGAAAAGATTGACCAAAAGTTTTTAGAATTCTGCCAACTCCTAAGGTAATAGCATTGCCATAATCTAGAAAGCGATTAATACTAAAAGCTGTTAATGTCTGACACCTTTGGGCTGTAGGTAGAGTCACTAAGCTCACTGTTTTATAAGTGAGAAACTTCAAATTAATAACTTCTAAAGCAAACAAAACTCGCAAATGAAAATTTAATAGAAACACTCCAGGTTGCCACAAAACGAGATTTTGGAGCATCAAGATTCCAAAACTAAACAAATCACTCAAATAATTTGCAATACTTTCTACAATGGGATCCAAAGGATCACTTTACTTTGTTTTGGATATATGCCTAAAAATTTCATAATCTCAAGGCCAGATAATACTTTTTATTAATTCCTGGGTCGGTATTTATAAACATTCTAAGAGTTGAAATCAACTTTAACTGTCAAACATAGGTTGCCAGGCAAAGAAACACAGCCCACAGCAGCTAAATCGTCCGGGCAGTCAACAAGAGTTGTCGCATATTTTACTTTTTTCGGTAATAAAACATTTATAATACACTAAAATCTGATTAAAAGTAAGAACTCATTAAGTAATTATCAGAAAATCATTCTAATTTGTTTGGCTTTGATAAAGTTCTCCTCCATGCTGTTCAAGTTATCAAAATTCATTGAAACTCAATATACTTGTTCGTCTCATGACCTTCAACACTGTGTATAAATTTAAAGTCAATCGGATATTAACTTTAGCCTCTAGCGCGTCCACAAGATTTTTTGAAGTGTTCAAGTGCCATAATTCTGACAGTAATTATCGGAAATTGCTGAAAATCAATAGGCATCTTCATCTCATACACTGTGTATAAATTTAAAGTCAATCGGTTATTAACTTTAGCCTCTAGAGCGTCCACAAGATTCTTTGAAGTGATCAAGGGCCATAACTCTGACAGTAATTATCGGAAAATGCTGAAAAACAATAGGCTTCTTCGTTTCATGACCTTAAACACTGTTTATACATTTAAAGTCAATCAGTTAATTGAGTTATTAACTGTAGCCTCTAGAGGGTCCACAAGTTTTTTTAAGTGATCAAGGGCCATAACTCTGACAGTAATTATCGGAAATTGTTGAAAATCAATAGGATTCTTAATCTTATGACCTTAAACACTGTGTATAAATTTCAAGTCAATCGGTTATTAACTTTAGCCTCTAGAGCATCCATAAGTTTTTTTGAAGCAATCAAGGGCCATAACTCTGACAGTAATTATCGGAAGTTGCTGAAAATCAATAGGCTTCTTCGTCTTATGACCTTCAACACTGTGTATAAATTTAAAGTCAATCGGTTATTAACTTTAGCCACTAGAGCATCCACAAGATTTTTTGAAGTAATCAAGGGCCATAACTCTTAACAGTAATTATCGGAAGTCGCTGAAAATCAATAGGCTTCTTCGTCTCATGACCTTCAACACTGTGTATAAATTTAAAGTCAATTGGATATTAACTTTAGCCTCTAGATCGTCCACAAGCAATTGTGGACGGACGGACGGAGGCGACGGCAATATACGACCACATTTCAATGTGGGCGTATAAAAATTACTCCTAACTTTGTAGATTTCCCTTAGACCTATTTATAAAACATTTTACTTTAAGAATTACTCCTAACTATGACACATACTTAGGAGTCCTCCTGCAGCACTCCTAAACTTGTTAAAAGAATAAAAGTACTCTTATCTTGGTTAACATGGCCGTCCATGGTCGCCACAGAAGAGAGTTTAAAACAAGCAGAGATTTCTTAGTAGAGTACAACAATGACGAGTTGATAATGATATATCGAATGGACATGTAGTAGGGTTCGAACTCCCAGATCCATGACCAATTTCCGGGGAGGAAGGTTTGACGATTGATTCTGGTAGGGGGGACTGTTCTGAGGATTTATGAAGTTTGCAGCCTCTGGAAAGTTTAGGCAACTCTCGGGAGAGGCAAAAATCCAAGATGGCTGCCGAAATAGCACATAGACTTATAGTTGGGGGCAAATGTCATCAAACCGTCCCTGTAATTAATATATCATTTTTATGGTTTTTGGGGTCGCTGAATCCATTAAGAACACTTCCAAGCCATTGTTATGCACCCTTATTCCAATATGGCGGAAATCTGGCGGAAATGGTTAAAAAAAGCGGAAAATAATGTCATGTTTTCTGGTAATGCAAATATGAGCTTGTAAGATATTGTTTTTAGGATTTTCATGGATGCTTAGTTCATTTAAATATAAAACCAAAGTCAGAGCACAGAAGATACAAAGATATAGAAAATATCATTATATACGCAATACATCATTCATGTACGTGTAGCACCTACTTATATCATAATTTCTAAACAGTCATAGGCATATACCTTTCACACGAATCTTTCAAGACGACAGCCTTCAATCAGAGTCCGTTTCAGAAAGTTATGAATCTAATGCACATGTGTCACTAACAGAGGTATCGTTATCCTCATCATCATCCCCATCATCAATGTCTACCGATGATCTGAACTTAAGTGACAAGGCCGGGTTTATATACAGTACACGAACACACATTCCCTCATTCAACTCCCATCCATGTCCGAGTGGATCAGTTACGTTACTGACATTGTAACTTAGCATGATGTATGCTTGATAGTTCGCTCTGTTTATGTGATTTTCAAGGAAATTCCAGACTATCTTTTCATCTTTAGACATTTGCTAGCTCTACCACAAGCTACAGTTGTGGATTCTTTGGCATTATAGATGCATCTCAGTACAAATTGTTTCACAGAGGCTACCGGGTTATCAGATACAGTTAATGCGACACCTAAACCATCTAACATGATGCATCTGCAATAAACGTGGATTTATATAGAGTCTTTTTGGAATGGCCAAAAAAAATCCCGACACTGTATCACAACCGGTTATCCAGTGGCACTGTACGATACGTAGCGCCACATCGCGTGGCAGTAATCTTTATGCACCAAACAAATGCCCTTTCGTCTAACTGCTAGAAATCCTAGCTCCATATGAGAAACATTGTATCATCTGGGTCTACAACTACAAGTTCATCATATCACTCGATCTCAGTTGTGCATAAAATGTAAAACCTGGTTGTGTTTTTACTAATTTTTCGAACTCTTTACGTAAAAACACTGGTAGTCTCACTTTATAAGCATCGTTTGAAAGGAAATTGGAGAATTCTCGAGCGGTCAGAAATTTACCATCGGCCTTGATATAAATGTTCTTGGTACCAGTTTGCGTTCAGAATCTTTTGTCGAGATCGGAAGATCGCATCAGACATTCACAAATTTTCGCTGTTGGGTGTAGTTTCAAAGCTATTGTCCCATTCTATGACTGGTAAACTTTATTCTAGCCTGATACCTGATCTCTGGATTGAAATGACGATGGAACAGGGTTCGAAAATGAAAGGAGGGTTTATGCGCATCCTAATAAAATAGTGATTCCATCTACAGAAGACAGACAGAAACGGATTGTAATGTATACACATGGCATGATTATGTAGTGAACATGTCCAATCTAGCTTTGAAACCATCGTATTTGTGATTGACCCATACGATCTTCCAATCCAGACAAGATTATGAACGCAAATTGCCAGAACAGTACCAAGGTGGTACCAAGAACGTTTATATCAAGGCCGATGGTAAATTTCTGAACGCTCGAGAATTCTCCAATCCCCTTTAAAACGATGCTTATAAAGTGAGACTACAGGTGTTTCTACATACAGAGTTCGATAAATTAGTTAAAACACACCCAGGTATTCAGATCATTTACTATATCGGAAAGGATTGTTATGATCTAACAGCCAACAACTGCAGGTTCCAACTGTTCGAATATGACCAATTAGAGGCGGACACTATTATGTTTTACATTTATGCACAACTGAGATCGAGTGGAAATGATGAACTTGTAGCTATAGACGCACACGCCGTATCCCACCTTTTCAAGATAATCTGGAACATCACATAAACAGAGTGAACTATCAAGCATAATATCATGCTAATATACAATGTCAGTAACGTAGCTGATCCACTCGGACATGTATGGGAGTTGAATGAGGAAATACATGTATGTGTTCCTGTACGGTATATAAACCCGGCCTTGCCACTTAAGTTCAGATCACCGGTAGACATTGATGATGGTGATAAGTGGAAATGATGAACTTGTAGCTATAGACGCAGAAGATACTGATGTTTTGGTTTTATCAAGCTATGCTTCTCATATGGAGCCAGGGTCTCCCCAGGGTCTGCAGCAGTTAGACAAAAGGGGCATTTGTTTTGTGCACAAAGATTACTGCCACGTGATGTGGCGCTACGTATCGTACAGTTTCAGGATTTTCTGGCCAATCCAAAAAGATTCTATATAAGTCCACATTTAGTACAGGTGCATCATTGTTAGATGCTTTAAGTGTTGCATTAACTGAATCCGATAACCTGGTAGCCTTCATGGAACAATTTGTGCTGAGATGCATCAATAATGCCCCAAAATTCCACAACATTAACTTGTGGTAGAGCTAGCAAATGGCTTAAGATAATAAACAAATGCACACGCCGTATCCCACCTTTTCAAGATAATCTGGAACATCACATAAACAGAGTGAACTATCAAGCATAATATCATGCTAATATACAATGTCAGTAACGTAGCTGATCCACTCGGACATGTATGGAAGTTGAATGAGGAAATACATGTATGTGTTCCTGTACGGTATATAAACCCGGCCTTGCCACTTAAGTTCAGATCACCGGTAGACATTGATGATGGTGATGATGATGGTGATGATGATACCTCTGTTAGTGACACATCTGAGTCAGACAGTCAGTTCAGATCACCGGTAGACATTGATGATGGTGATGAATTGAGGATAATGATTCCTCTGTTAGTGACACATCTGAGTCAGACAGTGGATTAGATTCAGAACTTTCTGACACAGACTCTGATTGAAGGCTGTCGTCTTGGAAGATTCATGTGAAAGATATATGCCTATGAATTTTTAGAAATTATAATATTAGTAGGTGCTATATGAATGACGTATTGCGTATATAATGATATTTTCTGTACCTCTGTATCTTCTGTTCGCTGACTTTGGTTTCATATTAAACATCTAATGTAGATTTCATTGACATGAGACCATCAAAAATGAACTAAGCATCCACGCAAATCCTAAAAACAATATATACAAGCTCATATTTGCATTACCAGAATACATGGCATTATTTTCCGTTTTTTTCAACATTTCCGCAAGATTTCCACCATATTGGAATATGGCTTCATCAAAATGGCTTGGGAGTGTTCTTAATGGATTCAACGACCCTGAAAACTATAAAAATGACATGACATTTGCCGCCAACTATAAGTCACTGTGCTATTTCGGCAGCCATCTTGGATTTTTGCCTCTCCTGAGAGTTGCCCACACTTTCCAGAGGTTGCAAACTGCATAAATCCTCAGAACAGTCCCCCCTACCAGAATCAATCGTCAAACCTTCCTCCCCGGAAATTGGTCACGGATCTGGGAGTTCAAACCCTACTAATGGGTAGGATTCTCTTTGTGACAGATTTAGTTTGGTTAGTACCCAAGTCTTACATTTAGTTAAAAGTAACTCTAAGACCCTTTATAAATATTTCTAGAGAGTAACTTTTAACTAAATGTTGTTTTAGGAAGTCTTAGAGTAAAAGTTAAGAAAACTCTAAGAATTTTTATAAATACGGCCCCAGGTCTCCAGGACCTGACAATAGTGTCAGTAGCGTGTTGTGATAGTCCTCTATTAGTGAGGGATTGCTTGATGTGATACAAGCGTTCGTGTATAAAATCTTGCCTCTCATGGGGTAGCACCCATGGTGAACTAAACGAAAGAAGTTCTTCGTAGGAGCAAAAGAATATGGGGTTTGAAACTAGCATTGTTAAGAGTTGAGAATACCCTACTGATGTTGGCCATCCTGGAACTAAAATCATAGCATGAGACACTATGCAACTACACTGAAACTCCCAGTGAGAGGAAAAGTATGGATGAAAATTAAATAACAAATCTTAAATATATCATGAGCAAACAAAATGGATCAGACTGTCAAGACACATACTTTACAACTTGATGTAAATAGATCTATGTCCAGTACAAATACAAGGTTACAAACCCTCTAGAGATGTGCCTATTATGCAACTTCAATTCTGTGAAATCAGAAAAATGTCTAATAATACATCAGCTATGCTACAAGACATAATTGATCTATATTTAGCAGATAAATAAATATTTCTAGAGGCACACCAGTACCAAATTTGTTTGTTAATTTTAAAACAATTTATCAATGACTTCCCAATATTATAAATATATGATAAACATAAGATACATGTAGAGTGTTATCACCTTGAACAAGTATGTATTAGATAAATTGCTGCTCTATGATCTCAATCCATAGAAAACTGCAAACAGTTCAAATTAATATCATAAGGAATGAGCATCCCATTCATAAAGAAAAGCATATAAAATAAAAACACCAGATTTGGTCTAATATGGTTACCATTTTAAAGGTAATGTTATATTATTGTTATATGTAACCACCAGTTTAACTCAACCTTTATTGAGGGAAATACCCATATGAATAATTACATTCTGTTAAAATCTCTGATTACTCTTTTATCTATGTAAAAAAGGTGCTAACAGTATTGCTGTTCGAAAAAAGGAGCACAATCCAATAAAACATGCCACTTGTCTGATAGTGATCTTGTTTGATATCAATAAAGCTTAATTTTGGTTGGTTTTGAGTAAGAGATCAGTAAATGAATGACAATTAATAGTAAATCCTAAAAAAACAATTTAAGGTTCTATACAGAATTTTTGTTCCTTTATACAAAAGCCTAGCTCTAGAAAATATCTAACAGTTTTCTGTGTGTATACACATTTTTTGCAGTGTTGTTTCTGGGAAAAAATGGAATTGTCTATATAATAAGAACAGTATCCACTGCTTGTGAAGGCTTACAAAATTTGATTTGAAAACTAAAATAAAAATCTCTTGAAGCTGAAGAAACTCTGAAAGGGAGATGTAATCTCAACCATTTGATCTCATCAAATAAAATGTAAAATTTTATGATGATCAGGGCAAATAGGAATAGAAAAAAGACATCTTTTCGATCCAATGATAGAAAATCCTCTCTATGTATTATACAAAACTTATAGTTTCTTTTGTAAAATGTTCATAAAACTTAAAAATGTGTAAATTTTTCAGGTTTATAACAGGACGATAATCGTCAGTCTTTTTCTCAACTAAAAGAAAAAGATTTTATAAATAAACTGATTGGTATGAAAACCCAGGAAAACCTGGACATAAAGCCCTCTTAATCAAACAACTAATTCCACCTGCTCTGAATTATAATATAGAGGTGGTTAAACAAGAGAAGTTGAAAGGGTGGTTGTAAAATCCAGTTATCTGATGTTATGACAGACCAACTGCCTAAAAAATATTTGAGACCTGACTGGCTACAAAAATATAACCTACAGATGTTACTGTGGCTGGATTAATGCTGCCCCTGAAAAGGGACGCCTGTAAATGGATTGCTAATTAGTACACGACTCAATATGATTACCAAATGATACATATGCCATAAAAATGACTTGACTGATCTATCTGGCCCTATTTAAGTCATATCGACTGGCTGAAGGGAGGAACAGAGTGGGTGATATCAACAACTTAAAGACATTAAAAGGAATGCCTACGTGTCTTGATCCAGATGTTTTGACAGTAATGACAATAAGGTCAATTATCTACTGTACATCCTGATTATCCAGACGCATCTTGTGACTCTGCTTGTTTGGGTAAAACTGACATGTCAGTATCCAACGGAGGGGCAACCTGGCCCCATGCATTTAGCAATTTTCTTGAATAGGTTTTTTAACGACCAGTTAATCAATCTCAACAAGTTTCATGGTAACCACATTAACAATTTATGGTTAGTTCTAAACTAATTATACATTGTTGATTCAGGGTCAAAATTTATGAACCCTATGTAGGTTACACAGATTGGTTGAACAATAAGACACCTTGCCTGTAATATGAGTATAATATGAGTCTTGTGCTCGTCAATGACCCTGTCTTCATAAGCCCAGTCGGAGAAGAACAGTAGGTAGTTAAACCCCATTAAGCTTTCATATATTAAGATTATTATTCTTCCTATTATTATTAAGCTTTCATATATTCATATATGAAAGCTTATTGTTTCTGTTAAGATTATTATTCTTCCTATTATTAAGCTTTCATATTTAAATATGAAAGCTTATTGTTTTTGTTAAGATTATTATTCCTATTATTATTATTTTTTTTTTTGTGTTTTATCCACTTTTCGGTTTTCTCAGAATCTACCCATGGGATCTTTCTGAAATTTTTACCTACCCCCCAAAAAATGGGTGGTGGCTGTTGGGTGAATATATTTTCAAAATGTTTTTTGCATTCGAAATCACCGAATTTGACGAACAAGTGCATTTGACCTACATTGCTGTAACCTCATGGCTATTTGACCTATTTCACTAATTCTTTTTTCTCTAGGTACCTTGTAACATTTACTTCAAATCTGCAATTTCGGATTTTCGAATTTCGAAAATTCGTCGCTGTGATTTGGAACCGGAAGTTAAATCAAAATGACAACTTCTTAAATAGTTGCACGATTTTCATGAAATTTGGTATGTAAGTAGATCTCGCTCATGGGACTTAAAAATTTCATTAGAAATTTTCTAAATTATCTCCCTTGGCGATATTAAGGATCAAAGTTTTCATAAAAATCGACGAATTATAGGTCAGATTGCCTTGAAATTATTTTTTTTTACCAGCTAAGACACTACTGATTCGTACACAAAAAATTGAGTTTGTAGCCCAAACCGGAAGTGCAACCATCTTGAAACGTCAAAATCGATATTCCTTTGTTGATAATTTACTTACAGACAAGGCAATTATATTTTCCGAATCCTTTTAGAAAAGCCAAAAAACTGTCGGGAATAGAATTTTGATTTTTGGAAAATGATGGACGATTTCGAACATGAAGTTAAAATCAAAATGACAACTTCTTTAATAATTGCACGATTTTTATGAAATTTAGTAAGTCAGTAGATTTTGCTCATGTGACTTTAAAAATGTCATTAGAAATTTTCTAAATTATCTCCCCTTTGAGAAATTAAGGATCAAAATTCTCAAAAAATCGAAGAAATATAGGTCAGTTTGCCTTGAATTTTTTATTTTTTACTAGCTACGGCACTACTGATTCGTACACAAAAGATAGTAAGCTGGCACTGCCAGGCAGGATACGCCCACATTTTCGAGACATGGATAGAGAACAAGCAAACCAAAAGTGATATTTCCTACAATCAAAGGCTATAATTCATTAAATTACAATTTGATATGCGAAAATATCGAAAAGAATCAAGATCTTTAGGTTATAAACATGCATTTCAACTTTCAACAAAATCGAATTAAAATTGTGACCTATACTGGGTCCACAACCTTGATATACCATTAGCGTACAAAAGGCGGCCATTTTGTCTGGAAATTATGGTCCGATTTCCTTGAAATTCAAACTCAACCTTCTGTATGGTGTAACGGTGATAGAGTCAAGCGTGTTTTTAAATCGGATAATAATCGTGACCTCCAGAGGGACCATAGGACAATCAGGGGCTATAATTCAGGAAGTTATGATCTGATATGTGCAAATAACGAAAGGAACCAAGATCTTTGGGTTATGACCATGCATTTCAAGTTTCATCAAAATTGAATCAAAATTGTGACCTATACTGGGTCCACAACCTTGATATACCATTTTATAACAGTATTCGCGTACACGCGGCGGCCATTTTGTATGGCAATTTTGTTCCGAATTTTACCGAAATTCAAACTCAACCTTCCTTAGGGTGAAACGGTGATATAATCAAACGATTTTTTAAATCGGATAATAATTGTGACCTCCAGAGGGACCACAAGCTAAACATTTTGCGTATAATCAGGGGCCATAATTCAGGAAGTTACAATCCGATATGCGCAAATATCGAAAGGAACCAAGAACTTTGGGTTATAACCATGCATTTCAAGTTTCATCAAAATCGAAAATTAAAATTGTGACCTCTACTGGGTCCACAACCTTGATATACCATTTTTTAAACAGTATTCTCGTACGAATGGCGGCCATTTTGTATGGCAATTTTGGTCTAATTTTTCCGAAATTCGAACTCAACCTTCCTTAGGGCGTAACGGTTATATAATCAAACGATTTTTTTAATCAGATAATAATTGTGACCTCCAGAGGGACCACAAGCTAAATAGAGGCGATTTTGCGTATAATCAGGAGCCATCATTCAGAAAGTTATGATCTGATATGCGCAAATATCGAAAGGAACCAAGATCTTTGGGCTATAACCATGCATTTCAAGATTCATCTTAAATCAAATTAAAACTGTCGGGAATAGAATTTTCATTTTAGGCAAATGATGGACGCCATTTTGAATTGAAAATGAGCAATAGTGAAAAATCCACATTCATGGGCTTGAAAACATACACAATTGATTGTGGCTTAGAGAATTTGTCTCTTATGTACATAATTAATACATTTAAGGATAACCTGGCTCATGGTCGAATGATTGGTTTTTAAATATTTCAAAAATTTGAATTACACCTATGATGTTTTCCGTGCCGACAAGGTTGTTTTCGAGTTAGCTTGTTTTGGCTTCGCGCATGCGTTACGCTGGAACCAAAGGTACCATGAGTACCAAATTCCGGCGAGGAACTTTTCACGTTGATACCTAGGTACCCTGAAATTTTCAAGGCGATATCTGCATTTGTTCATGTCGTTTGTTCGTGGCACTTACCGTGCGTTATGACTTTGCGCATGCGCTACGCTAGAACCTAAGGTACCATGAGTACCTAAGGCGATACCTGCATTTTTTCAAGTCGGTTCAAAATTGTGACCTCCAGAGGTACCAAGAGCTAAAATAGGTGATTTTTCGGACAATCAGGGGCCATTATTCAGGAAATTACATTCCGATAGGCGCAAATATTGAAAGGAACCAAGATCTTTGGGTTATAAACATGCATGTCAAGTTTCATCAAAATCGGTTCAATATTGTGACCTCTATAGGGTCCACAAGCTAAAAACGTGATTTTTCTTACAATCAGGGGCCATAATCCATGAAGTTTTGATCCGATACATGCCAATATCGAAAGCAGCCGAGATCTTTTGGGGATAAACCTATATTTCAAGTTTCGTCAAAATCCGACAAGAATTGTGACCTGTAGAGAGTCCACAAACAATTGTGGACGGACGTCCGGACGGACAGACGGACAGGAGCGACGACATAATACGTCCACATGAAAATGTGGGCGTATAAAAATGGAAATTGTAGCACAAACCCGAAGTGCCACCATCTTGAAATGTGAAAATTGATATTCCTTTGGTGATATTTTACTTACAGACAAGGCAATTATATTTTCCTAATCCTTTTAGAAAAGCCTAAAAACTGTCGGGAATAGAATTTTCATTTTTGGCAAATGATGGAGGCCATTTTGAATTGAAAATGAGCAATAGTGAAAAATCCACATTCATGGGCTTGAAAACATACACAATTGATCGTGGCTTAGAGAATTTGTCTCTTATGTACATAATTAATACATTTAAGGATAACCTGGCTCATGGTCGAATGATTGGTTTTTAAATATTTCAAAAATTCGAATTACCCCTATGATGTTTTCCGTGCCGACAAGGTTGTTTTCGAGTTAGCTTGTTTTGGCTTCGCGCATGCGTTACGCTGGAACCAAAGGTACCATGAGTACCAAATTCCGGCGAGGAACTTTTCACGTTAATACTAGGTACCCTGAAATTTTCAAGGCGATATCTGCATTTGTTCATGTCGTTTGTTCGTGGCACTTACCGTGTGTTATGACTTTGCGCATGCGCTACGCTAGAACCTAAGGTACCATGAGTACCTAAGGCGATACCTGCATTTTTTCAAGTCGTTTGTTCGTGGCACACACCGTGCGTCATGACTTTGCGCATGCGCTACGCTAGAACCTAAGGTACCATGAGTACAAAATTCTGGCGAGGAACTTTTCACGTTGGTACCTAGGTACTCTGAAATTTTCAAGGTGATACCTGCATTTGTTCAAGTCGTTTGTTCGTGGCACCTACCATTAGTCCTTTTTTTTTCATACATGTATAAGTCAATTTACGGAAAAATATCGATTTTCGGAATTTAAAATTGGTTTTAAATTATTGTGAAATTGCAAATGCACAGTGATTTTATCGCATCTTCCATATCATCTTCATTAGAAGGCTTGATCTCGCCTTAACTACATACAGCTTATCAAGCCCTTCTCTCAACACTCTGCATTTTTCAGCACTAAATTTGATTGGGTATAGGCCCCCAACCGTGATCCAATCAGATTCCTTCGTTAAATGGGTTACTAAAAATAGACTTCTTTCAATTCATTTTATTTATCCTTCGTTAAAAAAATCGTCACGATTATCAAGTCTCGCGCTTCTAGCTAAAATGTCTATGTGACAATCGAGATGCAAAGGTCAAGGTTCGATTCATAAACGTTTAACATTTACACCGGCGTTTTTAGTTGTCAACGGCTGTAAACTTGTCTAGTTCTTTTTCTGTGTGGGCTGCCATATTGGTTTACTACAGTCACGTGCTACATTGTGAGTGTGTTACGTGCCACGACCTCTTATTGGACAATGCTTTGAATGCTAATTAGTCACGTGTAAACACAACCAGTGTAAAAGTTTAGGAATAGCCAAGTGTTTAAGCAACGGTCAACTGTTGTAAAACTTGCGCCCGTTGCTTCAGGAACATGCTTCCATGTTTGATAGGTATGAGTACTTAGATCCATTGCTCAGATATAAAAAGTTATAAAAATTGATAAAAAACGAATATATTTAATCAAAACAACTTTGATTGATGGGATGGGTTTTGAATTTATTTTCAACGTTCTTTGAATCTCACACTCTTCTATTTTGAATATGTGAGGTACAATCGGTGCAAATTTGAAGGTAATCGGACCTTCGGAACGTTGCCCGGGCGGTGCGAATGAAACCCGCAACGAAAATATGTTCATTCTTCAACGCGTTTTATATTGTATTATGGCCGCCACCATAGATCCGCCGTCATTTACCAAACAACTCCAAAATATACCCCAAATTCTCCCACATACTCCACCTCGAATCCGGGTGCTGGGAACTTTGCGGTGGTATAACTCGATACGCCAACATAGAAAGTTGATGACATTTGGCATGTTGATGCCTTATGCACCTGTGCAATTGGCAAAATAAAGATATTGATGCCACCAAAGCTAGTTTAGAAGTTATTGGGTGTATAGTGAGCCTACCCTAACCCGATTCCCCTCATATGTTTAGTATGTTTACGGTAATATATCTCGAAACGCCAACATAGGAGCCTTCTGAAATTTTGAATTCTAGTTGTTTATTCATCTCTTTATTTCATGAAATAAAAATCATTTTGCCACCAAATTTTATTTGGGTCGTTTTTTGATGCAGCGTAGGCGTACCCGTTGTTTATTGATCCCACATACTCCACCTCGAATCCGGGTGCTAGGAACTTTGTGGTGGTATAACTCGATACGCCAACATAGAAAGTTAATGACATTTGGCATGTTGATGCCTTATGCACCTGTGCAAATGGCGAAATAAAGATATTGATGCCACAAAAGCTAGTTCAGAAGTTATTGTGTATAGTGAGCCTACCCTAACCTGATTCCCCTCATATCTCGAAATGCCAACATAGGAGCCTTCTGAAATTTGGTATTCTAGTAGTTTATTCATCTGTTGATTCCGTGAAATAAAAATCATTTTGCCACCAAATTTGGTTTGGGTCGTTTTTTGATGCAGCGTAGGCGTACCCTTTGTTGATTGAACCCTCATACTCCACCTCGAATCCGGATGCTAGGAGCTTTGCGGTGGTATAACTCGATACGCCAACATAGAAAGTTGATGAATTTGGGCATGTTGATGCCTTATGCACCTGTGCAATTGGCAAAATAAAGATATTGATGCCACCAAAGCTAGTTCAGAAGTTATTAGGTGTATACTGAGCCTACCCTAACCCGATTCCCCTCATATGATTGGTTAGCCTCTAATGTGCGATATTTTAGTATGTTTACGGTATTTGTATATTTTTGGGTGAGGGGTGAGGTGGGGGATCTATTATATATATATTTTGCATTAATATGTTTTAAAATTTTATTTTCTAATAAATACAAAGGTAACAATTATTTTCCCTCCGCTAGGAATATGTGTGCTAACTTGATTTCGAATCCAGGTGCTGGGTTATGGCTGCGAGATTTTGTTTGCTAACTTGATCTCGAATCCGGGTGCTGGAATCCGGGTGAGAGCTTCCGCTCGGTCAATTTAATTCTATAGTAAACTATAGTTTTTACCACCAATTCTATAGCAGCACCTATGTTTATTTTTTTCCAATAGTATCTTACTACGGTGGCCCATATACGACTTTTCAATATTTTTTTGTTTTGGGTTTTGTTTTTTAGTTTTAGGTTTGTTTTTTTAGTTCTCACCTAGGTGATAACTTATCACCTCGGTGATAACCTTTTCACCTCGGTAAAAACGTTTTCACCTAGGTGATAACCTTTTCACCTAGGTGATAACCTTTTCACCTAGGTGATAACTTATCACCTCGGTGGAAACGTTTTCACCTAGGTGGGAACTCACGTGTTACTAATATATGGAAGCCTATTGTGGCCATTTCAGAATCTTGACTTCTCTGGTTCTCGCCTTGGAAGTGCTGTTAATACGTATGTCCACTGACTATCGTATCGGCATTTTTATATGGAAATGGATTATAATAAACGGAAATGTTTGAACTCCAAAACAATTTAAATCTTTTTTTGCACAGATAGTATTGTATTCTGTAATCGATTTTAAGTCTTTCAATCGAATCTCTCAGGTTTTTTGATGCGCGTGCTTGTCAGTGCTATAGGATGGCGAGTCTGACAAAGGACAACGTATTGTGTGGGTTTCGTTTTTATAGATCATTTGAAATATCTATGACTTAAATTATTCTCGCCAATTGAATAGAAATGACGTATATTATTTACTCTGTTGCATCAAACTCGGAATTCTAGAGAAAACCCGCCATTTGCATTCATGACATGGGCTTGATAAATCGACGCATCTGATTGGATAGTGACGACCAGCCAATGAGACGCGGGTTATCAGTTGGGATTTACAAGTGGGGTCAGGGTTCATGCACGTGCATGCTGCCGTGCAGAGCGTATACATAGGGTATAAAAGGCCGGTTGAAATTAGTCTTTAGCGAGCGGTCGGGGAGTGCGAATCTTACTGGTGTGATTACTCACACCGCTTGAGGTGAGCATTCCAAGACGGGGCTTCGTTTCTGGTGACTCGAAAGTTCTACTGGAGTGATCAATCACACCGCTTGGAACGAGTAGGTTCTCTGGAACGAGTTTTGTCTTCTTGGCATTGTACGAATTCTACAGGAGTGACTAATCACACCGCTTGGAATAAGTACAAGCTAAGACGAGCGTTTCAAACCATAAGTTCTTTTTTTTGTCGTGTACGGACTCTACTGGAGTGATCAATCATACCGCTTGGAATGAGTACGGGAAATTATTAGGAGTTAGGTTATGAGTTTCTAGTTAGTTAATTTATGGGTTCCGACGGGGTGATATAAGATTCATTGTTTCCCTTTGTGCGAATGTTGTAAGTTCGGGCAAAAGGCAGACATATTGTATTTATTGTAGAGTAATAGTAATAGTTGAAAGTTCGAGTTTCTAGTTAATTTATGGGTTCCGACGGGGTGATATAAGATTTATTGTTTCCCTTTGTGCGAATGCTGTAAGTTCGGGCAAAAGGCAGACATGTTGTATTTATTGTAGAGTAGAAGTTATGAGTTCAAGTTTCTAGTTAATTATCTATGGGTTCCGCTGGGGTGATATAAGATTTGCTGCTTTCCTCTGAACGAATGCTGTAAGTTCGGGCTGAGGCAGGTATCAAGACATGTTTATTTATTTTATAGTTTATTTATGAGTTCCTAGTTATCTTATGGCTTCCGTGTGGGAGATGTAAGAGTTGTTTGCTCCTCTTTGTGTGAATAGTATTAGTTCGGTCCAAGGCAAACATAAGTCAAGCAGTTATAATTATTGTGAAGTTGCGAGTGACAAATTGATCGAGACTTCCGTTGGTGTTACATGTATGTAAAACTTGAGACGTCGTCTAGGATGAATATTATCAGTTCAGACTAGGTAGGCGTCTATTGTTAAAATAAGTTGATTCAGTTAGTCGTACATGTTGGTAGCTATAAAGTTTGGTTTTCTCGTAGACGTTTGATTTCTTGTTAAGTAGGGACATCGCAAGTGGGCTTGGCACAGGCTCCTTATATTTCAGCTGGTAAACCATTGGTGTGGAGAAGAAATTGACAGAATCGAACGCGCGCTACGGGAACTTCACTTTGTAATTACTGAAATAAACTATTTGAAACTCTATAAATGTGTTCCCTTCTACTTTAATTCACGTGAGAAACCTGACATCCTGTATACGAACCTGGACTTCCGGTTTGCATAAGAGCGGTCACTCCCACCGCTCAAGTGCAAATCGAACCCACCCTGTCCTGTTACATAATTTTGGCGAGCTTGCCAGGATGTCAGATAATTTGTCAGTGAATTGAGGTCGAAGGAACACTTTTATTGATAAATTATAAGTTGTAGGTTACAATAGTTACATAATTAAATATAGGAATCGGTTACATAGTTTAGTTTATTTAAAGGATAAAATTTACAATAGCATTTAGGATGGACTCATATTGGCGTCATCTTGATGAACTGTTAGGTAGAAGCTATCGTAAGGATCGAGTGTCTTTTTCTAATCCCTTATCGACTTCTGCTAGGGTGCTTGTTACTAATACGACTGGTGTAGGAAGTAGTTGTTGTAGTCAGAATGGTTATTCATTTGTTCCACCGACTGTTTCGGATAGTAGAGGTTCTGCCCTGTCAACGTGGCGGAATCCTGAATCTCCCCTTGGTAGTCCGATTAGGCATAATGGATATATTGACGAAAGTTATTGTCGGGAGGACGACTTGGGTAGTTATATCCCTGAACCTGTGACTAGATCTGAGGTAGGATTTACTGGACTAGTTTCTGAGGGGGGTATACCTCATCATGATACAGGTTATGCTAGCAGGGAAGGTTATTTCGGCAGTGAGATTTCCTGTGCGCCGATGCAATATCTGTCGACGGAGACGTATACTACTCCCGCCCCTCGGCACACCAGTACTCCCCACCCGTCTGGGTCAGCTCAGAATAGTCATGGGGGAATGGGACCTTGTAACCCAGGTTATCCAGCCCAGGGACAAAATTCCACTCGTCAAATGACGCGTAGGGAGAAGGAGCCCGATAGGTTTAATGGTGATAGTGACGATTGGCCAGACTTTCTTATTCAGTTCGAACAGGTAGCAGAATGGAACGGGTGGTCGTCTCTCGAGAAGGCACAACAACTAGTAATGTGTTTGCGTGGAAAGGCCCTTAAACTTCTGAGCACTTTGACACCCTACCAGTTAAAGCAATATGAGGAATTGAAACTTGTCCTCACCCGTAGGTTTAGCCCCGCGGAGCGACTTGCTACTCACAGAGTCGAGTATAGAAATAGACGCAGATATAGGGATGAGTCTGTTGTGGATTACGGTTATTGTTTAAAAAGTTTGGCTCGAAAGGCTTTTCCTGAGTTTTCAGCACTAAATTTGGAATCCTTGGTGGTTGATCAATATATTCATGGCCTGGGTAATCATGATATTAGAAAACACGTTCAGTTTTGTCACCCTCAGACCATGGAGCAAGCTATTGCCGTGGCAGTGGAATATGAGGCTGTAGAAGGACCCCTGGATCGTGTGCGAAAGCCTCATCATGAGGAAGTCAGGCCTAGGAATAGGGACTTTGAGGATTTCAGGGTACAAATGTCGGAAATGGTCGACAGGAAACTTAGAGAAAATAAGGGTAACCCATTCCGGCCGCGTAATGATTATAGAGGGAATAATTAATTATTTTTTTTTGTTACGTCTTTTATGTAAATCATTTTAGTGAAGCCTGTACCAAGACAGGCCCGGGACTGTACAGCGCAGTGGACGCTTACGGCTGGCCCCCGGATCCATTCACTTGATTTGATAATTGTTTAGTTTTTGCAATGTCTATTTTCTGTCTTGTCGGCAGGTTTATCTTGTAGATTTTTTGTTTTTTTGTTTTGCGTGTAGTGCAGTACTCCTGCATTTACTATTAGGTAATGATAGTAGGCCTATAAGGGATGGCTGGAACCGGAATGGGCAGTTTCCGTCTCAGGATGTAAGGAATGATGTGCAGCCTGATAGACGGCCACGTTGCTTTTACTGTCAGGAACACAGACATTTTAGGCCGGATTGTCCTAAGTTGAAGCGCCCACAAACTTCGGGGGAAGGCCTTCCTTTAAACCGGTAAGGACTGGTGCTTTTGCTGCACCACCAGTCCTTGGGTCAGTTAGGCAGCCTGAAAATAGAAATGATTTGACAATAGTTCAGAGTATTAAGGAAAACTGTAAGGACACTCGGAGTAATATTAGGGAAGTTAGGGAAAATAACTTGGAAGTCATGGAGAAAAATAATACGTTTTGTGCGTTTGTTTCCATTGGTGTTCCGGGCATTAGACTTCAGAAATTTTTGCTGGATACTGGATCGGCATTTTCATTGATATCTGTAGTAGGTTATAATGGGATGGGAATGAACTCACCTGTTTTACGGGACACATCTGTGGTGTTGAAAACGGCGGATGGGCATGCGTTGCGACCGAAAGGGGTTATCGATATGAAAGTTGAAATAGATGCTCAGCAATATATGCACCCATTTCTGGTTGTTGAGTTAGGTATGGATGGCGTTCTAGGCATGGATTTTATCCTGAAGTATAAATGCTGTATTGATTTTGAGCATATGAGGCTCACCACTAGGCAAGGTATAATTAATCTGCATGACAATGCAGAGACTCCTAATGGTACACCGGTGGTGCTTTCTGAAGCTGTGACAATTCCTGAAAAATTGGAGACTCGATTGGGTGGGGTAGCTGTGTTGTTGGAGCCCAATCCTGAGGTATCCAACAAGAAATTGATATTGGCCAAATGTTTAGCAGATAAGTGTGAGCATATATCAGATGGATCGGATGTAGATGCACTTTCGCAGAGCCCTACAAGTGCATGCCCCAATGTTAAAGTTAAATGTAGGGATATCTTTTCAAAACCTACATTTGAAGATGAAATTGGTTTTGTGGAGATTGGCAGGGAGAGTTGTGAACAGGCGAGTTTAAATTTGTCGCTTTATGAAACTTTGTTACCGTCTTTTAATAGTGTTAAGTGTAGGGACAGCAACAAAGCGGGTGGTAGTTATGATAAAGGTGACGGGGAACAATACATCTCCATTCCCAATTGGTTTCTCGACTCTGCTGGTATAGGAGGACCAATGTACCAACGTGTCGTAGATCACAATGAGAGACCAGCTCGAGCTCGACTCAAACCTCTCGACGGGTAAGGACTGAAACATTGGAATCTATTATATTTATTTCCGTTGGGTTGTTTCTTGGGTTTTTTGTTTCTCATCCTTTCTTAGGGTCAGGCGTTCGGTTTTAATTTTTAGGGGAATGTGGGGGTTTCGTTTTTATAGATCATTTGAAATAGCTATGACTTAAATTATTCTCGCCAATTGAATAGAAATGACGTATATTATTTACTCTGTTGCATCAAACTCGGAATTCTAGAGAAAACCCGCCATTTGCATTCATGACGTGGGCTTGATAAATCGACGCGTCTGATTGGATAGTGACGACCAAACAATGAGACGTGGGTTATCAGTTGGGATTTACAAGTGGGGTCAGGGTTCATGCACGTGCATGCTGCCGTGCAGAGTGTATACATAGGGTATAAAAGGCCGGTTGAAATTAGTCTTTAGCGAGCGGTCGGGGAGTGCGAATCTTACTGGTGTGATTACTCACACCGCTTGAGGTGAGCATTCCAAGACGGGGCTTCGTTTCTGGTGACTCGAAAGTTCTACTGGAGTGATCAATCACACCGCTTGGAACGAGTAGGTTCTCTGGAACGAGTTTTGTCTTCTTGGCATTGTACGAATTCTACTGGAGTGACTAATCACACCGCTTGGAATAAGTACAAGCTAAGACGAGCGTTTCAAACCATAAGTTCTTTTTTTTGTCCTGTACGGATTCTACTGGAGTGATCAATCACACCGCTTGGAATGAGTACGGGAAATTATTAGGAGTTTCTAGTTAGTTATGAGTTTCTAGTTAGTTAATTTATGGGTTCCGACGGGGTGATATAAGATTCATTGTTTCCCTTTGTGCGAATGCTGTAAGTTCGGGCAAAAGGCAGACATATTGTATTTATTGTAGAGTAATAGTAATAGTTGAAAGTTCGAGTTTCTAGTTAATTTATGGGTTCCGACGGGGTGATATAAGATTTATTGTTTCCCTTTGTGCGAATGCTGTAAGTTCGGGCAAAAGGCAGACATGTTGTATTTATTGTAGAGTAGAAGTTATGAGTTCAAGTTTCTAGTTAATTATCTATGGGTTCCGCTGGGGTGATATAAGATTTGCTGCTTTCCTCTGAACGAATGCTGTAAGTTCGGGCTGAGGTAGGTATCAAGACATGTTTATTTATTTTATAGTTTATTTATGAGTTCCTAGTTATCTTATGGCTTCCGTGTGGGAGATGTAAGAGTTGTTTGCTCCTCTTTGTGTGAATAGTATTAGTTCGGTCCAAGGCAGACATAAGTCAAGCAGTTATAATTATTGTGAAGTTGCGAGTGACAAATTGATCGAGACTTCCGTTGGTGTTATGTAAAACTTGAGACGTCGTCTAGGATGAATATTATCAGTTCAGACTAGGTAGGCGTCTATTGTTAAAATAAGTTGATTCAGTTAGTCGTACATGTTGGTAGCTATAAAGTTTGGTTTTCTCGTAGACGTTTGATTTCTTGTTAAGTAGGGACATCGCAAGTGGGCTTGGCACAGGCTCCTTATATTTCAGCTGGTAAACCATTGGTGTGGAGAAGAAATTGACAGAATCGAACGCGCGCTACGGGAACTTCACTTTGTAATTACTGAAATAAACTATTTGAAACTCTATAAATGTGTTCACTTCTACTTTAATTCACGTGAGAAACCTGACATCCTGTATACAAACCTGGACTTCCGGTTTGCATAAGAGCGGTCACTCCCACCGCTCAAGTGCAAATCGAACCCACCCTGTCCTGTTACAGTATAGTCGTTTGTATGGGATTAAAAATAACGAGGTCCCGTGCCCGAAAGCAAAAAAGAAAGTTGGTTCTACGGTGGCCCAGTGAGTCGGACGTTTGCTCTCTAACTCTATCAAAGTTCATCGTGATTTTTCTGGTAATGTCCACCCTTGTCATTAGTGTTGGGCGGAGGGCCTGGCGTAAAACATCCCAAGGCAGTTTGAATTCGATATAAAAGGAGGGCTTGGTGCCGCTTCCCGGACACAATTTCCACGTATGTTGTATGCCCGTCCTCAGTAGGACGTTAAATCCTATTTCATTTCATCAAACTTCAACGGAAATTTTCTGGCGGGGTTTACCCATGTCAGTGGTTAAGGAAGGATGGGATAAAAATAAAGAGCTAGGTCCGGATTCGAAATGAAGAGGGAGCTGCGGGAGCTCAGTGCATAGTCGGGACTTTTCTGGCGAGGTACCATCTTGTCAGTGGTGTAGGACAGTTGGCCAAGGGACAGCATGGGATGGGGCTGTTTCGATCCCCCGCTTATATGTGACAAGGATTGGGGTCGTCTTTCCAGCCTTGTGGGTTTTCGCCAGGTCTCCCCCCCTCCCTAAAAAAACGACTGTTAAAGACCTCTATGCGCAAACGAATTATTAGTCCCGAAATTGCTGATGAACGTCCGACCCCCCCCCCCCCCCCTGTACGTGAACGTCAATGTGTGTGAAGAGAGACAGACTCAACATACACCAGGTTATTCCGGGACTAACAATTTTATTGCAATAATATGCTTGCGTTTAGGGGTCTTTAGCGGTGGGGAAATCTCGGAGAAAACCCACTCGGTTGAACAGACTACCCTAATCATTGTCACGTTCAAGCAGCGAATCGAAACCGAGCCACTTGAATCAATAACAGACCTCATCCCTTCCCCCACGGCAATGTGTACATGGGACCTCGTTTTTTGTCCCATCTGCACGACTACATGTTATCCGTTGCCAGACACCCCGTCCTCCGTCCTACACAACTGACAAGGGAGGACATCCCCAGAAAAATTCCGATGCACTTCGATGCAGCTAGAGGGCAAACGTCCTACCCACTCAGCCATCGTAGCCCCCACTTCATTTCGATTCCGGACAAGGGACCTCGTTTTTTCCTATACCATTAGAACGTCTAAACGTTGCCCCTTGACAGGCCTTCCGCCCTATACCACTGACAAGCAGGAACCTCGACCAAGAAATCCCAGAGAAATTTGACGAAGAGAGAGAGCAAACGTCCTACTCACCAAGCCATCGAAGCCCCCGCTTCATTTAGATTGCGGACAGGGGATCTCGGTTACTTCTATTCAATCCGAACGACTATATGTTGTCCCTTGTCAGGCCCTCCGTCCTACACAAGTGACAAGGGTGGACATTGCCAGAAAAATCACGATGGACTTTGATGAAGTTAGAGAGCAAACGTCCTACTCACTGGGCCACCGTAGAACCAACTTCATTTCGATTCCAGGGACGGGACCTTGTTATTTTTAATCCCATTCGAACGACTATACATTTTCCCCTGTCATCCTACAGCACTGACAAGACAATGCATCAAAAAATACGATGAAAGTTGATGAAGTTATAGAGCAAGAAAAGATTCGAATGGAGACTTAAAATACAATACTATCTGTGCAAGAAGAGATTAAAATTATTTAATTGTCTAAAACTTTAAACATTTCCCTTTATTATAATCCATTTCCATATAGAAATGATGTTACGGTAGTCAGTGGACATGTGTATTAACAGCACTTCTGAGGCAAGAACACGAGTAGTCGAGATTCTGAAATGGCCGCAACAGGCTTCCATATATTAGTAACACGTGAGTTCCCACCTAGGTGAAAACGTTTCCACCAAGGTGATAAGTTATCACCTAGGTGATAAGTTATCACCTAGGTGAAAAGGTTATCACCTAGGTGAAAACGTTTCCACCGAGGTGAAAAGGTTATCACCGAGGTGATAAGTTATCACCTAGGTGAAAACGTTTTCACCTAGGTGAGAACTAAAAAAACAAACCTAAAACTAAAAAACAAAACCCAAAACTAAAAAATATTTAAAAGTCGTATATGGGCCACCGTATCTTACAGTATTCTGTAGGAAATTACACTTGGAACTCCCTAATTTACTGATCCTACACACATGTGACACAACTATAGTAAATTTTTTTGAATCTAAAATCATGTGAAAAGATAGGTTGCCAGGCAACGAAACATACGCCCACAGCAGCTAAATCGTCCGGGCAGTCAACAAGAGTTGTCGCATATTTTATATTTTTTCGATAATGAAACATTTATAATACACTAAAATCTGATTAAGAGTAACAACTCATTTTAATACTTAAAAAGTAATTATCAGAAAATCATTAGAATTTGTTTGGCTTTGATAAAGTTCTCCTCCATGCGAACCTTTAGTATACGAAACATTTAATATCATGGATGTAGCTGTTCAAGTTATCAAAATTCATTGTTCGTCTCAAAGACCTTAAACTCTGTGTTTCAATCTAAAGTGAATCAGATGTAAACTTTAGCTTCTATAGTGTCCACAAGAATTTTTTAAGTGATCAAGGGCCATAACTCTGGCAGTAATTATCTAAACTTTAGCTTCTATAGTGTCCACAAGAATTTTTTAAGTGATCAAGGGCCATAACTCTGGCAGTAATTATCAGAAATTGCTGAAAATCATTAGGATTCTTCTTCTCATGACCTTAAACACTGTGTATAAATTTAAAGTCAATCGGATATTAACTTTGGCCTCTATAGCATCCGCCAGATTTTTTTAAGTGATCAAGGGCCATAACTCTGACAGTAATTATCGGAAATCACTGAAAATCTATAGGGTTCTTCTGCTCGTGACCTTAAACACCGTGTATAAATTTATAGGGTTCTTCTGCTCATGACCTTAAACACTGTGTATAAATTTAAAGTCAATCGGATATTAACTTTGGCCTCTAGTGCATCCGCAAGACTTTTTGAAGTGTTCAAGGGCCATAACTCCGGCGGTAATTATCGGATATTGCTGAAAATCAATAGGCTTCTTCGTCTCATGACCTTCAACACCGTGTATCAATCGGATATTAACTTTAGCCTCTAGAGCGTTCACAAGATATTTCAAAGTGATCAAGGGCCATAACTCTGGCGGTAATTATCGGAAATTATTGAAAATCTATAGGCTTCTTCGTCTCATGACCTTAAACCCCGTGTATCAATTTAAAGTCAATCAGATATTAACTTTAGCCTCTAGAGCGTTCACAAGATATTTAAAAGTGGTCAAGGGCCGTAACTCTGGCGGTAATTATCGGATATCGCTAAAAATTGATAGGCTTCCTCGTCTCATGACCTTAAACACTGTGTATCAATTTAAAGTCAATCAGATATTAACTTTAACCTCTAGAGCGTTCACAAGATATTTCAAAATGATAAAGGGTCATAACTCTGGCAGTAATTATCGGATGTCGCTGAAAATCAATAGGCTTCTTCGTCTCATGACCTTAAATACTGTGTATAAATTTAAAGTCGATCGCATATTAACTTTAGCCTCTACATACGTACATACGTACGGACAGGGCGACGCCAATATACGACCACATTTCAATGTGGGCGTATAAAAAACTACAGAATGATTTTGTTTTCCTTTATTATTATTATTATAAAACATTTATATAGCGCTAATTCCACCAACGGTGTTCAGAAGCGCTTTACAATCTTATACCAATAAAACATAAATTATATAAACAAACAACTAAAAGATTACAGAAAGATGCAATATAATAAAATAATATATATCTAATAAAAAGCTTTTATAAATAAGTAAGTTTTAAGAGCACATTTTAAACAGATAATATATATACAAAAACTAAAAGATGCAATATAATTAAATAATATATATCTAATTAAAAGCTTTTTTAAATAAGTAAGTTTTAAGAGAACATTTCAAAGATTGTACTGAAGGGCTGGAACGAATATCAGTATCAGAAGGCCTAGGGATGGGATAATAACAACACTTTTTAAACGCAAAGTGGTTTTCGAAGTGAAATAAGCTGAAAAAAAAACGAACATGGCAACAAAAAAAATCTAAAATGGATTTTTCACATGATGCCGACCATTTTTTCAAAATGGCCACCAAAATTTGAAAAAAATGAATTCTTCGATAGAATAATTGAGTATCTCGTAATATATGGCTTCCAACACGTCAATTATACAGTCTTCCGGGTCACTGAACTCAATTATGGAGGAAAATTTTACTTATTAAACTAGCATTCTATGGCATTATGTATATAGAATCCAACACACTTCCATAGAAACCTATACTTTTTTATATGACTTTTTCATAAGGGTAGTTCACCCTGGATAAATTAAAATGTAAGCCTTTAAAATATCTTTGGTAGTATATACTGTCATAATTAAGTCATTAAATATGTTTTCTGTATCTTATTCAATATAAGTCTTGTTTGAAATAGTGAGTATACTATATTTAGTCTGGGTTCAGCTGTCAAATTATAGAAGTATGGTGACTTGTTTGGGGCATATTTTTCGGTGAATGTAAACACTTCAGTAGATAATAGTGAATGTTTGTATTTCTTCTTTAATTATTTGATTATGTTTGTTCTGTTTAAAACTGAGATTTATGATTGTAATTTATGTATTTACAGTCTTTTACTGTCGGCTGGTTTTGGAATGACACCTGTACCTGTTTACTATGGTAGATGTATTAAAGCCTACTGTACACAAGACTAATTGTTGTCGTCTTCATTGGGGTTACAGTAAAGTAAAAGAATTATGATGTCCAGGGATGAAGAGCACGATCCTTTTGATGTTGATCCTGAGTTTCAGTTCACAAGTGATAGAAAAAGTCTTAGAAAACTCACTCCCAGAGCTCAGGAGGAGTTTACTCAGTCTGTACTTCATAAACTTAGCATGCTCGAAAAGTGTTGGGCTGAAATACTACATTTAACGAACTCCGTTTCAAAAACTGAGAAAACCGAAACAAATGCACATTCGTCTGTCAGCATTTTAGAGCAACAATTTACTGTATACACTCAGCTTTCTAATTCGTTTATTGATTTTCTTGAAAGAACACGAACAGAAGAAAGCCTTAGACTTAAAAATGAACACTTAGATGAGTACCAGCAACAAAAGCAATTAGTTGAGTGAACGTTATTCAAGCTAAATACCATGCTGGCTTCAGTCTCAGAAATTTCACCCACTTCTGCCTATGGTAGTTATAGTATTATCCTTAACAGGATAAACATTAACATTATCTTCAAGATTATAGACATTAACTCTGGCCACACCTCTTAGCTGGTAACACAAGTCTACAGGAAGTAGACATTAACTCTGGCCACACCTCTTAGCTGGTAACACAAGTCTACAGGAAGTTGTAAATGTAAACAAAACAAGCATGGGGCTTTTTAATTTGTTAACTGTTTAATTTGACTTTAAAACTAGTAATAAACATAATTGATAGAAACAGAGTTTATTATAATGGCGACGAGGATCTAAGGACAATCATTGTATAGCAATAACTACTATCAGCAATCATTTTTAGCCATTTTTCAAACAAAATGAGCGATCAACAAGAGCCCCATGCAATCAAAACACTATATTTTGACCCCGAAAATCATCCAACCGACACTTTAAAGAAGTTTAATGACTTTGTTACGGTGTTTCAACTTAGATATGATGCATTATATCCGGATCCTCCAAAAGTTTCATTGGATGCAGCACTTGAACGGTGGAAAATAGAGAATGCTACTGATGCCAATCGAAACCCTAAACCCACCATCCAGCAATATGACAACGTTAGAAATGAGTGGCGAAATAGGGATCGTGTGGCTAAATTGCTTGGTATATTTACATCACATCGTTTTTATGCAGACTGGCAAGCTGCTGAGCCGGATAATGATCAAAGATCTAAAGCTACATGGTCAACATTCCTTAAAGCTATGCGGCAATTTTATAAAGGATCTGATAATGAAACTGTGCAAAATTTTCACTTTCGAGGAATACTACAAAATATGGACGAAACTTTTACAGGTTTTACTAACAGAGTAAAACGAGAAGCCAAACATTGTGCTTTTAATTGTGATAGCCAAACATGTACTGCAGAAGCAACAGCCATTCGTGATCAAATCATTATTGGAACAACAAACAACAGTATACGTGAAGAGGCATTACTTAAAGATTGGAACTTGACAGATTTATGTCAAAAGGGCATGGCCATGGAGAGTGCCTCCAGAGGAGGAAGTGAGATTGCTGGCGAAGCCATAAATAAATTGGGTCAGTATTCATACACTAATTTACGCAAGCACTCAAATACGGCGCAACCACCAGCACCAGGCCAAACAGCATTAGGCCAAACAGCACCAGGCCGTAGACCGTTGACATGTTTTTATTGTGGCAACAAATTTTCAACATCTATAATCAGGCATAGATCCAGATGTCCGGCAAAACGTACAACATGCTCGAAATGTTCTAAGACAGGTCATTTTTCTTCCATGTGTCAAAGCAGCCCAGCGCTTCATACAATCGAATCAACTGAACAAGAAGGAGATTGTTATAACGATATACACAGGATTAACGTTTTTCGTGTTAAGTCAAATAATCCTAAACCTAAGTTACTCTCAAACATCAATAAAAGCAAGTTCAAAGTCGAGGTTATGGTAAATAATTGTCTTGATGCACTAACAGCCGACACTGGGGCTGGCGTTTCTGTCTGTGGGACGGTTGAAGCCAAAAAATGGGAAATCCTTGGAAAGATGGCTCCATCAAAAATGAAAATCAAACCTTATATGAGTAATCCACTCCCGGTACATGGGACGGCCATTTGTTCAGTGACATTTGGCACCACTACAGTTCCTGTACAATGGCATATTATATCTGGATCATGCGAGCCTATTTTGTCAGGCGACAAAGCACTTCAGTTAGGCATTATTACTTTTAAATCAACACCAGACACATTCTGTCCTATCAATATGATAAGTAAAAACCTACAAGGTGAGGATAAAGCTGCCCTTCAAAAGATACTGACAGAATATCCAGAAAATTTTAAGGGTTTGGGTAAATTAAAACATCATCAAGTAAAGCTTCATATAGACACCAGTATTAAGCCTGTTACAGTCCCTCCACGTCCGGTGGCATATCATTTAAAAGAAAGGGTTCAGAAAGCAGTGGAGGAGATGATTAAACAAGATGTAATAGAAGAACACCCCACAAACGAACCAGCACCTTGGATTTCTTGCGCAGTAATTACTCCTAAACCTACGGGTGAAATACGCGTAACTTTAGACGCTCGGAATGTCAATAAGGCCATCCAATCTACTAATCTGCCAATACCAAGACATGAAGATATTAAAGCCACATTAGCGCATTCCAAAATATTTTCTAAGATGGATTTTAAATCAGCATTCTGGCAATTAGAGCTTCATCCAGATTCGCGACATCTCACTGTGTTTCACTCAAATGATAAACTGTATCGTTATAAACGTTTAACAATGGGTATCAAGCCAGCGCAGGGTGAGTTGAATGTTGCGCTTAAGCCATTGTTTGCACATATTCCACACACCCATCTCATACATGATGATCTTATAGTTGCAGCGAAAACACAACAAGAACACGATAATGCAATTCAGCTTGTTATGCAAGCAATTTCTAGATCTGGTTTAACTTTAAACCCAGAAAAGTGCCACTTTGGTAAGCGTGAAATTGAATTCTGGGGTATGCTTATAGGAGCTGATGGTGTACGACCAGACCCAAGCAAAGTTGAAGCCCTTGAACACTTAAAAGCACCAACTACTAAAGAACAGTTAATTAGTTTCTTGTGCATGATGCAATCAAATGCAGATTTCATCCCAAACTTTGCAACAAAATCAACTCCTTTACGTGAATTGACAAAAGGAAGAATTCGGTTTGAATGGAAATCGGAACATGAAGCATGCTTTCGTCAGCTGCTACAAGCGTTTCGTAAAGACGCACTATTGCGATTTTTCGATTTAAATAAACCCATATACATTTTCATTGACGCACACATTACTGGTCTTGGGGCCATGTTAGCTCAAGGTGATAGTGTACATACTGCCAAACCGGTTGCATTTGCCTCGCGCACAACAAGCTCACCAGAATCCCGATATCCACAACTTGATCTAGAAGCAATGGGGTTAGATTTCGCTCTAAGGCGCTTTCGTAATTATCTCGTCGGGGCTCCAGAAACTATAAACATTGTAACCGATCACAAGCCACTGTGTTCAATTTTCAACGGTAACCGTACAGGTTCAATTCGTACTGAGCGAATAAAATTAAGGCATCAAGACATTCGTATTCGAGTTTTTTTTCCAAAAGGGAAAAGACAATCAAACAGATTATATGTCTCGAAACGCAACACCTCTACTAACACTACCTGAAGAGGAGCAACATGAAGTCGATGACCTAAATACTCTTTTGTATACACTTCATATGACACCAATTATCGATCGGATCACATTAGCAAACATCTCAGTAGAAACATCGAAAGATCCAGTGCTTAAAGTTTTACAACAAATAATCCGAAAGGGACAAACATGGATTCCCAAGGATGCGACTGAGAAACTCCTCAAGTTTAAGCACATATTGTCGGAAATAACAATAACTAACAATGATATTCTACTGAAAGGTGAACGAATCATACTCCCTGAAGTCTTACACACAACCGCTATACAATTAGCACACCGTGGAAGTCATCCAGGACAAAGTGGTCTTGAGCGACGACTTCGTTACCACTTCTTCTTCCACGACATGAAAAATCAAGTTCAGCGATTTGTTGCTACTTGTAAAGATTGTCAAATATTTACTGACAAGAAGACGAGTGAACCAATAAAGGCTCATCAAGTGCCTACTCATTGTTGGGAAAAGGTTGCTGTCGACTTGTTTGGACCAATGCCTTCATCACATCATGTAGTTGTGGTCCAAGACCTAGCATCTCGTTTTCCTGCGGCTAAGATAGTCTCTTCTACTAGTGCGTCAAAGGTAATACCAGTCCTTGCCGATATTTATGATGCTTATGGTAATCCTGACATCCAACTGTCAGATAACGGACCTCCTTTTAATTCGAAGGCTATGAAGGAGTTTACCACTGAGCGAAACATTAACCAACAGAAAATACCACCCTTGCATCCATCAGCTAATCCAGTAGAAACCTTTATGAAACCACTAGGCAAGACTATGAAAATGTCCAACTACAATAAACTATCCGAACAGAAAGCATTAACGCAACTGATTTCAAATTATCGGGATACTCCTCATCCATCTACAGGCATCGCCCCAGCGTCAATGTTGTTTCGTGATGGACATCAAACAGTATTTCCGCGTATGAAGGTATCAGACGAAGAAATACAAAAAGCTAGACAGCGTGATAGCACTATCAAACAAGAACGCGAAAAAACAATAAATGACTCTAAATATCGTCACACTTCGTCGATTGAAGTGGGTGATTTTGTACTAATGCGAAACTACAACAAAACCTCAAAGTTTCACCCCATGTTTTTACCTGAACCATGCAAAGTACTTCAGGTGAATGACCACGGCCGCTCTCTTCTTCTGGAAAAGATGACTGATGGATCTCTATTCAAAAGACATCCGGATGATGTTAAGTCATTTCCATATCAGCCTGAGAATCAATCTGAAGACATCACCAATACTTCCCTTACTGAAGAGGATATGGTTCGTAGATGGCAAAATATTGGCATGCAAATCGCGCATAGAGATCTTCAGGAATCCAATCAAGATCCATCAAAGGCAGATGCTAAAAACACTGTGGATGAACCAAACCAATTCCCTGAACAGGCTGAACAGCAACGAGATGTTCGTATTCGTCGGCCTAATCCAAAATATTTTAACAAAGACTTAGTATGTTGATTACAAGTGTTTTTTTTTTTTACTTGTTTTTTTTTTAAATCATTTATAGGGTAGGGGATATAGTATTATCCTTAACAGGATAAACATTAACATTATCTTCAAGATTATAGACATTAACTCTGGCCACACCTCTTAGCTGGTAACACAAGTCTACAGGAAGTAGACATTAACTCTGGCCACACCTCTTAGCTGGTAACACAAGTCTACAGGAAGTTGTAAATGTAAACAAAACAAGCATGGGGCTTTTTAATTTGTTAACTGTTTAATTTGACTTTAAAACTAGTAATAAACATAATTGATAGAAACAGAGTTTATTATAGTAGTAGTATACAAAGTAAAGCAGCAAATGCTCGTGCTAATGCCGAAGCAGCTAAGACTCGCATATCGTTTATGGAAAAGGAAGAGAAACTAAAACAACAAAAGGCTGTCATAGAAACAGAGTTAGATGTCATAGCTGCAGAGAAGGATGCAGCCGTAGACGTGGCGGATGCTGTAGATGCATATGGATCATCACAGCGATCACGAAGCTCGATCATTTCACTCCCTTCAGAAAACAAATTGACGCGCACTAAAAATTATGTGGAAACCATTCAATCACAAAAAAGACCTACCGGTAGTTCCCCTGTATCTCAACAAGATGTACAAGTTGCTGAAAGAGGTACATTGAATCAACGTGTACCGCCCTTTAGTCCACCAATAAATGCAAACACAGACACATTCGTTGCATCGGAAATAACAAAACTACTTCTAAAAAAGGATTTATTATTTGCAAGTCTCACAACTTTCAATGACTCTCCAGAAAACTATCAGTCATGGAAATGCAGCTTTAGAGATAAGATGAAAGAACTCTCCGTGACCCCGTTAGAGGAAATGGATCTTCTTACAAAGTGGACTGGTGCAACATCGAAACAGCAGGTCATTGCTTTACGGTCCGCTTATTTCAATGACCCTAGCAAAGGTGTTCGCAAAATTTGGAAAAGACTTGATAAACGTTTCGGCTCCCCAGATGTGATTGAGTCTTCATTGAAGAAAAAGCTCACAAACTTTCCAAAACTTTCCTCTAGGGGCACTCAAAAATTGTATGACCTTGCTCATATTTTAACCGAAATAGAAGCAGTTAAAAGTGATACCAGGTATAATTCTGTGGTAGCTTACTTTGATTCTTCAACTGGAGTCAATCCCGTAGTAAGTAAGTTACCATATAGTCTACAGGAAAAATGGACAGCGACTGCGTCTAGGTATATGGAAACTTACAATGTGACTTATCCCCCTTTTACCTGTTTTTGTGACTTTATAAGACAACAGAGCTGTATACGCAACAATCCTAGTTTCACGTATGATAATAATACTAACATTACACGTTTTAATGATTCAAAGCCAAATATTCCTTCTCGAAAAACCACATCTGATGTGAAAAACAGTGCTGTTCCAGTGAATAACAATGATGTCACAGAAATATGCCCTGTTCATAACAGAAACCATTCACTCTTAAAATGTAAACGGTTTAAGTCTAAACCTATTGATGTTAGAAGGAGATTTTTACAAGACCTTAATTTATATTTCCAGTGCTGTTTACCTGGACATTCATGGAGCGATTGCAAGAATACAGTCAAATGTGACGATTGCGGTAGTAATAAACACAGCACAGCCATGCATGTAAACTTTAGATATGACCCAATGCAACCTCCTGGGAATCAAGATAAAGAATTAACTGATCTAAAGCAGTCGGTCACCTCAGCTTGCGCTCAAATATGTGGAAATGGTTTCAAAAGTAAATCTTGTTCCAAAATCATTTTGTCATTTGTTTCTTCGTCAGTTTTGTTAGGTGACTTTAATAACACTTAAAAATCAAATATCCCCTACTTTTTTTGAATAGTATATTATCCTCCTGACATCGTTCGTTTGGCCATGGATTGTAGATTTGGGATTTAAATTAACCGTGGAATTGACCGTAGGGTTGAATGACATGATTGCCAGGGGTAGTAACCAACAATGACAATTTTGTAGTCCCTGGATAACATAAATAGGTCAAGCTGGGCCAGCCTAATTATACAACGTAAAACTAAAATAAAGGTGGTTGGAGTGCCCAAGTTTAGATTTGTCATTGATTCTGTGAAGTAGCTAGGTTTTAGAGCGTTAAATACTATGTAATTTGACATGGCGCCCGTGGGGTTTAATATGATATAGGTACGAAATAGTACCAAATGGTTAATTTGTATAAGAGTCAAGATTTGGAGTATAATAATGCCTTGAAAATCGGAAGTGGTATGTGTCTCTCTTTTATGGACCGATGTGTGAATGTCCGTTGTATTAACTGGATGGGTAGGTCTATTGAGTGTCAATGTGAAAAGAGCGGCTCTTATCAACAAAATCGGCTCTGAACCGGTTTGATTCTATGTATCTCTCGTAACTGAGAGAATGATGATTCATTGGCCGGAAGAATATCTTCCATCAAAGTGGTGGTTGATTCCGAGATAAAAAGGAAACAGGACCGATCGAATTGATCAAAAACATTTGCAATAACGAGATCGTAAGCAGAGGGTATGATAATATAAGAGATAAAGTGGCTTTGGAGTCCTGGTTATCCTGAATGCTAGTGACTAGTTTCGTTCATATTGTACTCTTCAGACTGGTTGGACTAATTTTATTTATACTATTTCGGAACCCCGGTGGGGTTTCCATGGTTACTATTGGCGGCTTTATCAGGGTTTGCCCCCTGGCGGGGTTTGCGATTTTTTACTGGGGTCGGTAGCTCGCTTACCGGAGTTGTACAGAGGTTTAACAAATTGGGCACTCCAACCACTTTTATTTTTGTTTTACAATGCTCTCCTCTGAGTGTTCCAACTTTGGATTTATATTTAGCCGTATACCCCTCTCACAGGTGTTAAATCAACACCCTTGTCTATATACTATCTCTTCGTTGTTATGACAAGTAACAATGTTACAAACCAACCCAAGGCATCCCAGTTAGCCAATTTTTGGGCACTAGCATTTCAATCTAAACGATTAGTACGACCCCGGTAACAAATTTGGAACCCTGCCAATTTGTTAAACCTCTGTACAACCCCGGTTAGCGAGCTACCAACCCCGGTAACAATTCGCAAACCCCACGCCAAGGCATCCCAGTAACCAATCTATGGGCACTAACTTTTCAATCTAAATGATTTGTACAACCCCGGTAACAAATTCTAAACTCCTTCAATTTGTTAAGCGAGCTACAGACTCTGGTAAAAATCGCAAATCCCGCAAAGGGGCCAACCCGGATAAAATCGCCAATAGTAACCATGGAAACCCCACCTGGGTTTCGGAATAGTGTAAATAACATGAGTCCAACCAGTCTGAAGAGTTCAATACGTACGAAACTAGTCACTGACATTTGGGATAACCAGGTCTCCAAAGGGACTTTATCTCTTATATAATAATACAACGTGAGAGATTCATTGATTTCTTCCATTACATGTCTATTGTTTTACTTTAACTTATAAAATAAACCACAGCAAAATGTGTTGTTTTCTTGTGGACGAACTTGTGAACTCCTCGGAATCCTCGGACACAAAAAGCTACTTATATTTTTTTGCCAATGGATCGTTTATACAAAATAGGCCAAGAATCGCATCAGTGTCAGCCGAATCGATGCATCGGCGATTTATCAATACTTGATATCAGCACTAATCATATATTATTGTCATTATAAGGCGCCCTACCAATCGTGTCATCATGGAAGGTAATCTGGGATAAGGTGCACCTCCGATCACGCCAATTTTGACGCCCCATCAAGTTGTGGTGTTCATCGTGTGACTCATTTTGAAGTGACCCATCATTTGAGGGGCACCTTACATAAAACGACATGATTGGTGAGGCTTCCATAAAACCAAGTGACAATATCGTTGTGTGTGCCCCAACCAATGCCATTCGGCTTTATGGGGCGCCCAAACTGATATGGGCGCGTAAGTCGCTGACCTCGTATTGTGTTCAATTGAAAGGGGTGCCAATTATTTCCAAGCGGGGCACCAATTTTTTCCAGTGGAGGAAGCTGCCCCCCTTGGATGGAAGATAATCTGGGATAAGGTGCACCTATTACTCCGTTTTTGACGCCCCATCAAGTTGTGGTGTTCATCGTGCGACTCATTTTGAGGTGACCCATCATTTGAGGGGCACCTTACATATAACAACATTATTGGTGAGGCTCCTATAAAACCAAGTGACAATATCGTCGTGTGTGTCCCAACCAATGCCATTCGGCTCTATGGGGCCCCCAAACTGATATGGGCACGTAAGTCACTGACCTCGTATTGTGTTCAATGGAAAGGGGCGCCAATTATTTCCAAGTAGGGCACCAATTTTTTCCAGTGGAGGAAGCTGCCCCCCGCTAGGTACAGGCCTGAGGGTGGTATCTGACCTACATTATCTGTCTCCTTGGTAAGGATGCAGCGAAACCCCAGAGATTATGATTAATCGCGATTATTGGGGCCTGTAGATTGTTCCATTGGCCTATTCCTCATGTATTCAAACTGTCCCCATTAAATAGTTTTTTCCATTGTTTTGTGGTACTGTTTGGATAATAATATACCCAATTTATCTTCTATACAGCCACAGTAACACAGGTCGATAACTCAAGTTGGTTTGGCTCGCCGAAACTCATCTATATTCAGAGAACACATATACACATCCACATCCTTGGTAAGGATGCAGCGATACCCCAGGGATTACGATTAATCGCGATTATTGGGGCCTGTAGATTGTTCCATTGGCCTATTCCTCATGTATTCAAACTGTCCCCATTAAATAGTTTTTTCCATTGTTTTGTGGTACTGTTTGGATAATAATATACCCAATTTATCTTCTATACAGCCACAGTAACACAGGTCGATTACTCAAGTTGGTTTGGCTCGCCGAAACTCATCTATATTCAGAGAACACAATATACACATCCACATTTACGGGTCGCCCAAATGTAGACTCGATTGAGATGCACGTGCATGGGGTGTATATAAGAAACTGGCGTTCAACTATATAAGGTACTCCACCCTTTTACAAGTCTGGTTGGCCAGGAAAATCCCTTTGCGGGTATTTCATGCTGGTTAACAGGAGGTAATTTTAAAGTATTAATATAAATTAAGTATATAATAAGTATAGTATAAATAGTATCTAGAGGTGTTTTATTATTAATATGTAGGGGATCACGGTGGCTAAGTGGATAAGGCGCTGGTTCGCTAGCCTGGAGGTTGAGTGTTCGATCCCTGCATTGGCCGAGAAAGTTCATCTCGATTTTCCGGCGTGATTTCCCCTTGTCAGTGATGCAGAAGGAGGGCCTGACAAGGACAGCTGCCTAGTCGTTCGGATGGGACGAAAAACCGAGGTCCCGTGTACAAATTGGAGTGCACGTAAAAGATCCCTTGGCAGTTGGAATTCGATATAAGAGTAGGCCGTAGCGCCGCTGCCCGGGCAAAATTTCCCTCATTGCACACTGTGGCGTATGCCCGTCTTCAATTAGCCCAGGTACGGTGCTTAAGCGTAGGACGTTAAACCCCATTTCATTCATTCATTATTAATATGTGATATATTATTTTAATGAATATGAGCACATTGATTGTATATGTTTTGATTGTATAATTTATATTGAAATTGTAAACTTTCAGGGTTTTTTTACTACTGGATGGTTAATTAACTATTGTTAAACCAAACCCTTATGTTGTCGTTTTGTCACGATAAATTGCCCCCCTATAACAAGTGTACCACTATTGTCATGGACTCATGGTCTAAGATCAAAAAAGAAAAAGACAACGTGTGCCGTGTGTCTTACCTCGTATTTATAGTCAGGTATATGTTGACACAGTGCTGCACGTGCAATTGTGCTATTTTTAGACATTGAATGTTTAGTAGGTATACATATTTATTTAGATCAATGAGAAATTTGCAATATAAATCAGAGATGCCGAAATGGCATATAATGGAATATACATGTAACTAGTGTTTAATAAGATTTCGGGCACTTTATTTTGCTAACTAAATGAATCCTTTTTTTTGCACTTTACCAGTCTGCTCTAAAAGTCAGATTGCCCGAAAGTTAGGGGGGCAGCTGCCCCCTCCCCCCTGGTTCGTCCGCTTATGGTTTGAGCATTCATAAGGTTCAACAAAGTGAAACAATGGCCATAACTTTAGTAATAAATTAAATTACTGAAATTTGACCGACTTCTATGTTTTAGTAACATACCAGATACGACACTATACAATGTTTTCTATTCACAGGCATTACGATTTTTAAAAATATGCAACAATAAAGAAATATTTCTTTCCCGAATAAATACTCTCAATTTCAAGTGCACGGCCAAAGGTGGTACACAATTACGCATTTTGAAAGAAATTTCAAAACTTCCATTTCTTCAACATAATAAGTTTGACATTTCTTATAACGATATTACTGACTACATATTGGATAATAATTCTATATAAATTGCTTCTAGATGTCTAGTCCTATCTGGATTATCGACCTTATTTTATGCCTTTATGAATACACTAATAACTTACGATTTCTTTAGCATTCCTGTTTTGCATTTCTTACGTGGGACATTATATGGTCTTAAAAACTAATAGTTTTTTATATTTCAACGTTATTTTATCTAGATTATCGCCCTTTTATCGGGAAATTGCACCTTCTAAACCACGACGTCATAACAACTATTACGGCAGATTCACGTCACGCCACTCAGTCAGCAGACGGCTCGGCTGTCTCCCTGGATAGTCTATATTCCTTTGCTTCTTTATATTCAGTTTTGTTTTTGTTTCTGTGACGGTTTTAATGTGTGTCCTAAATGCATTTAATATACTTCAATCCTTTAAGTGATTTATTTTTGAATTAGGCCTACTTCTGATACATTTAACTATGTGGTTACTTGTGTAGAGGAATTTTTACAACAATATGCTTGCATTCTTAATTCTTACAACATATAATAGACCATGACTCATGCCGACACTTTATAATTATGTCTTTGGGTTGCATTCCCAGTTGTTTTCAAATATGAGTGAAGTCTGTGTCACCACAGGCCCGGGACTGTACAGCGCAGTGGACGCTTACGGCTGGCCCCTGGATCCATTCACTTGATTTGGTAATTGTTTAGTGTTTGCAATGTCTATTTTCTGTCTTGTCCGCAGGTTTATCTTGTAGATTTTTTGTTTGTTTGTTTGTTTTGTGTGTAGTGCAGTCCTCCTGCATTTACTATTAGGGTAGAGTTTTAGCCCTTCGTACTGCAGAATGTTCTCGTTGTCGGGCTTTGCTCCTGTTTGCTCACTACATTTATTATTTTAGCGTTTTCTGAGTTTCTGTCCGGATTATCGCCCTCATTGTTAAAGTTATTTGACGTTCTAACACCTGACGTCAACTGGCTGACTATCGCCATTGAAGAGACGACCACTGACAAGATCGGTCACATTTTTTTTTGTTACGTCTTTCTTGTAAATCATTTTAGTGAAGCCTGTACCACAACAGGCCCTGGACTGTACAGCGCAGTGGACGCTTACGGCTAGCCCCTGGATCCATTCGCTCTTTTTGAATTGTTTGTTTGTTGTTTTTTGAGTAGGGTGTCTTGTCGTTATGTTTGTCTTTTGTGTAAATCATATGTGGTGCAGTCCCCCTGCACTTACTATTAAATTATAAATGTAAATTCAATACAAATCGGATGATAACTTTAGTTGTTCATAATGTTCAACAAAGTAAAACAAGGACCATAACTCTAGAGGTAGTGGAAATTGTTGAAATTAAATAGGCTTCTTCATGTCACTAATGTTCACAATATATATAAATTTCAAACTGATCAGATAAATGTATTCTGTAGAGCGTTCACAAGAAATTGTGGACGACTGACTGACGGGCAGAGGCAACGGCAATCTACGACCACATTTCCATGAGTCCAAATAAATATGAAGTGAGAGGAGTCCAAAACCATATAAAAAACATAAACTTAGATGGGATCTAAGTTATAATAAACTAGATATGGTGACACTAGTAGTAGGAGTGTATGAAAATAAATTCATAAGTATCACTAAACCATCTTTAAACTTTCTAACGTTTCGTAAGTTAAGACTTACTTCTTCAGAGTTTTGAATGTAACTTAACAAAATACAGTTGAAACATAAGGTTAATCAATAGTCAAGGTAACAATTTGTGATGTCATAATGTAAATATGACGTCATAGATTTGATGATATAATAAGAATTATATAAGCTAAAAGTAGTATAGTTAAAAATGGGGGGGGCTAGAATATTTTTACAGGCATTTCATTTAAACCAATAGGCCATACAGTATTCAATCTGTGTATCCAAAGGGATTCAACAATATTAAGTTTGGCTGTACCATTCTGAGGAATTTTATCCAGCACAGTGCTGACATAAGTTTCATGACCAATAAATCTTAAATTACGATACGTTAGAAAGTTTAAAGATGGTTTAGTGATACTTATGACTTTATTTTTCATACACATTTCCATGAGGGCGCATGGAATTGGCATTATAAATGTTTATGATGTAATTTAATCTTAATATCTGTGTTTATTATCAAAAGGAACATAAGTTTAAAATGCTTTTCTATTAAAAGGCTACAAGGAAAAAAAAAAAAAATTTGACTGCCACAAATATTTGGAATTTATAGAATTATTTATATGTCAGAATTTACACATCCAGTACATTTATCTTAATACTCCAAATATTAAAATAAATCCCCTTATAGATTTAATCAGTGAATAACTTTCAAGATATTTGTCAATGATTAAGTAAAGTGAAGATTGAGAATCCAGCTTCAGCACTATAAAAATAAATTATTGGTCTTACCTTCCCAATTTTTGTTTCAGGAACAGATTGCCATTGCTGCCTTTTCTCTGAACTTCCTTCTTGGCAGAAACTACAGCTATTATCCAAATAAACACTTTTACATGAATCAAATTTTACAAAACATTTCCTGAGTTTAGAATCCTCGTGATCCAGTAATTCTTCATCTGAATATGATTCTTCTAAAATTAATGACGGACAACGAACAGTACCTTCTGTCAACAGTTTCAAATTTTTAGATTTTCCTTGTTTTTTCATCCGCCTTGGAACAGCCACATTTTGTGCTGCTATGGTTTCACAATATGTGGATGAATTTGACATGCAAGTACCATTTTGTTGATTAACATTTTCCTGATCAGGTGAGACAACTTTCAGTTCTGTGAAGTGATGATCAATGGATGTTTCAGAAGTCCTTGTTTTCTTGGGTTCTGGTAACTTAAAGACAATAGGACTTTCAGGAATATACTCTACACTTCCTTGCCAAACATTGTTAGACTGAAAGTAATTGTCATGAGTTTTCTCATGACCTTTGGTTTCTACAGACCCGGTTTCATATTTGGAATTTAACACATGCATCTGTGAAATGTTTAGTCTGTCAACAATGTTATTTTGAAAGTCAGGAGTTTTTGCTAAATCCTGTTTTTGATTGTTTGGGTCTAAAATCTTGTCTTTGCTGCAACATACTTCATCAGAGCTATTATATTCATCTTTCATGACTTTTTGCATAATATTTGAAAAATGTATTTCAGAGTGATTTATATTTGATGTTTTACTCCCATGAAAAACCACATGTGTAGAAGCGACATCATGACATAGATGGGGAGCACAGCAGGTGTTAATCTTCATGTTTTCATCCAGTGAAGTATTTGTATTTGAGATAACTTCTGAAATTAACATTCCTGATGTTCTATTATTAGATCTCTCTGTTAGGTTTTTGGGGTTATTTTTGGTCTTGTGGTTTTCAGGAATCTCATCTATTGCCAATTCCACGTTTTTGTTTTTAGTAACCATCTTCATACTTGCTCTATTGTTTTCGTAAACAGGCAGAATTTCAAATTCCTCTAATGTCTCCACATCTAAATCATCTTGTGCATTTTTCTCTATGATCTCTATCAATTTCCCTTCAAATTCAAGATTCCTCTCTGTAATTGGCAAATTGAGCTTTGTAATTTCTGATGGTTTTCCTCCTAGTTCCAAAGTTCTTCGTTCCATATCAGAATGTTTTCCTTCATTTTCAGATGTCATTTCCTTAACTTGACTGGTTTTCTTTTGTTCTTTAGTAATTTCTAGTTGATCAGTTATTATTCCTGGACCATAGTTCATGTCTGGTTTTGAAGCAGTTAAGGTACTGTCTTCTCCGTTAAGAATTATTTCTGGAGCTACTAAAAGTGTGCATTCTGTTTGGACATGGATAGTAGCATTACTAATATTTGAAGGGCTTGTTAATGTTTTATTTAAATTTTTCAAATCTGAAATCTTGTCTGGTGATGAAAAATCAGGACGAAAATCTTTGAGCAAACTGGAACGGGAAGGTGGTCGGAAAGGACAGGGTGATACAGATTGTGGACGTGAATATCCCGGATATGGTGAAAGAGATCCATCTTGCGGGGAATCACAGTATTCTTTTTTCCATATTCCACCTTCGCCTTTCACCCACAGATATTTCTGTGTTGGAATAGGGGAGGTAATTGGTGTTGAAAGTCTTTCACTCAAACTTCTCCTTATGATTAAAAGCCTATCTCTTCCTGGACTCAGTTTATTCCTGGAAGTGGCAGTCTCTCCATGATCTTTCTCTGGGCTTTCAGGAGTTTTTGCATTATGTATTAATTGACCTACAGTTTTTTTCCACAGAGCTTTTGTTCCCTTGAAGCGGTTTAATCTTGCCATTTTTATTTCAGGAGCTTCCTCCGAGAGTTCAGAAGAATCGTCCTGAATCTGCAATATAGCATCTGCTATTTCTACTATTTGTGACTGGGAAGAAGGCAGCTTTGGCTGCTGCTGAGGTGATGCTTTCACAGGAGCTTTGATCAGTGTAATTGTAGAAAAATTTTGCAAAATAGGCTGATCATTAACATTAGTTTGACTGCTACACTGTTCATCGTTGACAGACTCATCATGATCTGCTTCTCTTTCTGGCTGGTTGTTTTTATGAATTATGTTTTCATATTCAGTTTCTTGATGCATTTTATTTTCATCAATGAATAAATCAACTACATGTATTTGGTCTTCTGATCTGTTCAATTTGCCGTCCTCTTCTAACAACTGAGAAATAAGCTGATCCTGGCGATTTGTTTGAAAATTTCTTTCCAGATTAAATTCAATCTCTTGTGATGTCACTTCTTCATTCTGACTTCTGAGTGCAGAAACTTCTAAGCAAGTTTCAGCTTGATGACTTTCATCATCAGATTTGATCGATTCTGAAATCTCACTAATATCTCCCCCCCCTCCTTCTTTTATTTCCAGGATAATTTTGTTCGTGTCTGCAAATTGATCATCATTCATTGCCACAATATTTATTTCTGTGGTTTGTTGATTGTGATCAGATGTAACTTCAGGTCTGTTTAACTGGTCAATGACGGAAATTGTTAATTTATTTGATCCTTTGTTTGCTGATGGAATTTTTCGGGAAAAAGTTGGACTGGGGTTGCATGACTTCTTGGTGCTGGGTGTGATTTTTGTTGAGGTATTACTTTTATATGGAGTGTTGATTTTTTGCTGTGTCATAGTGGAGTATTTTTTTTCCATCTTTCTTTCATCTTTTTTAGGTTTTGACGAGGTTGCTTTTTTTGTAGACACCACCTTTTCCTTGTGTTGTATTTTTGTTAGGTTCTGTTTAAAACTACTGCTCCTGGTATAAGTTGATTCACTTTTTTCAGTTTTGTTGATGGTCTTAGATTTCTTGTCATGATTTACAACCAGTTTTTCTAATGGTGGATTTTCTGAGATCATGTTTTGGTTCTTTGGTATATTTAAATCCAAGTTTTCAGGAAGTTCTACGCTTATGACATGTAAATATTCTTCGTGTTGATTAATTTTCATTTCAGCCTGCTCAGTTTCACTAATTACATTTGTTTTACTGTTAACAATAACTGCCTTTGTCACATGATGGAATTGGCTTTCCTGTTGGAGAGAATTGCATCCTTTAATTTGTTTATTACGAGCCTGATCAAACTTCTCTGCAGATTGTCTGAGTTGAACGATTCTCTCATTAAACTCTGGTGTGTTACCACTTATCGTAGGATGACCTTTGACCTTGCTATTATTTTTCATCTTTGTAGATTCAATTTGTGGCAGTCGAGCTCGAAGACGACCCCAATTTGAAGCAGCTCGTTGAGTTGAATATCCTGAAATTATTTTAATTTGAGAATGATTGGATAAACTATTTGCCTGCGTATTTGTATTAGAGAATTCTGACATCAAGTTATTTTGTAGGTTTGGAATTTCATTTTTCTTCATCATAGATTCTGATAAAATAGAGTGTGACTGGGCATTGCAAATAAACATTGCTGAATCTTGAAGCCTGTCAGAATTTGTAACAGAGAAAGCAGCTGTTGTATGGGCATTCCTAGGTGTTTTATCTTCCTCCATTTTCTTTCGTTCCTGGGTCATCATTTTGTCTGAAAAGATTTTATTTACTGTTGCACTCGATAATGTCAATCCTTCATTGATGTAAAATTTACAATCTTGATTTTGAGCCAACGAGTCTGTATCTTCATTAATTGTCGAATTCAAGTTGTCTAAATTGTTTCCACCATTTAGGTTTGTGTTGTTTGCATTATCAAAACATTTACCTTCTTGAATATGACTAGAAATATAGCTGCCATTGTAACTCACAGTTAAAACTGAAGACTTTGAATCTCGTAAAACCAGTTTTGATATTTTTTCAGGTTGACTTGTAGGCATTGATTTGTCAAAGTTCGCTGGATCTTTGCTGATGTTTGTTCTAGAGAATTTACCACTGGCTCCTGTTGCGGTTGTGGTAATGTGTTTACTTGAAATTCGATTGTTTAATTCTTCCACCATTTTGTTATTCTGGTATTGTTCCATCTGATTAGTGATCCCTATCTCACTTAAGCTGCCAATATTATTCTCAGTTATGTTAATGGGGTCAGAATTTTGACAGCTTAATGGCTTGTTTAGTCGTTCCTCCATATTATCAGAAATGACAGTGGCAGACAGCGGAATCTTAGCACTATTAACAGGGTCACAGGAATTTCGATAAACCCTGATTACATCAGACATATTTTCAGCCATGTTTGCATTTGTATTTCCTTGATACACTCCCATTAAACTACACACTGTTTCATGAGCCTGTGCCCCTAAGTCATCTGCTGAGCTCGTCATGGTCGGACAGAATGACATACAATTTTTTGAAAAATGGTCTATTTCCGAGGAAGTTGATATTTCTTCCGATTCCTCGATACTTTTATCCAAAGAATTATCACTGGCTCCATGTCTAGACTGCAAACTGAAACTTTTGTCCAAATCACAAAAATATCCAAAGTCTGTTTTCACACTCGTTATGCTTCGGTCTTGATTATCACATTGTGGTAAAAACGAAACGTTTTCACTAAATGATTTGATTTGATTGTTCAGACATGATTTTTTTCGGCTAATATCCAAAGGTTCAACAGTCTGTGAATTCAAGAAAGAAATTTGCTCATCAGTAATAAAGTCTCTTATTTCATTTGAGTTTTTTTCAAACAGTTTCTGTAAATCATGGCTGGAGTTCAAGCGTGAAAATATTGTTTTATCATTTCTCACCTCAGTGAAGTCAGCTTTTGTCTTGTTGTAATCATCAGAGTAGACGAAGTACTCCTGTTCTGGCTCTATTTCAGTTTTACCCTTTACATGTTCTAGTTTGTTAGACCAAGTTGTCGAGGTATCAAACTTAACACTGTAATAATCTACATCCAATAACTCAAGACTTTTAACATCTATCTTTGCGTCTGATATTTCATCGGTAGCAAATGTTGTAACATTGCTTATTCCCTCATCCCTATCATCAAACACACTGCAGCCATTCTTCCCCTCACCTCCATGTGTTGAGGTTTTTATTTCTCCCTCTCTAGATAGAGTTTCCTGTAAGTTTTCTTCATCACTGTCATAAAACTCTTGCTGTGAAATAAAATCTTTTTCTTTCAAATTTCCAGATGTTATGAATGCCTCTCCTCCATTTTCTTCTCTGAAGTCCACATAAGATAAAATACAACTATTTTCAAATTTGTTTAGTTCGTTTTTTTGCTCATGATCTAAATAAGAATCATAAGGCCTAATCTGTTCACTGTTAGTTTCTGTCAGTAAATATGGCACATCACACATGAGAAAATCATCTCTCAGAGTTTTGGGTGTATGAATAAGCCTATTTATTAAGTCGCTATCTGTTTTATCAAAATTGTTTTTAGAGTCAGAAGTCTTCTTATCTGTTCTACTACAGTCTAATTTCACATCAGTCTCAGATTTCAAAACATCTTCTTCATGTTCTACTAGTGACTTGGTGCTCAAGTCTATACTTAATCTATCTTGGTACTTATCAAAGGAACTTTTGGAATTCTTTGCAGTGTATATGTGCTTGATATCAGCCTGGTTATTCAAGTCTGTGCATAATCTATCAAGCTTGGTGTTATCATTATTTGTGATATTATGACCTGTACTGGATGACCAAGACTCATCAGGGGGTGGGCCCTCGAGCTGTTCATTTGGCAACATATCGAGTATATCACTCAATAGAAGTCTTTGATGATCAATGGAATCTTGGCATGTTTTTTCATAAATCAATGTAACCACATCACAAGTATTAATATCATCCGAACAAAACTGTCTTTTATCTCTATCATGTGAGATTCTTGGAATTATAATTTCATCTTCATCATTATTTCTTAATTCACTAATTACAATGTCTACATTTTCTCGTTTGAATAATTTAGAGCTTCTTTCTGTAGAAATATCATTTTCTGATTCCAGTGTAAGGTCTTTTTCACTTGTCTTCTCGAAAACATTGTCCCTTTGCTTTCCCTCCTTGTTTAACACCGGTAAATCATTAAAGTCCATGGTCACAATTTTTGATTCAGAATGTCTATTTTGTTGATCCGAGTGTCCATTGTTGATACAATCAGTAGAGATATTTCGAGATGTTAGTGTTGTACTGTGCTGTATGAATGATTCAAGTTCCTGTATATTCCCAGCTGGTTGATGGTCAGTTTTAATATAAAGGGCATCTTTTAGATTACTACTTTGATAACTCACATCTGGACACATTTCAACCACTTTACCGACGTCAACACCATACCCACTGTTTACAGTGTTCACTGATAAACTTAAGAGTTCCCTTTGTCCACTATTAACATCAAGGTTTTTGCTATGTTCACCACTTAACCTTCCATTTTCATCACATAAGATTGTATCTGAGTGTCCAAAATTTTGGTAATCCGAATTGTCAGATTTCAGAGTTTCACATTCCAAAGTTTGCAAAAATTTGTTTTGGCAACTACTTATATCATCATTTTCCATATGATTTATTAATATGTCATTTTGTTTATCAATGTTCACATGAGAGAGTTCTGCACTCTGATCAGTATTGTATGAATCTGGATTTTCATCAGGTAAAGTGTTTATGTTATTCTGACCAAGGTTTGTGTAAAAATTGACAAGTTGATGAGATTCATCTGCTGTAGAAAGTAATTTAACCGGGTCAGTGATATGCTGATATTGTCCATCACTTTGATACAAACCACATGGTATCACCTCTTCCGATTTATTTTCATCCTGCTTGGATTTTGTAGATTTTTCATCTTCTGTATATTTCTCTCTGTTTGTTACACCCAATAAAAACGACGATGTTGTTGATGTGGTAGAAATTTTGTCACATTTGGTTTTAGCCAATTTTCCTTTGGATTTAGACTTTGATACAGGATTCTTACTCTTGACTGTTGAAAGTTCTTGATTTTTGACTGCACAGGTCTTCTTTGATTTTTTAGCTGTGTTTTTAATCTTTTCCTTTCCATCCTTGAAGTGACTAGAAGGAGCTTTATCATGAACAGAATCTTTGACGTAGGTATCTCGACATGCTGTAATTTTGACATCTGTACAGTAAGGTTGTTTCAAATTGCTTTTTTTATCAGTCTCTGCAATATTTTCATTATCCTCGTAATCAAATGTTTCTTTGTTATTAATAATTTCATTGATAAAACCATTACTTGTGTCAGACTGATTATGATTTTCATTATTGCTAGATAATAAATCAATCATTTGTACCTGTTCACTGGAATCCTGGAGAACATTTGGTACAGACTCCGCAAAAAGGTTACTGTTATCCATGCTGTTTCTCTCTCTATCACTCATAATGCACACAGACTGTGAATCTTCTCCTAATTGGGAAAATAATGATAGCAAATCATTTTGAGATTTGGTTAAATTGTTTGCTGATTTCTTTAACTGATTTCCCATTTTATTTGCGAGTGGTTCACTTCTTTTTGTATCTGTTGTTTTTGTCCTCTGCTTATCAAAATTCAGATTTGGATTTTTTAAAGAACTTTCAAATTTCTTGACTGCTAAAACTTTTGTGGCAGCTACTGCTATCTTTGACCTGGGTTTTGTAGGTTGAGATTTTGAAGTCACAGAAGCAAACTGATCTGAGACAGTATTTTGCGAATTTTTAATATTTGCAGTTCTAACTTTACGTGTAGATTTGATTGTTGATATTGACTTGATGTCGTTTGAAGAGATCAATGAACTTGAGGACGATTTTTGAATGGATTTAATTGACGGAATCTGGCTAGTATTTGCACTTGGTCTGTTATTAATGGATGGTTTTGAACTCGATAGAATTCTTGCTCCCCTTGAGTATATTGGAACTTTGCTGGTTGATGCAGATGATATACAGGAAACTTCAGATATCTGACTTTCAACAGAACCTTCCCTGAAAAATAGTAAATTATAAAACTATCAAACGTTAAATACATAAGATTAAAGAATCACTTTATTCAGACCATAAACACATAAATTCCAGGTGTGAGATAATTACTGGTCTAGGGTCGCTGCAGAGTCCCCGATACTATAATAGTTGGACAAGGTTTTCAGCGAGTGATGCCTAAAAACATGAAAAGGCAGTTTACAAAAGAGATGACTTTTAAAGGAATGAAGCGCTAATATTTGCGACCTAGAAATTGGCACAAATGGGTAGCAACGCATATAATATAATATGAATGTATAAACTTATTTATATTACATGTAAATCATTTCCATTTTTACTCTAATTTTAAATCAGTTATGTTTGTCGAAATATGTGAGATGTCGCAATCCAATGACAATCTCTAGTGTCTTGTTATTCCAGTCTACATCGTTAGTTTTTATTGCACATGCTCTCCAGATAGGAAAATGGCATCACTGTTAACATGACTTGTGGAAAATGTAGAGCCTAGTTCTACAAGTGCCTTGTTACAAATGGCGCTGAATCACATTCTTGTACACAATTCATGTAATAATAATAACTAGATTTGCTCGCACGGCTGAAGGCTTTCACCATTCCTAGACATTACACAGTCGCCGAATACAAGACAAATACTACCCCCCCCCCCCCCCCAAATGCATACATTTACATACCCAAGATATTCAGTTGTTATTCACATGCGCATTACGATTGAAGGAAAGTGAAAAATAAAGTTGAACAATTCACAAAATAATCTTAGATGTCTTGAATTGGTTGGACATGTATCTCAAATCAACAGTTATTTAATCTGCTATATCTCCGGCTATACAAGAATATAACTTTTTCGAAGATCTGTTGGGAATTGCCTGAATTATGGCTTACAGTTTAACAGATCTCATGAAATGGGAAAAGAAAACAAAAAGATAGGTTTTGCGAAAGGTGCAAAAAGTAATTCACATTTATTTATGCTATCACAGCCTGCAGCAATCTGAACAGCTCATGTTATCCTTCAATAGCGAAAGAAAGCATCTGAGTTATAAACAGCTGCATAGGAGCGCTTAATTATTTTCACTGGTATTAAGTGATGACGTCATGTAGACCAAAAACTGGTCACTGATTTAAAGTAAATTGGATGTAAACTTTAGCTTCTATATTGTCCAGAAGGTTTTTGGAAGTGATCAAGGGCCATATCTCTGGCAGAAATTATCGGAAATTGCTGAAAATCCATGGGCTTCTTTGTTGCATGGCCTTAAAAACTGTGTATAAATTTGGAGTTAATGGGATATTAACTTTGGCCTCTAGAGCGTCCACAAGATTTTTTGAAGTGATCAAGGCCTATAACTCTGATAGTAATTATAAGAAATTGCTGAAACTCAAAAGGCTTCCTCATCTTCATCTCATGACCTTAAACACTGTGTATAAATGTAAAGTCAATTGGATATTAACCTCTAGAGCATCCACAAGCAATTGTGGACGACGGACGGGGACCACGACAATATACGACCATAATTTAATGTGAAACTTTCAATCGATAGAAACAGGAAACACAAACCAAATACGGACGATTTGATGGGATCACTTTTGACTAAGTCAAAATGATGCATTTGGTATTTAGATAGGTTGATTCAAAAACGATGGTTTTTTGATATTGTATTTTATTAATTATTTCATATTTCAATGTGGGCGTATAAAAATAGATCACTTTTCAAATTTTTTTTTCATCAAAGGCTCGGAATAGCCATACATAGCATGTGACTTCGCAGAAGTTACGGTCATCCATCACCCTTATAGTATGGTAAGCCAACTTATTGTATGCCAGTTTGATTTTGACAAAAGAAAGGTGCAATGTGAACTAATTTGCATGCTTGTTTGATTTCGTGTTCTATATTAAAGGTTAAGATGCAAAGGACAATTGCTGAAGAAGAAAATACATTCTGCAAGTGACAAATGAGAAGATGACAGAGTTAAATGACAAAAGGCAGATGTCGAAAGTTCAATGTGAAGGCGAAAATGATAAATAAATGTTGTAGTGCTGTAAGCAACAGGAGTTGTCTCTCTTATACCCTCTCATGTCCTTGTCTGCCATATTTTAAGAACGGTAAACATGTTTTGTAAGACGTCATAAAATATACCATCTTTATCCGTTGGGTGTTGTTGCTTTAAGTTTATGTGTAATGCTGCAGACTGCCGTGGTGGCTTAGAGTGTTTTGCCGTACCTACGAACTCCAGGAAGTTCTCTTTGTTAATGAAACAATAAATAAAAATCCAAGTCTGAGCAGTCCTATACATCGTCATTTTGACATAAGCGAATACACCCAGCGTTTTACAATCTTAAAGGGTCAATCCCGATAATGTTTTTGAGAATAAAACTGCTTAATTGTGTTAAAATCCCTTAAAATCCCCTACCTTAGGGCCGAGCAACTAACAAAATATATGTGATACATTTTCAAACAATTTTAACCCGCCAGTCTTTTTCTGGAAATAGAGTCCGGTGTCCCCAGCTGTATTATGCGGTGATTGGATAAAACCAGACCTTTTTTTTTATAAAAAGAACGTGTCGGTGAAATTTACTTTTTGTTTTCATGTACAGCACATGGACCATTCACCGTGTAGACCTCTAAAGGAACGGGAATCGATTATCGGGTCACCCAACGAAAGAATTGACCCGAAAACTTAAAAGGGTTACGTGTCCGGATAATCTGTTTTAACGCTCACATCCAAACGACTCAATATTTTAAGCTGAAATTTTGAGTCAGGGTATATACACCATTCTTCTATATGTACTCGGACTTTTATTTTTGAGACTGTTCAGTTCGGGACTGTCCCTTTAAGACAAGATGGCTAATAACTGTGCTCCAAAACAATGGACACTAACCAAACATGAAACTATCACATCATTTGAAGCCTGGCGACAAAACTTACAGTACACTTTATCTCTAGATCCAAATTTTGCCGCATATCCCATCGATGGTGTAACGTGGGGCAAAGAGTCTAATAATACTCTATTGCGGGGCTTTCGTGATGATGGTCGTGATCTCCCAGAGAATAACCCACCTCGAGTTGATGCTCGGACAGATTGCTAATTTTTGTCCTATTATTTCCCGTAATACAATTAAAACTCGACTTCCGTATCTGCTATTTGGCAAGCCATTCGCCTACATTATGGGCTCCAATCAACAGGCAGTCATTTCCTGGACTTCAACCATCTATTAAACTCCAACCAGATGAGAGACCTGAGGACCTTTTCCAACGATTAATGTCGTTTATTGAAGACAACCTACTTAAAGGTAATGGCCACATTTCTCACCATGGTGAAGTTCCAACAGTCGACGAAGAATTAACACCGTCGTTAGAGAATATAGTTGTACCAACTTGGCTTCAACGTATACATTCTGACTTACTACAGTTGGTGGAGCAACGATATGGTACAGAGTTGCGCTCTCGTACACTAGCATCTCTTAAACCTGAGATCTCTTTAGCTCTTGACTCGCTGATGGATGAAGTACATGCCTCAGTCGACGCTAAGGTGTTACGGTCAGCTACTAGCCAATTCCTTCGAAGGCGATATACCTCAGACCCTGCTAAGAGTGACGGATTTAAACCTAGATCATGCCCTCTCTGCACTCAAGCCAATCGCCCAAAGACTCAACATTACCTTAGTACCTGCCCTTTATTACCTGCAGATGACCAAAAATTTCTCAATCGTGCTCATCAGACCACTTGCCTGGATGATTATGATCTCGACTTGATTTAAAAAGTATTTATTCAGAATTCTTATATACAGTCATAGAAGAAATAGTATGAATAGTTTGGATACAGTAACAAGCAACTAAATGCTTATATAAAACTGCTTCCAGAATAGGGTGACATGAATATAATTTTAATGATCAGCTGGAAATGTAATACACTAAGAATGATTATCAATAGCAGGGTTTTAATTAATGGTGATATGGAAAATGGGTGTAGGAATAGAAAATAAAAGAATAGAAAATAGGAAAAGGGATGGGGGATCAAGTACTGGTTAGGAGACGAAAGTTTGCGACGCAATGCCAAGGGGAAGGGAGGGGGAGGGGGAGATAGGGGACACGCACTAACCTAGTATATTTTATTTGAAGTTTTATACACATATCTCGCGCATGACTTGGTTACTGAGGCTTGGATAGGGAGATTTGTATTTAATGAGACAACTAGTAGGCGTTGTTTGCAAAAAATAATTTGGAGGATACTTTAAATAGTCGCTTGAAAAGAATGCTTGAAAGACATTATTTCGGAGGATTGAAGCGTTTAGTCAAAGTTATATATTGGTGAACGACTGAGAGTAAACAGATATTTTTATTTTTGGAAAGACTGTCAATTCCAAATAAAAGTGAGTTAATATTCTTGTAATAGTCGTCCAAGGTATCGATAGTGGATCTGCGTTGTTCTATGAAAAGGCTACAATGAAAGAAGAAGTGTTCACTAGATTCACATTTGTATCCACACAGACATGATGGGTCATCAGATATATGCATGAGGTATTTATGATAATTTAAGTCAGATTTCGAATTGCGTAATTTGGAGTGAATAATCTGAAAAGTCCTATCACCGAAATTAAAGAGATCGTTGTATTTAGGTTTACCGTATGCTTGTCTAATTTGAAATTTGAATGAAGAGATCGAGTCAGAGTTTTTGATGTTTTCGTCGAGACGATTCCATTCCAGTACTGACGATGGAAAAAACTAATTTTTATAAAGGTTTGATTTACAGCTAATACTCATTAGATTATTGGAGTTTCTGAGTTGATATGGTTGACTGGACGCTATAGATAGTGGGATTAAATCCAATAGGAAAGACGGTGTTTGTATGTTGATAATTTTGAAAAATAAAACCATTTTATGTTCGTAACGTCTTTTTAAAAGGCTGGAAAATCCAGATTCGGTATATAGTAAATTGTGCGAAGTGCCGCGAGGAAGGCCTGTAATGGTTCGAATTGCGTCTAATTGTAGTAGTTCTAAATGGTCACTTTTTTCTTTAGTACAGTTATTCCAGACACAATCAGCGTAGTCGAAAAGCGGTAGGATAAAAGATTTGTAAATAATTTCAAGAGTTTTACGTTTTAGTCGATATTTTAATGAACGAAAGCAGTTTATGGTTTTACTAAATTTAGTTATCATGTGGTTAAAGTGGGTATCCCAAGAACAGGAGTTATTGAAATAGACGCCAAGGTGTTTATGGGTGTTACTATCAGTAAGTTGGACATTGTTGAAATTCAGTTTAAGGGAAGTGGGGGAGAGTTTTCTAGAGAAGGTAAGGCTAGTAGTTTTGGAAGGATTAAGAGTTACTTTCCATTTTAATGACCATTTGTAAATCTTTTCGAGGTCCGCATTTAATTTATTTTGAGCAGAGCATTGGTGATCTATTATTAAAAATATAGAGGTATCGTCAGCAAACAGGCGTATATTAGATGAAATATTATTTGTTAAGTCATTAATATAAAGGAGAAATAAAAGTGGGCCAATTATCGAGCCTTGCGGAACGCCGGCAGAAATATTTCTTGAAAGAGATTGTTGACCATTTAGGACAACACGTTGTTCACGATCTTGTAAATAATTGGTAATTAATTTGTGAGTGCCATGACGGATACCATAGTTGAACAGTTTATGTAGTAAGCCGCGGTGCCAAACTCTATCAAAAGCTTTACTAATATCGAAAAAGACAGATTTCACTTCATGTCCATTATCGAGAGCCTTACAAATATAATTGTACATTTCTAGAAGTTGATAGGTAGCTGAATTGTTTGACAGAAACCCTGATTGATGGGGAGTAATGATTTTATGACGAATGATGAAATTATAAATATGATTATAGATGATCCTTTCAAACACTTTACCTAGAGAACTGAGGAGAGAAATGGGTCTGTAGTTTGTGCAGTTGTGGGCACATCCTTTCTTAAAGATGGGAACAACATTCGCAGATTTCCAGCAATTTGGAAAAATACAACTATCAACTAGTATGGTAAAAGGCGGCTGAGTGGAGTTGCTAGGGGTTTATGGAGTAATTTTAAAACAAAGTTGTTTACATTGTCATGTCCACATGATTTTTTAGGAGTTAAAGAAGAAAGGATATCTTGTACTAATTGGGGGGAGATTTCTATATTAGAGAAGGGTAAGTCGGGCAGATCGTCTTCGCCTGCATCTAGAGTTTCCTGTGAGACAAAAAAATCGTTTAGGACGTTAGCTTTGTCAATGTTTTCAAAGTATATCTTATCATTATATTTAAGAGGTGGAACTTCCTGGCCTGAACAGCCTTTCTTTAAAGAGATTTGTTTAACCAAAGACCACCATCGAGATTCACTGAAGTCGTTATTGTTAATTTTAGAGTCTATCTTTGAAAAGTGAAAGGATTTAGATTTTCTTATTTCGGAAATAACAAGGTTGCGAGATTTTCTGAAATTCTACCAGTCTCTCTGTAGATTAGTCTTTTTAGCTTTTTTATGGAGTCTATTTCGTTTACGAATAAGAAGTCTAATTTTTCCATTCATCCATTTAGGGTCATTTTGCCTGATTGTAACGGTTTTATTTGGTATGAAATGCCGAAGTTCTGAAAAAATTGCTTTGGATATATTATCTGCAAGTGTATGAGGATCTTGGTATAGCTGAAAAAGGTCGTCCCAATTATAATTAGAAAATTGATTTGTAAGATCAGACGCATTTAGTTTCGAATAAGACCAAACAGTTCTTTGAAAGCAGTGAGTTTTTGGATTAGTGAAGTTTAGAAATAAAGCGATATGGCTATGATCACTGATGCCCGAATCAGAAACGCTTACATTTTTTACGAAGTCGGGGCAACTAGTTATGGCCAAGTCTAAGAGAGATCGAGAAGATGGAGTAATGCGGGTCGGTTCATTTATCAGTTGATGAAAATCAAATAAGCCAATTATATCATGGATTTTACTATTAAAAGAGGTTAATAAATCGACATTAAAATCACCTAAAATAACAACGTGGGAATTACTAAGATTACAAACAGTTGCAAAACTATCTTCAATTAACGTCCAATAATCAATTTTACTTGAAGGCGGTCTGTAAAAGGATCCTATCAGAATATTTTTAGAATTAAACTGGACTTCTACCCATACAGCTTCTAAGTTTCTTATAATCAAATCAGGGCGTGGTTTAAAGTAAAGGTTATTTTTAACGTATATAGCAACCCCACCACCCCTACCATCTAAACGATTTAATAAAATGGGAGGATGATAACTATTAATGTATAAATCAGATAGAGAAATGGAATCGTCAAGCCAGGTTTCAGAAAACGTTAATACGTCATACTTATTTAGTTCTACAGTAATTTGGTCGATTTTATTTCGTATGCTTCTCGTATTTAGATGCAAAACAGATAGGTTTGGGGGTCCAGGGTTTGGATTAATATCACCACATATCAATAAAAGTAAAGTTATTAAAATTAGACTTAGTACATAACTTTTTGATTTGAAAGAGATATGTATAATTGGTGTAGTAATACATCTACCAACCCTATGCGAACAACAGTACCTGTACAAAGTAATCATAGTTTTAGGTTTACGGAAATTTGATAATAGCTGTTGGGAAGCAAAGGGAAGGTATTAAATTAAAAGACAGAGATTGGTGCGTGTTTTTCTTGGCATGGCGTCGCGTGAAGGTCATATATGGGAAAGGGGGAATTACTGTGATAATAAGGATACAAATTAAACAAAGAGCAGAAAAACCTAACATATTTACAAAGTATACACATAGAACTAACAAACCTTACATATCTACAAAATATATACAGTTAGATTTGGTATTGAACGTTAAGTACGTTCCTCGTAAGTGATATCATCATGCAAGTGACATGTTAAGTATCATTGATGTATATTAGAGAAAAAACAACAAAAAACAATAATATATATTACTGTGAAAGGGGGGAATATATCTGGATTCTCAGGTACAAGCCAGAGAACACAGAGAGAGAGAGAGAGAGAGAGAATGAATGAATGAAATGGGGTTTAACGTCCTACGCTTAAGCACCGTACCTGGGCTAATTGAAGACGGGCATACGCCACAGTGTGCAATGAGGGAAATTTTGCCCGGGCAGCGGCGCTACGGCCTACTCTTATATCGAATTCCAACTGCCAAGGGATCTTTTACGTGCACTCCAATTTGTACACGGGACCTCGGTTTTTCGTCCCATCCGAACGACTAGGAAGCTGTCCTTGTCAGGCCCTCCTTCTGCATCACTGACAAGGGGAAATCACGCCGGAAAATCGAGATGAACTTTCTCGGCCAATGCAGGGATCGAACACTCAACCTCCAGGCTAGTGTGGTAGGGTGATTTTAATTAGTTTATGGGTATTTAATATGATCACAATACTAATGTAATTTTAAGTAATATGTCACACGTCAATGCATCTTTAAACTATCCTGTTCTGTACACTCTTCTTAGGTAACCAGTGACTGAGTGAGTTCAAACTCATCATCTACTCACTGGGATGCAATTTTCACCTTTGACCCAAAGGTTTCTTGGATTTGTGTCTCCTATCTCCTTGGTCACTCTTAAATAGAATTTAGTAGAGTAAGGTTGTATGTTTCTTCCAACCTTTATGTCAGTTTTATACTAAGAGTCAGTATTAGTAGTGTCGATTGTTATTTTCATCAATCGTGTGTATTGGCGGAATCATTTGTCTACAGATTTATTGTTTACAGTTTAAAGACAGAGCGTATAAAGGTACTTCACCTAATTGCAGTCTCTGGCTACTTCATTCAAAACCCCTTCATGGGGTTTTTGTTACCATTTAGTAATAAACTGCTGTTTCTGTTGAACCCTTGGTGTGGTTATTTTCCTCAAATTTGACCCCCTACCACACTAGCGAGAGAGAGAGAGAGAGAGAGAGAGAGAGTCAAGTCATAACTAATCACAACAAATTGCATTTTAAAAACTAAAGTAAGAGATATAACTTAGTCTGGCATCTCATAAGTAGATGGAAGTTCTATATATGGGGTAAGGTTTATAAATATATCAAGGTTAAGTTCAATATGGTTAAACTTTAATTATTGGTAAAACAACACAACAGGGAGAAGAAGATCTGCTTCTTAAGACTAATTAGTTGAGCGCTAACGTCCTACCAGCGTAGACTGGTATTCTTGCGGTTGATTAACGAAAACTCACTCGGGATCGACAGGTCATATAAAGTGTGATTATCGCATCACAACAATTTGAATTTGTTTACCAAATATATACAGAGACATTCAATTAAGTAAGACGTCGGAAATATTAACGTAAGAATTACACGCTTAAATGAGTTTCAACTAAACATTCACAGGGAAGTCATCGTTATTTAGGGATTATACATATGACGTTCAGTCGATGTTTAAACGGTGAGTTAAAAAAGCTCACCACTTTCACGCAGTCGATGTAATAATAAACACTGTAACTTAAACCGGGAAAAGGACGTACACACAGTAGTACTGTTTTATTAACTTAAAGTCACATTCTTTTACTTTTTACCCTGACCTAATTGTTAAGACTACTAACATATTGGAAAAAAAGAATCCAGATTGCCATATTAAGATTAATAAAGGTTTAATTAGTATAATTTTAATTAAAATAAATAGAAATTGTATAATAATTATGATGTGTATAGACTAAGGTTGATGACTTAGTTTACCATGTACAAAAGGATATTCCTTTAAGTAAGATGCTAGAGATTATAATAAGCATAAAAATTGCACCCTTAAGTAGATTATCATCTAACATTTCACAGGGAAAACATCCAATTAATGCTTGTAATTTAAGGTTAATTACATGTGTACCAACTTAATTTTGTATGATTAGACTCTGAGGTGAAGAAGCTATATCTTTGCTACATAATGTAATTTATTTAGAATTTCATGGAGAACTCAATAAGAAGCCGAAAAAACGAAAGTGTTATAGCTCCTTCAAAAGTCTAGCAGAAAGTACATGTTCAATTCGGAGAGTTGACAAAGATCACAATTTACACAGGGTCTATGCAATAATAAGTACTGTTAATTAAACGGTGAAAAGAACGTGATTACAATAGTACTGATTTATTAACTATAGGTCCCATTCCTCTTTTTTTTTATCCCGACCTTATTGTTAGACTACTACTAATATATTGGGGAAAAAAAGAATCAGGATTGTTAGTTGAAGACCAAATAAGGTTTGTAGTGTATAAGTTTAATTTATAGTGATTGGACAGATTATTATGTACATCTATTTTATATGTATAAATAAATATTACACGAAGTTTAATATATTTTAATGATTCGACCGTGATTGATCTATAGAGAATTAGCACTCGAACACTATATTATCTTGTGTTAGAGTTTCAGAATCATCTCGTTAACATTACTTCTATAATAAACGAGAATAAAGGATACTTTTCTTTTGGGGATTATTAACAGGATATCAATAATTGTAAGAAAGACAAGGGGACTATAATCAGCAGAACACAAATATATATAGCATAATCATTACAGCAATTGAAGATTAAATGTTTTTTTTATTTAAAAATTATCTTTATTTGTAGATCTCTAATGAAGACATCGCTGACGTTATGCTGTTAACTTCGCTAGTTGATTGTCTAAGCTGGGATATAGCTCAATTTTGTGACATATAAGGCCACTGTGACCTTCGGCTTTGATTTTCCCGTTAGTGAACCACGCCCTTTTTACAAGTGGGTGATTTTGAACTTCGGTTAACTTTTTGACGTTTTCACGAGTCATATCTTCGCATATCGATACACCGGAATTTTTCAATTTTTTTCTTTGGGTTAGAACATGCTGGCGTTCTTCTCTCTTTAGGAAGCGCACAATAATTCCACGTGGGCGTTCGGCTATTTGATTATTCGATCCTTCTTCATTAACTTGACCAGGAGTTGCCTTTTTCCCAACACGGTGGGCCACATCAATACAAATATCCTTGGTGATATTTAATTTGTCTCTGAGAAGATTTTTGACACTTTGTAGGCAGTTATCGTTTTCCTGATTTTCTGGGATACCAAACACACGAAGATGAGCCTTCCTCGTATATTGCTCTAGATTATTCAGTTTATTTTTAAGAGATTCATTTTCTGTATATGATTTGCACAGAGATGATTCGATACGTTCAAAACGTTCGTGGAAGCCATCAACATCAGACCCTATGTTGTTATTTGTAAGTTCGATTTCAGTTAGACGATCTTCAATTTTTAATAGTCTGTCATTAATTAATTTGTTTAGTTTTTTTTCTAACAGATCAACAGCGGCTTTTACTGCTTCATTTACGATAGAATTTAAAGATTCTTTATCAAATAAACTACTTGTCATACCTTCACTACTTGTTTCCATCGAAATTGGAGTTGAAGTTGTTTCCAACGACATTGTTGTGATAACTTGGTAATTAAGATCTCGTCTCGGGGATTAGAACTCACTGAGCTTTACTTAGGAAACAATGGCTTGACTTGACTAAATTGTTGATACACGTAATATATATTTATTTTCAGCAAATTACATCCTTTGAATTATAAGTAATGATACTTGGGTTACTTCATTCTGTTCACTGTGCTTATAACTTCATTATTATATACTTTATAGTTTATCACGACACTGTGCAATGAAGATATTCACAAATTATTTGGAGATACACACAACCCTGCCTGTACCAGCCGCCATCTCGACTTAACCAATAGTTTACCTACACACCCGGAAGATGTTGATACATCTACAACCCAGTGTGTTTCTGCGTGTCGTGTTAGTACCAAACAGTCCCCTCATTTGAAAGCTTTTTATAAACACCATCCTGTGCAGCTTACCTTAGATACAGGTGCTGAAACTAATATGACCAGGGCCGATGTTGCCAAGTATATCGGAGTTACTATATTGCCCAGTTCTCAACGAGCCCTTCAGGCCCACGGTATCACACCTTTAGCTGTGATTGGTGAAAGACATCTCACCCTTTCAAGGAACTCCGTAGATTTATCCCTAGATACTCTTGTTGTGGAAGACTTGGACGTCGACGTATTAGCTGGTACACCATTCATGACTGTAAACGATGTATCTGTTCGTCTAGCCAAACATCAAGTTACTATCAAAGATTGCGATGTTATTGTATATGGGTCATCAAGCACAACGTCTTAGTACCATTCCATCCGGCGTACACAAGCTTCTGTGATTCGCTCTCCAGCTTCAGCGACAATCATTTGGCCTGATGATTATATGGAAGTTTCTGCCCCACCTGACTATCATCCTGACTGTATTTTGGCTATCGAAGCTCGTTCGGATTGCCCAAGCTCACATAGTTTAAAAGTCTCCCAGATGTGGCCACAGCCCTCCATCCTAGAGTCTATTGCTGGTAAGGTGAGAATACCGAATACCACACATCAACCCAGAACAATCCAACGCCATGAACACTTCTGTCAGGTACGACTGGTGACTGATTTCCCCATAAATGCTGATCACTGCGATACTCCAGCACCAAGTTCTGTTCCACCTAAACTTGGCCCAGGCTTATTCTGATAAAGTAGCTCTCGATCCCGATCTTATATTATCGTCAACAACTAGAGAAGCCTTCCAAAACTTACTCCAGCAGTATGATACTGTATTCCGGACATATCTAGTTACAACGGTGCGGTTGGTCCCTTTCAAGCCACTGTCAACATGGGTCCAGTTCAGCCTCCACAACGTAAAGGTCGCGTACCACAATACTCAAAGGAAAAGCTTGTTGAACTTCAAACACGTTTTGATGAATTAGAATCAGCAGGCGTATTAAAAGGTCCAGAAGATATCAACATCACTGCAGAGTACCTTAATCCATCCTTCCTAGTTAAGAAACCATTTGGAGGTTTCCGCTTAGTCACTGCTTTCGCTGATGTTGGAAGATATAGTAAGCCACAACCTTCACTTTTACCTGATGTTGATTGTATCTTACGTACCATTGCTTGTTGGCAGTACATTATTGTTTCGGATCTGACAAGTGCCTTCTACCAGATTCCTTTGTCCAGAGAATCCATGAAATATTGTGGTGTAGCGACGCCCTTTCGTGGGGTACGCGTTTACACACGCTCTGTCATGGGTATGCCCGGTTCGGAAACTGCCCTTAAAGTTTTGGGTGACCAGCTACAGGCCGGCACAGTGGCTAAACTCGCCGATGATCTGTATGTAGGAGGTAATTCACCAGAGGAGCTTTTGACTAATTTTACGAAGACATTGAATGCATTACGCACATGTAACCTCAAGTTATCGCCGTTGAAAACCGTAATTTGCCCAAAAAGCACTACTATTTTGGGTTGGATATGGTCGCAAGGTTCCATCCATGCAAACCCGCATCGTATATCTGCTCTTTCAACATACTCCCCACCAGACACCGTTCGTGGTCTCCGATCATTTATAGGAGCCTATACGGTTTTAGCACGTGCCTTACCTCACTGTTCCGACTTGATAAATCCATGGGATATGGCCATTGCTGGACAACAATCTAAAGACAAGGTCAACTGGACGGATGAGTTTAATCATCACTTCTCTCATGCCAAGAAATCTCTCATCACCAATACCACCATACACCTACCAAGACCATCAGACCTATTGTGGATAGTGACCGATGGTTCAGTTACAAGGTATGGCGTTGGAGCAACACTTTATGTTAGCCGCAACAATAAAATATCCCTTGCAGGATTCTTTATCTCCAAACTACGTCAACATAAGGTTACTTGGTTACCATGTGAAATCGAAGCATTGTGTATTGCTGCAGCCATTAAACACTTTAGCCCATTCATAATACAGTCTCGCCACCAGACCAGTGTTCTGACAGACAGTAAACCCTGTGTCCAGGCTATATCCAAGCTTTGCCGTGGCGAATTTTCCTCCAGTCCTCGCGTTACTTCTTTTTTGTCAATAGTAAGCAGATATCAGATAAGTGGCCGTCATTTAGCAGGCCAAGCAAATATCCCATCTGATTTTGCAAGTCGTAATGCTCAAGATTGTCATGAACCGCATTGTCAGATTTGTACCTTTATCACTCAATTAGAAGACTCTGTAGTCCGGTCACTTTCTGTTCAGGATATTATGAATGGTACTCTCCGACTTCCCTTCACCAGCAAATCAGCTTGGATTACTACTCAGTCAGAATGCCCGGATTTGAGACGCGTCCATGCCCACCTGAAGCAAGGCACCCGACCATCTCGTAAACTTACCAATCTTAAAGATGTCAAGCGTTATCTCAACATACTTACTATAGCCCGAGATGGCCTTCTAGTAATTCAACACCACGAACCCTTACTCCCAACTTCAGAATTGATTGTCATCCCAAGAGCCATGTTGGATGGCCTATTAACAGCCCTCCATATTAATAGTCGAGGAGGCTGACTGCTTAGCGGGAAAAAATTCCCACTAAAATTATTCCTGATTTTTCTGAAACTGTAGGATGGGTAGTCTTCCAGAAAAATTCCCCCCATTAATCGGCCTTGGGTGAAAAAAATTTACAGCCATTTTAGGTTTGGTATGTATACTCGCCTTCATAAACAATGTATACATTGTCAACATTATAAATGCAACATTATTTAACAGATGGACACAATGTGATTTATGATAAAGTTGACACACAGAAGTATAATCTAGTTCCGTAAAGTTAGCTATATGCTATGCATATTACTTATAATTGCATGCTATATATATTCAAATTCAGCTATTTAAATAAAGGGAGGTAATAATACTCCACAATATTTGGACAATGTATTATGGTACATTTCCAAAAAATTATACAATAGGGATATAAACTCACTAATAGTATGCTAAATAACAAGACATGTGCTTCTATTAAGTTATAAATTTAAACATCATATATGGCAGATAGCAATATTATTATTAACTTAGAAAGAATCTGTCAACATGCTATTCATACAGTGATCAAATATCAAGTCCCTCACTATATATACATGTAACTACAGTGACCTATATCCAAAATTATAGCTGTTATTAGTCTCGAGTCTCGACTATTTAGTCGTCTACAGACTATAAATAAAAAAATACTAACAAAATGAAACTAGCTTTGCCACATTACCAACGCCTCCGTTTAAATGCTGCTGATTATAGAATATCTGAGAAAAACTTGGATTCACTGGTACTGGTAATAGTATTTGCTTCAACTGTGTCACTTATACCTTTCAAACGATCAGTATGGATGTGTAGAGTTACTGTAACATCTGTCATCTTGTACGGACCTTTCCAGCGAAACTTAATTTTTCTAGGAATAGTGGTTCTTGCTACAGGTGTAAACATGAACAACCAATCACCCTTGTTAAACTTATTTTAGTAGAATTCAAATCATCGATTTGTCTTTGGTGAGTTGCTTGCTTCTTCTGTTTATCAAATTTGTAACCTGTCTGAAATTTTGTCAGGACTGCGATTTGCTTCATAAGTATGTAGCTTATCCTGTGTCTCTGGTGAGCTTATGGCATGCTCCTTTATTTGTACCTTTCCTCTTTGCTTTATTTCGCTTACACCTTCCAATGTGTCTGACAAAAGCACTATCCGTTTTGGATTTTTGTTCTAGCTGTGGTTCATTCTGTTTGTCTTTCCTTTTAGGTGGACATTTAACAACAGAAATGTGACCCATTCTCTTGCTTTTCTGACATTTACTGGGTGGTTTAGGTTTTCCTTTGACATCCAGTCGTTTCAGTAATTCATTTACTGTTTTGGTCTGTTTCAATACATGATCCTTTAAATCCTGTAGATCATCAGATTTAGGTATCTCCCGAACTGATCTGGCATACTTTTAGCTGTTTCTCTTGATGTCCATGGCGCATTGATATGACTCGAATTAAATGGCTACTTGAACAGCATCTTTTAAACCCTCTGGCCTTGTTTGTTGACCTACACATACCAGAGTCTTGTAGAGAATTGAGAAATACGTCCCTTGCGAGAATATCCTGTAGATCTGGTTCAGCAGTAGGGTATGCGAGGATAACGAGTCGTCTTATTGACTGGCCTAAATCTGTTACCTTTTCATTAATCCTTCTACGCCTATTCTTTAGTTCACATACATCTCTGTCTGATTCCTAGGTTAAAGTCTTCTTTCCAAAGCTTTCATCAAACTAGTATAGTTGTATCGGAAGAGAACTCAGTACTTGCTGAGCTGGACTCATCAAACCTCCAGCTAAATGTAACCCTCTTTCGACTCTAGTCCAGCCATTAATGATATTACAAGTTTCAAAATGAGCTTTATAATCCATTAATGGTGTGCGTCCATCATATTTTTCCGCCGGCAATACTGGCTTTCTGTAAGTCTGTCTTTGCTGTTGTAGCTGTAATGGAGCTCTGGACTGTTGAAATCTATGCGAGGTATAGATTAATTTGGAGGAATAAATTGGATTCGAGTATTTTTTGTATTTTTATTTTGTAATTTGGCCTATGTAATCTTCCAGTGGTAGTAGGTCCATATTAGTGTCTTAGCTATTCAATAACCAGATTCCACTCTACTAGTTTTGGACCAAATTAAGGCAAATATGTGCTATTGGGCCATCTTATCTACAGAATACTCTTCGAATCGGACTCAGCACCCCTAAAAACCTATATTTTGACACCCACATGTACTACAAAATAATTATGAAAAAAATCACAAAAAGTTTTGGGCCAAATTAAGGTAAATATGCGCTATTGGGCCATCTTGTCTACAGAATACTCTTCGAATCGGACTCCGCACCCCTAAAACCTATATTTTGACACCCACATGTACTACAAAATAATTATGAAAAAAATCACAAAAATCGGATACCAAAACTGAAAATATGGTTACCATGGTAACCGTACGACAAAATTAACACCATTTCCGCATTCACCGACCCCAAAAACCTATATATCGACACCATACAAAGTACCATTGACCAATCAGGGGCTCAAAAACTGAAATTTTACAAAAGTTCGGATACCAAACCTAAAAATGGCTGTAATGTTTTTCCCCAAGACCGATTAATGGGGGGAATTTTTCTGGAAGACTACCCATCCTATAGTTTCAGAAAAATCAGGAATCATTTTAGTGGGAATTTTTTCCCACAAAATATGCCATTCTCTCCGACTATAAGCTCAGTCACCCTACAAAGAATCAACTTAAGCTAGTGGTGAAGCGGAATTTTTATGCTTTGGATGTTCTTAAACGTTACAGACAGCTTATCCTGCTTCTTCGAGAGACCACATCCTTGTATACCACTACTTGTTTAATTGAGAATGAGCGTCATACAACCCTGAGAGAAGGTCTTGCTCGTTTGTGTATGGAATTACGTCCCCTTGATGGTTCTCATGTACATATCCGCGTAGATAATAATAATAATAATAACTTTATTTAACGAGGCAACTTTTTTAGTTTGCAAACAAACTAATCTTCCATAAGTCCCTCCTAAGCTACAAAGACATATATACATGTACATGTAAGATCATTCGAAAAGCAATAGCATTTTAAAGTGAGAACTTTGGGAAGTCACTCCTACACTACAAAACATATACGTTATACAAATAGAATATAGGAAGAACACTATAATTACACGCAAAAAAAGATAGAAAAATATAAAAATAATAAGTATGTCAGCAGTTGCATATTAGTAATATGATTTCTTCAGTGCTCAATATGAATGATTTTTCAGTTTAATCTTAAAAAATTCAACATTTTACACATCTTTATATCTAAAGGTAGATTGTTCCATAAAAGACACGCTGAATAATGAAAAAGAACGTTTCATGAATTCCGTTTTGCATTTTTGAAGGAAAGGGGTTTTACTGGTCTGTGAACGGAGCAAGATATCAGTTTTGGAAACAAGAGATTTTTCAATAAAATATGAGTTTAGATAAAGTGGAGTATTAAATGTAATAATTTTGAATGATAAGACAATTTTATTATATAAAATTATCTGTGTAAGGGTAAGCCAACCGAGTTTAGCAAATAAAGAGGTGGACGGAGTTTCAATTGATGCATTTAGATAAAGTGGAGTATTAAATGTAATAATTTTGAATGATAAGACAATTTTATTATATAAAATTATCTGTGTAAGGGTAAGCCAACCGAGTTTAGCAAATAAAGAGGTGGACGGAGTTTCAATTGATGCATCAAGAATAATTCTTGATGCACTCTTTTTAATTTTAAAAGAATGTCTAATCTACTTTTGGTAGCATTCCCCCAAATAGTGGAGCAATAATCAAATATTGGTAGTATGTAACTATTATAGAACAAAATTCGTGTTTCGTAAGGTAAATGATCTTTTATCTTTTTTAGGAGAAATATTTTTGATGCAAGTTTTTTTTTAGACATACATGTATCTGCTATTTGTGCTTCCCAATTAAGGTCTTGGTCAATTTGAAGTCCAAGCAATTTTGCGGTAGTAACCGTTTCAATTTTCTCACCTTGGAGTGATAAAGTTAGAGTTTTCTGATTTCTTTTGTGTTTTGATGAAATCAGCATTGATTTTGTTTTCGAAGGATTGATTATCATCCCATTGTTTTCACACCATTTAGCAACCAAATACAGATCATTTTAGAGATTATTAGCGACAGTTAAAATATTATTGTGTCTTAAATATTATTAAGGTCTTGGTCAATTTGAAGTCCAACCAATTTTGCGGTAGTAACCGTTTCAATTTTTTCACCTTGGAGTGATAAAGTTAGAGTTTTCTGATTTCTTTTGTGTTTTGATGAAATCAGCATTGATTTTGTTTTCGAAGGATTGATTATCATCCCATTGTTTTCACACCATTTAGCAACCAAATACAGATCATTTTAGAGATTATTAGCGATGGTTAAAATATTATTGTGTGAACAATGCAGGGTACTGTCATCAGCAAACAAATCTATCTGACTTGATTCAAAATTGAGTGGGAGATCATTTATAAAAATCAGGAATAGGAGAGGACCCAGGATCGACCCTTGTGGAACCCCACATTTGACTGTAGTAATTGAGGAGGTAATTGATCCTAAACATACTTTTTGCTTCCGTGAGTTAAGATATGATTCAATCAAAAGTTGTGAATTTCTATCAAATCGATAAAGATGTAGTTTTTCGATAATAAGTTTGTGATCAATGAGATCAAATGCTTTACTAAAATCAAGATACACTATACCACTCATTGCACCATTATCGATAGCATCAAGCCAATTATCTGTCATACGGATCAGTGCAGTAGCACATGAATGGTTTGATATAAATCCAGATTGGTGTCCATAAAGGACACTGAATGTTTCCAAATAGAATTGTATTTGAGTGCTTAAGTGTCTTTCGAATATTTTTGAAATTGTGGGGAAAATTGAGATTGGCCTATAATTGTTTGGACCATCTTTAGCTCTTTTCTTATGTATAGGAATGATTTTTGAAAGTTTAAGGGCACTGGGGAACATGTTTTAAGAAATACAAAGATTAATGATATATTATGTCAAACTGCTACAAATTGTATACGCAGACAATTTTAAAATTTTGGGTCCTATACCATCAATGGCTTTGTTACTATTTAGTCTCAATAAATGCTTTAATACCTCTGTGGTAGTAATACAATTAATAGAAAACTTGTTATTTGGGGGAATCTTATCATTTACGTAATCTGATATCTTTTGTTTGCTCTCTTGAGAAAGGGGTGTATAGGGGGGCTTAATGTCATCCGTTAAATTAGTAAAGTAATCATTTATCACATTGGCAACAGAATTTAGATCATTTACTGTTGTTCTGCGATTTTTCTCTTGTAGTTCCAATGACAAATATAATTGGAAAATGGTCACTAATACCATATTTAGAAACTTTAATTTCTACAATATTTTCCGGTGTGTTTGTGTATAGATGGTCAATAACAGTTGAAGAATTTTTAAAACAGCGTGTAGGGGTAGTAATTTATTGATATAATCTCTGCATATTGATTATGTTTTCCCATCGTTTTGGCACAGTGGTTGAATAATCTATATTAAAATCTCCCATTACATAAATAGATTGACCAGTATTTATGGAATTTAAACTAGTCTCAAAATCATCAAACCAAACTGCACACGAAGAAGGTGGTCTATATACAAGACATAATAAAAATGATTTTCCATATTCCGGTTTGAATTCAATCCAAATGGATTCGATATTTTGATTTTCATAATCAAATTTTCTTGAATAATTTAGATCTGAATTTACATATAAGATGAGACCTCCGCCAGTTTTGCTCAATCTATCTTTCCTGATCAAATCATAACCAAAGATATTAATAAGTTTATCGTCAATTTCAGAATGTAAAAATGTTTCAGATAAGCCCATGACATTAAAATTTTCATCATCTTGCAAAATTAAATCCCTCACTTCAACAATTTTACCGAAAAGTCTATTTATATTTAAATGACCTATTTTAAAACTTTTACATTTGGTTGAAAATAATATTGAAACAGAGGGATTATCGGTGGATTGTAATGAGTAAATAACCTGATTACTGCGGTCACTTTCATGTATGGCTGGATCATTAATTGAATGATCTTTAAAAATCATACTATTATTATCAATATTAACAGGATTATCAAAGGAAGTTTCGGTTTCACTAATAATACTATTACTTGAGTTACATTAGTGAAACAATGTAAGTTATCAATCAATGGTTCAATAGAATAATCAAATGTATTAGTGATGTTAGTCATATATTGCATACAATTATTATAATCAATTAGATCAGAATCATACGTAGATTTTCCGGCTTCAAAAACATTGCCTTTATCCTAGTACATATCTGAATCTGTACAATATTGCTGATGAAATGCTTTACAATAATTCGCTTTATGACCCTCAATATTACACCGGTAACATGTTACCTTGGTACCAATTTCGCACGTGTCTTTTGTATGACCCGAAATACCACAGAAGAAACAAGGTTTAATGGAACTATTGTTAATGTCGCGTCTTTCCTTGATACCCAGTGGGCACGCAACGTTGTTACAACGTCTTCAAAACGCTTTCTAGACGTCTTATACAGGTTGTTGTCACGACGTTATCAAAACGTCATATACAGGTTATCAAAATGTCATATTATACAGGTTGTCACAACGTTATCAAAACGTCATATTACACATGTTGTTGTCACAACGTTATCGAAACGTCATATACAGCAGTTCGAACCTTGACCATTGATTGTAAAACCAAGGTCCCCATGAGACTCCCAGGGACAATTTAGTTTAAATAGCCACAACCTCAACGTCGTCGGGTCGTTTTTTGATGGGAGAGTTATCTGCACTTAGACCACATCGCTTCAATGGTCAGCTATTTGACTTTTTTGGGAAATTTGTCCAAAAAATATCTTCCGATCGGAAAGGGATTTGGTGACCAGATAGACTGACCAAACATTTGTTCTTCATTTCTTAAAATTGTCAACCAAAAGTCATTGAACAAGGCGAATTTGTACTGCATTGATTGCGGATTAAAAAAAAATCGTCGGGTACCACTCGACGTGTGCAGCATCAGTCATTTATTTGTTTTATATTTTTCAGAAATCATAATTTCCTTTAGTGCATTAAAGTTATTGGTGTAATAAATAGGCCAACTTTCGTGGATTGGGAAAGTAAGAAGAGACGTTTGCGTCCGTCAAGTATTATAAAAAATGTACAATCGACTATAAACGATATGCCTGTCCCGCACGATTTTTACGTTTTCAATTGAAATAATAGCACAAAGCACAGAAAATGGTGATTAATGTATATACATGAATCGCCAATTTGGAAAACAACGTAAAATCGTTGTTTTTCGAAATTTGGTCAGAGAAATTACATGCAAAGCAATGGTCGCTCCTCGTAAGTTTTCCCACCTCTCTCCAACAATGCACATTGTTTTCCAAATTGGCGATTCATGTTTTGTGTAGTGTGAAGCGTTTGCTACACACATTCAGTGAATACGGGTCTAAAACGGGAATTACAATGCACTTATCTATAGAAATTGACGTATGATCTCGGGAACACTGGACTATAAACGAGATACCTCTCCCGCACGGTTTTTACATTTTCAATTGGAAGAATAATAACACAAAGCACAGAAAATGGTAACAAATGTGTATTGTGTAGTGTGGAGAGTTTGCTACACACATTCAGTGAATACGGGCCTAAAACAGGAATTGCAATGTAAATATAGAAATTGACGTATGATCTCGTTTACAGTTTTATTCGTTAAAGACGTTGATCGAGAATTACTAACACAATACAAACTAATAATACATTTTAATTAAGGCTTATTGTAAAACAACTAGAAGTTGACAAATATCCCGGTTATTTCTTCAGTAAATTATCTGGTAACACTAGCGTTTTATTTTGCCGCGGATACTCATCATGTGACTATAATGTTGCTGCGAAAGATGCCTCTGGGGCGCCATACTTGTTTTGGTTCGTGCCGAAGGTAATTCTATTATTTTAACTCCCAACTGTGTATGTGGAAACGGTATACCGTAAATATCATTTTTGTTTATAAAGAACCCGCAATAAATAGATAAAAAAAAATCCTACACGCCATAATTAAAAAAATAAGTCAAACAAATTTTAAAACCATTTATTGACATTTAATAAAATAAAACCAAGTACGAACAATCCAAACCATTAGACAAAATTCGAAGTCCTAAAAAAACGGTAAAGGCAAAATAGTGGAATCTGGCAAAATAGTGTAATATGGACTGTTCACCGTGTACAAAATACACGACAAACAGTGGTAACAGGTGTCCGGAAGAGTAAGCTTACCCTGCCTGGCGCGCCACACCCACCATAGCTGCATCCAATCTATTAGGCGAAATCTTGGTAAAATATCGTGATTGGCCAATGAACTATAGGTATACAAAATGCACGTGATGAACAGTGTTACAACGCAGTAGACCTGTATTAATCAGAGGTATAGTATACCCGTCAATTAAAAAGGTCTAGTATAATAGTAGAGAGAGACACGTTATATTTACCAATCAAGTCAATATGACGACCATAAAACTTCTTAAAGGTTTTAATAAATTTAGTTCGCTCGTATCCCCGTAGTTGAATCTTAGATGACAAATGCCTCGATCTACTTAAAAAATCAGAATAGAATGAGCAAGCTCTCGCGTAACACCTTTTAAACTTAATTACGTTGATAACTTAATTGCAAAATATCTATATTCAATACATATAAAAAAAACAATTTTAAAAGGGTCAAGATTAATTATCTTATACATATTTTATTTTAAAACACACACAATGTGTACAGTTGACCCTATCAATTTAAACATTATTGATTTTCAAAGAATACTTGGAGATATTAGGCGCCAAATTTGGAAAATTTAAATTTTGTCAAAACCTTTTTTTTATTAATGAATATTTTTTTTATGGCATTTTACCAAGGGTTAAAGGGTCGTCTGATTTGAGCAAACATATGAACATTTTTTGTCTCGAAAATTTTTTCTTGTCGCCTATAATGGCACTCATTCAGTTTATTGGTTCTAGGTCAATAGTTATTTATTTCCCGATTTAAATAAAACAAAGTTCCCATGCTCAATGGTGAAAATTCGCATTTTTTTATTACCCGTAAAGAGTTCTGTCTGTAACGGATATTACACATTTTTGAATGCTCGATTTGGTTGATTCTTGTATAGAAATTGTAGTATGATCTCGGGAACACTGGACTATAAACGAGATACCTCTCCCGCGCGGTTTTTACATTTTCACTTGAAAAAATAATAACACAAAGCACAGAAAATGGTGATAAATGTATATTGTGTAGTGTGGGGCGTTTTGCAACACACATTCAGTGAATACGGGCCTAAAACAGGAATTGCAATATAAATATAGAAATTGACGTATGATCTCGTGTACAGTTGTATTGGTTAACGACGTAGATCGAGAATTACTAACACAATACAAACTAATAATACATTTTAATTAAGGCTTATAGACCAGGAGCCCAGAGGGTCTAACCTAGACGAACGAGGTACCAATATCTGACCATATAGGCATCTACATACTAACCTGGGATATACAGAAATGGGCGTCTGCCGGGGTCCAGTTCATGGGTGTGGCCTTGGCGTCCCCTAGAATGACCCCCAAAATGGGTTTAACTCATACATTCGAGGTACCGATCGAAACCAATTTTAAATGAAAGAGTACATCTCACGGAGTACTAAATGACTTATAACAGACGATTTTGGCCCTGGGATGGCCCTAACTGACACCCAAAGTATGGACCCAGGGGCATTAAAAAAGGGCTGTATTCATACATTCGAGGTACCAGTTGAAAATAATTTTAAATGAAAGTGTATATCCCATTGAGTACGAAATTGTCCATAACAGACGCTTAGGCCCCTGGGATGGCCCAGACTGACACCCCAAAGCCGAGGTTGGGTGGGGTGGGGAAAAATGAGTTATGCTCATACATTCGAGGTACCGGTCAAAACTAATTTTAAATGAAAGAGTGCATCTTACTGAGTACGAAAATGTCCATAACAGACGATTAGGCCCCTGGGATGGCCCAGACTGACACCCCAAAGCCGAGGTTGGGTGGGGTGGGGGGAAATGGGTTATACTCATACATTCGAGGTACCGGTCAAAACCAATTTTAAATGAAAGAGTACATCTCACTGAGTACGAAAATGCCCATAACAGACGATTTCAACCCTGGGTCAGCTCAGACTGACACCCTAAATATGAACCCCGGGGCTTAAAAAAGAGTTATATTCATACATTCGAGGTACCAGTTGAAATTAATTTTAAATGAAAGAGTATATCCCGCTGAGTACGAAATTGTCCAAAACAGACGATTATGTCCCTGGAATGGCTCAAACTGACACCCCAAAGCCAAGGGGCCAAACATGGGTTTAACACATATATTCTAGGTAACGGTCAAAACCAATTTTAAATGAAAGACTACGCCTCACTGAGTGAGAAATTGCTCATAGGCTTGAAAAAGAGGTTATATTCATACTTCTAAGGTACCAGTTGATATTAATTTTAAATGAAAGAGTACACCCCACTTAGCACGAAATGGTCCGTAACAGATGATTCTGGTCCCTCTCATTAGGTTTTCAAAAAGGTTCAAATGGCAAGTTTTGAAACAATTTCCCGCCTTGAATATGAATGTAGGTGCAGTATATATCGTATTTGGCTTGATTAACCATTGTAAGACTATTGGTATAATTTTTGCTCTTTAAATTATTAATAGCATTATATCGTATCTTATTATTGGATTCACACATTCTATCGAAGTCAGATCTCATGCACTCAATAAATGAGTGACGGATTTCATATAAAAAGAGTTATAATTTGGTAAACATTTAATTCTGGGTTAATAACAAAATAACACGCGTGACACTTCTGGTGTTAAAGTTTCCACTGCCTATATAAGGGTGGTTTTCGACCCCATTACGATAATTAACCAACCATTAAAAGGTCATATTTGACCAATTAGATAATTGAAGGTCCAAACCCAAAGCTACAAAGCTATCCTATCTCTGGGTATAAGTCAGACAGCTGCTGGATTCCGAAGGAAGAAGATGTAGCAATGTCTATCAGCAGACTTGCTGGAATGGAATTGAAAGAATGACTTTATTGTAATCTATGCTTGTATTTTAATATGTAACCAGTGCTTGATATATAAAATGTAAAAACGAACTGATGCTTTGTTATTCCTGGTAAGACAAATGTCTTAACTAATGAGAAGATAACCGTCCTAACCACTGAGATCGTAGTAAGAAGAAAATACACAGCATGGAAAGAGAGCTAGGCGATCGAAAGGCTGTTAAAATAGTTAAAATATGTAGTAAGAAGAGAGTGCATGGGCCATACGTAGGATGCGGCGATCGGGCTTGATGACCGGCTTTCCACGTCTGACAAATGACCCATGGTGCTACACCATCTCCATTTGTGGAAGTATTTCCGAAGTAGGCTAAAATAAAAACCAAGTACGAACAATCCAAACCAAAAGACATATTTCAAGTCATTAAAAACGTCATAGGCAAAATAGCAAATGGACTGCCCCTCGTGTACAAAATACACGACAAACAGTGGCAACAGGTGTCCGGAAGAGTAAGCTTACCCTGCCTTGTGCCCAGGCCCGTAGCCAGGGGGTGGCAACTGCCCTCCCAATACTGAGTCTTGCCCCCCCAATATCACAAGAAAATTGGCCTTTACCGCAAAATTCATGCAGATGCCCATGCTAGTTGGCCCTCCCGAAAACATCTTTGCCCCCCCAAAAAACAACTTCCTGGCTACGGGCCTGCTTGTGCCACACCCGCAATTGCTGCATTCAAACTATTAGACGAAATGTCGGTAAAATAGCGTCATTGGCCAATAAAATTTCGGTATGCAAAAGGCCTCACAATACCATCTGTGCTCTCGGTTCATAAATACACTGACTGCATCATGTTGCCACCAACATGTACAATCATTAAATGAATCATAGACATAAGAACTGCAACTGTAATGTCTTGTGAACCCACTCTTTAAAATCACCAAAAAAGAACAAAACTGTCTATAGGGCAGTCATCAAGTACCTGCAACTGAAAGGACTAACTCCAACACAGATACAGTATACAGGCTGACAATTTAGGGAATGATGCCCACATTCTTTTTAGCTTGTTCTCTATCCAACTCTTATATGTGGGCATCATCCTCCAAATTGAAGACCATGTCGGCCTGTATACTGTATCTGTAAATCCGCCACTCATTTTTTGAGTGCATGAGACATGATTTCGATAGAATGTGTGAATCCAATAATTAGTCAAAGATACAATATAATGCTATTAATAATTTAAAGAGCAAAAATTATACCAATAGTCTTACAATGGTTACTCTAGCCAAATACGATATACACTGCACCTACATTCACATTCAAGGCGAATGACGGGAAAAAAATGTTTCAAAACTTGCCAGTTTAACCTTTTTCAAACCTAGGGAGAGGAGGGGGCATATTAGGGTGTCAGTTTCCGCCGTCCCATGGACAAAACCGTCTGCTATGGGCAATTTCGTTCTCCGTGGGGTGTAGTCTTTCTTTTAAAATTTGTTTTGACCGGTACCTAGAATATATGATTTTAACCCATGTTTGCCCCCCTCGGCTTCGATGTATCAGTTTGAGCTATTCCAAGGCATAATCGTCTGTATTGGACAATTTCGTACTCAGCGGGATATACTCTTTCATTTGAAATTAATGATGTATGAATATAACCTTTTTTTAAGCCCCGGAGTTCATATTTAGGGTGTCAGTTTGGGCCGCCCCAGGGTTGAAATCGTCTGTTATGGGCAATTTCGTACTCAGTGAGATGTACTCTTTGATTTCAAATTAGTTTTGACCGGTACCTCGAATGTTTGAGTATAACTCATTTTCCTCCCACCCCACCCAATCTGGCTTTGGGGTGTCAGTCTGGGCCATCCCAGGGGCCTAATCGTCTGTTGCTGGCATTTTCGTACTCAGTGAGATGTACTCTTACATTTAAAATTAATTTCAACTGGTACCTCGAATGTATGAATATAACCCTTTTTAAGCCCAGAGGTTAATATTTAGGGTGTCAGTCTGAGCCGACCCATTGCCGAAATCGTCTGTTATGGGCATTTTCGTACTCAGTGAGATGTACACTTTCATTTAAAATTGGTTTTGACCGGTACCTCGAATGTATGAGTATAACTCATTTTCCCCCACCCCACCCAACCTCGGCTTTGGGGTGTCAGTCTGGGCCATCCCAGGGGCCTAATCGTCTGTTATGGGCATTTTCGTACTCAGTAAGATGTACTCTTTCATTTAAAATTGGTTTTGACCGGTACCTCGAATGTATGAGTATAACTCATTTTCCCCCACCCCACCCAACCTCGGCTTTGGGGTGTCAGTCTGGGCCAACCCAGGGGCCCAATCGTCTGTTATGGACAATTTCGTACTCTATGGGATATACACTTTCATTTAAAATTATTTTCAACTGGTACCTCGAATGTATGAATACAGCCCTTTTTTTAAAGCCCCTGGGTCCATACTTAGGGTGTCAGTTTGGGCCATCCCAGGGTCAAAATCGTCTGTTATGAGCAATTTAGTACTCCGCGAGATGTACTCTTTCATTTAAAATTGGTTTCGACCGGTACCTCGAATGTATGAGTTTAACCCATTTTGGGGGTCATTCTATGGGACGCCAAGGCCACACCCATGAACTGGACCCCGGCAGACGCCCATTTCTGTATATCCCAGGTTAGTATATAGATGACTTTATGGTTAGATATTGGTACCTCGTTCGTCTAGGTTCGACCCTCTGGGCTCCCGGTCTATTATTGTAAAACATCTAGAAGTTGACAAATATCCCCGTTATTTCTTCAGTAAATTATCTGGTAACACTAGCGTTTTATTTTGTCGCGGATACTGATCATGTGACTATAATGTTGCTGCGAAAGAGGCCTCTGGGGCGCCATACTTGTTTTTTTGGTTCGTGCCGAAGGTAAGTTCTATCATTTTAACTCTCAACTGTGTATGTGGAAACGGTATACCGTAAAAATATCATTTTTTTTTAAATAAAGAACCAACAATAAATAGATAAAAAAAAATCCTACACGCCATAATTAAAAGATAGGTTGCCAGGCAACGAAACATACGCCCACAGCAGCTAAATCGTCCGGGCAGTCAACAAGAGTTGTCGCATATTTTACTTTTTTCGGTAATGAAAGATTTATAATAGCCTACACTAAAATCTGATTAAAAGTAACAACTCATTATGTAATTATCAGAAAATCATTCGAATTTGTTTGGCTTTGATAAAGTTCTCCCCCGTGCTGTCCAAGTTACCAAAATTCATTGAAACTTTATAGGCTATACTTGTTCGTCTCATGACCTTCAACACTGCGTATAAGTTTAAAGTCAATCGGTTATTAACTTTAGCCTCTAGAGCATCCACAAGATTTTTTGAAGTGACTAAGGGCCATAACTCTTACAGTAATTATCAGAAAAGGAAATTACTGAAAATCAATAGGCTTCTTCATCTTATGACCTCAAACACTGTGTAAAAATTTAAGGTCAATCGGTTATTAACTTTAGCCTCTAGAACATCCACAAGATTTTTTGAAGTGATCAAGGGCCATAACTCTGACGGTAATTATCGGAAATTGCTGAAAATCAATAGGCTTCTTCAATCGGTTATTACCTTTAGCCTCTAGAGCGTCCACAAGATTTTTTAAAGAGATCAAGGGCCATAACTCTGACAGTAATTATCGGAAATCGCTGAAAATCAATAGGCTTCTTCATCTCACTCATGTAAACAATATATATTAATTTCAAAACAATCAGGTAACAAATGTAGTCTGTAGAGTGTTCACAAGAAATTGTGGACGACGGACGGACGTACGTACGGACCGGGCGACGCCAATATACGACCACATTTCAATGTGGGCGTATAAAAATAAGTCAAAAATAGAAAGGGTTTTCTCTCATTCAAAGTGTGTTATTATGAATGTGCCAAAACAATCAGGTAACAAATGTAGTCTGTAGAGTGTTCACAAGAAATTGTGGACGACGGACGGACGTACGTACGGACCGGGCGACGCCAATATACGACCACATTTCAATGTGGGCGTATAAAAATAAGTCAAAAATAGAAAGGGTTTTCTCTCATTCAAAGTGTGTTATTATGAATGTGCCAAAAAATAACAGGTATAGTCAAAGAGCCATTGGAACTTACTTTCCGGTGATGTATGACATTAAACACTCGCCCTACCCCACCCCACCACTCTAATTCAGTTAGTGCAAGGCTGACTTACTTTGATCACTTTTTAAAGAAAAAAAGTATACATGCATTGTGCCTAAAAAATAAGTTATCATTTAAAAGAGAATTGACATTAATTTTCAGTATAGATATACTTATTTTGGATTAAGCCTCGCATTCTTTATCTTACTTCAAATACCCCATAGAACCATCCAGATTTGATCATTTTTTTAAGGTAACTAAATCTTAATGTGCCAGAAAATTATATACATATTTGAAGAGAGCAATCAACAAGCCTTAAGCTGATATGTAACATTATATTTGGAATTTCGTACTAAGACCCGTATTTTGGCATTTAATACCCCCCCCCCTTTATTATCATAGTAACAAAACTTTGCGCTTTTTAAGGTTAGTAAATATGAATGTGCCAGAAAATTATTTACATATTTGAAGAGGGTAGTAAACAAGCTTTTCAGTGATATGTAACATTATATCTGGAATTTCGTACTAAGACCCGTATTTTGGCATTAAATACCCCCCCCCCCTACATTATCATAGTAATAGAGTTTAATACCACCAAACTTTGATCGTTTTTGAAGTTATGTAAATATGAATATGCCATAAAATTATTTACATATTCGAAGAGAGATATGAACAAGCTTTTCAGTGATATGTAACATTATATCATGAATTTTGTACTAAGACCCGTATTTTGGCATTAAACACCCCCCCCCCCGCGCTTCATAATCATAGTAATAGAGTTTAATACTACCCAACTTTTATCGTTTTGTAAGGTAAGTAAATGTGATTGTGCCAGAAAATTATTTACATATTGGAAGAGGGTAATAAACAAGCTTTTTTCAGTGATATGTAACATAATATCTGGAATTTCGTACTAAGACCCGTATGTTGGCATTGAATATCTGCGCGCTTCATAATCATAGTAATAGAGTTTAATACCACCCAACTTTGATCTTTTGTAAGGTAAGTAAATCTCAATGTCCAACTTCTTCCTATGTGCTTTTTATGCAGGTTGGTTTCACTAACAGCATTGGCTGCATTGCCCTGAATTTCATGGTTCCGAGATTTAGAGATAAGCTCCGCCCCCTTAGATACTGTTTCTATGTCCCACAAGTTTGATCAAATAATTTTTAAATGCCAGTTCATGAGTTCTCCCTGTCTATTGTCATATCTCTCTTCGAATATGTAAATAATTTTATGGCATATTCATATTTACATAACTTCAAAAGCGATCAAAGTTTTGTGGTATTAAGCTCTATTACTATGATAATGTAGGGGGAGGGATATTCAATGCCAAAATACGGGTCTTAGTTAGTGTTCGGCACGAATGTTCGAATATTCGAATATTCGCTCGTCAAAAATAATATTCGAATATTCGAATAGCAATTACCATATTCGAATATTTTCGAATATCTACATGTTTGTTTTTATTTGCCCTCAAATATTATTAAAAGCGTCTTTCCTTGTCACATTTACATTCAAAGCTGGATTGGTTTGTAGATAAAGCCTTTAATGGAGCTTTCGGAAAAGGCAGAAACTTGATGGCCATTTACTCTCAAGATGCTAGATGGATTATAAAACCTCGCAATGCCGAAACTGTAATTTTTGATAAAGAAAAATTTCAAAACATAATACATTTTCTCATTGACAATGCCATATTTGAGGTTGGGGATCAGATAATGAATGAATGAATGAAATGGGGTTTAACGTCCTACGCTTAAGCACCTAACCTGGGCTAATTGAAGACGGGCATACGCCACAGTGTGCAATGAGGGAAATTTTGCCCGGGCAGCGGCGCTACGGCCTACTCTTATATCGAATTCCAACTGCCAAGGGATCTTTTACGTGCACTCCAATTTGTACACGGGACCTCGGTTTTTCGTCCCATCCGAACGACTAGGCAGCTGTCCTTGTCAGGCCCTCCTTCTGCATCACTGACAAGGGGAAATCACGCCGGAAAATCGAGATGAACTTTCTCGGCCAATGCAGGGATCGAACACTCAACCTCCAGGCTAGCGAACCAGCGCCTTATCCACTTAGCCACCGTGATCCCCGGGGATCAGATAATACAGCAAACTATTGGTTTACCAATGGGAACTGACCCCGCCCCATTTATGGCAAATGCACATTTACATAAATATGAATTCTATTTTCAGGACCATAAAAGAAAAACAGATTACAAAGTAGCTAAAAGTCTCAACTACACCTTCCGTTACATTGATGACATAACACCCATCAATGATAATGGAAATTTCAATAAATATAAAAGTGAAATATATCCCCCTGAACTAATATTAAATAAAGAAAATTCCGGCACCCAAATTGCATCTGTTCTTGACCTGGACATCAATATCATTAACAATAGATTTAATGTTGGTATTTTCGACAAAACGGACAAATTCGGTTTTGAAGTAGTAAAATATCCGTCAATTTATAGTAACATACCAGATACAACACTATATAATGTTTTCTATTCAAAGGCATTACGATTTTTGACCGTATGTAACAACAAAGAACTGTTTCTTTCCCGAATAAAATCCCTGTTTTTTAAATGCACTGCCAAAGGTGGTACACAGTTACGCATATTTAAAGAAATTTCGAAACTTCCGTTTCATCAATATACCAAGTTTAACATTTCTTATAAGTATATAACCGAGTACATATTGGATAATTATCCAATTTAATTTAGTTTAATTTGTATAGTTACGTAGCCATGTTTGGATTATCGCCCTTATTGTTATTATTTTATTACTTCATAAATACACTTACATTGTATGCTTTCTTCTACATTCCTGTTTTGCATTGCTTGTATGGGGTATTTAGTATTATGTTTTGTGCAATTATACAACTTAAAAATTCTGATTGGTTGTTTAAACTTATAGCTTTTAGCATTATTAAATCTTGATTATCGCCCTTTTTGTTAAGAAATTCTATTGACGTCATTGATAACATTACGACGTATTTACGTCACACCATTCAGTTAGCAGACGACTGCCACCCGAGGCGGTCTACATTTTCTTTGCTTCATTGTGTTGGCTGTCTATTGACGTCATTGATAACATTACGACGTATTTACGTCACACCATTCAGTTAGCAGACGACTGCCACCCGAGGCGGTCTACATTTTCTTTGCTTCATTGTGTTGGGTTGTTTGTGCGTTTTCTTGTACGAGTAAATATGTTCAATCTTGAGTGAAGTCTGTGTTGCTTCAGACCCGGGACTGTACAGCGCAGTGGACGCTTACGGCTAGCCCCCGGATCCATTCACTCTTTTTTGAATTGTTGTTTTATTGTTTGTTTCGTTTGCTGTTTCGGAGTATGATGTCTTGTCGTTGTATTTGTCCTTTTTGTAAATCATATGTGGCGCAGTCCCCCTGCACTAACTATTAGACTTCCTAACTACAACTTGTACGGGTACTACCCCTACATAACTCTAATTTGAAAGTCTTCAGAGAAATTATCCGGTAAGTCTGGATACATGCTTTGGTTAGCCAGTTAGTGCCGAGTTGGAGTTGGCTGTCTTGGCGAATATCGCACAAAGGCCCTAAATTATCTGGACCGAGTCTGGTCACCGTACCCCTTTAGTTACCATGGTATTATCACGGCGTCAATCCTTTTCATACCGGTTTTTCAAATACGCACAATGTCAGCTAAATCCCTAACATGTGGGACCTAGAAATTGACAGGAATGGGTCGCAACGCATATAATACTGTAATATGAATGTATATAAACTGATCTACATTCAATGGTTTAACCGAATTGAAATTTCTAGCGTCTGGTTATTCCAGTCTACATACGCCATTTGATTTGGTGCAATGTGTATAGCCTCGTTCCCCGAGTCTATTGCTAGAACTGGGGCCGAACCTCATTATGGTACACGATTCGTGTACCAAAGGTTAAATGTTTATTTTGTCTTAAATTTTGGATATCAGAAGCCTATCCTTTCCGATAAGATGTTGATTTGAATTGACAAATAATTCGTGTTTTCAAAGTTGAAGAATTTGGATGATATAATACTGTAATATGAATGTATATAAACTGATCTACATTCAATGGTTTAACCGAATTGAAATTTCTAGCGTCTGGTTATTCCAGTCTACATACGCCATTTGATTTGGTGCAATGTGTATAGCCTCGTTCCCCGAGTCTATTGCTAGAACTGGGGCCGAACCTCATTATGGTACACGATTCGTGTACCAAAGGTTAAATGTTTATTTTGTCTTAAATATTGGATATCAGAAGCCTATCCTTTCCGATAAGATGTTGATTTGAATTGACAAATAATTCGTGTTTTCAAAGTTGAAGAATTTGGATGATATTGAGTAAGAGACCTAGCTACTTTAAAGATAATACACTTTAATTTGTTAATGCGTATTTTAATATTACATTATTATGTGCGTTTAGACCCAGTTTCTTCTATTTTAAGTTTCCACAGAATGGGAATTATTGAGATAAAATTTCACCATATGTAAGTCCCGACGAAATGACCTAGTTGTGTCAAGCGGACGTTAAGCCCCATCTCTCTCTCTCTCCCTCTCTCTCTCTCTCCCGTGTTTACTTGTTGCGATGTCCTGGAAGGCCGAGGTCTTGTGTACAAATTGGCAGTTTACGTAAACGATCTACAGGCAATTGCTAACATATGATATTGTGCACTGTTCGCATGTCAACAGACATTTCTCGAACTTCACAACTGATTAGAAATTATAATAAATTGAAGATATACCACTTAAAATATATTCATATTAAAAAATTGAAAATATTCGAATACTATTCGAATACAAATTTCAAGGTCCGACGTACGAAATTAGTACGAAATTCCAGATATAATGTTACATATCACTGAAAAGCTTGTTTACTACCCTCTTCAAATATGTAAATAATTTTCTGGCACATTTATATTTACTAACCTTAAAAAGCGCAAAATTTTGTTACTATGATAATGAAGAGGGGGGGGGGTATTAAATGCCAAAATACGGGTCTTAGTACGAAATTCCAAATATAATGTTACATATCAGCTTAAGGCTTGTTGATTGCTCTCTTCAAATATGTATATAATTAAGATTTAGTTACCTTAAAAAGATAGTAAGCTGGCACTGCCAGGCAGGATACGCCCACATTTTCGAGAGATGGTTAGAGAACAAGCAAAATCGAAAGTGATTTTTCCTACAATCAAAGGCTATAATTCATTAAATTACAATTTGATATGCGCAAATATCGAAAAGAATCAAGATCTTTAGGTTATAAACATGCATTTCAAGTTTCATCAAAATCGAATTAAAATTGTGACCTATACTTGGTCCACAACCTTGATATACCATTTTTTAACGTATTCGCGTACGAACGGTGGCCATTTTGTATGGTAATTTTGGTCCGATTTTTCTGAAATTTGAACTCAAACTTCCTTAGGGTGTAACGGTGATATAATCAAACGATTTTTTAAATCGGTTAATTATTGTAACCTCCAGAGGGACCACAAGCTAAACCAAGACGATTTTGCGTATAATCAGGGGCCATAATTCAGGAAGTTACGATCCGATATGCACAAATATTGAAAGGAACCAAGATCTTTGGGTTATAACCATGCATTTTAAGTTTCATCAAAATCGAATTAAAATTGTGACCTCTACAGGATCCACAACCTTGATATACCATTTTTTAACAGTATTTGCGTACGAACGGCAGCCATTTTGTATGGCAATTTTGTTCGGATTTTTTCCGAAATTCGAACTCGACCTTCCTTGGGGTGTAACGGTGATATAATCAAACGATTTTTTAAATCAGATAATAATTGTGACCTCCAGAGGGACCACAAGCTAAACAAAGACGATTTTGCGTATAATCAGGGGACGTAATTCAGGAAGTTACGATCAGATATGCGCAAATATCAAAAGGAACCAAGATCTTTGGGTTATAACCGTGCATTTCAAGTTTCATCAAAATTGAATTAAAATTGTGATCTCTACAGGGTCCACAACCTTGATATACCATTTTTTAACAGTATTCGCGTACGAACGGCAGCCATTTTGTATGGTAATTTTGGTCCGATTTTTCTGAAATTTGAACTCAACCTTCCTTAGGGTGTAACGGTGATATTATCAAACGATTTTTTAAATCGGTTAATTATTGTAACCTCCAGAGGGACCACAAGCTAAACAAAGACGATTTTGCGTATAATCAGGGGCCGTAATTCAGGAAGGTACGATCAGATATGCGCAAATATCAAAAGGAACCAAGATCTTTGGGTTATAACCGTGCATTTCAAGTTTCATCAAAATTGAATTAAAATTGTGATCTCTACAGGGTCCACAACCTTGATATACCATTTTTTAACAGTATTCGCGTACGAACGGCAGCCATTTTGTATGGTAATTTTGGTCCGATTTTTCTGAAATTTGACCTCAACCTTCCTTAGGGTGTAACGGTGATATTATCAAACGATTTTTTAAATCGGTTAATTATTGTAACCTCCAGAGGGACCACAAGCTAAACCAAGACGATTTTGCGTATAATCAGGGGCCATAATTCAGGAAGTTACGATCCGATATGCGCAAATATTGAAAGGAACCAAGATCTTTGGGTTATAACCATGCATTTTAAGTTTCATCAAAATCGAATTAAAATTTTGACCTCTACAGGATCCACATCCTTGATATACCATTTTATAACAGTATTTGCGTACGAATGGCGGCCATTTAGTATGGCAATTTTGGTCCCATTTTTCTGAAATTTGAACTCAACCTTCCTTAGGGTGTAACGGTGATATAATCAAACGATTTTTTAAATCGGTTAATTATTGTAACCTCCAGAGGGACCACAGGCTAAACCAAGACGATTTTGCGTATAATCAGGGGCCATAATTCAGGAAGTTACGATCCGATATGCGCAAATATCGAAAGGAATCAAGATCTTTGGGTTATAACCATGCATTTCAAGTTTCATCAAAATCGAATTCAAATTGTGATCTCTACAGGGTCCACAACCTTGATATACCATTTTTTAACAGTATTTGCTTACGAACGACGGCCATTTTGTATGGTAATTTTGGTCCGATTTTTCCGAAATTTGAACTCAACCTTCCTTAGGGTGTAACGGTGATATAATCGAACGGTTTTTCAAATCGGATAATAATTGTAACCTCCAGAGGTACCACAAGCTAAAATAGGTGAATTTTCGGACAATCAGGGGCCATAATTCAGGAATTTACGTTCCGATAGGTGCAAATATCGAAAGGAACCAAGATCTTTGGGTTATAAACATGCATATAAAGTTTCATCAAAATCGGTTCAAAATTGTGACCTCTATAGGGTCCACAAGCTAAAAACGTGATTTTTCGTACAATCAGGGGCGATAATCCATGAAGTTTTGATCCGATACATGCCAATATCGAAAGCAGCCGAGATATTTTGGGGATAAACCTATATTTTAAGTTTCGTCAAAATCGGACAAGAATTGTGACCTGTAGAGAGTCCACAAACAATTGTGGACGGACGGACGTCCGGACGGACGGACGGACGGACATCCGGACGGACGGACGGACGGACAGGGGCGACGACATAATACGTCCACATGAAAATGTGGGCGTATAAAAATGATCAAATCCGGATGGTACTATGGGGTATTTGAAGTGTTCAAGAAAGGCATGCAGTGTCCATGTTTCATTGATTTATGATTTATTTTATAATGTATTACACAGTTTAGACCATAATGTGTTACGATTCACATTTTGGTATTCTAAATTGATTCTTATACGGAATTTTGAGCTTTTTAGTTCCATTTCGTTTACGGAAATTAAATCAACGATTAGTTTTTAAGTTAATTACGACGCCGAAATAATATCAATCTAATTTGTCTTATCTAAAGGGGCTCCGGCGAAATAATATCAATCTAATTTGTCATATCTAAAGGGGCTCCGGCGCAATTTAGTTAATTACTGGGTAAATAAAGTATGCATTCACTAATCACTTGTCGCTATATCATTTTAATTATAGTGTCGAAATAATATCAATCTAATTTGTCTTATCTAAAAGACCCACGCTATTAATAGTTGATTATTTAATTATTGGGCGTTGAGTCCGTGATGTATTTTGGCGAGTGATTTAAGGCGGCTACAGATCGACCTTACGACGCGACTCAACTGGTCGCCGACTGGTTTTCCGGCGACTGCCGCCGATCGTCGCACGATTTCAGTCGCCGATTCTAGTCGATCCGAGTCTAGCTACGACCGTCGTGCGACAGTTTTTCACGATCGGCGACTGAGTCGCAGGAGTTGAACATGTTCTACTTCTACGACGCGACGGAACCAGTCGCCGACTCGTCATCGTCGATGCGTGCGTTTCTACGATCGGTTGCCGACTGCGCTATAAATTTAGCCAATCAGAGCGGCGAATGAAAAATCAAAATGGCGACCTCGTGGACGACCGAAGAAGAAGAAAGCCTGATTGCCAATCCTTCTGCCAAATTCGTTTTTTTTTTGCTTCTCATTTAAGCCTAGATAAACGGCTAACGCGACTGCTGTAACTGCCTGTCTACGACGTTTTTGTAACATGTTGACATAAAGCCTTTGTTGATAAATCTAAAATTTAGGAATATAAATCATATCAAATAGAATCATAAACAAAATTTGAATCCCTCGAGTTAATTTAAATTACTTCCTCAAAATAGTTTCGCTAATTAGATGGAGAAATTTTTGAATAATTAGGCATATTTTGTGTGGCGCCGTTTTGAACAAGTCACATGATCTATTCGTGAGGACGCCACAAGTCAGTGTATCGGTGTCGATGTAAGCGCGCTCGCGTTCAATCGTACGACCGAAAGCAACTGGTCGGTGATCATTGCTGAATTCGATCTGAGTGCAATCTACGATAGTCGCCGACAGTTGAGTCGCGTCGCAAGGTCGATCTGTAGCCGCCTTTAGATGGCAATATGTACTTGTAAAATAAACGATGTCTGACATCATAAACTAATTCGACTACACGTATATAATATACAGAGTAAATTGTGTACGAGACTTATTCTCCAATAGTTGTGGACGACATCACCAATTAGTTGTGTACGACTCTATTCAAGTATTTATTGTGAACGATTAACTTTATTAAAAAAAAACATAGGTGGTTCGATCTGAAATCAAATAACATCGGCGATTCGACTACACGTATATAATCAACGCCGGATTAACAATAGTGGGGGCCCTGGGGCCTGGAACATGTGGGGGGCCCCTTATCACCTACCGCGAGCGGGGTCTGGGACAGGGCCGTATGTAGGATTGTAAAAGTGAGGGTGTAGCAGAGTCAACGCCAGATTAACCATAGTGGGGGCCTGGAACATGTGGGGGGCCCCTTATCACCTACCGCGAGCTGGGTCTGGGGCAGGGCCGTATGTAGGATTGTAAAAGTGGGGGTATAGCAGAGTGTTGAGGACGCCAATATAATGCCAGGGTTACTGAGTGCGGAACAGTGCGTGTGTGTACGTGGGGGTGGGGGTTTGAAAATTAGACTGTCACAAACGCGTTTTCCACCCACTTGGAGCTGAAATCAACGTCGCTCCTACGTGTCAATTTCGGCAGCGCTATTTCTCATTTTGATGTCAAGCACACCAAAATGAGAAACTCCTTTTCCTCTAAACTAGAACAAGTCCAAAACACCCTGGCGCAGACTATGCGACAACTGAAGAGACGAGTTGGGCGACAAATATCGCCGTAATTTAAGTGGGGTGCGCACACTACACGACGACTTAGGCGATCCCTCAAAATACAACAGCATTCCTCACTTTGGGGTTGGGATGGGAACGGGAAAGTAGCCTACAATCGATGGTAGTTTAAAAGGTAGGCTTACAAAGATCGACGAATTTTACCTGATATGTCCAATTTATCGGCAATTTCTTCCAGAGCACCTGTCTGTTCAACTCTATTTGAATAATCTGGACATGCAATACCGTACAGGCACGGTTCCTGCGACCACAAATCAGTCAACAAACCCTCTTTGTTATTTGTCCAAACTGTCTCGTAAAACAACTAGAAGTTGACAAAATATCCTGGTTATTTCTTCAGTAAATTATCAGGTAACACTAGCGTTGGATTGGAAGAGGCCATTTCAATTATATAGTATTGTATAATGGACTTTCCCGTTGTTTACAGTTGACTCTATCAAATTTAAATGACCTGATAAGTCCGTAACTCAAAATTCTCCAAAATCTTCGACATCGAAAACACGAATTATTGGTCAATTTAAATCAACATTGATGATGTAAACTTACCAGGAAAAGATGAGCTTCTGATATCCGATATTGAAGATAAAATAATTTTTCTAACATTATGGACACGAATCGTGTAGGCTACCATAATTCGCTTCAGCCCTAGTTGTATTAAGAGACTCGAGGGACGAGGCTAGACACATTGAACTGAACCACATGGCATATGTAGACTAGAATAACCAGGCGCTAAAAAATTTGCACTGGATTGAGACTGGATGTTTCACCGAACATAACTGATTTGAAGTTGGAGTAAAAACAGAAACCATTTAATGTATATCAGTTTATATACATGCATATTACAGTATTATATGAGTTGCGACCCACTTTTGTCTTTTTCTAGATCCCAAATGTTAGCGATTTTGCTCCTTTAACCATCTTTCCGCCAAATCTCTGACAAACGGTAAAAGTGCAGTGGCTGTTTTTTTAAATTTTTAGAGCTGGGATAAAAGTAAAAGTTGAAAATTAGGTATGTTACGATTAATTATTATGTTGTGTCCATTTAGAAATAATTATGATATAAAATTTTAATAATTAATTGTTTCGATAATTGTAGATTTTCTCTACTGCATGGTGGCATTTCAATGTAGCTGAACAATATAATTGTCATTTCGTTAATAATAATAATAATAATAATAATAATAACTAGATCTGCTACTGTCCCATGCAGATATGAAAGCTTCCATATTCATCGTCACGTGTATTGGTCAAAAACTCGCAAAGTTACAGGTCTAAATATAGTTACAAAATACATTGCACACGGGCAAAAATAATCTGAAAACTTTCCAGCGTGGCGCTTGCGCGAAGTAAAAAGTCATTTTAGTCAATTTGGGGATTTTGGGTAACCGGGCAATGGCATACGCCATACAGTGTGCTATGAGGGAAATGTTTGCCCGGGCAGCAACTCAATTCAAACTGCCAAGGGATCTTTTACTTTAAAAAAAATATTAAAATTGGTCAAAAACTCGCGAAGTTACAGGTCTAAATACAGTTAGAAACATGGCAGCCGGGCAATGGCATACGCCATACAGTGTACTATGAGGGAAATTTTCGCCCAGGCAGCAACTGAATTCCAACTGCCAAGGGATCTTTTACGTGCACACCAATGTGTACACAGGATCTCGGTCTTTCGTCCCATCTGAACAACTAGGCAGGTGTCCTTTATCACTCAGGCGATCCCTCCTGCATCACTTACAAGGGGAAACCGCGCCACGCCGGAAAACCACGTCATCCCCTACGGAGAAGAGCGAGACAGAGAAATGGGGTTTCACGTCCTCTAGACACAAACTAGGTTATTTCAGGACTAACATATGGTTTACTTTTATTTCATTAATTCGCTTGCGCGTAGGGGTCTATAGCAGTGGGGAGAAATTGAAGGACCCGTAGAAACCCCATGAGTTTGGACAGGCGACCTTACTCCTTGATACAGTGGGCGCACGGGGTCCAAATGGAGCAGGAGGATCACTGTGGCTAAGTGCATAAGGTCGGGTGTTCGATCCCTGCATAGGCCGAGAAAATATATTAAAATTGGTCAAAAACTTGCGAAGTTACAGATCTAAATATAGTTAGAAACATTATAGCTGGGCAATTGCATACGACATACAGTGTGCTCTGATGGAAATTTCTGCCCGGGCAGCAACTGAATTCCAACTGCCAAGGGATCTTTTACGTGCACGCCAATGTGTACACGGGACCACAGTTTTTCGTCCCATCGGAACGACTAGGCAGCTGTCCGTTCCAGGCTCTCCGTCTGCATCACCGACAATGGGAAACCACGCCGTAATGAAATGTCTCGGCCAATGCATGGATCGCGCACCCGGCCTGCAGCCTAGCGAGCTAGCACCTTACCAACTTAGCGTCGTGACCCCCCCCCCCCCTGATAGCATAGAACTAAATGAAATGAAATTGGGATCAACGTCCCACTGTTCTGATCCTAAACCGGGATAATAGAGAAGGGCATACAGAGTGCTTTGAGGGAAATTTTGCGCGGACAGCGGCGCTACCTACTCTTACATCGAATTCCAACTGCCAAGGGCTCTGTTAAGTGCACGTCAATGTTTACACGGGACCTCGGTTTTTCGAACCATCAAAACGACTAGTCAGGTATCCTTTGTTACTCAGACGATCCCTCCTGCATCACTGACAAGGGGAAACCGCGCCACGCCGAAAAACCTGGCTAACCACGTGATCCCATACGGTTATTGGGTGAAATTGAGAGAGAAGAGAGAGAGAGAGAAAGAGAGAGAGAGAGAGAGAGAGAGAGAGAGAGAGAGAAATGGGGTTTAAAGTCCACTCGACACAAACTTATGTAATTTCAGGACTAACATATGGTTTACTTTTATTTCAATACTTCGAAACCACACCAGTTGACTCAATGACAGGCTTTATGATGTGATACAGTGCGCGCACGGGGTCCTAATGGAGCAGGGCTAAGTGCGTAAGGTCGGGTGTTCGATCCCTGCATTGGCCAAGAAAGATCATCCAGAGAGAGAGAGAAAGAGAAATGATGTTTAACGTCCACTCCACACAAACTAATAAAAAAACTCGCGAGATATAGTAAGAAACATACATTGCACAAGGGCAAAAAAATATTCATGGAAGCTTTATAAATTGACTTAGAAAAAAAACACGAACAGCAGGTGCCACGAGCAAACGACTTGAACAAATGCAGGTATCGCCTTGAAAATTTCAGGGTACCTAGGTACAAACGTGCAAAGTTTTCGCTGGAATTTGGTACTCATGGTACCTTTGGTTCTAGCGAAGCGCATGCGCAAAGTCATGACAAACGGTAGGTGCCACGATCAAACGACTTGAACAAATGGAGATATCACCTTGAAAATTTCAGGGTACCTAGGTACTAACGAGAAAAGTTCCTCACTCGAATTTGGTACTCATGGCACCTTTGGTACCATCGTAACGCATGCGCGAAGTCAAAACAAGCTAACTCGAAAACAACCTTTTCGGCACGGAAAACATCAAAGGTTTTTTTTCTCGAATTTTTGAGATATTCAAAAACAAAACATTCGACCATGAGACAGACTATCCTTAAATGTATTAACTATGTACATAAGAGACAGATTCTCTAAGCCACGACCAATTGTGCATGTTTTCAAGCCCACGAATGTGGATTTTTCACTATTGCTCATTTTCAATTCAAAATGACGTCTATCATTTGCTAAAAAGGAAAATTCTATTCCCGACAGTTTTTCGGCTTTTCAAAGATGATTCGGAAAATATAATTGCCTTGTATGTAAGTAAAATATCGATTTTAACATTTCAAGATGGTGGCACTTCCGGTTTATGCTACAATTTCCGTTTTTTGTGTACGAACCAGTAGTGCTGTAGCAATCTGACCTATATTTCGTCGATTTTTTGAAAACTTTGATCCTTAATATCACCAAGGGGAGATAATTTAGAAAATTTATAATGACATTTTTCAAGTCGTATTGGTAAGATCTACTTACATACTCGATTTCGTGAAAATTGTGCAACTATTAAAGAAGTTGTCATTTTGAAATCGTCCATCATTTGCCAAAAATGAAAATTCTATTCCCGACAGTTTTTCGGCTTTTCTAAAAGGATTCGTAAAATATAATTGCCTTGTCTGTAAGTAAAATATCAACAAAGGAATATCGATTTTTCGTTTCAAGATGATGGCACTTCCGGTTTGTGCTACAATTTCCATTGTTTATGTACGAATCAGTAGTGCTGTAGCTAGTAAAAAAATAAAATTTAAGGCAATCTTCAGAAAATAGGTACAATTATTAGCACAGGTAGTCGACCACAGTTACACAGCAACCTTTCGGTAAATTTTAAAAACCTAGTTAGTATTAAGAGCATATCATCGTACTTTATTTCATGTAATCTAAACTTTACCTTGTGGAATGCTCGATCTATGGGTAATAAAACTTCATCCATCTGTGATTCCATCCTTCAAAACAGCACAGATATTTTCCTGCTCACAGAGTTCTGGGTGACTGACGATAATAGAGATTTTATTGATGCTGATTTCAAATCTTCATTAGCAGCTTTTGAGGTCCATCATGTGCCACGCAATCGTCGGAAGAGTGGAGGTTTGGCTATTCTCACGACGAAAAACTTGAAGATACACATCAATAAAACTACTGCATACCGTTCTTTCGAACTCATGGACATTAATATACACGTCCGTAATGAGATAATACATGTACTTCTCATTTATCGACCACCATACTCAGACAAGCACAATTTTACAGTGTACTTTTTTCTATCTGAATTCTCAACTCTCTTAGAGTCTGTAATTTTGGCTCCTGGCCGACTGGTGATTACAGGTGACTTTAATATCCACATAGATGATCAGACCTGTCCAGATGCATCTAACTTCATGGATTTAATCACATCACTTGGGTGTGTGCAGCTTATTACGAGCCCTACACACAGTCAGGGCCACATTTTAGATTTGGTGATAACGCGGGCTGCTGATCTCTGTCTGTCAGATTTTAGTATTGATAGTACCATGCCATCTGATCACGCTGCTGTTCATTTTATATCGGATATCCAGCGCCCACCAGTCAACAAAATCACTAAAGAACACAGAGTTTTGGCTAATTTGGATAAATCAGTCTTCAAATCCTTGATTGTCCCTCCATTGAACCAGTTACAGTCTATTGCATGTGTGCACCAACGCTCTAAATCCCATGCCACAGTTCTGAGGACCTCCCTGGACGAACTTGCGCCTATTCGAATCAAGATATTAGTTGATAAGCCACGCGCGCAATGGTGGACTTCAGAATTGTTACAGGAACGCAGAGATCTGCGAAAACTCGAGTCAAAGAAAACATCAAAAACTGCAAAAGCAATTGACTGTCAGCTATTCAAGGCCCGGTCTGGCTATCAAAAGCATCTTGATGACCTAAGGACTTCGTTCCAAAGAGCTCGAATTGACGGGGCACCAAATCAAAAAGCAATTTTTAACATAATTGATGAAATCTCTGGTACAAATATGTCCTCTAGTCAAATTCTGCCTGATCTTGATAGCTGTATTTACCACAGACCTTTATTGACTTTTTTACCGACAAAATTATTAAAATTCGTGAAAAGTTTGTTGACTGCCCCCCTTACACTGATATTAATGTCCCACCCCAGTGTAATTTCTCTGTTTTTGAGCCATTGAATGTTGATGATGTAAAATCAGTGGTGTGTCGAATGAAGTGTAAGTCATGTGCTCTGGACCCAATCCCTACAAAACTACTAAAAGAGTGCCTGGATGAAATAGCACCAGCTTTGACGATTATTATAAATGATGTGCTCTCCTCTGGTATTTTCCAGGATGATTATAAGGAGGCCATTTTAAGACCTCTGATTAAAAGCCAAGTCTTGACCGTAATGCACTCAAAAGTTATAGACCAGTCTCAAATATTTCATTTTTAGCAAAATTACTTGAAAATATCATTTTATCTCAAATAATGGATTATCTCACTCGAAACTCACTGCTTGGTAAATTCCAGTCTGCTTATCGAGAGGGGAATAGCACTGAAACCGCACTCCTTAGAGTGCATAACGATGTTATGCTCGCTCTTGATAAGCAACAGGGTGTAATTTTGTTACTTTTAGATCTATCGGCTGCCTTCGATACGATTGACCACGGTATTCTCATTAATAGACTGCGTTGTCGCGATGGAATTGATGGGACAGCCCTAGAGTTGCTGAATTCGTATCTCACGGGACGCACGCAGAGAGTAGTGATTGGTTCAGTCGTGTCGGAGTCGAAACCATTAAATTTCGGTGTACCACAGGGATCTGTTTTAGGTCCTGTGCTTTTTTCATTATATTTGGCACCCATTGAGGATGTCATTAGTCGACACGGACTAAACGGTGTGATTTATGCTGATGACACCCAACTGTACATCGTCTGTGGCTCGCGCACTGACACTTCTTGTACTGCCGGTGTTGAGGCCTGTGTGGATGAGATTCGTCATTGGATGCGCGCAAATATGCTAGCTTTGAATGACGACAAAACCGAACTTGTTTGGTTCTCATCTAAGTACAAGAGGGCTGCGGGGGCCTCGGGTGGTATTCGTGTGGGTGACATCACGGTTCATCCTTCCAAAACTGTTCGTGATTTGGGTGTAATGATTGATTCAGGTGGTACCCTGGAGACGCACGTTGCCAGTCTGTGTAGGTCGGCATCCCATGCTCTGTGGAGAATAGGAAAACTTCGTAAGATTTTGGAACGGCAGACGACTAAAAAATTGATCCATGCTTTTGTAACATCTCGTTTAGATTATTGCAATAGTCTGCTTTTTGGCCTTCCTTCTAAGCAAATAAAAAAACTTCAACTTATTCAAAACTCTGCGGCTCGACTCGTGACCAGAACCAAGATGCACGAACATATCACTCCGGTTCTGTACTGTCTTCACTGGCTCAAAGTCGATGCCCGCATCATTTTCAAAATTCTGTGCATCACATTCAAAGCAATACATGGAGGTGCACCGGCCTACCTGACTGAGATTGTGAGTGTCCGTGTGCCCACACATTCTCTACGTGATAATAAAGAAATTCAACTGAATCATCCAGTAGCCAGGACACTGAAAAAGTACGGTGACAGATCTTTTACAGTCTGTGCACCACGGCTGTGGAACAGTCTACCAGAATCTATTCGTGCTATCAAAGTATTTAATACTTTTAAATGTAAATTGAAAACTCATTTATTTCGTTCCACTTATTCCTAGTCTCCTTTTATTTTGCTTTTTAAAATTATTTTATACTATATTTTAAACTATTTTATAGTATTTCCTAAATTATTTTATACTTTTTTCTAAATTATTTTATACTATTTTCTAAATTATTTTATACTATTTTCTAAATTATTTTATACTATTTTTAGATTATTTTAAACTACTAGTTTGTGCCATTTTTAAAGATTATTAGCTGTTTTATTCTATGTCGTTATTATTATTTTATTGTTATACTGTACAGCGGGCTGAGATAGATTTGTATGTAGTCCGCTTTAAACAATAAACTATTATGTTATTATTATTATTACCTATATTTTGTCGATTTCTTTGAAGTTACATGAACGAGATCTACTTACATACTAAATTTCATAAAAGTCGTGCATACTAAAGAAGTTGTTATTTTGATTTAACTTCCGGTTCGAAATCACGGCGACGAATTTTCAACATTTGAAAATCCGAAAGTGCAGATTTAAAGTTAAGGTTACAAGGTACCCACAGAAAAAAGAATTAGTAAAATAGGTCAAATTCGGTGATTTCAGATTCGAAAAAAGGTTTTGAAAATAGCCACCACCCGTTTTTGGGAGTGTAGGTGAAAGTTTCAGAAAGATCCTATTGGTAGATTCTGAGAAATCCGAATTGTAAATAAAAAATTCAACACAATCTGACCTATATTTCGTCTATTTTTTTGAAAATTTTGATCCTTTATTTCTCCAAGGGGAGATAATTAAGAAATTTTCTAATGACATTTTCCAAAAATCAAAATTCTATTCCCGACAGTTTTTTGGCTTTTCTAAAAGGACTCGGAAAATATAATTGCCTTGTCTGTAAGTAAAATATCAACAAGGAAATATCGATTTTGACGTTTCAAGATGGTTGCACTTCCGGTTTGGGCTACAAACTTAATTTTTAGTGTACGAATCAGTAGTGTCGTAGCCAGTAAAAAAAAATAATTTCAAGGCAATCTGACCTATATTTCATCGATTTTAATGTAAATTTTGATCCTTAATTTCACATAGGGGAGATAATTTAGAAAATTTCTAATGACAGTTTTAAAGTCCCACGAGCAAGATCTACTTACATACCAAATTTCATGAAAATCGTGCAACTCTTTAAAAAGTTGTCATTTTGATTTAACTTCCGGTTCGAAATCACAAGATTTGAAGTAAATGTTACAAGGTTTTCAAAGAAAAAGGAATAAGTAAAATAGGTCAAATAGCCACAAAGTTACAGCAAAGTAGGTCAACTGCATTCGGTGATTTCGATTCGAAAAACGTTTTGAAAATATATTTACCCAACAGCCACCACCCATTTTTTTGGGGGTAGGTAAAAATTTCAGAAAGATCCCATGGGTAGATTCTGAGAAAACCGAAAAGTGGATAAAACACAAAAAAAAAAATATAATAAGAACTAGATCTGCTACTGTCCCATGCAGATATGAAAGCTTTCATATTCATCGTCACGTGTAATGAAATATGTCAAGTATCTTAAAGGGACAGTCCCGAATAGAACAGAGCCTCAAAAATAAAAGTCTGAGTACGTATGAAATTTAAACGCGAAAATATAGAAGACTGGTGTATATACTCTGAATCAAAATTTCAGCTTAAAATATTGAGTCGTTTGGACGTGAGCGTTAAAACAGCTTATCCGGACACGTAACCCTTTTAAGATTTCGGGTCAATTCTTTCGTTGGGTGACCCGATAATCGATTCCAATTCCTTTAGAGGTCTACACGGTGAATGGTCCATGTGCTGTACTTGATAACAAAGGGTAAATTTCACCGACACATTATTTTTATAAAATAAAACTCTGGTTTTATCAAATGACCGCATAATACAGCTTGGGACACCGGACTCCATTTAAAGATGAAGACTGTGGGTTTAAGTTGTTTGAAAACGTATCACATATATTGAGTTAGTTGCTCAGCCCTACCGTAGGGTATCTTAATGGATTTTAATACAAAACTAAAGAGTTTTATTCTCAAAAACATTATCGGGATTGGCCCTTTAAAGAAGGTAACAAAAAAAAAGTATTAAAATTGGTCAAAAACTCGCAAAGTAACAGGTTTGAATATAGTTAGAAACATTGCACCCGGGCAAAAACAAAATGATTTGAAAACATTGGTTACATCGTAGGGCATGCGCGAAATTAAAAGAAATTATGGTCGATTTGAGAATTTGAGGTATATTTTGGAGTTGTTAGGTAAATGACGGCGGATATAAGGTGGCGGCCATAACACAATATAAAACGCGTTGAAGAATGAACAAATTTTCGTTACGGGTTTCATTCGCACCGCCCGAGCATCGTTCCGAATACCTTCAAATTTGCACCGATTGTACCTCACATATTAAAAATAGAAGAGTGTGAGATTCAAAGAACGTTGAAAATCAATTCAAAACCCACCCTACCCATCAAAGTTGTTTTGATTAAAAATAGTCGTATTTTATCAATTTTTATAACTTTTTATATCTGCGCACTGGATCTAAGTACTCGTACCTTTCAAACATAGAAGCATGTTCCTGAAGCAACTGACGTAAGTTTTACAACATTTAACCGTTGCTTCAACACTTGGCTATTCCTAAACTTTTACACTGGTTGTGTTTACATGTGACTAATTAGCATTCAAAGCATTGTCCAATCAGAGGTCGTAGCATATAACACACTCACGATGTAGCACGTGACTGTAGTAAACAAATATGGCAGCCGCCACAGAAAAATAACTAGACAAGTTTACACTGACAACTAAAAACGCCGGTGAAAATGTTAAACATCGATGAATCGAACCTTGACCTTTGCATCTCGATTGTCACATAGACATTTTAGCTAGAAGCGCGAGACTTGATAATCGCGACGATATTTTTTACGAAGGATAAATAAAATGAGTTGAGAGTAGTCTATTTTTAGTAACCCATTTAACGAAGGAATCTGATTGGATCACGGTTGGGGGCCTATACCCAATCAAATTTAGTGCCGAAAAATGCAGAGTGTTGAGTGAAGGGCTTGATAAGCTGTATGTAGTTAAGGCGAGATCAAGCCTTCTAATGAAGATGACAGTGAAGAGGCGATAAAATCACTTTGCATTTGCAATTTCACAATTAATTAAAACCAATTCTAAATTCGAAAATCGATATTTTTACGTAAATTGACTTAATCTAGAAAAAAACGACTAACGGCAGGTGCCAAGAACAAACGACTTGAACAAATGCAGGTATCACCTTGAAAATTTCAGGGTACCTAGGTACCAACGTGAACAGTTCCTCGCCGGAATTTGGTACTCATGGTACCTTAGGTTCTAGCGAAGCGCATGCGCAAAGTCATGACGCACGGTAGGTGCCACGAACAAACGACTTGAACAAATGCAGATATCGCCTTGAAAATTTCTGGGTACCTAGGTACTAACGTGAAATTGTAGCACAAACCGGAAGTGCCACCATCTTGAAATGTGAAAATCGACATTCCTTTGGAGATATTTTACTTACGATGAATATGAAAGCTTTCATATCTGCATGGGACAGTAGCAGATCTAGTTCTTATTATTATTATTTTTTTTGTGTTTTATTCACAATTCGGTTTTCTCAGAATCTACCCATAGGATCTTTCTGATATTTTTACCTACCCCCCCCCCAAAAAAAATGGGTGGTGGCTGTTGGGTAAATATATTTTCAAAACGTTTTTCGCATCCGAAATCACCGAATTTCAAGAACAAATGCATTTGACCTACTTTGCTGTAACTTTGTGACTATTTGACCTATTTTACTTATTCCTTTTTCTTTGAATACCTTGTAACATTTACTTCAATAGTTAGTGCAGGGGGGCTGCGCCACATATGATTTACAAAAAGGAAAAATATAACGACAAGACATCATACTCCGAAACAGCAAACAAAACAACAACAAAAAAAAAACAAAAAAAAAAAAAATGAGTGAATGGATCCGGGGGGCTAGCCGTAAGCGTCCACTGCGCTGTACAGTCCCGGGTCTGAAGCAACACAGACCTCACTCAAAATTGAACATATTTCACTCGTACAAGAGAACGAAGAAACAACCCAACACAAAGAAGAAAAGAAAATGTAGACCGCCTCGGGAGGCAGTTGTCTGCTAACTGAATGGTGTGACGTAAATACGTCGTAATGTTATCAATGACGTCAATAGAATTTCTTAACAAAAAGGGCGATAATCAAGATTTAATAATGCTAAAAGCTATAAGTTTAAACAACCAATCAGAATTTCTAAGTTGTATAATTGCACAAAACATAATACTAAATACCCCATACAAGCAATGCAAAACAGGAATGTAGAAGAAAGCATATAATGTAAGTGTATTTATGAAGTCATAAAATAATAACAATAAGGGCGATAATCCAAACATGGTTACGTAACTATACAAATTAAACTAAATTAAATTGGATAGCTATCCAATATGTACTCGGTTATATACTTATAAGAAATGTTAAACTTGGTATATTGATGAAACGGAAGTTTCGAAATTTCTTTAAATATGCGTAACTGTGTACCTCCTTTGGCAGTGCATTTCAAAAACAGGGATTTTATTCGGGAAAGAAACAGTTCTTTATTGTTACATACGGTAAAAAATCGTAATGCCTGTGAATAGAAAACATTATATAGTGTTGTATCTGGTATGTTACTATAAATTGACGGATATTTTACTACGTCAAAACCGAATTTGTCCGTTTTGTCAAAAATACCAACATTAAATTTATTGTAATGATATTGATGTCCAGGTCAAGAACAGATGCAATTTGGGTGCCGGAATTTTCTTTATTTAATATTAGTTCAGGGGGATATATTTCACTTTTATATTTTTTGAAATTTCCATTATCATTGATGGGTGTTATGTCATCAATGTAACGGAAGGTGTAGTTGAGACTTTTAGCTACTTTGTAATCTGTTTTTCTTTTATGGTCCTGAAAGAAGAATTCATATTTATGTAAATGTGCATTTGCCATATATGGGGCGGGGTCAGTTCCCATTGGTATACCAATAGTTTGCTGTATTATCTGATCCCCAACCTCAAATATGGCATTGTCAATGAGAAAATGTATTATGTTTTGAAATTTTTCTTTATCAAAAATTACAGTTTCGGCATTGCGAGGTTTTATAATCCATCTAGCATCTTGAGAGTAAATGGCCATCAAGTGTCTGCCTTTTCCGAAAGCTCCATTAAAGGCTTTATCTACAAACCAATCCAAATTATTTTTAAGATCTGCATGTTGGAGCATAGTATACAAAGTAGAAAAATCGAACGTTTCTATTGTTTTTGCATTATATTTATTATTGATTTTATCTATAGTCTCTTCTATAGGTTTATTTTTATCAATAATGAAAAAACTATTAATACCAGTGTAATTTCGAAGTGTTTTTCACCAAATTGCATGTTGGGTTTGGCATAATTTAAGGCCTTTGGTGATTGTCTGCGCAAGAGGTTTTGTCTGGCAAACACTGGAGGATATTATATATCTAAATTTTACTGGGGTTTTATGAAATTTGGGTATCGAATAAATGTACGGTAGTGCATCTATTTTCACATTGTCTTTAATATCATTACTCCTGTTAAAAGTTTAGTTAAATCCGTAATGCATTTATAAGTGTCCTTATTTGTGTTGGGCCAGAGTCCAACTTCAGTCAGAATATTTTTAATATAGTACTTTTTACAGATAAAGGCAATGTTATTACTGGCCTTATCGACAGGTGTTAGAACAAATCTCTCTTGGAGAGTGGCAATACACTCAACTGCAGATGCATTTTTTAGAACCTCTGGTGGTGGGTGTCTTGGTTTAAGTTTGATATATTTGATTCTTTTTGACAAGAGATCAAACACAGTATTTTTCCACTCTCCAAAAGACTCAAGAGGTGCACGAAATTTATCAGACCAGGCTACAATGCATTTCCTAATTTGGGATTTGAGATCATTATGTAATTTTTTAAAATTAGTTCTATTTGGCTGTTCCCGAAATTGTGGTCCCAATCTGAAGAGATTTCTAAGAGTTTTATCTTCGATAATGTCAAAGTTTCCTGTCAGTATATGGTCATGAAATTTATCTTTAAAGGGAGAGTTGGTGCATTGACATGTAGTATTATCGTAATTTTCAATAAATTCTTGTACGTTTAGGTTTTCGATAGTTTCATGGTAGTTAAATATTTTATTACGGATAGGAGGTAAAAATTTGTATACGACTGTAGGTGAAATTTTAGGAATAGTACCTGGTATAGATTTTATAACTTAACGGTCTCTGAAGATTCTGTTCAGTCCAATGTCTTGTATATATTTATCCGTGAAAAGGATTTTACATAGCACATCAGGTTTTTTCTTATGCACTTTATGAGGCTGTATCGAATAATTGGGTGAAAATTTACTGTTTATCAAATCGGTAATAACATCGTAGTATTGAGGAAGAAAGCGTCCATTAAGTTGATTAGAATGGATGATGTCCTGTATGAGGACATCGAGTTTTTTAGCTGTGGATTTTTTCAAAGTGTGTACAATTTGTCGGGCTAAGTTCAGTACACAGGCAGCACAGGACAATTTTTCAGAAGTATGGCATTGGCATACAGAATACAATTCATTTAAAATACTTTCCGGGTCTTTTTGAAATTTCGACTTTTTTATGGAACGTTTTTTATTATGAAAATTATGGTCAAGGTTTTTGTAACAATTTCTAGTAATCAAAGTGTTTTCATCGCGATTGTTGTAATCGGTGTTTTTGAATCTATCATCGGGACCATATGGAAAAATGGTCTGTAATTTGGTAATCCAAGTTTCCTCTGCATAAGTTCTTTTTTGAGTAACAGCAGGGCCAATTTTATCATTGGCGAGGTGCCCTGAACCGGGAAGTTTTTCAATTACCTGTACACTGTACCCAAAATCCTTACAGGGACTATTTTTAAAATGTTGATATAATAATTTATGTGCATTTTCAGATTTTCCTGCAGATCTATGACCATTAAACCTCGTTTAATACTGTAATCTGCAGTAATTGCAGGTTAATAAATATATTATATTTTGCGTATTGCAAATAATATTGATATGTGTAGAAACATGGTAGCATCTACCAGTAACAGTCTAACAGAGCTACTAAAAGTGTGGGCTTCATTGTAATCAGTACACAATTTACATTGTCCATAGTGACAAGCACCGATAGACAGTTGACAAAATTCACAGTTTACATATAAATTATTAGAATTATCAGAATTTAATAGGTTACCCTTATGGGTAATTTGTTTTGTCACGTTAGTCGAAATTCCTCCCCCCCCCCCCGCAGCCAATTCACCAGAACTACCTGCTAGATCCATTTTTGTAAAAACTATACTATAGTAAAATTTAATAAATCGGATATAAGTAAAATTAAAAATGATGATGAAATGAGGATGATAAATGTGGTGAGCGAACAGGAGCAAAACCCGACAACGAGAACATTCTACAGTACGAAGGGTCAAGACTCGACTCTAATAGTTAGTGCAGGGGGACTGCGCCACATATGATTTACAAAAAGGACAAATATAACGACAAGACATCATACTCCGAAACAGCAAACAAAACAAAAAAACAAAAACAATTCAAAAATGAGTGAATGGATCCGGGGGCTAGCCGTAAGCGTCCACTGCGCTGTACAGTCCCGGGTCTGAAGCAACACAGACCTCACTCAAAATTGAACATATTTCACTCGTACAAGAAAACGAAGAAACAACCCAACACAAAGAAGCAAAGAAAATGTAGACCGCCTCGGGAGGCAGTTGTCTGCTAACTGAATGGTGTGACGTAAATACGTCGTAATGTTATCAATGACGTCAATAGAATTTCTTAACAAAAAGGGCGATAATCAAGATTTAATAATGCTAAAAGCTATAAGTTTAAACAACCAATCAGAATTTTTAAGTTGTATAATTGCACAAAACATAATACTAAATACCCCATACAAGCAATGCAAAACAGGAATGTAGAAGAAAGCATACAATGTAAGTGTATTTATGAAGTCATAAAATAATAACAATAAGGGCGATAATCCAAACATGGTTACGTAACTATACAAATTAAACTAAATTAAATTGGATAATTATCCAATATGTACTCGGTTATATACTTATAAGAAATGTTAAACTTGGTATATTGATGAAACGGAAGTTTCGAAATTTCTTTAAATATGCGTAACTGTGTACCTCCTGTAGCCCAAACCGGAAGTGCAACCATCTTGAAACGTCAAAATCGATATTCCTTTGTTGATATTTCACTTACAGACAAGGCAATTATTTTCCGAATCCTTTTAGAAAAGCCAAAAAAACTGTCGGGAATAGAATTTTAATTTTTGGAAAATGATGGACGATTTCGAACCGGAAGTTAAAATCAAAATGACAACTTCTTTAATAGTTGCACAATTTTTATGAAATTTAGAATGTCAGTAGATTTTGCTCATGTGACTTCAAAAATGTTATTAGAAATTTTCTAAATTTTCTCCCCTTTGAGAAATTAAGGATCGAAATTTTCACAAAATCGAAGAAATATAGGTCAGATTGCCTTGAATTTTTTTTTTACTAGCTACTGATTCGTACACAAAAATGAAAATTGTAGCACAAACCGGAAGTGCAACCATCTTGATAGTGAAAATCGATATTCCTTTGGTGATATTTTACTTACAGACAAGGCAATTATATTTTCCGAATCCTTTTAGAAAAGCCTAAAAACTGTCGAGAATAGAATTTTCATTTTTGGCAAATGATGGACGCCATTTTGAATTGAAAATGAGCAATAGTGAAAAATCCACATTCATGGGCTTGAAAACATACACAATTGGTCGTGGCTTAGAGAATTTGTCTCTTATATACATAATTAATACATTTAAGGATAACCTGGCTCATGGTCGAATGATTGGTTTTTGAATATTTCAAAAATTCGAATTACCCCTATGATGTTTTCCGTGCCGACAAGGTAGTTTTCGAGTTAGCTTGTTTTGACTTCGCGCATGCGTTACGCTGTAACCAAAGGTACCATGAGTACCAAATTCCAGCGAGGAATTTTTCACGTTAGTACCCAGGTACCCTGAAATTTTCAATGCGATATCTGCATTTGTTCAAATCGTTTGTTCGTGGCACCTACCGTGCGTCATGACTTTGCGCATGCGCTACGCTAGAACCTAAGGTACCATGAGTACCAAATTCTGGCGAAACGTTCTTACGATGGTACCTAGGTACCCTGAAATTTTCAAGGTGATACCTGCATTTGTTCAAGTCGTTTGTTCTTGGCACCTGCCGTTGGTCGTTTTTTTCTATATAAGTCAATTTACGGAAAAATATCGATTTTCGGAATTTAAAATTGGTTTTAATTAATTGTGAAATTGCAAATTCAAAGTGATTTTATCGCCTCTTCCATGTCATCTTCATTAGAATGCTTGATCTTGCCTTAACTACATACAGCTTATAAAGCCCTTCACTCAACACTCTGCATTTTTCGGCACTAAATTTGTCACGATTATCAAGTTTCGCGCTTCTAGCTAAAATGTGTATGTGACAATCGAGATGCAAAGGTCAAGGTTCGATTCATCGACGTTTAACATTTACACAGGCGTTTTTAGTTGTAAGTGAGTTAGCGGAAAAAAAACATTCAACGGCTGTAAACTTGTCTAGTTCTTTTTCTGTGGGGACTGCCATATTTGTTTACTACAGTCACGTGCTACATTGTGAGTGTGTTACGAGCCACGACCTCTGATTGAACAATTAGTCACGTGTAAACACAACCAGTGTAAAAGTTTAGGAATAGCCAAGTGTTGAAGCAACGGTTAAACTTGCGTCCGTTGCTTCAGGAACATGCTTTCATGTTTGATAGGTATGAGTACTTAGTTCCATTGCTCAAATATAAAAAGTTATAAAAATTGATAAAATACGACTATTTATAATCAAAACAACTTTAATGGATGGGGTGGGTTTTGAATTTATTTTCAACGTTCTTTGAATCTCACACTCTTCTATTTTTAATATGTGAGGTACAATCGGTGCAAATTTGAAGGTAATCGGACCTTCGGAACGTTTCCCGGGCGGTGCGAATGAAACCCGAAACGAAAATTTGTTCATTCTTCAACGCGTTTTATATTGTATTATGGCCGCCACCTTAGATCCGCCGTCATTTACCAAACAACTCCAAAATATACCGCAAATTCTCAAATCGATCATAATTTCTTTTAATTTCGCGCATGCCCCACGATGTAACCAATGTTTTCAGATCATTTTGTTTTTGCCCGGGTGCAATGTTTCTAACTATATTTAAACCTGTAACTTTGCAAGTTTTTGACCAATTTTAATACTTTTTTCTTGTTACCCTCTTTAAGATACTTGAAATATTTCATTACACGTGACGATGAATATGAAAGCTTTCATGTCTGCATGGGACAGTAGCAGATCTAGTTAAGCTTTCATATTTTAATATGAAAGCTTATTGTTTTTGTTAAGATTATTATTAAGCTTTCATATGTATTTACATATGAAAGCTTATTGTTTTTGTTAAGATTATTTTTAAGCTTTCATATATTCATATATGAAAGCTTAGTGTTTCTGTTAAGATTATTATTCTTCCTATTATTATTAAGCTTTCATATGTATTTACATATGAAAGCTTATTGTTTCTGTTAAGATTATTATTTTTCCTATTATTAAGCTTTCATATATTCATATATGAAAGCTTATTGTTTCTGTTAAGATTATTATTCTTCCTATTATTATTATTAAGCTTTCATATATTCATATATGGCCGCCACTTGTCACGTTGGTATCTAAAAGTCCTGAAAAGTTCAGTTCGATACCTGCATTCCTTCAAGTCGTTTACATTTGATGTGGCGGATTTTTTTCTCGTTTTTTTTCTAAGTAAATTCCCGCACTCCGTAAGGGGGAAAAAGTGTTTTTCGCCCTAGCAGCGCCAAAAATTCTTCGATTAACCTGTTTTTTTGGCACGATGTGCCCATTTACTAGCCCGAATTTTGAGTACTTATCCCATCTAATTCCGATGAAAAAAACAAAAGTTATGGTCAAAAAACCGATTTTACGGCTTTTTTCGCCGATTTTGAGACTAAAAAAGTTTTTTAGAATATTGAAATTGCAAACGACAAGATAAAGTCATTTTGTTAGTCTCATGTGATGGGTATGAGTCTTCTGCACCGATGCGGATTTTCAAAATGGCGGACTATATTTTAGAGACTGTCAAAGTTTTGATGTTCTGAGACTGCCGAGGCATCATTAGGGGGTATTTTTTAAAAAATTTATACTGGTCGGATGCGCCACGATGAGGTTAGTAACATATTAAAAGGAGAACATGATCGAATTAAAAATTCGAAAAAATATGGCCATGTTTTGCAATAAAAAAAAGTTGCTGGGTCGGCTTGGGTTCAAATTTTTTAGGCCATGCTCCCGTATTAGAAATCACTTAAATTTTTATATGTGCTAGCTAACATCCTAAGGCACAATCTCTGAAAATTTCAAGAAATTCCGACAACCGTAACGCCTGCTAAAACACGCTCGCGCAATTAGGCCTATTTTTTGCCTATTTTTCGAATGTTTTTAGACTAACAAGTCACTTTTTCGTGCGCTACGTTTGAGGCCCCATATCTCGGCCGCTATGGGTTTGAATTCATATGTTTTGATCGGGATCGATAGCTTGGACACTTCCCCCCGTCGTATAAAAAGTTTGGACCCCTGACCCTAACCACGGTCACGTGACAGGGTGTCAAACATGGCTTCCCAAAACGATTTGCTAATTCTTCAACGCGTTTTATATTGTATCATGGCCGCCATCTTGGGTCAAACATGGTTTCTCAAAACGAAGGGCCATGTTTGCTGCCTTATAGCTCGGTCCCTATGGGTTCGAATCAAAATGTGTTGGCTGGTAATAATAGCATTGACAATTATCTCCATTGTATTAAAAGTTGGTAGATCTCACCCGAATGCCATGCACGCGCTACGATATTTATTCAAAGGTTAAATCTCGGGAATTTCTAGCGGTTGCATGTGCCGCGATGATATTTATCTCATATTAAAAGGAGATAATATTCAGATATCAAGAACGAAAATAAATCGATAAAATACGGCAATTTTTCAAGCAAAAAAAGTTTGATGGGTGGGGGTGGGTTTATAATTTATTTTCATTGTTTCCGGAATCTCACTCATTTCCATTTTTTATATGCGATAGCTAGAATCTCAAAGTACAATCTTTGCAAATTTGAAGGCAAACGGACCATTTTTTTTTGTGTTCGACTGAGTAGTGCCGTAGCTAATAAAAAATAAAAAAATTCAAGGCAATCTGACCTATATTTCTTCGATTTTTTTTGAAAATTTTGATCCTTAATTTCTCCAAGGGGAGATAATTTAGAAAATTACATTTTTAAAGTCACATGAGCAAAATCTACTGACATACTAAATGACATTTTTAAAGTCACATGAGCAAAATCTACTGACATACTAAATTTCATAAAAATCGTGCAACTATTAAAGAAGTTGTCATTTTGATTTTAACTTCCGGTTCGAAATCGTCCATCATTTTCCAAAAATCAAAATTCTATTCCCGACAGTTTTTTGGCTTTTCTAAAAGGATTCGGAAAATATAATTGCCTTGTCTGTAAGTAAAATATCAACAAAGGAATATCGATTTTGACGTTTCAAGATGTCGGCACTTCCGGTTTTTTGCTACAAACTCCATTTTTTGTGTACGAATCAGTAGTGTCGTAGCTAGTACAAACAATTTTTTTCGAGGCAATCTGACCTATATTTCGTCGATTTTATGGAAAATTTTGATCCTTAATATCACCAATGGGAGATAATTTTAAAAAATGTTAATGTCATTTTTAAAGTCGCATGAGTGAGATCTACTCACATACTAAATTTAATAAAAATCGTACAACTATTAAAGAAGTTGTCTTTTTGATTTAACTTCCGGTTCGAAATCACAGCCAAATTGCAGATGTGAAGTCAAGATTACAAGGTACCCAGAGAAAAAAGAATTAGTTAAATAGGTCAAAAAGTCATGAGGTTACAGCAATGTAGGTCAAATGCACTTGTTCGTCAAATTCGGTGATTTCGGATGCGAAAAACATTTTAAAAATATATTCACCCAACAGCCACCACCCCTTTTTGGGGGGGGGGGGGTAGGTAAAAATTTCAGAAAGATCCTATGGGTAGAATCTAAGAAAACCGAAAAGTGGATAAAACACACACACAAAAAAAAAATAATAATAGGAACTAGATCTGCTACTGTCCCATGCAGATATGAAAGCTTTCATATTTATCGTCACGTGTCATGAAATATGTCAGGTATCTTAAAGAAGGTAACAAGAAAAAAGTATTAAAATTGGTCAAAAACTCGCAAAGTTACAGGTTTAAATATAGTTAGAAACATTGCACCCGGGCAAAAACAAAATGATCCGAAAACATTGGTTACATCGTGGGGCATGTGCGAAATTAAAAGAAATTATGGTCGATTTGGGGTATATTTTGGAGTTGTTTGGTAAATGACGGCGGATCTAAGGTGGCGGCCATAATACAATATAAAACGCGTTGAAGAATGAACAAATTTTCGTTACGGGTTTTAATTCGCACCGCCCGGGAAACGTTCCGAAGGTCCGATTACCTTCAAATTTGCACCGATTGCATCACATATTAAAAATAGAAGAGTGTGAGATTCAAAGAACGTTGAAAATAAATTCAAAACCCACCCCATCCATCAAAGTTGTTTTGATTAAAAATAGTCGTGGCACGTAACACACTCACAATGTAGCACGTGACTGTAGTAAACAAATATGGCAGCCCCCACAGAAAAAAAACTAGACAAGTTTACAGCCGTTGAATTTTTTTTTTCGCTAACTCACTGACAACTAAAAACGCCGGTGTAAATGTTAAACGTCGATGAATCGAACCTTGACCTTTACATTTCGATTGTCACATAGACATTTTAGCTAGAAGCGCGAGACTTGATAATCGTGACGATTTTTTTAAACGCAGGATAAATAAAATGAATTAAAAGTAGTCTATTTTTAGTAACCCATTTAACGAAGGAATCTGATTGGATCACGGTTGAGGGCCTATACCCAATCAAATTTAGGCTTTTCTAAAAGGATTCGGAAAATATAATTGCCTTGTCTGTAAGTAAAATATCAACAAAGGAATATCGATTTTGACGTTTCAAGATGGTTGCACTTCCGGTTTGGGCTACAATCTCAATTTTTTGTGTGCGAATTAGTAGTGTCGTAGCTAGTAAAAAATAAAAAAATTCAAGGCAATCTAACCTATATTTCGTCGATTTTTATGAAAACTTTGATCCTTAATATCACCAAGGGGGGATAATTTAGAAAATTTCTAATGACAATTTTAAAGTCCCAATAGCGAGGTCTACTAACATACCAAATTTCATAAAAATCGTGCAACTATTTAAGAAGTTGTCATTTTGATTTAACTTCCGGTTCGAAATCACAGCGACGAATTTTCGAAATTCGAAAATCCGAAATTGCAGATTTAAAGTAAATGTTACAAGGTATTCAAAGAAAAAGGAATAAGTAAAATAGGTCAAATAGTCACAAAGTTACAGCAAAGTAGGTCAAATGCATTTGTTCGTAAAATTCGGTGATTTCGGATTCGAAAAACGTTTTGAAAATATATTTACCCAACAGCCACCACCCATTTTTGGGGGGGTAGGTAAAAATTTCAGAAAGATCCTATGGGAAGATTCTGAGAAAACCGAAAAGTGGATAAAACACACAAAAAAAAAAAAATAATAGGAACTAGATCTGCTACTGTCCCATGCAGATATGAAAGCTTTCATATTTATCGTCACGTGTCATTGATTGTATCAAGTATCCTAAATAAAAGGATAAGAAGAAACTCGCGAAGTTACAAGTCTAAATATAGTATGAATCATTGCACCGAGGCATAACAATAATCTGAAAAGTAAAGGGAAATAACTGAAACTTGTATTACTGTAATGAGACGGATGAGAAAATGAAATGAAAATGGCGGGTGAAAAAAAATTAAAAATGGCAGGTTGGACAGGCGACCTTACTCCTTGTCACGTACAACCGAGCATTCGAAAACACGCTAGTTAACTCAATGACAGGCGCGCGTGCTAACCATTCAGCCACCCAACCCCCTTCTTGAAATCAGACACGTGCAATATGTCATATAGGAAGAATAAGAAGTCGCTCACAACAAAATGGTAAATTAATGAGTTTAGGTCAAAAGGTTGAGCTACTGTTTTAGAGTATTTAATAGTTTTAAAGAGAAACGTTAAGAGTTGTTCATAGTTAAATGAAAGTTTAATTTTAAATAAGACCAATAAAATTAGGATTTAATAATGCCAGACTAATATTTCCAATAAGTTTGGATATAAGCAGGAAATCGTGACGACTTCTTAAGCATGTTTTAAACAAAGGGTCATAGACTGCAATATACAAGAATGGCACTCTGCAATAAAAAAAAACTGGCCAAAGCAAGATTTCTATGCAGAAATTAAATAATTGCTAGAACCAGAAAAATATTTATCCACTATAATAAATAAGCAACATAGAGAAAATGAAATGAAATTAAATGGGGTTTAACGTCCTACTGTGCTGCTCCTAAAATGGGCTACTGAAGACGGGCATACGCCATAAAGTGTGCAATGAGGGAAATTTTACCCGGGCAGCGGCGTTACGACCTACGAGGTTGGACATGCGACCATACTCCTTGTCACGTACAACCAAGAAATCGAAACAACGCCAGTTAACTCAGTGACAGACGTTATGATACAGAGCGCACGTGCTAACCATTCAGCCACGCAACCTCCCTAAAATCGGCAAATTGCTGTCCTACAGCGAGAAAAATTTCAACCGGGCCAAATTTTCTATTTTAACAGTTTAACTTGCACGGTACCTTAGTTATCAACCGAATATTACAAAACTTTTAAAAACAAGCCCCCCCCCCTGACCAGCTTAATCGTTCGCAATAAACGTTTGCCCCTTAAAATCGGCAAATTGCTGACTTTAAATTGAGAAACATTACAACCGGACGAAATTTCTTGTTTTATCACTTTTACAGTACCTTTGATTACCAACCGATTATTACAAAACTTTAAAAATAAAAGAGAAAGAGAGAAATGCGGCCTAATGTCCATTCGACACAAACTAGGTCATTTCGGGACTAACATATATTTTTTAATTTTATTTAAAAACTCCCCTTGCGCTTACTGGTCTTTAGCCGTTGGGAGGAAACCGAAGAACACGGAGAAAACCCACGAGATTGGACATCATACACAATGTCACGTGCAACCTGGAGATCGAAACGACGCCCGTTGACTCAATGACAAACGTTACGATACAGCTAGCACATGCTAACCATTCAGCCATCCAGCCTCCCTGAATTCGGAAAATTGCTGACTTATAGCAAGAAACATTTCAACCGGGCGAAATTTTCTGTTTTAACAGTTTAATGTGCACGGTACTTTAATAATTACCAACCGATTATTACAAAACTTTTGAAAATAAGCTCCAACTGACCAGCTTAATCGTATGCAATAAACGTTTGGCCTGAATTGAAAGTTCTGCACGGAAAAAGTTCATCTCGATTTCCCGGCGTGGTTCTCCTTGTCAGTGAGGCAGAACGCAGGGCCTGACAAACACAGCTGTCTAGTCCTTCGGATGGGACGAAAAACCAAGGTCCCGTGTTCACATTGGAGTGCACGTAAAATATCCCTAAGCAGTTGGAATTCGATACTGTTGAATAAACTCTATACGATGACTAAATGCGTAGATTGTAGTCACCCACACTGCATGTTTCGCTTAACAATGAAAGGGTGCCGTTTTCAATGTTCGATCCTTTTGTTCTTCTACTCCTGATATGTTGGACTGTTGATCGATGGTTTCATATAAAAGACTACCAATAAGACTCTTTGTAGAAGAAGTTCCCAAAAAATAGTATGTTGACTTTACGAGAAAGACCTCTAAACATGCTCCAAATTGTAAAAATACGACTTTTTGGATTTTCAATCTCTTTTTTTCGGCTATCCCTTATATTTAAAAAAAATGATACAATGATTTCACACAACAGGCTAGCTATTAGACTCTCTATTAACAAAAGTTTCACCGCCCTCCCTTCATTATAACCGAAGTTATCGTGCCTTAAAGAATCAACAAATCAGCATGATTATCTCTGTTTACCCTAAGCAGAAAATGCTCATCTTGGAACTCAATCATAACATTGACCTAGTGAACGTCTACAACAAGTTTGAACATTCTAGCTTAATTAAAATGAGAGTTATTGTGCTCCAAAGTCTCGGCCCTTCAAATTGCTTCTATTTTTCATTTTCAATTCAAAATGGTGACTCCCGGTTGACCTAAATCAGAATTCTATTGCGACATTTTTTAGGCCTTCCTACAAGGATTTAGAAAATATAACTCCCGAGTCTGTAACTAAAATAGCAAAAAAGCCTTATTGATTTTTCACGTTTAAAGATGGTGGCACTTCCGGTTCGATCGACAAACTCCATATTTTGTGTACGAATCAGTAATTCCTTGTCTAGTATAGAAAAAAAACCTAGGTCATTCTGACCTATATTTCGACGATTTTTTTGAAAACTTTGATCCTTAATTTCACCAAGGGGAAATAAGTTAGAAAATTTCTAAAGTCATTTTTCAAGTCGCATCATTAAGGTCTACTAACATATTAAATTTCATGAAAATCGTACAACTACTAAAGAAGTTGTCGAGTTGGTGTAAACTTCCGGTTCGAAATCACAGCGACGAATTTTCGAAATTCGAAAATCCGAAATTGCAGATTTGAAGTAAAGGAGTCAAGGTATTCAAAGAAAAAAGAATTAGTAAAATAGGTGAAATAGTCACAAAGTTACAGCAAAGTAGGTCAAATGCATTTGTTCGTAAAATTCGGTGATTTCGGATGCGAAAAACGTTTTCAAAATATATTTACCCAACAGCCACCACCCATTTTTTGAGGGGTAGGTAAAAGTTTCAGAAAGATCCTATGAGTAGATTCTGAGAAATCCGATTAAATACATATGAAAGCTTAACTAGATCTGCTACTGTCCCATGCAGATATGAAAGCTTTCATATTCATCGTCACGTGTAATGAAATATGCCAAGTATCTTAAAGAAGGTAACAAGAAAAAAGTATTAAAATTGGTCAAAAAATCGCAAAGTTACAGGTTTAAATATAGTTAGAAACATTGCACCCGGGCAAAAACAAAATGATCTGAATTTAAAAGAAATTATGGTCGATTTGAGAATTTGGGGTATATTTTGGAGTTGTTTGGTAAATGACGGCGGATCTAAGGTGGCGGCCATAATACAATATAAAACGCGTTGAAGAATGAACAAATTTTCGTTACGGGTTTCATTCGCACCGCCCGGGCAACGTTCCGAAGGTCCGATTACCTTCAAATTTGCACCGATTGTACCTCACATATTTAAAATAGAAGAGTACGAGATTCAAAGAACGTTGAAAATAAATTCAAAACCCACCCCCATCAATCAAAGTTGTTTTGATTAAATATAGTCGTTTTTTATCAATTTTTATAACTTTTTATATCTGAGCAATGGATCTAAGTACTCATACCTATCAAACATGGAAGCATGTTCCTGAAGCAACGGGCGCAAGTTTTACAACAGTTAACCGTTGCTTCAACACTTGGCTATTCCTAAACTTTTACACTGGTTGTGTTTACACGTGACTAATTAGCATTCAAAGCATTGTCCAATCAGAGGTCGTGGCACGTAACACACTCACAATGTAGCACGTGACTGTAGTAAACCAATATGGCAGCCCACACAGAAAAAGAACTAGACAAGTTTACAGCCGTTGACAACTAAAAACGCCGATGAATCGAACCTTGACCTTTTGCATCTCGATTGTCACATAGACATTTTAGCTAGAAGCGCGAGACTTGATAACCGTGACGATTTTTTTAACGAAGTATAAATAAAATGAATTGAAAGAAGTCTATTTTTAGTAACCCATTTAACGAAGGAATCTGATTGGATCACGGTTGGGGGCCTATACCCAATCAAATTTAGTGCTTAAAAATGCAGAGTGTTGAGAGAAGGGCTTGATAAGCTGTATGTAGTTAAGGCGAGATCAAGCCTTCTAATGAAGATGATATGGAAGAGGCGATAAAATCACTGTGCATTTGCAATTTCACAATAATTTAAAACCAATTTTAAATTCCGAAAATCAATACTTTTCCGTAAATTGACTTATACATGTATAGAAATTAACGACTAACGGTAGGTGCCACGAACAAACGACTTGAACAAATGCAGGTATCACCTTGAAAATTTCAGGGTACCTAGGTACCAACGTCAAAAGTTCCTCGCCAGAATTTTGTACTCATGGTACCCTAGGTTCTAGCGTAGCGCATGCACAAAGTCATGACGCACGGTGTGTGCCACGAACAAACGACTTGAAAAAATGCAGGTATCGCCTTGAAAATTTCAGGGTACCTAGGTACTAACGTGAAAAGTTCCTCAACTTGGGTTCCAGCGTGACGCATGCGCGAAGTCAAAACAACCTAACTCGAAAACAACCTTGTCGGCACGGAAAACATCATAGGGGTAATTCGAATTTTTGAAATATTCAAAAACCAATCATTCGACCATGAGCCAGGTTATCCTTAAATGTATTAATTATGTACATAAGAGACAAATTCTTTAAGCCACGACCAATTGTGTATGTTTTCAAGCCCATGAATGTGGATTTTTCACTATTGCTCATTTTCAATTCAAAATGGCGTCCATCATTTGCCAAAAATGAAAATTCTATTCCCGACAGTTTTTAGGCTTTTCTAAAAGGATTCGGAAAATATAATTGCCTTGTCTGTAAGTAAAATATCACCAAAGGAATATCGATTTTCACATTTCAAGATGGTGGCACTTCCGGTTTGTGCTACAATTTCCATTTTTTGTGTACGAATCAGTAGTGCCGTAGCTAGTAAAATAAAAAATTCAAGGCAATCTGACCAATATTTCTTCGATTTTTTGAAAATTTTGATCCTTAATTTCTCCAAGGGGAGATAATTTAAAAAATTTCTAATAACATTTTTAAAGTCACATGAGCAAAATATACTGACATACTAAATTTCAGAAAAATCGTTCAACTATTAAAGAAGTTGTCATTTTGATTTTAACTTCCGGTTAAAGTTTCAAGATGGTTGCACTTCCGGTTTGGGCTACAATCTCACTCAATTTTTTGTGTGCGAATTAGTAGTTTAGTTTAATTTAAACAATATTTTATTCAATAAGATGAATTGGATTGAACAACAGGCAAAGGCCTATATAAGGCAATCTAACCTATATTTCGTCGATTTTTATGAAAACTTTGATCCTTAATATCACCAAGAGGAGATAATTTAGAAAATTTCTAATGACAATTTTAAAGTCCCAATAGCGAGGTCTACTAACATACCAAATTTCATGAAAATCGTGCAACTATTTAAGAAGTTGTCATTTTGATTTAACTTCCGGTTCGAAATCACAGCGACGAATTTTCGAAATTCGAAAATCCGAAATTGCAGATTTGAAGTAAATGTTACAAGGTATTCAAAGTAAAAGGAATAAGTAAAATAGGTCAAATAGTCACAAAGTTACAGCAAAGTAGGTCAAATGCATTTGTTCGTAAAATTCGGTGATTTCGGATTTGAAAATATATTTACCCAACAGCCACCACCCATTTTTGGGGGGATAGGTAAAAATTTCAGAAAGATCCTATAGGTAGATTCTGAGAAAACCGAAAAGTGGATAAAACACACAAAAAAAATGATAATAGGAACTAGATCTGCTACTGTCCCATGCAGATATGAAAGCTTTCATATTCATCGTCACGTGTCATGAAATATGTCAAGTATCTTAAAGAAGGTAACAAGAAAAAAGTATTAAAATTGGTCAAAAACTCGCAAAGTTACAGGTTTAAATATAGTTAGAAACATTGCACCCGGGCAAAAACTAAATGATCTGAATTTAAAAGAAATTATGGTCGATTTGAGAATTTGGGGTATATTTTGGAGTTGTTTGGTAAATGACGGCGGATCTAAGGTGGCGGCCATAATACAATATAAAACGCGTTGAAGAATGAACAAATTTTCGTTACTCATACCTATCAAACATGGAAGCATGTTCCTGAAGCAACGGGCGCAAGTTTTACAACAGTTAACCGTTGCTTCAACACTTGGCTATTCCTAAACTTTTACACTGGTTGTGTTTACACGTGACTAATTAGCATTCAAAGCATTGTCCAATCAGAGGTCGTGGCACGTAACACACTCACAATGTAGCACGTGACTGTAGTAAACCAATATGGCAGCCCACACAGAAAAAGAACTAGACAAGTTTACAGCCGTTGACAACTAAAAACGCCGATGAATCGAACCTTGACCTTTTGCATCTCGATTGTCACATAGACATTTTAGCTAGAAGCGCGAGACTTGATAACCGTGACGATTTTTTTAACGAAGTATAAATAAAATGAATTGAAAGAAGTCTATTTTTAGTAACCCATTTAACGAAGGAATCTGATTTGATCACGGTTGGGGGCCTATACCCAATCAAATTTATTGCTGAAAAATGCAGAGTGTTGAGAGAAGGGCTTGATAAGCTGTATGTAGTTAAGGCGAGATCAAGCCTTCTAATGAAGATGATATGGAAGAGGCTATAAAATCACTGTGCATTTGCAATTTCACAATAATTTAAAACCAATTTTAAATTCCGAAAATCGATATTTTTCCGTATATTGACTTATACATGTATAGAAAAAAACGACTAACGGTAGGTGCCACGAACAAACGACTTGAACAAATGCAGGTATCACCTTGAAAATTTCAGGGTACCTAGGTACCAACGTGAAAAGTTCCTCGCCAGAATTTTGTACTCATGGTACCTTAGGTTCTAGCGTAGCGCATGCGCAAAGTCATGACGCACGGTGTGTGCCACGAACAAACGACTTGAAAAAATGCAGGTATCGCCTTGACAATTTCAGGGTACCTAGGTACTAACGTGAAAAGTTCCTCGCCTTTGGTTCCAGCGTAACGCATGCCCGAAGTCAAAACAAGCTAACTCGAAAACAACCTTGTCGGCACGGAAAACATCATAGGGGTAATTCGAATTTTTGAAATATTAAAAAAATAATCATTCGACCATGAGCCAGGTTATCCTTAAATGTATTAATTATGTACATAAGAGACAAATTCTCTAAGCCACGACCAATTGTGTATGTTTTCAAGCCCATAAAAGTGGATTTTTCACTATTGCTCATTTTCAATTCAAAATGGCGTCCATCATTTGCCAAAAATGAAAATTCTATTCCCGACAGTTTTTAGGCTTTTCCAAAAGGATTCGGAAAATATAATTGCCTTGTCTGTAAGTAAAATATCAACAAAGGAATATCGATTTTCACATTTCAAGATGGTGGCACTTCCGGTTTGTGCTACAATTTCCATTTTTTGTGTACGAATCAGTAGTACCGTAGCTAGTAAAAAATAAAAAATTGAAGGCAATCTGACCTATATTTCTTCGATTTTTTGAGAATTTTGATCCTTAATTTCTCAAAGGGGAGAAAATTTAGAAAATTTCTAATGACATTTTTAAAGTCACATGAGCAAAATCTACTGACTTACTAAATTTCATAAAAATCGTGCAATTTTTAAAGAAGTTGTCATTTTGATTTTAACTTCCGGTTCGAAATCGTCCATCATTTTCCAAAAATCAAAATTCTATTCCCGACAGTTTTTTGGCTTTTTTAAAAGGATTCGGAAAATATAATTGCCTTGTCTGTAAGTAAAATATCAACAAAGGAATATCGATTTTGACGTTTCAAGATGGTTGCACTTCCGGTTTGGGCTACAAACTCAATTTTTTGTGTACGAATCAGTAGTGTCGTAGCTGGTAAAAAAATTTTTTTTTAAGGCAATCTGATCTATATTTCGTCGATTTTTATGAAAACTTTGATCCTTAATATCGCCAAGGGGAGATAATTTAGAAAATTTCTAATGACATTTTTAAAGTCCCATGTGCGAGATCTACTTACATACCAAATTTCATGAAAATCGTGGAAATTATTTAAGAAGTTGTCATTTTGATTAAACTTCCGGTTCCAAATCACAGCGACGAATTTTCGAAATTGCAGATTTGAAGTAAATGTTACAAGGTACCTAGAGAAAAAAGAATTAGTGAAATAGGTCAAATAGCCATGAGGTTACAGCAATGTAGGTCAAATGCACTTGTTCGTCAAATTCGGTGATTTCGAATGCGAAAAACATTTTGAAAATATATTCACCCAACAGCCACCACCCATTTTTTTTGGGGGGGGGAGGGGGTAGGTAAAAATTTCAGAAAGATCCCATGGGTAGATTCTGAGAAAACCGAAAAGTGGATAAAACACACAAAAAAAAAATGATAATAGGAACTAGATCTGCTACTGTCCCATGCAGATATGAAAGCTTTCATATTCATCGTCACGTGTCATGAAATATGTTAAGTATCTTAAAGAAGGTAACAAGAAAAGAGTATTAAAATTGGTCAAAAAGTTACAGGTTTAAATATAGTTAGAAATATTGCACCCGGGCAAAAACAAAATGATCTGAAAACATTGGTTACATCGTGGGGCATGCGCGACGTTAAAAGAAATTATGGTCGATTTGAGAATTTGGGGTATATTTTGGAGTTGTTTGGTAAATGACGGCGGATCTAAGGTGGCGGCCATAATACAATATTATAAAACGCGTTGAAGAATGAACAAATTTTCGTTATGGGTTTTATTCGCACCGCCCGAGCAACGTTCTGAAGGTCCGATTACCTTCAAATTTGCACCGGTTGTACTTCACATATTAAAAATAGAAGAGTGTGAGATTCAAAGAACGTTGAAAATAAATTCAAAACCCACCCCATCCATCAAAGTTGTTTTGATTAAAAAATAGTCTTATTTTATCAACTTTTATAACTTTTTATATCTGAGCAATGGATCTAAGTATTTATACCTATCAAACATGGAAGCATGTTCCTGAAGCAACGGACGCAAGTTTTACAACAGTTAACCGTTGCTTCAACACTTGGCTATCCCTAAACTTTTACACTGGTTGTGTTTACACGTGACTAATTAGCATTCAAAGCATTGTCCAATCAGAGGTCGTGGCACGTAACACACTCACAACAATGTAGCACGTGACTGTAGTAAACAAATATGGCAGCCCCCACAGAAAAAGAACTAGACAAGTTTACAGCCGTTGAATGCTTTTTTTCCGCTAACTCACTGACAACTTAAAACGCCGATGTAAATGTTAAACGTCGATGAATCGAACCTTGACCTTTGCATCTCGATTGTCACATAAACATTTTAGCTAGAAGCGCGAGACTTGATAATCGTGACGATTTTTTTAACGAAGGATAAAACAAATGAATTGAAAGTAGTCTATTTTTAGTAATGCGAAAGTGCAGATTTGAAGTCAAGATTACAAGGTACCTAGAGAAAAAAGAATTAGTAAAATAGGTAAAAAAGTCATGAGGTTACATCAATGTAGGTCAAATGCACTTGTTCGTCAAATTCGGTGATTTCGGATGCGAAAAACATTTTAAAAATATATTTACCCAACAGCCACCACCCATTTTTGGGGGGGTAGGTAAAAATTTCAGAAAGATCCTATGGGTAGGTTCTGAGAAAACCGAAAAGTGGATAAAACACACAAAAAAAAATAATAATAGGAACTAGATCTGTACTGTCCCATGCAGATATGAAAGCTTTCATATTCATCGTCACGTGTAATGAATTATGTCAAGTATCTTAAAGAAGGTAACAAGAAAAAAGTATTAAAATTGGTCAAAAAATCGCAAAGTTACAGGATTAAATATAGTTAGAAACATTGCACCCGGGCAAAAACAAAATGATCTGAATTTAAAAGAAATTATGGTCGATTTGAGAATTTGGGGTATATTTTGGAGCTGTTTGGTAAATGACGGCGGATCTAAGGTGGCGGTCATAATACAATATAAAACGCGTTGAAGAATGAACAAATTTTCGTTATGGGTTTTATTCGCACCGCCCGAGCAACGTTCTGAAGGTCCGATTACCTTCAAATTTGCACCGATTGTACCTCACATATTAAAAATAGAAGAGTGTGAGATTCAAAGAACGTTGAAAATAAATTCAAAACCCACCCCATCCATCAAAGTTGTTTTGATTAAAAAATAGTCTTATTTTATCAATTTTTATAACTTTTTATATCTGAGCAATGGATCTAAGTATTTATACCTATCAAACATGGAAGCATGTTCCTGAAGCAACGGACGCAAGTTTTACAACAGTTAACCGTTGCTTCAACACTTGGCTATTCCTAAACTTTTACACTGGTTGTGTTTACACGTGACTAATTAGCATTCAAAGCATTGTCCAATCAGAGGTCGTGGCACGTAACACACCCACAATGTAGCACGTGACTGTAGTAAACAAATATGGCAGCCCCCACAGAAAAAGAACTAGACAAGTTTACAGCCGTTGAATGCTTTTTTTCCGCTAACTCACTGACAACTAAAAACGCCGGTGTAAATGTTAAACGTCGATGAATCGAACCTTGACCTTTGCATCTCGATTGTCACATAAACATTTTAGCTAGAAGCGCGAGACTTGATAATCGTGACGATTTTTTTAACGAAGGATAAATCAAATGAATTGAAAGTAGTCTATTTTTAGCAACCCATTTAACGAAGGAATCTGATTGGATCACGGTGGGGGCCTATACCCAATCAAATTTAGTGCCGAAAAATGTAGAGCGTTGAGTGAAGGGCTTGATAAGCTGTATGTAGTTAAGGCGAGATCAAGCCTTCTAATGAAGATGACATGAAAGAGGTGATAAAATCACTTCGCATTTGCAATTTCACAATTAATTAAAACCAATTTTAAATTCCGAAAATCGATATTTTTTTGCCGTAAATTGACTTATATAGAAAAAAACGACCAGCGGCAGGTGCCAAGAACAAACGACTTGAATAAATGCAGGTATCACCTTGAAAATTTCAGGGTACCTAGGTACCAACGTGAAAAGTTTCTCGCCGGCATTTGGTACTCATGGTACCTTAGGTTCTAGCGTAGCGCATGCGCAAAGTCATGACGCACGATAGGTGTCACGAACAAACGACTTAAACAAATGAAGATATCGCCTTGAAAATTTCAGGGTACCTAGGTACTAACGTGAAAAGTTCCTCGCCGGAAGTTGGTACTCATGGTACCTTTGGTTCCAGCGTAACGCATGCGCGAAGTCAAAACAAGCCAACTCGAAAACAACATTGTCGGCACGGAAAACATCATAGGGGTGATTCGAATTTTTGAAATATTCAAAGACCAATCATTCGACCATGAGCCAGGTTATCCCTAAATGTATTCATTATGTACATAAGAGATAAATTCTCTAAGCCACGACCAATTGTGTATGTTTTCAAGCCCATGAATGTTGAGTTTTCACTATTGCTCATTTTCAATTCAAAATGGAGCCCATCATTTGCCAAAAATGAAAATTATATTCCCGACAGTTTTTAGGCTTTTCTAAAAGGATTCGGAAAATATAATTGCCTTGTCTGTAAGTAAAATATCACCAAAGGAATATCGATTTTCACATTTCAAGATGGTGGCACTTTCGGTTTGTGCTACAAATCCCTTTTTTTTTTGTACGATTCAGTAGTGCCGTAGCTAGTAAAAAATAAAAAATTCAAGGCAATCTGACCTATATTTCTTCGATTTTTTGAAAATTTTGATCCTTAATTTCTCCAGGGGGGGAAAATTTAGATAATTTCTAATGACATTTTAAAGTCACATGAGCAAAATCTACTGACATACTAATATTCATAAAAATCGTGCAAATATTAAAGAAGTTGTCATTTTGATTTTAACTTCCGGTTCGAAATCGTCCATCATTTTCTAAAAATCAAAATTCTATTCCCGGCAGTTTTTTGGCTTTTCTAAAAGGATTCGGAAAATATAATTGCCTTGTCTGTAAGTAAAATATCAACAAAGAAATATCGATTTTGGCGTTTCAAGATGGTTGCACTTCCGGTTTGGGCTACAAACTCAATTTTTAGTGTACGAATCAGTAGTGTGGTAGCTAGTAAAAAAAATAATTTCAAGGCAATCTGACCTATATTTCGTCGATTTTTATGAAAACTTTGATCCTTAATATCACCAAAGGGAGATTTTTTTTATAAAATTTTAATGTCAATTTTAAAGTCGCATAAGTGATATCTACTTACATACTAAATTTCATGACAATCGTACAACTATTAAAGAAGTTGTCTTTTTGATTTAACTTCCGGTTCGAAATCACAGCGACGAATTTTCGAAATCCGAAAGTGCAGATTTGAAGTCAAGATTACAAGGTACCTAGAGAAAAAAGAATTAGTAAAATAGGTCAAAAAGTCATGAGGTTACATCAATGTAGGTCAAATGCACTTGTTCGTCAAATTCGGTGATTTCGGATGCGAAAAACATTTTAAAAATATATTTACCCAACAGCCACCACCCATTTTTTTGGGGGGGGGGGGTAGGTAAAAATTTCAGAAAGATCCTATGGGTAGGTTCTGAGAAAACCGAAAAGTGGATAAAACACACACAAAAAAATAATAATAGGAACTAGATCTGCTACTGTCCCATGCAGATATGAAAGCTTTCATATTCATCGTCACGTGTAATGAATTATGTCAAGTATCTTAAAGAAGGTAACAAGAAAAAAGTATTAAAATTGGTCAAAAAATCGCAAAGTTACAGGATTAAATATAGTTAGAAACATTGCACCCGGGCAAAAACAAAATGATCTGAATTTAAAAGAAATTATGGTCGATTTGAGAATTTGGGGTATATTTTGGAGTTGTTTGGTAAATGACGGCGGATCTAAGGTGGCGGTCATAATACAATATAAAACGCGTTGAAGAATGAACAAATTTTCGTTACGGGTTTCATTCGCACCGCCCGGGCAACGTTCCGAGGGTCCGATTACCTTCAAATTAGCACCGATTGTACCTCACATATTAAAAATAGAAGAGTGTGAGATTCAAAGAACGTTGAACATAAATTCAAAACCCACCCCATCAATCAAAGTTGTTTTGATTAAATATAGTCGTTTTTTATCAATTTTTATAACTTTTTATATCTGAGCAATGGATCTAAGTACTCATACCTATCAAACATGGAAGCATGTTCCTGAAGCAACGGGCGCAAGTTTTATAACAGTTAACCGTTGCTTCAACACTTGGCTATTCCTAAACTTTTACACTGGTTGTGTTTACACGTGACTAATTAGCATTCAAAGCATTGTCCAATCAGAGGTCGTGGCACGTAACACACTCACAATGTAGCACGTGACTGTAGTAAACCAATATGGCAGCCCACACAGAAAAAGAACTAGACAAGTTTACAGCCGTTGACAATTAAAAACGCCGGTGTAAATGTTAAACGTCGATGAATCGAACCTTGACCTTTGCAGCTAGAATCGCGAGACTTGATAATCGTGACGATTTTTTTAACGAAGGATAAATAAAATGAATTGAAAGAAGTCTATTTTTAGTAACCCATTTAACGAAGGAATCTGATTGGATCACGGTTGGTGGCCTATACCCAATCAAATTTAGTGCTGAAAAATGCAGAGTGTTAAGAGAAGGGCTTGATAAGCTGTATGTAGTTAAGGCGAGATCAAGCCTTCTAATGAAGATGATATGGAAGAAGCGATAAAACCACTGTGCATTTGCAATTTCACAATAATTTAAAACCAATTTTAAATTCCGAAAATCGATATTTTTCCGTAAATTGACTTATACATGTATAGAAAAAAACGACTAACGGTAGGTGCCACAAACAAACGACTTGAACAAATGCAGGTATCACCTTGAAAATTTCAGGGTATCTAGGTACCAACGTGAAAAGTTCCTCGCCAGAATTTTGTACTCATGGTACCTTAGGTTCTAGCGTAGCGCATGCGCAAAGTCATGACGCACGGTGTGTGCCACGAACAAACGACTTGAAAAAATGCAGGTATCGCCTTGAAAATTTCAGGGTACCTAGGTACTAACGTGAAAATTTTCTCGCCTTTGGTTCCAGCGTAACGCATGCGCGAAGTCAAAACAAGCTAACTCGAAAACAACCTTGTCGGCACGGAAAACATCATAGGGGTAATTCGAATTTTTGAAATATTCAAAAACCAATCATTCGACCATGAGCCAGGTTATCCTTAAATGTATTAATTATGTACATAAGAGACAAATTCTCTAAGCCACGACCAATTGTGTATGTTTTCAAGCCCATGAATGTGGATTTTTCACTATTGCTCATTTTTAATTCAAAATGGCGTCCATCATTTGCGAAAAATGAAAATTCTATTCCCGACAGTTTTTAGGCTTTTCTGAAAGGATTCGGAAAATATAATTGCCTTGTCTGTAAGTAAAATATCACCAAAGGAATATCGATTTTCTCATTTCAAGATGGTGGCACTTCCGGTTTGTGCTACACTTTCCATTTTTTGTGTACGAATCAGTAGTGCCGTAGCTAGTAAAAAATAAAAAATTCAAGGCAATCTGACCTATATTTCTTCGATTTTTTGAGAATTTTGATCCTTAATTTCTCAAAGGGGAGAAAATTTAGAAAATTTCTAATGACATTTTTAAAGTCACATGAGCAAAATCTACTGACTTACTAAATTTCATAAAAATCGTGCAATTATTAAAGAAGTTGTCATTTCGATTTTAACTTCCGGTTCGAAATCGTCCATCATTTTCCAAAAATCAAAATTCTATTCCCGACAGTTTTTTGGCTTTTCTAAAAGGATTCGGAAAATATAATTGCCTTATCTGTAAGTAAAATATCAACAAAGGAATATCGATTTTGACGTTTCAAGATGGTTGCACTTCCGGTTTCGGCTACAAACTCAATTTTCTGTGTACGAATCAGTAGTGTCGTAGCTGGTAAAAAAAAATAATTTCAAGGCAATCTGACCTATATTTCGTCGATTTTTATGAAAACTTTGATCCTTAATATCGCCAAGGGGAGATAATTTAGAAAATTTCTAATGACATTTTTAAAGTCCCATGAGCGAGATCTACTTACATACCAAATTTTATGAAAATCGTGCAACTATTTAAGAAGTTGTCATTTTGATTTAACTTCCGGTTCCAAATCACAGCGACGAATTTTCGAAATTCGAAAATCCAAAATTGCAGATTTGAAGTTAATGTTACAAGGTACCTAGAGAAAAAAGAATTAGTGAAATAGGTCAAATAGCAATGAGGTTACAGCAATGTAGGTCAAATGCACTTGTTCGTCAAATTCGGTGATTTCGGATGCGAAAAACATTTTGAAAATATATTCACCCAACAGCCATCACCCATTTTTGGGGGGGTAGGTAAAAATTTCAGATAGATCCCATGGGTAGATTCTAAGAAAACCGAAAAGTGGATAAAACACCAAAAAAAATAATAAGAATAATAATCTTAACAGAAACAATAAGCTTTCATATGTAAATACATATGAAAGCTTAATAATAATCTTAACAAAAACAATAAGCTTTCATATTAAAATATGAAAGCTTAATAATAATCTTAACAAAAACAATAAGCTTTCATATTATCTTTCATATTAAAATATGAAAGCCTAACTAGATTTGCTACTGTCCCATGCAGATTTGAAAGCTTTCATATTCATCGTCACGTGTCATGAAATATGTCAAGTATCTAAAAGAAGGTAACGAGAAAAGAGTATTAAAATTGGTCAAAATCTCGCAAAGTTACAGGTTTAAATATAGTTAGAAACATTGCACCCGGGCAAAAACAAAATGATCTGAAAACATTGGTTACATCGTGGGGCATGCGCGAAATTAAAAGAAACTATGGTCGATTTGAGAATTTGGGGTATATTTTGGAGTTGTTTGGTAAATGACGGCGGTTCTAAGGTGAATGAACAACTTTTCGTTACGGGTTTCATTCGCACCCCCCGGGCAACGTTCCGAAGGTCCAATCACTTCAAATTTGCACCGATTATACCTCACATATTAAAAATAGAAGAGTGTGAGATTCAAAAAACGTTGAAAAAAATTCAAAACCCACCCCATCCATCAAAGTTGTTTTGATTAAAAATAGTCGTATTTTATCAATTTTTATAACTTTTTTTTATCTGATTAATGGATCTAAGTACTCATACCTATCAAACATGGAAGCATGTTCCTGAAGCAACGGACCTAAGTTTTACAACATGTAACCGTTGCTTCAACACTTGGCTATTACTAAACTTTTACACTGGTTGTGTTTACACGTGACTAATAAGCATTCAAAGCATTGTCCAATCAGAGGTCGTGGCACGTACACACTCACAATGTAGCACGTGACTGTAGTAAACAAAAATGACAGCCCCCACAGAATCTACCCATGGGATCTTTCTAAAACTTTTACCTACCCCTAAAAATGGATGGTGGCTTTGGGTAAATATATTTTCAAAACGTTTTTCGCATCCGAAATCACCGAATTTTACGAACAAACACAATTTTTTTCATTTTTTGTACAATGGCCTGAAATGCGCAAATATCAAAGGGTACTGAGATCTTTGGGATATAAAGTTCTGTTTTAACAATGGTGATCTGTAGACCCTTTTTATGGTGGAATGGTGATATATTCAAACAGTTTTTAAAATCGGAAAAAAAATTGTGACCCTTTCAGAATCCGCAAGCTAAAAATAGGATTTAAAAAAAATCAATGGCAATAAACCAGGAAGTTACGTTCGGATATGCACGATTATCAAAAGGAACCAAGATTTTGATAAAAATTGTGACCTCTAAAGCATCCGTTTTGGTAAAACTAAAGTTTTCAAAATTTGGCGCCTAATATGTGCGATGATTTTTCGAAAATCTAAATCTAAACCTAAACTACCATAGGCTATTTCAAAATATATCAAATGTTAAACTACGACGATTAATGTTAATACTACGGCAATATTCATATAAAAAAGGCAGTGGCTAAACGACCGGATTCGGTTTCTTAGGAAAGTTTTTACTATGAAACCGGATTGGCGAATTTCGGTTCCCAAACATAACCCTATAAAATTAATGTATTGTATGTATTTTTAATAAATCTAGGAAATATCACAAACTTATTTTCCACCAACCTAGGTTTTATTTGGGGAATAAAACTGCTTAATTTTGTGTTAAAATCATTTTAAACCCATTATCTAAGGTCGATCAACTAACCCGATATTTGTGATACACTTGTAAATAACTTAAACCCGACAGTCTGCATCTGGACATGGAGACTTTTGTATTATACAGTATCTGGATAAAACCAGACTTTTTTCTATAAAAATAATATGTAGGTGAAATTTACCTTTTGTTATCAAGTACAGTACATGGGTCATTCACTGTATAGACCTCTCAAGAAAAATAAATCGATTATCAGGTCACCCAATGAAAAAAATGACCCGAAATCTTAAAAGGGTTACGTGTCCGGATAAGCAGTGTTGACGTTCACGTCCAAACGACTCAATATTTTCAGCTGAAATTTTCAGACAATGTATATACACCATGCTTTTATATTTTGGTTCATAAATTTCACAAATACTCAGACTTAAATTTTTGAGACTTTGTTCTTATCGGGATTGTCCCTTTAACCTCTCCCCCCATTTCTCAAACCTAATCCTCAAATTACTCGACAATTGTCTGAGGAGGAATGAATTCGCATTCAACGATCAAGTATACCTTCAGTCTTCCGGAACTACCATGGGAAAGCCCCGAGTTATGCAAATCTCTTCATGGCGGCATGGGAAAGGGAAGTTCTGCCACTCTGCCTATTAAAACCAGATTTCTATGGACGATTTCTAGATGACGTTTTCATAGTCTGGACGTACACGTTAGACTATTTTGGGGCGTTTTTGAACAATCATCATCCGTCAAGTTAACCGCAAATGTAAGCCATAACAGCACAGATTTCCTTGACACTAAAAGTAGCAACACCACAATCTCAGGCCAATTGGAAACTAAAGTATTTTTCAAAGAAACCGACACACATCAATTATTGTTCAAAAGCTCCTTTCACCCAATACATACGTTCTCTGGCATCATAAAATCTCAGATTCTCCGATTTCACAGGATATGTACTCAAGAAGACCGACTTTGAGTCAGCGTGTACATTGGTGTTTAGCAAACCAAGGGAAAGGGATATTCCCAACCATATCTCCGACGTATAAAAAAACAACACTCTAGCTGAACTTGGGGCTAAAGAAACAAATAATATGCAATCAGCAGTCAAAATCAAAACTTGTGGCCACCCAAGATGTCAAACATGCAAAATCATAAATATATCCGACCACTTCCATAACAAAACATCTGGCACAAAAACCCCAATATTAGACCCACTTTCATGCAGTAGTTCAAACATAATCTATCTAATTTCATGCAGACACTGTGACATGCTATACGTAGGTGAGACCCAAAATGCACTTCGGGAAAAAATTAACGGTCACCGGTCAGACATAGTCACCCAAAAAGACAAACCGGTCTCAAATCACTTTAACCAACCAAATCATGACATCTCTGATCTCATTGTCACACCGATAGAACAGGCTAAGGGCGATTTTGAAACTACAGCAGAAATTAAAACGTTTAAGTTAACAAGAGAAAAATTCTTGATTGAAAAATTGAAAACAACAGCCCCGCTAGGTTTGAATATTCCATTCCTTTTGTAGTTCCATTTAGTGCAACAGCAGCACACGCATCCAATATCATCAGAAAACACTATAATGATCTCCTAGGAAATTACCCGAAAATCTTCACATAGAAACTTATAATTGCATATTCTAAAATCAAAATCTGAACGACATCCTAGTGCACAATAAATTAGATTAAAACAAGACCAGTCTCCATCCTAACTGAAAATCCAATTTAGTAGGAAACACACTAATGTGGCTCTCCCCCGAGAGCCCAAATTTATTCTTTTTTTCTTCAGAAACAAAAATATCAGAATACCAGAAGCACCATTCAGGGAAGACCATGATGGCCACCAGCACCAGAAAACAGTTAAATTACCTTTGTATATAAACCTAATGTATTGTATGTATTTTAAATAAAGCTAGGAAATATCACGAGGTAATTTTTGATCACCCTAGGCCAGTGCTTAAACCTAACCCATTTTCTAATATCCACGTATCTCTTCGCCAATATGTCACTTTATTCTTAAATTCAAATTGTTTCATCGCCTCTAAATGTTAATTTGCAGTCGTAAATTCAGCACCAATTACGATGCCTGTAGAGGCCGCCATATAGGAAAATAACATTATGTCAAAACCACGTGATAAAATTAGCTAATCGAGACGATCACCAGTTTCGTAGTTAACTTTCGTCAGGAACCGAATCCGGTCGTTTAGACACTTCCAAAAAAAACCGCCGACAACATCTGTGATTTCGGACATTTTGCATTGTCACAGAACGTTCAAAATGACTTTAATCCCTAAGTCATACCCACTTCCCAGCAAAACAGAAAATATCGAATTGAACCGACAAGGAAGGTAAAAAAATATGAACCTTACCTTGTAACCGACTGTAAACCTAATGCAGACATAACATCAGATATCTTAACACTGGTTTGTGCAGAAGATCGAGACGTCTTCACTGATGTTGAGAAGGTTGTTACAAGTTCCCCTGTTCGTGACGGAACATTTCTTGTTTTTAATGACTTTGAGGATGTGTTACAATAGCATTGAATTGACTTATGAGAATTTCCGTTCGTAGAAATTGATGAGATTGCAGATATATCCGATGCTACTGAGACCTGACTCTCCACAGAACTTTCCCGTGTAGTTAAAGGTGTGTATTTGTTGTTTTTGTTCACAGTTTTTAGCTTCTTTGAATATATTCCACAAGTTTTTAGAGATGTGGTTTTAACCATTTTTGAATTTCTCGTGGTGACAGTTCCACTAATGGATGACAGCATGGAAATATCAGACGCTGCAGAAAACCTGTCAACTTCCACTGAATTTTCTTGAGAAGAGCATTGTGAAGAGATGCTTGTTGATGATTTTTTTCTCATTCTGCTACTGGTTCGACTGCTACTAGAAAGGCTGGAGAACTTACTGCTGATTGCAGAGCCTGATGTTTTGGGAAATCGTTCATCCTCCACAGAACTTTCACATGTTGAACACCGTGAGGATGTACTTCCAGAGCCTTTCAGGTTTCTATTACTAGAACTGGATGACGAATTGTCTAACTTATGACTAGACTTTGATACTGAGGATTTTTGGGGTTCCCTTTTCATTTCCACTCCCTTCATCTTTGGTAGTCTGGAACTTGTAGTCTTATTGGTATTTGGCTTTGGGTTCAGGTTATTTTCATAAATACGTTTTATAGATTTTGGTGACGATAAAGTACTCTTCCTATCATTTTCATTTTCCTGTGTTTTTCTCTGTGTCAGACTTTGTCTTTTAATAGAAGAAGATTTCTTGTTGATTTCTTGTGACATTTTGGAATTTTCCAATGAAGCAGGTTCAATCGGAACATTGGTTTGTCGCTTAAAGTTGTGCCTTTGTTTACACCACGGCATTACATTTTTTCTACCGGACGGGGATACATGTCGACAGTGCCACCTGTCAGACATATCAGGCGAAGCACTTTTAGCTCTTCTGTATATTTCCGGACTTTTCTTATCATAGATGGGAAATCCACGAGACAATCTGTCAAGTTTGATCAAAAGGCTCAATTCTTCATGACCCCTCTCATCAACTGAAATTGATTTCTTCAAAACTTCAGTTGGTCTGCTTTTTCTGCCACTGCTAGGACTAGTTTCTTTTTTCAAATGACAGGGACTGGTTACGTTCATCTGTTTATGTTTAGGACTGGAATCCCACTTTTGAGCATGTTTAGGACTGGGTTCCGGAGTTTTTTTAGGGGATAGATTTCTGGTACTGTCTTTAAGAGGAGATTTGTCTTGTATATTACAACATGTCTGTGGTGAATCATGCTGATTATCAGTGTTGAATTGTTCTAGTTGACCTTTAGAAGATAACCCAGACAACCCCCTTTCTTCACACACCCCCAATTTAACCAGATAAGGATGTGACTTCCCAGTGTTACTTCTCACATGTTGAGTGGAACCAATTTGATCTTGTGGAGTTATCTCCCATATGATTTTACCCTCTATATTTCTTGTTTGGGCAAACGATGTTTGACCTTTGTTTAAGGTCAGATTGGCCAGGCAATGATCAGCTGAGAAACCAGTTACAGAGATTTGACCGTCTGATGAGTTTTGTCTCTGGTTTTTGTGATTCTCCATGCTCTCTGTAAATGTGTGGTTCATTAATTGGTCAGCATTTAACGCCTCGTTACTTCTTCCTTAAAATCCAGTTTTTTCTATCTGATTGTCAAAATCCTGGCAAATATCCTCATCCTCATCAAACTTCTCTTCTTTCAAATCTAAAAGTTGTTGGAGACAATATTCAACTAATTTCATCACACCCCCATGAAAAATTAAAACACGTTTATCGTCCAGGTGGCTGTAACGGACATAAACTGGTCCTTTAAATTCAGTAATTAGGAGATCATTATCACCAAAATCGTTTGACTTAAAGAAAAAATCCCATATAATTTCACTAGATTTATTGTCAGTCTGATCTAATTCAACAATTAAACATGCCTTTATAATTTGAATATCTTTAGTAGTATTGACTTCCACTTCCTTATTTGACTGAAGAATATTTAAATCACTAACTTTAGTATTAATATCCTTCGGTTTATGTATATATCTGACTCACTAATGAAATAAAATATTGTTTAAACCAGTTTATTGTCTATATCCCTACATGATACACTTAATTTATTTTCACATACTGACTTATGTTTAGCCGAAGATTTGTCAGTTTTATTATCAGCCAATAAATTCAACTGATTATTATCCAAGACATAGGTTGATTTCTTTCTGGGAGACAAATGTGTTCTTCTCTTCGGTAGTTGACTGTTTTCTCGACTTTTTTTTATCCTTTTTAAGTGGTATTATAGTAGGTGAATGCCTCAGATTTAAATGATTTTCATAACCAGTTTTTAACTCATTTGTCTCTGAATATAAAACTCGTTCACTAATTGAATTTGCATTTATTGTATTTGAGTATAACGCTTGCTCATTTATGAATTTATTATCAGAATAGACAGGAATGATATTATCACAGTGTTCAGGGATGTCGTCTTTTCTTGATGGCGTTATATTTTTATCAACACCTTTATTAATATTTTCTGCTGATAATTCCACATTAGGCCGAGAAATATCTTTCAAATTTTGTTTATTTTCGTCTGCATATTCTGTTATATTGTTTGCACACGTTAGCTCGCCTTAGTTATTATTGCACTTGAAGGAAGTGTTATATTCACGTCTATTTATGTCACAGTAACTCTTCCTCCTTTCACCCACTTCTGATAAAACTGTCCTTTAAATTTGAATTGGTTTCATTTTAATTTTTAAAGTTTTTCACTGATGTTGGCAATTTACCTCCTTTAGCACTTATTTTCGTCTTTGAACTACTTTGTCCTTCAATCACGCTCTTCTGATCTCTATCACTTTGGATTAATAAATCACATTGTGCACTTAATTCATCTTTTGAGTCACGTTTTCTCTCCCTCGGAATGTCACTTTTTTTTATACTAGCTAATTCTTCCTTTCCTCCTATTATTTTCTCTTTTATTTCTTCCTTTGCACAGTTAACCTGCCTATAATTGGTGTGTAGTATATTTGACTGTCTGTCTATCAACTGTATAGCTGTAATGAGAAGGTATATGTACATGTATATAAATAAAGGAAGCAGATAAATAAAACAGATTCATTCCTAGATAAAATTAATAAATTCTGTCTTTTTAAGCTATTAACAGCTGTATATAATTTCCTCTCTAATATTACCAAGATGATCAACTTTACCTTTGCTACTACTGCTTCTGTAGTTACTAACCGCTTTAGACGTTCGCTTTCTGATATACTGCTCTTACTTTCTGCCGCCTGCTACCGTTTACTTTCAACTAAACTTCCGTTACCTGAAAAAACGGTGCCATTTTTATAACGAGTTTGCCAACTTTCAAGACTAATCTATGTAAATTCTTTTATCAGTTTTATCTGTGAAACAACTAAGAATTTTGACATCCCCATTAGTTTCCTCAGAATGAATTTCTGAAAGATTTTTTACTGTTGTGCGGCATTCATTATTTTTTAAATATATGTGGTAGTGTATATTTGTGTATATTTGTATTTATTGTATCTTTAGTATTTATTGTATTATTGTCTCTTTAAAGGGGGAGAACAACGATTTTCAACAAGGTTTCCATAAATCTTAAATATATATTTATAAATAATCCCCTCTGTAACACACAGCAAAAAAGTTTTTGTAAGTGAGAAATTAATTTTTATTTAAACCGGTAGTGACATAGTTGGTTCAACACGTTCACTGGGATTGGCCGAAAATCTGATCAAATGTCCATGTTTATTAGGATATTATAAACACGAACTTATGTTTTTTTAACGTTTAGTACACAAAGCCATCGCGTAAATTCACTCACACTGAGCAGCAAGCTCAGTCTCAATTCACGCCTCATGGCTAATTAATACACAAGAAGGAGCACATTATATCACTTTATATCTATATATTTAATATAATTAGAATCTAGTTTACATATGAAATAAGTAAGTACTAGCATATTTTTATAAGTATTTGTATAAGTATAATTGTGTATTTTAGAATATTATACTTAGTTTAATCTATTCATATTGTTATTTTCAGTCTTATATTACTGTGTGTATATGGTAGCATATTTAAATAATATTAAAACTCCTATTTCATAGGGTATGTATTGATTACTTAAAAAGTTCATTGTAATTATTGTAATATCCCTTTTTCATTTATTTGTTTAGATTCAATGATTTCCCGTCATTATTTTAAATGTGTATATATTAATTATTATTATGCCTATGCTTATACGTTTCTTTATGTATTTCAGAGTTTTTAATATATATTCGATTCACAAATAAACAACCCGAACCCATGACTTGGTGTTTTGTTCGTCCTTGAATAGAAACCCTGCTACATATACATGTTTGTTTTCAGTTTTATCTTGTGTTTGAATTGTTTCAATGTTCGTTTTGTCGACATTTGCTAAATTTAGATTTTCATCACTAATAACACCTGGTATTCTTTAGATTAATATACTACGTCATCGAGATGAGTAGGAGGCGCCACGAGAGTCGTATTACGTGTATTGGTGCCACAACTAGAACTGTTTTTAATAACTGTTATGCTATCCTGTAACTTGATAATTTTAGATTCTGCGGGTAGCGTTTTTTTTTTTTTTACTGAACTTAATTTACGAGATTTTGAAGAAGTTTCTTCGACCCGTCTCTTTGTTTTTATCCCTTTATCACCTTCATCTTTTGTAATTTGAGCCCCAATTGCATTGTGTTCCCGACTAACACTGTTTGACTTCTTTTTTGTCTTTGTAAACGTTCTCGTGTGCTGTTGTTGAGAGTGTCTGTCGGCAGATTCAAACTTGTTAAGAGTTTGGCACTTCGTGTGGCATAACCTGTTGTTGGGTCGACACCGTCTGCTTCAAGCCACTTTCGTTCCGTTTTTTGCAGACCACATGTCCTTGTCCACCAATCCGCCTTCCGCACATGCAATTTAGACACGCTGTTCATGACATTTAGGTGAAGGGCCGAAAGGTCGGAATCTTAGAAACTATAATTTGATGAAGTGCCTGTAGTTTTTTTTAAATATGACCCTTGGTGAATATTTTGTTCGAGTTTATCTTTCACGACAGGGATTGGATTTAAACCGTCCTCATTTTGTATAATGGTGACACCTTGCGGTAAAAAATTCAAGTGTGGGTTTGAAACAATGTGCCTTTCATCGTTATTACAAACATGTGCATCGCCTGATTTGCTAGTGTATTTTCCCTCATGGGTTAACTGAATAATTATTCCTCTTTCGCCGCCCTTGTTTTTATCTTCAGCTGCCAAATGTTCAAAATTATCGGTGTATAATCGTACATGTACTTCAGAAATAGGTGTATTTGAAGTATCCGATCCTAGACAAATTCTGGTCACATACGTTTAATGTACATGTATTGTCTAATTCACCTTGATGTTCTAATGGGTCATTATTGATATTCACAACTAGTTGTTGATGCCCATCCTCTTTATCATCATCGGTATTGTTCAAGCAGATACATGGTGTCAAGGCACAGTCCCCAGTACGACTAGAAATTTTATTCGAATGGTGATATTTAACAGTTCTGTTGTCACTAATACCTCGCGTGCCAACAACACGCGTGATGTAATCTCGTAGAATAATGTCGTCTGCTACAAGTGGTTGCTCTGATATTACACGAGATAGAATGTGAGATGCGGGAAAAACACGTTCACTGGACTCTGAAAACGGTTCCTTGCCAGGATTCTGTTCTTCTTTCCTGAAACAAGGTTTGAAGTCGGAGTCCGATATTTGAGACCCCCTTAAAGGGATTGGAGAAGAGCCCTCATATAATATTGTATCACATGTCCTTTTCCAGTCGATTACTTGAAGTGACATGTTTGAAAGGTCACGAGTTGAATGAATGAAGGGGATATTGTTTGTATTTTGAATAACGTCGACCCCTAATCCTCTTACAACTTGTTTACACGGTGACGAATCGAGACGTGTTGGTAAATGTGATTTATGGGACTGTGTCCTTGGAGCAGACAATATTTTCATCCTGGCTTCCTGTTGAACACTGGTAGTCGGGGCCCTTTTTGGTAAATTAGTTTTCACAGGTAATCCAACGGCAGACGATTTGGGTTTTTTCTGGATCTGATTTTCATCAAATCCCTTTTCAGAACGACAGAATTCTATGGGTTCTGTTATGGTTTCAGTGCTGGTATCGTCAGTGACACATTTAACTTTGGGACTTGTAGGATTCCTTCTTGGTATTCTTGAAAACAGGGAGCTTTGCGCTGCATTGTCAGAATGATGGGTTTTATTTATTTCAGGTGTTTGGTACTGGGTTAAAGGGCTGGCGTCTACTGTAGGTTATCGTGATTTAGGTGATTTGTGTAACGAGTTCTTACCTTCCATGCTTTCCTTTCTTTGATCTTGATCAATATTTTCCATTCGAAGAATTAAACCCTTTCGTGATGCCTTTAAGCTTTCTGAATTTGCGAGGCCATCAAGTTGATCATAACATGCCACACGGAACTTTTAACTTTTGGAACTTCTGACACTTTTGACCCAATCTTCACCTTCTATGTCTGTTAACAAGCCCGTGCACGAAGTCGGGCGCACTGTTGTTCCTTGGTCCGAATAATCGACAATCTCTTTCCTGAAAACTAGATGAACTCTCTTGGGTCTGGATTTTTCCGATTTACCAAGTTTTAGTGACGTTCTTGAAGCACTGAATCCACGTCTAGATCCCGTAGAAATAGTGGTTGCTAATTCATTGAATGATTCTTTGGCACCGCCATGAACATTTCCCCGTTTAATCGGTAACGAGGAGTCGGCATGTGCCTGGTTTACTGTCAGGATGAAATGAGGCAGACGTATATCGAATGTAATCTCGTGCTTAATAGAAGATTCTGATCGATTTATTGTGTCGCGACTTGTGGTGTAGGAGTTGTCTATATACAGTTCATAACCTTTGTATGAAGACATAACAAAATATCCAACTGAAACATAAGAATCTACCTCATCATTTGTATTTACTTTTGTTACAGTTGTACTATTTGGGGTTTGGTTCCATTTGCAATCCTACCTCGCGGCTCTAAATATCCAATTTGTAGACTTTTATTTCGAGGTATTTGACGTTTGGAGTGAGTTTGTTGTAACGATAGGTCACGTTTTCTGTCGTGCAATTACTAAATACACAATTAACTTTCCCTATCCTTCTTTACCACCAGCTTCCGATGTGAAATGTTCTAATCTTTTATTGATCGGATATGAACCATCTCCAACGATTCTTTTTGGTGACCCTTTAGTGGGTCGTGGCATGACATTTTCAACATCGTGGTATTCTGGAACACCAGAGGTTTTTTTTCACTTGGAATGTCGACGATCTTTTTATTAATAAATCCTGTTGTTTCGTTATATTTGGGGATTGATCTCTGTTTTCTAAACCCTTCTTGAACATTTTCAGGACAAGATTCCCTTTTCTGTGAAAGGTTTTCAGACATTTTTCGCGTAACTTGCTTCCCCGTTTAAATATTTTACAAGCTTTACACCTACCCAATACTGATTTCACTTTTGGTCTCGAATCAACATTCTCCCTTTTTGTTAAACACGCTCGAGTTTCATTTTCTTTTATCATGAAGTCATCTTGGCTAAAATTTTGATTTTCTTTTCGAAATGATTGAGTGGATCTGAGATTAATATTTTCCTTTTGTACTGAATAACTGTCGAATGATTGCTTTAAGCTTTTCGATTTAGGCGAAAGAGGTTCTGGTGTTAAATCGGCATGAACTGTAAAGGTTTTATCCAACGTTTTGTACTTATTTATTGATTGAACCGATGTTCCTCCAATACAACGGCGTCTTTCAAGTTGGCGAGGTTTCTCATCAGCCATAGTTTCTAATTAATATCAGACACTTAAGTTCTTTACCACACACGGAAAAATATATGAAATATATGAGTAACTGAATAAATATTGGATAGTTTCAAGAATATGTTAGTGGCTCACTTCTTATACTAATTTAATTGATGGAAATTTTTAAACTGAATGTTTGTTTTTTCGAATCTACCGTTACCGATATTAAATACTTCTGTTTTACAAATGATCACGATTGAAGAAATACAAGCTATCCTTCAAATTCAAGACAAAAGTTAAACATTATCGGCATATAAATCTTTCAACAGTTAAAAACGTTAGTTAAGGGGTATTATCTGTGGGTTTGAGTTTATAAAACTATTTCACGGTTTGAGTATTGCACATTTCTTTCAGGTCTTTCTATAATCTTCATTCATATTACATCTTCTGAAATATATCAAATAGATAACAGTGTGATTAAAAGCGGGATGGAATTGGATTCGAGGCGTCGAAATTGCAACGGTGTTTTGTTCGAACGACTTGACTTGGTATATAACCATCCCACAAAACAAATCATACCAGCGACTGCCAGGCAGCATACGCACAGATTTTGCAAGAATTGGATAGGGAACATGCTAAAAAAAACAAAAAAGATTTTTCGTACAATCAGGGGCCATAATCCAGAAAGTTATAATCTGAAATGCGCAAAAAAGACTGAGATTTTTGGGATATAAAGATATATTTTAGGTTTCATTAAAATCGGATAAAAATTGTGACTTCTAGAGGGCCCACAACCTTAATATTACATACTTTTATACAATTTTCATACAAAGAGCGGCCATTTTGTTGTACATTTTCATTTCAATTTTCCCGAAATACAAATTCAATTTTCATTATGGTAGAATAGTGATATAGTTAAACAGTTTTTAAAATTGGATAAACATAATTGTGACCTCTAGACAAGCTAAAAATACGATTTTTCGTACAACCAGGGACCATAATTCTGGAAGTTATAATCTGATATACGCGAATATCGATATCGAAAGGAACAAAGAACTTTGGGTTATAAATATGTATTTCAAGTTTCATCAAAACTGGTTCAAAATTTCGGTGTAACGGTGATATGTTCGAACGTTTTTTTTTTAATTCGGATAATAACTGTTGATCTCTAGAGGGGCCAATATATTTGGGTTATAAATATGTTTTTCAAGTTTCATCAAAATTGGTTCAAAATTGTGACCTCTAGATAGTCGAAAATATTGATATACTGTACCAGATGTTTACACTATTTGCGTACAACGGGCAGCCATTTTGTTTAGCAGTTTTGGTCTGATTTTCATAAAATTTGAACTCAACCTTCATTTCGGTGTAACGGGGATAAAATCCAACTTTTTTTTTATAAACGGATAATAATTCTACAATCAGAGGCCATATTTCAGAAAGTAACGATATGTACGAATATCGAAAGGGACCAAGATCTTTGGGTTATAAGCATGAATTTCAAGTTTCATCAAAATCGGTTCAAAATTGTGACCTCTATAGGGTCCAAAAGCTGAAACATGGGTTTTCGTACAATCAAGGGCCATAATTCGATACATGCCAATATCGAAAGAAGCCGAGATCTTTTGGAGATAACCCTATATTTCACGTTTCGTCAAAAGCGAATAAGAATTGTGGACGGACGGACGTCAAGACGGACAGGGGCGACGACAATATTCGTCCACAATAAAATGTGGGGGTATAAAAATTGTCATCCCATAAACCAAACCAACATATTAAATCCAATGAAATCTAAAAATGGTCATAATTCTAATCGACCAAATTTTCATGCTTAATTCCGGAAGTGCAAATAAATACAACTGTTCGATTAGAATTATGACCATTTTTAGAAAACACTATGACGGAGAACATTATGAGTCTTCGTATGTGCTTCACTGGATTCCTTGACCTCTAAAACATATGCATTAGCATACCCATAAACCCTTAGGCCAAATTTTCATGCTTCTTTCCGGAGGTGCATGCCCATTCCACATATCCGCCCCACTAAAGGGAATGAAATGAAATGGCGTTAACGTCCTACTGTTCTAATGAAGACAGGCATACGCCGTACAGTGTGTTATAAGGGAAATTTTGCCCAGGCAGCGGCGCTACGGCGTACTCTTATAACGAATTCCAAATACCAAGGGGTCTTTTACGTGCACGTCAATGTGTACATGGGACCTCAGTTTTTTTTATCCCATCCGAACGACTAGAAAGTTGTCCATGTCATCCCCGCGGTCCTGCATCATTGACAAGGGCTAAACCACGCCGGAAAATCTGGATGAACTTTCTCGGCCAATGCAGGGATCAAACACCCGGCCTCCAGGCTAGCGAGCCAGCGTGTTACCCACTTAGCCACCGCGATCCCGTTGGTCAACAAACTACACAGAACGACATAATGTTAAGGATTGGGGGTTGCTATACTACGTGACACTATGGAAATCGAGCTCATTTCGGGACTAACATGTCACAGTGACCTGCTACGTAACGTTTCAAAGATTTGGCTACTGATCATATTAATTTATTTTTAGACGAGCGCCAGAGAGAAAACATGTCGGCTGTTTTTATAATCATTGAAACGTAAAACTTGCGTGTTTTAATATTTTAAAACAAACGTTGATGGTTAAATGTAAGTGTATATACGCGCGGTCTGCTTCTGTCAGTAAGGTAACCTAAGAACCAGATGAAACCAAGATTAAACGGAATTGCTATGTTTTTTGTTTTATTTTTGCAGCTGTTAAAAAAGATGACTGGCTGTTAATTCATTGCCATTCTATAATTATACCAAATCTCTGAACTCCCCTTGTTAGGCCGTCGGAATAGAACAGTAGGACGTTAATTCCTAGTTATTTCAGTTAAACTCCATTTCATTTTCCTCTTGTTAGAGTGAAGGTATAGTAACCCTTCTTAAAATATATATTATTTATCGCCTTGGAGGTAAGATATTCAAGCATATTTTTGCCATCTAAGAGTAAATATTTGATTCTCTAGGACCCAGCAGGCCCGCAGAATGCATCAACAAGTCTCGATGACAGATGTCAATAACCCCACCTATCTGCAGAAATTCAGCGATAATATGATTTCGATACGATGCGTGCATACTGCATATGGCAGTTTATCCCTAAATCCACATACACACGCGCTCTACTCTTCGTGTTCTTTGAAGACTTGAGGTCCATCCTTTCCATTAACCCATACCAAACCCCTTGAGCATCATTGGTCGACAATCACCACATACCCCTCTTTAACTTAGGATAGCTAAGTCTCTAACGCAATATCATCCAAATTCTTCGACATTAAAAACACAATTCGTTTGTCAATTTAAATCAATATTGATGTTATTATCTTACCGGGAAAAGGTAGGCCTCTGATATCTAATAATTAAGACAAAATAAGCATGTTCCCATTGGTACACGAAACGTGTACCATAATGCGTTTCATTGCCATTTGTAACAAGGGACTCGAAGAACGCGGCTAGACATATTCCACAAGTCATGTCAAACGGTGATTATGTATTCTTATCTGGAGAACATGCGCAATAAATAGTATTTGTATAGACTGGAATAACCAGACGTCAGAGATTGCCAGTCGATTGAGACTTTACCGGATTTTGCCGAAAATAACCGATATTACAGTAAAACAGAAACGATTGAATGTAAATCAGTTCGTATACATTCATAATACATTATTATATGCGTTGCGGCCCATTTGTGTCAATTTCTAGATCTCAAATATTAGCGATGTAGCTCCTTTAAACAAACAAATTGATAACACATAAACATATTAGTTACAGAGCGTGACCAAAATTAATCCTTCCCGCGAAGGCGCCGATATCGACATGTCGACTTTCGTTTGAAGAGGGACATGTTGTTATTTGGACCCAGTTAACGGTGTTAAAGATTTTATGAATTTATGTTCACACTGAATTTTATTCACCAATTGGCAACTCATCAGTGGAACCACTACGACACAGAGGAGCACAGAACCAACAACATTCCGGAAGGATGGCATTCAAGGGTCAAGAAGCTAGTTGGAAAAGCCCATCCGAATGTTTTTGAATTGATCGAATTTTTGCAACAAGAACAAAATATTAATGATATTAGAATCGCTCAGAATGCTGGGGGACAGGAACCACCAAAGAAAAGATATAAATGTGCTGAAATTCAAAGCCAGATCCAGGAATTGAAACGAAGACACGAGGAAGATGAATATTAGTCGAGTGTTTAGACAGTATGTCTTATTTGGCGAAAAAAAACTAATTTTTGTTATATTATAGTTGTTTTTATTTCTTATTTGGCAAAGTTTTTGTTAGATTAAGGTTGTTTTTATTTCTTATTTGGCAAAGTTTTTGTTTTTGGAAAGTTGTTTTTATTTCTTATTTGGCGAAGTTTTTGTTATAGTATAGTTATGTTTTAATTTCTTATTTGGCGAGGTTTTTGTTCTAGAATATTTATGTTTTGGTTTTTTTACTTGATGCAATTAAATTAATTTTTGTTATGGTATAGTTATGTTTTTTATTTATTTGACGAAATTAAATTACTTTTTGTTATAGAATAGTAATGTTTTTATTTCTTAGTTGACAAATTAAATACATTTTTGTTATAATAATAATAATAATAATGTACATTTGTAATTGCGCTAACTCCATCCATATTGCATGCTCTAAGCGCGAGGATAATAGCTAATCCTGATAATATGTCACAAACAAATGAGTTTTGAGTTTGGATTTGAACACGGCTAATGATTGAGAACTCTGTATCTCCAATGGTAAATTGTTCCACAAACGCGGTCCACAGACACTGAAAGCTTTATCCCCATATGATTTCAGTTTAGCTTGCGGCACAGCCAATGAGGGCTTATTTTGTGAACGAAGTGGTCGATTTGGTTGATATGTTTTAATGAGATCAGTGAGGTAAGATGGGGAAAGATCATGTTGACACATATAAACCAATGTCAGTATCTTGAAAGTTATCCGGGCTTCTATTGGTAACCAATGTAATGATTTTAAGATGGGAGTTATGTGAGAATACTTTTGTGTTCTTGTTATTATTCTGGCTGCGGTGTTCTGAATTTTTTGGAGTTTTGCACACAGGTTTTGGGGAATTCCAATCAAAGCACTGTTGCAGTAATCGAGCCTCGAGAATATCAAAGAACGCACAAGCAGCTTACAGGCTTCCAATGTCAAGAGGTGTCGAATATTGCCAATACATCGAAGATGGTAATTGCACGTACGGCAAAGTTGATCGACCTGTTTGTCCATGGTTATGGAAGAATCCAGTAGTACACCAAGATTCTTCACACATGATGAAAACTGAATTTTGGTTTCACAGATTACCACACTTGAATTTGGAGTAGACCTAAGTCGTTAAGATGTCCCTACAAGCATGGCTTCCGTTTTGTCATCATTCAGTTTGAGCTTACTCTCGTTCATCCACGATTTTACAGATTTAGAGCAGAGTGTTACCTGATGAAGAGACTCATCAATTTTATTTTGATAAGTGTCACCAATTAATTGGGTGTCATCAGCGTAGGAGAAGTGACTGATCCCGAAACTGTCTATTACATCGCCAAGGCATTTTGTGTACAAGACAAACAACACGGGCCCGAGTACGGACCCCTGAGGCACACCACAATCAAGTTTAGTTATGTTGTTATCCCAAAACTGATGCTAAAATGTTAATTAATAGGTTACAGGGGGGGTGGATTATGTAAGTGTAAATTCTTATCATAATCTATTGAAGTGTTACGTTTTTATTTCATTTAATCCTTAGGGGCTGGATTCCCGCGAAGTCGTCGAAAACGACCATATTTATTCCGTTACGGTCAATAACTGTGCCTTTTCGGGAATAAAGCGTTTCCCACTTAGCCGGCAGCCTTTGGTGTCAAATTTTGCCGCTAATCCTGGGTTAATCCTTGAACAATGGTGTTATAAACTATAGTCCATATCTTTTTTAAGACTAAAACTGTATTAATTTTAACAAATTTAACTTTTATTAAATAACATTAAGTAGCCTAGACAACGAAACATACGCCCAAAGCAGCTAAATCGTCCAACAAGAGTTGTCGCATATTTTACTTTTTTCGGTAGTGAAACATTTATAATACACTAAAATCTGATTAAAAGTAACAACTCATTATGTAATAATCAGAAAATCATTCTAATATGTTTGGCTTTGACAAAGCTCTCCTACATGCTGTTCAAGTTATCAAAATTCATTGAAACTCAATATACTTGTTTGTCTCATGACCTTCGACACTGTGTATAAATTTAAAGTCAATCAAATATTAACTTTAGCCTCTAGAGCGTCCACAAAATTTTAAAGTGATCAAGGGCCATATCTCTGTCAGTTATTATTGGAAACACTGTGAAAAGATTTAAAGTCAATCGGATATTAACTTTAGCCTCTAACGTGTCCACGAGATTTTTTTAACTGTTCAAGGGCTATAACTCTGACAGTAATTATCGGAAATCGCTGAAAATCAATAGGATTCTTCGTCTCGTGACCTTAAACACTGTGTATAAATTTAAAGCCAATCGGAAATTTACATTGGCCTCTAGAGCCTCCACAAGAATTTTTGAAGTTATCAAGGGCCATAACTCTGGCAGTAATTATCGGAAATCGCTAAAAATCAAATAGTCCAGTCAATCTAGCTGAACAAAGGGCCCAACCCAAAACAAATTGCAACATAATTTATTTTTGTAGTATGCATGTCAGTAAGGTCTCATGTACATCATACTCAAAATGTTCCAAAATACTTTTGGTGGAAATAGGTCAAATTGCGTAATATGCTAATTAGCATAATTTCATGTTTCAAAAACTCACTCAATGCTATAATTTGGTGATCAAATGTTCAAATTTGGTGGAAATTGTATCCAACCCATGTTTTCATGGACAGGGACACACATAAACACATTTAAAATATAATGAAATAATAACCTGAAGCACAATATGCAAATTAACAGCCGCCATTAGTGAAAAACTTATCCCCCCCCCCCCTAAATCTGAAAAGGTTTATTTATTATCAATGTTTATTTTTATATTTGTATATATGTTTCGGCTACAGCAAAAATTTTGCTTCGCCTGTAATAAAGTTCAAGTTCAAGCACTAAGAACATATGTCACGATATCGTTCTTTGTTTACTATAATTTGCTGCAAGAGAGTATCCACGGTGTATTACTAAACATTTATTGTTATACATTTCGTGTAAATTATAGTAAACAGGGAGGATTACATAATATGTCCACTATTTCCCAAATCCCAGAAAGCTTTTATTTTTCTTCTCCAAATAGCTTCACACGGTGAACAGTCCATATGCTGATTACACTATTTGCCTAGACCGTTTTTCTAGGACTTCGAATTTTGTCTAATGGTTTAGATAGTTCGTACTTAGATTTATTTTATTCACAAAAGAGGGTCTGAATAAGACAGAAATGATAAAAGTTATTGTTTTGAAGATCAATGCAACAATGTTATTTGTGTTTTTTTTTCTACATTTATGTTCATTTTTTTTAAGAAATAATCAATATTTAATACTTAAAGTCTTTACTACTATCATTTATCACTAACCATTGACATATAATTATAATGGCTTAGTTTACTTCACATGTTGTCCACAATAACACTGATCCAAAGTTATCATAAGTGAATATTATGAGCAATACCACGTAAAAGGTCTCTATACTTCGTGTGTTGAACAGGTTGTTCTACAGCTGTTATCTGTTCCATAGTAACTTCTCATAGATCTTGGTGTTTCTACAGCTATTATATGTTCCATAGTAACTTTTTGTAGAGTTTAGTGTTTCTTTAGGGCATTTAGAAACTTCCATATGTTGACATGATGACCACTAACTGAAATCTGAAATCATTTGTGCCACCCTTCTATATTGTTGTCGGATCTTGGAAGCTGGACCATAACCCAATTGTATACATATACCTACTGTTGCGACTACCAGGCCTACAAATGTCGGTATAATTTAAGTAGTTGATGATTGCATTTGTGCCATTCTCTTCCACCTGTTCAGTTGGTGTTTCAAAATATAAACGCTGGTAACATTCTGAAGTCAAGGTTGAATTCATTGTTTATTAGGTAACGTTGATGAGGTCCCTACAGCTTCGTCTACACTAGGCTAATAAAAGCCGGCTTTTTAAAAACGCAGCTTTTTCAAGTGTAGCGTCTACACTGACTGAAGTTTTGTAACGGTAAAAGACGACGAACACTGACCTTCGTTATTTGTGAAACTTCGGGTTTATTTATTACGCCATCGGCTTCAGTCAATTTTGCAGAAATAATATAATAATAATGATTACTTTGGTTACTTTGGTTCAGTTATATACCCAGCTTATGGAATATAGCAGATCGCTGACAGACTTACGGAAGAGGGCGAGAAAACGACGTGCAAGACGATTACGATCGTATATCCGCCGAAGACACTTTCAACTAACACCCTTCGTGGCTATGATCTTAGAACCGGAAGCAATGCCAATGTTACGAATGTACGGAAGTTCGGGAAGGATGACATCCGGGTATCCGATAAACCCGGGTTTTACAGTCTACACACATAAAATTCCCCATAAAATCTTTGTTGTATTGGTCTTGTATTTGCCTGTTGAGTTGGTGGTAGAGGTGCCAACTCTCGTGGTAGAAGTCTTGAAACATCTTTATAGTACGTTTGAGGTGTCTTGTAGGTGGAAGGTGGTAAGTTGTTCCTTCTGGTAGTTTTGAGACTGCAGCAAGGACAATTTGTTCTGCAATTTCTTGAGTTCTAACGGATTGTTTCTTTTAGTATTTTCGACCCCAAGAATCATTTGACGTACTCGGTCACCAGCTTGAGTTTGCTCACATTTACGTACTGGCTGACCTCTTCTTTCTGGATCTTTACTGTGGTTTTGCATTTACCATTTCTGCGATTCTCGCAATCTCAGAAAAAAAAACGCCACCAGCAAGGACTCTTTCATAGATGGATATAAATCCATGATTGTGTAATGTACTCCATCAATGGCACTGATATACTTTTGCAAATTTACTGTTCATTTCATTATAAATATTGTGCTCAATTTTCAATTGTAATTATCTCTTTGATTAACTTTGAAACAAAATTAAAAGCTGTGGTATAAAGTATAATTCTTTGATACTGAATAATGTATAAATACGTTATAGTGTGCCTTCAGCAATTAATAAACTATATTAAAAACAAATAAAATCACCGACAATGAGATTAACAGTTATGTTTTTATAATGATTGTATATAATGGTGATATAAAACATCGAGGGTTTCTACCTAAAGAGCTCCTGTGACTGTTCAGATTCTGTAAAACTAGGCGTGGCACTGATTGGTGCACTTATGAAAAACATCGACTGCACTGCACTTACATACTTGTGGAGACTTCAAATGACATAGCTGTAGTACATCCGAAACCAGTTTTCGGCAATTCTGATGATAAAGTTTCGATAATTTGTTTCCATCAGGGCTATGTGCCGCACCCCCTACACACACCATGACAACAGTGCTGTGGTACTAATGCAATCAGTCAAATGTTCTCTTTAATATGGTACAGATACTTTTATTACTTTCTTTGACCATGCTAAAATGGGTGTTGGAACTTGAGTTTTTATGTTATTTCAAATGCTTTGAGTGTCTAATTTGCATATTATATATTATGCAAAACCACTGTGCTGTTCTCCTAGTGTTTTTAGGCACCATTGACCCTAAAATTATGGGCGTAGGTACTAGTTTCATTGAGCTAAGTCAAACAGTTTCAGATTTAGGCAGAAAAATAAGTTTTTCACTAATGGCGGCTGTTAATTTGCATATTGTGTATTATGTAATAGTGATTATATTCTAAATATGTTTATTTGCTTCCCAGGCCGCGAAAACATGGGTTAAGACATAATTTCCACCAAATTTGAATATTTAATCGCCAAATTATAACAATTAATCAATTTTTGAAACATGAAATTATGCTAATTAGCATATTAAGTAATTTTGACCTAATTCCACCAAAAATATTTTGAAATTAATTTTGTTGCAATTTGTTCTGGGGTCTAACCACAGATTGACTGGACTAAAAAGGCTTTTTCGTTTCATGACCTTAAACACTGTGTATAAATTTAAAGTCAATCGATTATTAACTTTAGCCTCTAGAGCGTCCACAAGATTTTTTGAAGTGATCAAGGGCCATAACTCGTTAAGTAAATATCGGAAAACCGCTGAAAATCAAAAAGGCTTCTTCGTCTAATGACCTTAAACACTGTGTATAAATTTAAAGTCAATCGGATATTAACTTTGGCCTCTAGAGCATCCACAACAATTTATTGAAGTGATCAAGGGCTATTACTCTGACAGTGATGATCGGAAATTGCTAAAAATCAATAGGCTTCTTCGTAACATGACCTCTAGAGCGTCCAGTGACAGGATTCAGTGACAGGATTCTGGCAGATCAACCTTGATGAAGAATCATCTAAACTATGCACATTCAACACACCGTTTGGCAGGTATAGATTTACCAGACTACCTTTCGGAATAAAATCAGCGCCCGAAGTATTCCAGAAAATTATGTCACAGATGATAGAAGGTGTTGACGGAGCACATGCCGTAATGGATGATATACTAGTTTATGGATCAAATATCGAAGAACATGATAGGACTTTGAGAAAAGTGTTTGAAAGAGCACAAGAGTTTAACCTTAAGTTGAACAGAGACAAATGTTCGTTCCGACAGAACCAAGTACGATATGTATGACATTTAATTACTCAAAACGGATTAATGCCAGATCCAGAAAAGGTCAGAGCTGTAAAAGAAATGGAGAGACCAAAACATAAAAAAGAATTAATGACATTTCTAGGTTTTATTCAATATCTTGGAAAATTCATGCCAAAGATGTCAGTAAACCGTTAAGAAGGTTGTCCTCTAAAGATATTGAATGGCACTGGGAGAAAGATCAGGAGACAAGCTTTCAGACTTTAAGAGAATTGGCCATAAACTCTCCTGTTTTAGAATATTATAATCCTCAATCTTCCATTGAAGGTATCGGTTGACGCTAGCTCAAAATGCCTAGGGCCTGTGTTAATTCAAAAAGACAAACCAGTAGCATATGCTTCACGTGCACTAACCGATGCACAAACCAGATACGCACAATTCAAAAATGAAACTTTAGCTATTGCTTTTGGCTGTGAGAAGTTTAATCAGTTTGTATTTGGTCGACAGATAGATGTTGAAACAGATCACAAACCGCTTCAGTATATCTTCAAGAAACCATTATATGAAACTCCTTTACGACTGCAGAAACTGTTGGTGACTCTTCAGAAATGTCACTTAAATGTTAAATATAGACCAGGTAAGGAAATGTTTATAGCAGACCATCTAAGAAGATCGTTCCTGAAAGAAACTAAAGAAAAATTGATACCAGACTTAGAAGTGGATTTGTTGAATTACTTACCTATGTCAGTTAGACAATATTGGACTTTTCGTGACGAGATCTCCTATACTGATGGCTTGTTGTTTAAAGGCCAAAAGTTAATAGTTCCAAAAACTTTTAGATCTAAGATGTTGACTGAGATTCACGAATCCCATCTTGGAGTAGTAAAATGTAAAATCTTAGCAGGAGAATCTCTCTTTTGGCCAGGTATGTCGGTTGAATTGAAGACAGGATATCTAGATGTTTTCTGTGCGCTCATCACCAGAAGTCAAATGCAGCAGAACCAGTTATACCTACTGATGTTCCTGATAGACCATGGGCAAAGATAGGAACAGACTTATTTGAGTATAAAAGTCAACCATATCTACTATCGGTAGACTACTTCTCGAAATGGCCCGAAATCGTAAAATTAAATAGTACCACGAGTTCTTCAATAATCAGTCATTTAAAGAGTCAATTCGCCAAATATGGTATTCCAGAAGAAGTAATAAGTGATAACGTACCGCAGTATTCCAGTGAACATTTTAAGAAATTTTCGAAGGACTACGACTTTAAACATATTACATCAAGTCCTCGTTACCCACAATCTAACGGTCAGTCAGAAAGAATGGTCCAGACCATCAAGAACCTATTGAAGAAAGCTGAAGACCCGTACAAAGCCTTATTAGCATACAGGAACAGTCCTTTGGATATAGTTGGACTGTCTCCTGCCCAATTATTCCTAGGAAGAAGATTAAGATCAACGTTACCTACTTCAGCTCCTGTGTTAAAATTCAGTGGTTCAACTCATACCAGAGAATTACTTTTACAAAGACAAATGAACCAGTACAAATACCATCAGGAAAAACAGAATTACCACCTTTAAACGCTGGTACAACAGTTATGATGCAACACAATGACAATCAAAAATGGTTACCAGCTACAGTAATAGGAAAACATGGTACTCCTAGATCATATTTAGTTCGTTCAGAGGATGGTAGAATAACCAGGCGAAACAGAAGACATCTTAGATATGTAAATATGCCGCTGTCTAGTCAAAATCTTGAAAATTGCAATTTGGGTAAAGAAAGCTTTATCCAATTTGAAAAACTAGTTCCACCATCTATGTCATCTACAAATCTGAATCAACCTAGTGATGAGACAACAAACATCCCTACCACTATAGCTTCGTCTACACTAGGCTAGTAAAAGCCGGCTTTTAAAAAACCCGGCTTTTCAAAACGCGGCTTTTTCAAGTGTAGCGTCTACACTGACTGAAGTTTTGTAACGGTAAAAGACGATGAACACCGACCTTCGTTATTTGTGGAACTTCCGGTTTATTTATTACGCCATCGGCTTCAGCCAATTTTGCAGAGATAATATAATAATAATGATTACTTTGGTTCAGTTATATATCCCGCTTATGGAATATAGCAGATAGCTGACAGACTTACGGAAGAGGGCGAGAAAACGACGTGCAAGACGATTACGATCGTATATTCGCCGAAGATACTTTCGACTAACATCCTTTGTGGCTATGATCTTAGAACCGGAAGCAATGCCAATGTTATGAATGTACGGAAGTTCGGGAAGGATGACATCCGGGTACCCGATTAAACCCGGTTTTTACCGTCTACAAACATAAACTGCCGGTTTTTTGATTCTGAAAAATCCCTCAATTATTGCCGGATTTTAAAAAGCCGAGTTTTACGATTGAGAAATTGAAAAAGCCGGGTTTAAGGAAAAAAACGGCATTTAAAAGGCTAGTGTAGACGGTGAATGCTGCTAGTGTAGACGTAGCTTATGGGTCGTATAGACACAGTGAAAGAACCATTATTCCACCTGCTAAATTTAATGACTATAAACTGTGAAAACTCTGTGTTAATTATATGAACTGTGTTTGAAAAGAACTCTTCCTTATTATAAATCTTAAGTAAAGATTTAAGTTTATTTGAATCAGTAAAGAAAAACAAAAACCTTAAAATGAGTTCAAGAGACTTTAATAATAATCAAAACTTTAAACATTTAAAGGAAAGGGGATGTTATATATGTGTAGTGATATGTCCAGGTATACATAGTAATACAATGTATAATCATGTCTGTAATGCATGCTAATCTACAAGGCATTATTATGTAAGGGAGATCATTCTTTTTTTATTATTATTAAAGACTTCCTGTTCAGCCATCACATGTGTTGAAAGCCTACAAAGTCTTATGCAAGATTTTTTGCCCACCCGCCCACCATCTTAGTAGTATTACTGACTGGCGGTCTAGTGAGTTTCGCTGTGCATACTTAATTTAATTATGAATGATAAGGGGGGGGGGGATTAATCTATTGCATAAATAATAATTATATTCAATTTACATGTGTTTGTTGTGTGTGTATACTTTACTTGTTTTATGTGGTATTAAAATTTATGTACCAATCTTATTCATTTGCTGTTTAAACTGTTTTATGTAATGAAGAAATATTGTCTAAAGTAATTTTCACGCTTGAAAACTAGGTCATAGCTTTTAGATATTTCTGAAGATCCTACAAGCGCCTATACATTGCAATTTGGTATATTTGGATAAAGAAGGAGAGAGAAGAGTACATGTACAACATTTAAACAACAATATTAAAGATTAAACATCAATTCTTTGTTACATATAATTATCATTCTTTGTTTCACGAAGATAGTGGTCACGTGAGTTGTTTTCATTGACGACTGCGTTAGTTACACTATATCGGCGGTCACAGCTGTCAAAAATTACAACTTCAATTTAATATAAGTCAGTGTATTTATTCCCGATAATTTTCACAAATTGTGCTGATGTACATCGAGTGAAAGTTTATTTTTTATCTGAATTATAAATTAATATTTTTGCTGACTTTGTCAAGTCGGTTCTTCAAGTTCTGCCAGCTACCGTTCGTGTTGCACTTGTTACTGGTATAGCATCTTCCTGAAGCAACGGCCGCGAGTTTAACAACATCTAACCCTTGCTTCAACACTTGGCTATTCCTAACATTTTACGCTGGTTGTGTTTACACGTGAGTAATTAGCATTCAAATCATTGTTCAATCAGAGGTCGTGGCACATAACACACTCACATTGTAGCACGTGACTGTAGTAAACAAATATGGCAGCCTCCACAGACAAGTTTACAGCCGTGGAAAGTTTTTTTTCAATTGAGAAACTCACAGAAAACCAAAAAAGGCAATTGAAGCAGTTTTAGGACCTTAATAATAATAATCGCGTCATTTTACAAGGGTAGCAAATTAGGCCTGAGGCCTTTTTCAAATTTGGCCCTTGGCACAGATCGTGCGAATGATTGACATTAATCGAACCTTGACCTTTGCATCTCGATTGTCACATAGACATTTTATTTAGAAGCGCGAGACTTGATAATCGTGACGATTTTTTAAAGGAAGGATAAATAAAATAAATTGAAAGTAGTCTTATTTTTAGTAACTCATTTAACGAAGGAATCTGATTGGATCACGGTTGGGGCCGGTACCCAATCAAATTTAGTGCCGAAAAATGTAGAGTGTTGAGTGAAGGGCTTGATAAGCTGTATGTAGTTAAGGCGAGATCAAGCCTTCTGTTGAAGATGCTGGTATAGGTGCATACAGTCAATTTAACTTGGTGTATGGAAGATAATCTTTGACAAAATATTTTCTTAATATTATGTTACAGCAACTTGGTGAATATTCAATATAAAGATAACCGTTTTATTGAAATAATTTTATTTTGTCAGTTTTCATTGAAGGAGGGAGAATGGCTGCTATAGACATACAGACCGCTGGTTTGAAACCCTTAATGTGCCTGGAGAAAAAAAGGGAAGTTGAGGCGGCGAATATTATAGGTGAAAGGGAAGTTTTAGGCATCATAACGATGTCTGATGCAACTGAGGTCACTGGGTTGCACCCTGGTTTTTGGCGCAAGTGGGTTGACGAGGGCCGTGTTAGATTTGGCACTGTCTTTGATGACAGACCAGTAGATGCATCGCAGGCATTGACTTAAGATCAATTTCAGGCTAGCCAAGCAAAGCTCTATGATCAACTGTCTTGGAAGTTTAATGCTCTATTTACTTCACAGCGGGAAACAACAGAAAAGCTTTGTGGAATGATGACTTCTGTATTGGAACGTGTTGGTTTACAGTTTCCCTTGTCTGAATCTACAAAACTACATGCATTGCCCACTCCAGTGACTCCTACTCCGGTTGCTCCAGTTATACCAACTCCACAAATGTTGAGAGGAGCTACAGGTCCTGTACTAACCAATACTTTAGCCACCATTCCAAAAGAAAGCAGGTGTGAAAGACCTGGTCATTTCATTTCTGATGTTCAGTCGTCGGTCCCTGCTGATGACTTAAGCTCTATTTCTGAGATGAATACCAATCCTTTGACTAATACTTCTGCTACCGCTGTCAATGCCTGGACTCCAGTAGGTGTCTCTCACCATGTACCGGATTCTGAGCCAGGGAGTGTCGAGAACAATCATGCTAGTTCCGGACCAGTGTCACCTGATCGGGCTGATGCTGTCGATACACCAGCCGGAGGCAGTTCTAATATTCGGACTTGGCATTGTGATGAGATAAACTCTACGCGCCACAATTCTTGTAGTTGGAAGGAACAGCCACCGCATGAAATATCAGCCTCTATCTATTCATTCATATGCGGGATTATGAGTCGTCCCCGTAGTGAACTGTCTACATCTTCGGTAAAGAACACGAATGAGTCTTTGTCCGGTCTAAATGTGATAATTGGGGGACAACCCGTTTCCTTTCAGGCCGAGTCAACAGACTCACCATAAGCCAATGAAGTTGTTGGCGTTACTGAAAGAACAGCTGATGCTCGGACTTCGTCTCCACAGTTGCGGAAGGATGTAGCTTGGATGCAGGATGCGGTGTTCGACACTCGTATGCCACGCTATGATACGTGATCCACCCAACACAAGCTGCTTGAATTTCAGCGTTCTTATGTCTATCCATCTCAGATTACGTAAAACATTTAACCACCCTTACGGTCAGTCCTTCGGGTCACAATCCAGATCCGCTCCACCAAAACCAGGCTCTTGGTCATTTTTATGAAAAATAAGTTGATAGCATATTTGAATTGTCTACAGTCTGGGCTTTATAAAAATGTAATTCTTTTAAAATTCGTCCAAGAAATAAGAATTTTATGATATATTGAAGTTTGTGAATATTTCGAAATGGGAAAAACGCAAAAAAGAGAAAACGGACTTTAAAGTCTTGGGACAATTTCAGAAGAAATTTCACTCAAAAGTCTTTAGCAACCTTCATTTTAGATATCTAAACCCATCATTTACTGGTAGTATAAACCAAAGACAACACCCAGGGCGTGGTTCAAACTCGGTTTCGTCATTATTTTTTATTCTAAATGTATAAAATCAAAACCCAGATTTTTTGTCACATTTTAAAAAATGGCCAAACCGGATCAACAAGTCTATTCCAAACATGCTTCTTTTATTTTGGATTTAAAGCCAATAGAATAGCAGCAATAAGTTTTCCTTATGCTTAGTATGATACATTTCTGATTACACAAAATAAAGCTACCCTTCAAAATCTAACCACATGTATGTTGGTTGCCATGGTAACGGCGGCAAATATGTTTTGGATTGTAAGTTATTTCATATTCACTGAATGTAACAAATCACCAATTTCCCATTCCTCATATCATGTGGTTTTGTGCTGCATTTAAGGGCAAATTTCGCTTAGTGACGATATAAAGTGACATCATGATGTGACGTCATGACGTCAATAACAAATCACCAATAGCCCATTCCCAAATCATGTGGCGTTTGGCTTCGAAGCTGTATTTAGGGCAAATCTCTGTGATCATGTGGTTTTGTGCTGCGCGGGTGTATTTAGGGGCAAAGCTCGCTTACCGACATCATGATGCGACGTCATGACGTCAATAACAGATCAACTCTTTAGAGACCTAGATTTTTGACGTCATAACCTCATAATAAATAACCAATAGCCCATTCCCTAAGTTAATGATCGATACATTCAAACAATATGGATGACAAACCCCACCCCTATTTGAGATTACCCCATTTGATTTGTTGAATCAAATATTGTTTAAACTATTGTCCTTCCAGCCCACTCCCGTCCCGTACCACTGACAGAGTGACACCAAACCGGGGTTGTGTTGTACATGTAGTAAATGTGAAAATGAAACAAACAGACTGTTAAAGAAACCGAACTTGAATAATCTTGATGTTTATTTAGGAGATTTTACTAAATAAATGTCTTAAATATATATTTTTTGGCAAATTTATATTTGTTAGCAAATTACATAATTATGGCTACAGTTTAAATGTTTGTAATTTGGCCTTAAATATCTGAACTAGAGGTTTACAGCTACCTGTAGTAAAAAAAACATAGGGTTTAATTGGAAGTGTATGTTTGTGTGGGTTTATGTTTAAGTGGTTCCAATGTAATTTATAAAACTAAAGACATAACCTCCATTACTTCAACCAATGTCATCTCCTTGCTCATCAGACTAAACATCCGCTCACCAACCTTTGCAGTCCCGTTTGACCCCATTAACGATATAAATATTGGGTTTGTGTGTTCACACATGGTCTTGTGTGTAATACAGCATCAGTAGTCAACACGCACCTGAAGTACATGTACTGTTACAAATTGGAGACATTTGACAGAAAGGGGGATAACTCTCTATTTACCGTTAATGGATTTCCAAAATTCTGTATATTCCATTGCCCATTATGTTTTCTGCATATTGATTTAAATAGAAATTTAACCAATAGCATATTCTTTGCATAGGATTAGGATATTGTGTTTTCGCCAATATTTAATTATATGTCAACTTCAAAATTATTAGTATAAAGATAGCATTTCCTTGACAATTATCACAATTTTCATCTGGTCGTAAATCGAGTTAGTGCCGACTTTTTGCTTTGAACTATATGGGTTTGTGTTCTTGGTGTTATAAGCTTTCCGAAAATGTATAGTTTGCTTAAAAGGGAGGACCATGTAGCGGAATTGTGTTTCTAAGCAAGCTAGAAATTTTGGCTGCAGGCCTAGTACAAATATCGCCCAATTTGTATTGCAGTTTCGTCTGATATTCACGAAATTCAAACTCAACCATCCTTAAGGTGTAATGTTTGGGGTTTTTTTTATATCGGATAAAGCTAAAATAACAAGATCTCTGGGTTATAAACATACATTTCAAATTTCATCAGTGTCCAGAATCTAAAAACATATGATTTTTTGTACAAGCACAGGGGCCATAATCCATAGTCGGATACATGCCAATATCAAAAGAAACCGCGATCTATGTGAGATAAACCTATGTTTCTGGATGGACAGGGGCGACGACTATTTTTATGCGGACATGTAAAAGTTACAATGCAAATACTCTAATTTAGATATTTTATGCAAACTTCATGTTGGGAACTAAACACCATTTAGTATTATGTATAGGATATTAACCTACCTGAGGTTGCTATATTATATAACTCGCGGGCGCAGCCCAAGGGTGATATAAATATAGCAACTGAGGTATGATTGGTTAATATCTGACATATACAACGCCCACCCTTAAATTAAATGGACTCTTCCATTACAGGCCAACGACGATTGGGCTACCTACTCGGTACTTTCCGTCAAATAACGAATATTACCGAATTAATCACGTGCAATTACGTGGTTGTGTTTGTTTACAATTCGCCATTGTGAAGAATTGAATAGCAAAAGAACAAAAAAAATGGATAGGAATACGAAGTCAGACGAATAATCAACCCCTTTAGCAAACAAATTGGCGATGGAATTGATGTGGATGCAACTTTCGATGAGGATCTATTCAAACCTAAAGAAAATTTGGATCAAAAGGTGTAGTGTGTGGACGGAAAGATGATTCTGAAAGATATCTTAGACATGGTCGAGTATGGATAACCGATTTAAATATGCCGATAAGTACGCCGTTTATTTCTGTCTTGAATGTTACAAACTGTACCATAATACTCTTTAATTGTTACAAGAATAAAAATTTATTTCTGTATTTTTTTGTATTATTTCGATCATCAGCGGTTGATAGGAGTCGAATACATCGACCTGAGATGACGTCATTAGCGGTTGATATTTCATATCAACCTGTCACTACGTCATCAGCGGTTGATATGAACAGAATATCAACCTATGGTGACGTCATGACAGGTTGTTATGAGATATAACTGCTATGCACATCAAAGAGAAAACTACCGCCAGTTGTATATGCAAGAGCTAAATCTACCTATTGCAGGCTTTCTTTAGGCCTAAAGTGTTATCAAAACTATTAATAAGAAATTTATTTACATGACCACACCATAATCAACTCTCGATGCCATCGTTTTGGTCCAATTCTCAGTACTGTGGTGATTCTGAGGACGACCGGCTGGATATCCGGGATTACCTAGTAAAGGTACCTTGTTTCCGCTTCCGCTGCACTAATTGACCGAGACCAAGGTCTATAAATATACCGTCGAGAGCAACACACGGTCTAGTTTTATGTTTACACGTATCGAAGTAAGTTGTCACTGTTATCGCTGCCTGAGTAATTATATCTGATTATATTGCTCGGTTCCACTTCAATGGTAGTACGGATGAAAAAATAAATATTGTCTTTTTGTTAAATAAATAAATCATAGTGTTAGTTTTGTTTATTCTAAGTGTGAGGGTTTGTATCGTGTGCGTGTCTCGCGGAGCACATACAAAATCGTTAACACATTTTATAGGTTAACGCACGTGCATTATAGCACGTTCTTCAACGGGTGGTACTTTTTACCGCCGACCACCGCCGACCAAATGCTTTTTACCGCCGACTACCGCCGACCAAATGCTTTTTACCGCCGACCAAATACTTTTTACCGCCGACCGCATTGTAATGACTTGCTTAATGCTTCTTGTTACCGCCGACTTTTTTTTTGTTTGTTTTTTTATAAAAAAAAAAAGAATACATACAACTGTCGAAAAACATTCATATGTATTTTAAAGAATATGGAAGGCTAAACTACGAGTAATTACCGTCACCCAAATATATTGAAGGGCAAATACACCAAGATTGTTTCAGCTACTGGTTATAAATAACCCAACCACCGACGATCGTGTTCATTTACTGGGGATCAAATACTTTAATATATCAAATATAGAATTTTACAAAGGATATTATAAATCATACCAATTATTAATTACCAGTTCATTAATTTAAAATCATCCCTGTATTTTTCCGAAGAATACGAACTCTGTGGCAGATTCAAGGCATATTCAGGGAAGAGAATGAAATGATATGCTCAAAAAATCCAAAAAAATCAGTGTAGTGAAAAAAGCAAAATTACCGACCAAAAATCGCATCAAATAAAACGTGCACGAAGCGTTCGTGCAACGCGAAGATAAAGTATTTAATGCCTTCGATATTTTGTATTATGTATTAGATATATTTAATGAATTAAAAACTTATAAATATATAAATAGACTTGTCACCTGGTGGGGGGGGGGGGCTTTCCATAAACACGAAGATAAAGTATTTAATGCCTTCGATATTTTGTATTATGTATTAGATATATTTAATGTATTAAAAACTTATAAATATATAAATAGACTTGTCACCTGGTGGGGGGGGGGGCTCTCCATAAACACGTATTCTTTTTCTATAATCGCCTTATAAAAGATGAAAGGGAGCGATGTGGAAGGGGTTTGGAGATATTTATGGAGGAGTCTGCTGATATTGTTGACCTGTATAGCTTAGGGCCAAAACTAATATTTTCTGCTGGAAGAATTGGTTTAAGTAGCACGAAATGGTTTGATAACCAGTAGCGAATTGAAGACGGAGCACCAATTGAATTTGATAGTTCCGAATTGAATGTCAAATCTAAGATTTTATAAGATGGTTCTGAAATACCATTAACTGGGTGGGTGGGGGGGGGTACAGAATGAATTGGTCCTTTTATAACATCAGCTGCAGCCATCATCGTCCAAACCGAGGAATACGTTGACAATTTGAGTATTTGAAACATACTCTTCCCCTTATGTCCCACTTTACCCCCTTACATCCGGCACTGGTCGGCGGTAATTATATTATTACGGTCGAAAGTTATTACAATGCGGTCGGCGGTAAAAAGTATTTTGTCGGCGGTAAACACAGGACGGTCGGCGGTAAAAAGCATTTGATCGGCGGTAGTCGGCGGTAAAAAGCATTTGGTCGGCGGTGGTCGGCGGTAGTCGGCGGTGGTCGGCGGTAAAAAGTACCACCGTTCTTCAACACGTGCTTTTACACGTGTGTATTCATTTAGATTTAGATAGACTGAGTTATTATAAAGAATATTACAAGGTTGTTAGTTAACAATATTTATATACCCGATATTTAGTACGGGGTATTTCTATAGGGACTTCGAGTTCAATTTGATTTAAAATAAATTGAATTTATTTGAAGTGTGTGTTTGGCTTTGTAATGTCATACAAGGTAGACATAAATCAACCGCGGAGAGGATGCAGGGCTGGTCAGACAAAAGATTTGTGTATAGAGCGCCCCTATGTGGCTGCATGTTGTTAAGCTCTGTGTATTTTTATGGTTTTATAGGATTAATATCTATAGGAATGGTGACATTTTTGGACTTGACCTTTGTGAGATCGATGTGCTCTTTATGATCAAAAAAGGATTTTCAAAAATTAGTGGATTATGCAGATATTTGCAATTTTCATAGTTGTATTGTTAGCAAATGATTTTAAACTCACTGTCAAATTGGTAAAAAACCTGAACCAGGTCTTAATCTGTGAGATGTGTTATTCTAAAGCAGAGTATTTCAAGTACAAAACCAATCAACCGCGGAGAGGATGCAGGGCTGGTCAGACAAAACAAAGGCTGATTAAAACTATTAACAGTGTGAGAAAACATTTTGATGACTTTACAACAAGAGGTGTTAACTTTGATAACCTCATTGAATTATCTACTAAATCAAATAACATTGAAGTGATTGTCACCTATAGAAAACATGATTTTAAACCTACACATGAGGACATAAATGGCACAGGATTGCCTATTGGCAGCCAGGTTTTAGGATCAAGTGTAAATTTTTCAAATCTTGTTTCAATTTCAATGATTTCCGCATTTCATGTCTCCAATAATGTATCTGTTGTGCTTTGGAATGCCCGTTCTATCTGCAATAAACTGCCAGCTTTAGCATCATTCTTGTACGAAAACAAGCCGGATATTTGTGTTATCACCGAGTCCTGGATATCGAGTTCCTCGAAGGGTGAGTGTGTGAAAAATGAACTTTGTTCACTAGTTTCTGGTTATGGTATTTACAGTCGACCTAGGGCTTCTTCCATGGGCGGTGGCGTCGCTGTCATTGCACGCGATAACCTGAATGTGAAGGTAAATAGAAACCATCAACAAATTTCATCGTTTGAATCAATGGACCTATCTGTCAAACTGAGTCCTGAACTTTTACGCCTCCTGATTGTGTACAGACCCCCACCGTCAAAAAAGAATAATCAGAAACTCAAGACATTCTTTGATGATTTTTCTTCGTTGTTGGAATGGGCCGTCACGTTACCCGGATGGCTTGTTATTCTTGGTGACTTTAATTTTCATATTGACAATACCAGCTGTCCAGATGCCAATAAATTCCTAAAGCTACTTGACTCATTCGGACTTGTCCAGCACGTAATAGGTCCAACACATTCCAAGGGACACACCCTCGATCTTGTCATTACAAGGTCTTCGCAGAAATTTGTCATGAACTTTGGTATTGATAATACATTGCCTTCTGATCACAGCTTGGTAAACTTTATATGTGACGTTACACGTCCGCGACCCAAGAAAATCAAGCGCGAAACTAGGAAAATTTCATCCATTGACGCCGATGCTATCAATACGGCCATGATTTCTACACCATTGAAGCCAATGTCAGGTGCTAGCGTTGATGAATTGGTTTGCGACTACAATGAGAGAATGGGTAATCTTCTTAATGATCTCGCCCCGCTTACAACCAAGGTTTTACAAGACAAACCGCGCGCCCCATGGCACAATGACGTCATTCACTGGCACAAGGTTGAACTGAGGCGCCTGGAACGGAAGTTCAGGACCAATCCCTTAGAAATCAACCGACAGATTTTCCTTGACAAGCGATCGGCACACAATCGCCTAACAGCAGACACCCGTAATTCGTATCACCACAACAAGATCCAGAACGCTGACCAGAAGCAACTATTCCAATTTATTGATGACATTATTGGCGAAAAGAAGTCACTGGCTGCTACTCTACCAGACCACACAGATCCACAGGCACTGGCACAATCTTTCTCAGATTTCTTCACACAAAAAGTTCGAATGCTACGAAACTCGCTGGACTCCATACCAAGTCAATATGTGTTTAATGATTGTGATCTTGGTCATTCTTTTACACATTTTACTTATGTAACTGAATCCTGCTTATTGCGTCTGGTGTCAGCAATGAACTCTAAGTCCTGTTCACTCAATCCGTTTCCCACTAGTCACATGAAATTGTGTATTCAACATTTCATTCCTCGCCTTACACAGATCATCAACACGTCATTTAATAATGGGCAGTTTCCCCGCGAATTTAAGCATGCCATTGTTCGACCATTACTGAAAAAAACAGGTTTGGATTCTAATGTACTGAAAAATTATCGTCCTGTTTCGAACTGCCCTTTCGGTGGCAAACTAATTGAAAAATGTGTAGCTAAAGATCTAGATAATTATCTTAATGAGTTTTCTTTATATTCAAAATTCCAGTCCGCCTATAGAAAGTACCACAGCACTGAGTCCGCTTTACTGAAAGTACATAATGATATCATGCTAGCGCTTGATGGCCATTCGGAAGTTATTCTGGTGTTGTTAGATTTGTCAGCTGCTTTTGATACCATCGATCATTACATTCTACTGGAGAGACTTCAGAAACGATTTGGTATCAAAGGCTTGGCCTTGCAGTGGATGAAATCTTACTTGTGTGATAGAACTCAAAGTGTCGACGTAAATGGTCACAAATCCGAATCCACTCAGCTTGAATTCGGCGTACCACAGGGTAGTGTCTTAGGCCCGCTACTGTTCACACTTTACTGCACTCCTTTAGAGGATATTATACTAAGTCACGGTTTGGATTTTATGTTATACGCTGATGATACTCAGTTGTATTTTACATGTAAAAATGCTGAAGTCTCAAAGGTTGTAATTGAAAAATGTATTGACGATATTCGTGCGTGGATGCTTACAAACAAACTGGTGCTTAATGATGGTAAAACTGAGGTAATACATTTTCATTCAAAATATAGAAACTGTGAAAAATTAAAATCTATCCGAATTGGCAATGAGGAAGTTCGTCCATGTTCAAGTGTCCGTAATTTAGGTTTTTATTTTGACGAAAATTGTCTTTTATCTAGTCACATTACTAAAGTATGTCAGTCCGCATTTTTCGCGCTGCATAAAATTGGTCGTATTCGCAACGTTTTAGATCGCACCTCCACTGAATCACTTGTTCACGCTTTCATCACCTCACGCCTTGATTACTGTAATAGTCTTTTGCATGATCTATATCCTATCTCTCTAACTAAACGTCTACAATCTATCCAAAACTCTGCTGCACGTCTGATAACACGCACTCGTAAGAATGAGCACATCACCCCAATTCTCCATGATCTCCACTGGTTACCTATGCACAGCCGCACAGAATTCAAAATTCTAACATTTACTTATAAATGTCTTAATCAGCTAGCACCATCTTATCTATCTGATCTTTTAACACTGAGAGTTCCACAGAGGCTGACCCGCTCTTCAGCTGAGATCCTTCTTGTTGAGCCGGCACGACTGTTCCTCCAAGTGACGTACGGCAAGCGGGCTTTCGCTAATGCTGCACCTCGATTATGGAACTCTCTCCCTCTTTCTGTTCGCAATGCCTCCTCCCTTAACTCTTTCAAAAAACACCTTAAAACACATCTTTTCCGACAGCACTACATTGAATGATTGCTTTTATTTTTGCTTTTATTTTTACTATGTTTTATACATGTTTATATGTCGTATTGTAGTTTTATATCATTTTATGTGCGTATACATGTTTATATGTCGTAGTTTTAGATCATTTTATACGTTTTATAACATATAGTTGTATGTCTTTTTATATTTTTATACATTTTTATATGTCGTATTGTAGTTTTATATCATTTTATACGTTTATACATGTTTATATGTCGCATTGTAGTTTTATATCATTTTATACGTTTTTATAACATATATGTTTTTGTACTACGCATTGAGATCGTTCACATGATGTAATGCGTATAATAAGAAATAAATATTATTATTATTATAAATAAATGCTCTATTGGAGAGTTATTGGACATAGGTATTAATGCTAACACGGCAGAGTGCATATATGCAGCAATCTCAAGTTGTGGCGGTCGCCTAAATACTAGTGAGTTGTTGCAATTCCAGGGGTTCTGGATCTCCCCACAGCAATTTACTTGATACTTACGTGTTCAAGTAAGGAAGGGGGGAATAATACTAGTAATAGTAGTAATAAAACCGAGAAAAATTATAATAAACGTTCAGAAGTACGAAACGATACATCGGGAATTTCTACCTCTGGGGCATCCTATATGACCCGGTCGTATGCGGGTGACAATGTCCGGGAAGACCGTAGACAACGTCGTGTGTCCCTTACACCTAAATCGTTATCTTTCGATGGAAATTCAAGGCAGGCTTTCTCGAACAAGTTTACACGATTTGCAACGTTACAAGGTTGGTCGGATCTCGAAACTAGGGATCAGTTATTTTTTGCTTGGAGGGTAAAGCAAGCGAGTTCTTTACTAATGGGGGATCACGGTGGCTAAGTGGATAAGGCGCTGGTTCGCTAGCCTGGAGGTTGAGTGTTCGATCCCTGCATTGGCCGAGAAAGTTCATCTCGATTTTCCGGCGTGATTTCCCCTTGTCAGTGATGCAGAAGGAGGGCCTGACAAGGACAGCTGCCTAGTCGTTCGGATGGGACGAAAAACCGAGGTCCCGTGTACAAATTGGAGTGCACGTAAAAGATCCCTTGGCAGTTGGAATTCGATATAAGAGTAGGCCGTAGCGCCGCTGCCCGGGCAAAATTTCCCTCATTGCACACTGTGGCGTATGCCCGTCTTCAATTAGCCCAGGTACGGTGCTTAAGCGTAGGACGTTAAACCCCATTTCATTCATTCATTCTTTACTAATGTGACAGAGAGAGATGCAAATTTAACTTTTTATGAATTAAAATCAAAAATGGAAAAACAGTTTGGAAACCAGGAGTTGCCTGAAACCGCTATGATGCAGTTTCAAAATTTGCGACAAGGGTATGAAGAAAGTCTCTTTTAATGGGCCGACCGGGTGTTACTCATAGCCTCGCGGGCTTTTAGTGATTGTTCTGATGATCATATAACCCGTCAAGTTATGAAATTTTGTCAGGGTTGTCAGGATAAGGAAGCAGGGCAATATGCTTGTAATACGCACCCGAAAACGTTGGCAGGCTTTCTCGAACAAGTTTACACGATTTGCAACGTTACAAGGTTGGTCGGATCTCGAAACTAGGGATCAGTTATGCTTTTGCTTGGAGGGTAAAGCAAGCGAGTTCTTTACTAATGTGACAGAGAGAGATGCAAATTTAACTTTTTATGAATTAAAATCAAAAATGGAAAAACAGTTTGGAAACCAGGAGTTGCCTGAAACCGCTATGATGCAGTTTCAAAATTTGCGACAAGGGTATGAAGAAAGTCTCTTTAAATGGGCCGACCGGGTGTTACTCATAGCCTCGCGGGCTTTTAGTGATTGTTCTGATGATCATATAACCCGTCAAGTTATCATGAAATTTTGTCAGGATAAGGAAGCAGGGCAATATGCTTGTAATACGCACCCGAAAACGTTGGATACGGCTACTGATGCTATAAAATGGTTTAGACATAACAGCACTGCTATTTATGGACGTTCCGGGCGGAGGGAAACTAGATTTAAAATACAGATGTGACGTCACCCTTTGATGTTGGCGTACCATTATTTCAAATAATGTACGGGCAACTTGCCAATAGTACATTATTTCAATATTAGACTGGCATGCCGTTTTTCACTGTAAACGCACGTGCGGAGTGTGACCGAGTGTCTGTATTTTAAGTAGTTTAATCGTCTCTGGCTTAGACATTGCGTAATATATTGTAAAAACACTCGGACCTACGGTCCTCTTGTTGTTACAATATATTACTTAATGTCTCGCCCTCGACCATTAAACCACACATAATAGCCCGAACAGGGAATATGAGTCGACAAGGGTACGGGCAGTTACCAAAGAAAGCATGTCCCCAACTTCACCCGATTTATCCACACGGGTTGAGAGTACGGAAAAGCGTCTGATTAAAGTCGAATTTAAAGTAGATACTATGGTCACAAAAATTGATGAATTATCAGAGTCTTTCTGTAGATTCACGTTAGCTTTAAATAGATCACGATCGCCGTCTAGGTCCCCAGCACGAGAGCCTCCTACTTGTTTTCATTGTGGTAAACGTGGCCATTTTAAACGGGATTGTCCCTTTCTTGATCCAAAACAAAGTACGCCCAAGGCGGGTAAAAATGTAAGCGAAGACCGACACGTGGGTTTCGTGAGCAGTGATGACGAGTCGTTAAACTTCATAGGATCGAGCGAGTAGGCGAGCGGTCGATCCAAGAGCAATTAAAGGTTTCGCCAAATAGAGAGAACTCAAACGACGAATTGAGTATTTCAGATAAAGTGATTGATACCGTTCCCGACGGTGTCCCGGTAAATACCGTTATCCACGGTTCTAAAAACTCGCGAAATACGATGTCTGGCGGGAAGGGGGGTGATGTAGATTTAACACAGGAAGTTGATAAAAGGGGTACGGATTTGAATATTCCACTTATTCGACGGGTACATTCAGATGATATGTATAAAATCAAGCTAAAAGTTCAAGGCCAATCGACCTCTTCAGTAATTGACACGGGGTCACAGGTCACGATACTTTCCGATCGCCAGTATGAGAAACTGGAGAAAAAACCTCCCAAGCTTCGTGACGTAAAACTGCATACCGCGGGTCGGGAATTAGTTTTTCCCGGATTTATTGTTGGACCCGCTAATCTAGATTTTGGGTCATTTAAAGTTCAATTAAACCAATTTTATGTAGCTCCGATAGAAGATGATATGTTATTAGGTTTAGATTTTATGAGATCGAATAAAGTACATATCGATCTGAAAACTGATAAAATGTATATCGGAGACGTTAGGTTTGATTTGTTTTGTGGGAATGTAGATGATCAAGTAGATCACGCCAACTTATTTGTCGCCAAGCGAATAGCTGTTCCACCGTTATCTGTAGCACGAGTACGGTGTAATATGGATAATAATTTATCCCAGTTTTTGATCGAACCTTTAAATCACCCTAATCTATTAATAGCCCGATCGGTTCACTCCCACATAGAAACTGAATTCCCGCGTATATGTTTGATAAATCCAACACAAGAAAGTGTTATTCTTGAGACTAATAAATCTATAGCTAAAGCTATGGAGTTTGACGAACGTGATATATTAAGTCCGATATCTTCGGATGAGACAAAAACTGAGGATGACGGAGATATTCCTGAGCATTTAAGAAATTTATTTGAACGTTCCAAACAATACTTAGATCAAAATGAGCAGGCCAAAGTTAAAAATCTATTAATAGATTATCAGGACGTTTTTGCTAAGGAACAATTTGACTTGGGTAATTTTACTGCTATCGAACACTGTATTGAGACAGGTGATGCCAAACCCATTAAACAACGTTTGCGGCGTACACCCGTTTGTTTCGAGGGGGAGGAAGAGGTAAATTTAAAGAAAATGTTAGAAGCAAAAGTTATTCAACCCTCTATGTCAGAGTGGGAGTCTCCTCCAGTTTTGATACGGAAAAAAGACGGAACCGTACGTTGGTGCATAGACTATAGGAAGTTGAATGCGGTGACATCTAAGGATGTTTTTCCAATGCCATTGATTGACCAATGTTTAGACGCATTGGCGGGAAACATGTGGTTTTCTAAATTAGATGCTAATTCAGCTTATTGGCAAATTCGCCTTAATAAAGATGATAGGAAAAAAACGCTTTTATTACTAAGTACGGTTTGTTTGAATTTACAAAAATGGGATTCGGTTTATGTGGGGCACCAAATACCTACTCCAGGGCAATAAATCTTATACTTCATGGGTTAGCATGGAATATTGCCTTAGCATTCTTGGACGATACTCTTGTTTTAGGAAAAACTGTAGATGATCATTTGGGAAATTTGCGGTTAGTTTTAGACCGGTTTAGAGAATATCAGATTAAATTAAAACCAAAGAAATGTGAATTGTTTCAACAGGAAGTTGAGTTTTTGGGTAGATTAGTTAGTCAAAACGGGATCAAAGCGGGGAATAATTTAACTGAAACCGTTGATAAATGGACGGTACCCACTTGTACCAAGGAGGTAGAATCTTTCCTTGGATTCGCGAACTATCATAGGAGTTTTATTAAGGACTTTGCTGAAATAGCTTTCCCGTTGTATGCGATTACGGGTAAACAAGAATTTATTTGGAACGAAACTCAACAGTTAGCTTTCGAACGACTCAAACGTTTGCTTGTAACAACACCGGTATTGGCGTTACCAAATAATTCAGATCAGTTTATTCTTGATTGTGACGCGAGTTTGAACGCGGTGGCCGCGGAATTGTCACAGATTCAGGACAACCAGGAGAGGGTGATTGCTTATAGTAGTTTTTCGCTAACGCCGGAACAGCGTCGTTATTGCGCTACGCGACAAGAACTTTTAGCGATTGTGCGTTTTACAAGACAATATAGACACTATCTGCTTGGTAGGCCATTTACAGTACGAACCGATCACAGTAGCTTGACATGGCTTTTTACGGTTCAAACACCCGACTGGCCAACTGGCCAGGTGGCTAGAGGAATTAAGTCAATATGATATGAAAGTTATACATCGCCCGGGTAAAAAACAACAAAATGCCGATGCTTTGTCGCGTAAGAAGTTGCCTGATAAACCGTGTCCGGAATTTACAATGGATGTAAAATTGACGGATTTGCCATGCGGGGGCTGTCGATATTGCGAACGAGCGCATAATAATTGGATTGATTTTTCTGATAACGTCGATGACGTCACACGCTTGCCCTTTAAAACGGGTGCAAAATATAAGTTACCGTTAAACAATGACCCGGATGATAAACCCGTTAGCATCGCGGTTACAGGGTTTCCCGCGCATCCGCAGGTTAATATTGTTACCCTCGACGAAAATGACGATGAATCTGGGGAAGGAATCTTATTAAGTAATTATTCGGCTGAATCATTAAGACAAAAACAGTCGAGCGACCCGGCCTGAAATATAATTTTAGAGTGGTTTAAATCTGGTCGCGAACCTAAAGAAGAGGATTTAATGTTAAAAAGTCCCGCGGAGAAGTATATGTGGATTAATCGTAATCTTTTCGTCCTCGATAACGCCGGTATTCTGCGGGTTAAAAGACCCAGCGATTTAAATGAAACACAATTGGTTATTCCGGAGGAGTTAAAAATAGAAATTTGTCGACTTTGTCATGATATCCCGTCGTCTGGACATCAGAGAATTACGCGAACTAAAAGCCGTATCCAACAGCAATTCTATTGGTATGGAATTACAAATTATGTGCGGGCCTACGTTGCATCCTGTGCTATTTGCAATAAGAATAAAAATACCCAAAAGAAGGCCCGTTTTAAATTAAATAAATACCATGCTGGGTCTCCCATGGAAAGGGTCCATTTAGATTTTATGGGTCCGTTGCCACGGACGATAGCTGGAAATGAATACATTCTGATGATGGTCGACTAGTTCACCAAATGGGTCGAGTGCGTACCGTTACCGTCACAGACAGCAGAAATTACCGCTAAGGCAGCGGTGAATGAGTTTTTCTCGCGATTCGGGTGCCCGTTCCAGTTATTTACTGATCAGGGACGAAACTTCGAGAGCAATTTGTTTGTATCTTTGTGTAAACTGTTACAAATACATAAAAGTCGTACCACACCCTACAGACCGAGTTCGAATGGCCAGGTTGAGAGGTACAATTTGACCCTGGTAGAAACCGTTAAATGTTATATAGATGGTCATCAGAATAATTGGGATATTCATCTTCCCCAACTCGCGAGCGCTTTAAGGTCTAGTGTTAACCGGCAGACGGGTTTCACGGCAAATAAATTAATGTTAGGTCGAGAAATAAATCTGCCAGCAGATTTAATGTTTCGTTCACCCGTTTTAAACGCTGGTGACCCGGAGAGTTTCATCGGGAGACTCGAACAAACGTTAATCGAAACCCATGAAATCGCTAGGGATAAATTGAATACAAATCAGGAACGAATGAAAAAAGACTATGATTTACGTTCGAACGTGAAAGAATATCAATTAGGCGATGCGGTGTACATTCTGGATACTGCTGTAAAAAAGGGAAAAAGTCGAAAATTGTCGGCAACCTGGAAAGGACCGGGTATAATAACAAAAGTAATCACCCCGTATTTATTCCGGATAAAAAAACTGGAAAAAAGGAATCAGTTTTAAATCACGATAGGATTAAGTTGTGTCGAGAAAGGGAGCTGCCAACTTGGATAATAAAATTTCGAAAACAGGGTATAAATCCAATCCCGGCTGACCCGGGTGAAATAGAGCTATTTTGTATTTGTAGGAAACCCGACGATGGGACTCAAATGATTTGCTGTGATAATTGTAACGAATGGTATCACTTTAATTGTATGGGTATCCCTACCGATTCTGAGTGGGATGACACAGGCTATATTTGCCCCCGTTGTATGACGTAGAGGGGTACAGACTATTGTAATAATAAGTTACTGTCTTTACCGATTTTTATACGGTAAAGGCAGTGATAGTTTGTTTTTGTAGATTATGGATAATTCAATTGGACATACTTTGAGTTCTGCAGCTTTTCAGACAGGGGGGGGGGGGGGGGGACGAGTTGACCCGAGAGTGAGACGGGGTCTAAGTAGGGGGCAATATATATTGCCAGTGGGGATTTTAGCCCACAGCCTCAATTTAGACACAGACAATCACAAGATGTATCAACATCTGGTTATAGAGAGCAGAGGATCACACCAAGCTTCCCTTTGCCACCAACTATGTTGACAGCCCCGTTATTGCCAATGACATCACCAGTAATGCCAATGACCCGTTCAACAGGGTTTGTAAATCCGCCACTCTTATTTCAGAGGGCAAGGACGCAAAGTCGACAACAAAAATGTCCGCTAATCGGGTGTCCAGTTATTGATAGAAAAATAAAATTTCATTGTTTTAGGGCCCATCTACCTCCATATTTCACACAAGAAAGGTCCGCTGACCCGTTCATACTGGGTAAGCAACTAGAAGCATTGGAGACGTTGTGCAGGAATTTGGGGAGCACCCCAATGAATATGATGTTCATATTCAACAGATGGGCATTGCTACCCGAGACCTCAGAGCTCAGGACTAACACGTTCCCGTCCCTACGGAAAATTTGTAGATTAAGGGGGTGGCCTCAACTGGACCGTTACACCCTACGCCCTCTCAATTCTCCCGCATGCCTCATTTACTGGAGGTGCATGATGATTCTCCTTAATAACCTGAACCCAGTCAGCCAAGAGGAATTTTATATTTACCTAAGGGGCCCGGAGCGTATCTAATTAGAAATAAACCAGACAGAAAGCTGGGACTCTGAACTGTTAAATCCCGTACTGGCCCAGGAAGAAACTGAAGACTGGGAGCAGGATGTGGATGTAGAGGTCCGATAAAAGTAATTTAAAAAAAAAAAAAAAATTATAAAAGAAAAAAAGGAAAAAAAAGAACGTAAGTGTGTGTATCCACGGTGTACTTAGTATACCGCTACCGGAGTGATTGAGTGTGAATCTTTACGTGTATATATATGTAAGTAAAAAAGAAAAAGGTGGGGTATACCCGTTTATACAGGGTAATTTTTTTTCAGATTTTGGAGTAACCCATTAAAAAAATAAAATGGGGAGGAATGTGGTGATTCTGAGGACGACCGGCTGGATGTCCGGGATTACCTAGTAAAGGTACCTTGTTTCCGCTTCCGGTGCACTGGTTGACCGAGACCAAGGTCTATAAATATACCGTCGAGAGCAACACACGGTCTAGTTTTATGTTTACAAGTATCGAAGTAAGTTGTCACTGTTATCGCTGCCTGAGTTGGACTCAGTAATTATTCCCGAATCTAATAAAATCTGATTATATTGCTCGGTTCCACTTCAGTACATAAGAATTGTTCGACAATTTAATGAATTAGGTTAAAAACAGTGAATTATGGATCAACCTCGAACAACCAGTACTAGTGATTGCAATCAGTGCACACATTTTGTCAAACCATCAAAGGCTACCTGTTTTTGAAGTAGGCCCTATGTTTGAAATCTTACATAATGCATCTTTAATTATTTACACTACAATAACAATCAAGTGATTTACTTGTTTGTAACACAATCTAACACAAAACTATCCAAATCTACACTATTAATAAAATCGGGATCACTCCCATTAATAGAACATTTAATGTTTAGGCCTATCTTTTTTTATTCTGTTTTTAACTTTTCATCCTGTTTTTAACTTCCAACCCCGTTTTTAACTTTCAAACCCGTTTTTAACTTTCAAACCCGATTTTAACTTTTCATCGTCATGTCGGCCATGCGCAACCCACGCTGTGTCAAAATGATCAACCATGATTGTGGACACTCCCTGATAGAAGTGGTAGAAGTATAGGCATAGACATATCAACATTATGTTATGGGAGCCATGGTGACTAAGTGAGTAAGATGCTGGCTTGCAAGCCTGGAAGTCGCGGCACAATTTCGGTGTTGATCGAGAAAAAGTTCATCAGGATTTTCCGAAATTTTTCTCAGTGGAGAAGGATGAGGGGATGGAAAACCGAGGTCCTGTGTAAAGGTGTTCCGGTAAAATATCCCTTGGCAGTTGGCATTCAATAAGAAAGAGCCGAAACACCCCTGTCCTGACAAAATTTCCTTCATATTAAGCTGTATGTTTAGGCTATGCCAGGGCTGGGGTAATAGTAATGGAATGGAATTATTACATTTTTTGTAAGTAAACACCATAATGAGTAATGTGAGATTTCAAAAGAATGGTCAGTAACATTTCAGTTGTATAAGCTTATGGCACATAAATATTTTCAATGATAATATTAATATTGATAAGCCTCATATTTTATGGCACTAGCTAGTCAAGTGAATAAGTGTCTGACACAAATCCAATTCATAAGGCCTATAATCTTTTTAAGAAAAAGATTTAAATCAGTTTAGCAAATTAAATTAGGGCATTAAACATTTCCTTTTATTAATACTTTTGATTAATGATCCCTTTTTTTTTTGACATGTACGGTAGGCTTCCAATTATTTGTATTAATTATATTATATAGCTACGAGAACGATTGGATATTATTATTTACCGTTGCAAACTCGTGTTTTTCAAAGGTAATAGTATAAGCCTTATACCTCCTTGGAAATACATTTTACATTAGTCCAAGAATACTACATTTAACCATATAACTAAATGTATTTAGTCATATGATTTAACTATAAAACACACGTACCTACTATGCCAAAAAGTATTTATTTATTTAGTCAAGTAGCGATTTTTATTTCGGTTCACTGACCAGTCACTCGAGGCCTACGTCCCAATTGAATGACACTTCCGACTTTTCTATCGATACCCGCAATAGTAGCCTACTACTAGTTGGCATTATTTACACTCTTCTATTAAAATGTATTTCAATAAGAAAATCAAAGTATCAGTAGTATTTCAATAAGAAAATCAAAGTATCAGTAGTATTTCAATAAGAAAATCTAAGTATCGGTATAACAAATTTGTCGAGGTTCATAGGATTAGGAATGAGCAGAAGCAGGGATAGTTCTTATAGCAGTCGAGTCGGGTGGAAATCATGGGAGCGAGAAGTCACGTGACATAAAGTTGTAAAAAGCCCTTTTCACGGCGTGGACTTTTTCGCTTAGGGGGGTTTATAACAAGCAATAAAATATCGTATAGGTCTATCATATAAAAATGTTGTTTTTTTGATATTTCGTTAATTATCACATAGATTCCATGGAAGGTTGTATACTAGAGATATCAAACACGCCACCGCCGATGCGATAGCGATAGTAGTTAAACTAAAAGAGAGTAGAAATTCATCTCCGCGGTCTTAAAATACGAATTTGCTTTGCTGAATTCAGGAGTCGTGCGGGTCTAGACTTGGATGACATTTTTCAAACATTTTACTTTTTAGTTGATATAAAATACGAAATTTCCATTCATGAAACTATTGAAAACAAAAGAAAAAGATGAATTTGACAGATTGGCCGAGGTCAAAAGATCTGTGTTTACATCCTTGTTGCGCATGCCCATGCTACACATCGAGCGCGAGCCAGAGCTTTAAGCCAATGAGATCGCGTATTATAATCGGGAGGTCTGCCATTCGTAGCAACGAAAAGGCCTACGATTTATCTTGTTAAACTGACTCTGATTCGTTACTGACAAAGAATTTGCCTTTGATTACTCCAAATATGGAAAGTTAAGTTCACGGCCTTTCCAATGACGTATGGAGAATAGCATCAAACACCGCATGTGTTTTCAAAACATTGGATTACTTTCGCTGTTTTTTTCTCACAGAATAGACGTCATTTTTGGGGCTTTTTTAATAAGGTAGGCTCATAAATTTCCCCCAAAACACCATTTCCAGTTTTTAGATCGCCAAAATCCTTCTCAAATCACAAAGTTCTTTTGTATTTCTTGATGTTCCAACCTCAATCTCAAAGTCGACATTTTGACCCAAATCCATTGTTAACAATGCTGTTGTGCCCATAGCACAAAAGGACGTCGTGCGACAAGCGCCTGGTTTTGGTGGAGCGACCCATGATAAAGTAAGAAGATAGTAAGCTAGCACTTCCAGGCAGGATACGCCCACATTTTCGAGACATGGATAGAGAACAAGCAAAACCGAAAGTGATATTTCCTACAATCAAAGGCTATAATTCATTAAATTACAATTTGATATGCGCAAATATCGAAAAGAATCAAGATCTTTAGGTTATAAACATGCATTTCAACTTTCAACAAAATCGAATTAAAATTGTGACCTATACTGGGTCCACAACCTTGATAATACCATTTTTTAACACTATTAGCGTACAAACGGCGGCCATTTTGTCTGGCAATTATGGTCCGATTTCCTTGAAATTCAAACTCAACCTTCCGTATGGTGTAACGGTGATAGAGTCAAGCGTTTTTTTTAAATCGGATAATAATCGTGACCTCCAGAGGGACCATAGGCGATTTTTCGGACAATCGGGGGCTATAATTCAGGAAGTTATGATCTGATATGTGAAAATAACGAAAGGAACCAAGATCTTTGGGTTATAACCATGCATTTCAAGTTTCATCAAAATTGAATCAAACTTGTGACCTATACTGGGTCCATAACCTTGATATACCATTTTATAACAGTATTCGCGTACACGCGGCGGCCATTTTGTATGGCAATTTTGTTCCGAATTTTACCGAAATTCGAACTCAACCTTCCTTAGGGTGTAATGGTGATATCATCAAATGATTTTTTAAAAAGGATAATAATTGTGACCTCCAGAGGGACCACAAGCTAAACAAAGACGATTTTGCGTATAATCAGGGGCCATAATTCAGGAAGTTACAATCCGATATGCGCAAATATCGAAAGGAACCAAGATCTTTGAGTTATAACCATGCATTTCAAGTTTCATCAAAATCGAAAATTAAAATTGTGACCTCTACTGGGTCCACAACCTTGATATACCATTTTTTAAACAGTATTCGCGTACGAATGGCGGCCATTTTGGTCCATTTTTTCTGAAATTCTAACTCAACCTTCCTTAGGGCGTAACGGTCATATAATCAAACGATTTTTTTAATCAGATAACAATTGTGACCTCCAGAGGGACCACAAGCTAAACAAAGGCGATTTTGCGTATAATCAGGGGCCATAATTCAGAAAGTTACGATCCGATATGCGCAAATATCGAAAGGAACCAAGATCTTTGGGTTATAACCATGCATTTCAAGTTTCATCTTAAATCGAATTAAAATTGTTATCTCTACAGGGTCCACAACCTTGATATGCCATTTTTTAACAGTATTCGCGTACGAACGGCGGCCATTTTGTATGGTAATTTTGGTCCGATTTTTCCGAAATTTGAACTCAACCTTCCTTAGGGTGTAACGGTGATATAATCCAGAGGCGGATTTAAGGGGGGACGCAAGGGGCGCGCACCCCCCCCCCCCCCTAATTTTCGACAGTGCCCTTTTTTTACTTCTGAAAGTGCTTTTTTTACTTCTGAAAGTGCCTTTTTTACTTCTGAAAGTGCTTTTTTTACTTCTGAAAGTGCCTTTTTTACTTTTTAATATGTCCGAAAATATCAGCCAAATAGCTCTTGGAATTGCTACAGACGCAAGGAACAGGGATGTAGCCACGCCAGATTTTCGGCCCCCAAAGCACAAAGAAATAAAAATCGAAAAAAGACGCCCAGTCGTATTTAAACCCCCTCGACTTCGTCCTTCTCTGCACACAAACTCAGCGCTCGAATTTTCCACGGCAAACGACAAAGCCATGATAAAAGACTACACAAAGCATGTCTGCCACGGCATTATTTTTTTTTGTTTGCCGTAGTAGACCCTATCATCAAAATTTACGGCACTCCAATGTTAAAGGTTTAGATGTCGTTAATGGTGTCGTACGTTGGGTTTTACGATCAATTTTGAAGGTACTGTTTAAATCTACGGTTAATCCTAGCCTATCCACAATGTCAATGTTTCTTATTTTATTTCTTGCCTGTGTTGATCGTGGATTTGCTACGGCCCAGTAGTAGGGCTAGGAGGACGATGGGAGCTTTCTCAACTTCTGTTTGACCTGATTGTCATTCCACCGTAATAATATAATTTGTGAGACACAAGTCAAACAAAACAGCGTGTTTTAATTATCAATATCTACCTGTTGTCATAATTCGTTGTACTCAAATAAAAAAAACAAACACCGTTTTAAGAATAGGCCTATATAAATTTGAATATATAAATAGAAATTGATTTGCACTGAAGCAAGACAGCAAATGCTCTAATAATACACCAATAAGGATTGAATTTTCATAAAAGACCACGCCCCCTCTCAAAATTTTTTTGCTCCACTACTCACCTCAGCGACGTGCCCTCATTTTGCCGCCCCCCCCCCCTTTCAGCAATTCCTAGATCCGCCCCTGTAATCGAACGGTTTTACAAATCGGATAATAATTGTTACCTCCAGAGGTACCACGAGCTAAAATAGGTGATTTTTCGGACAATCAGGGGCCATAATTCAGGAAATTACGTTCCGATAGGCGCAAATATCGAAAGGAACCAAGATCTTTGGGTTATCAACATGCATGTCAAGTTTCATCAAAATCGGTTCAAAATTGTGACCTCTATAGGGACCACAAGCTAAAAACGTGATTTTTCGTACAATCAGGGGCCATAATCCATGAAGTTTTGATCCGATACATGCCAATATCGAAAGCAGCCGAGATCTTTTGGGGATAAACCTATATTTCAAGTTTCGTCAAAATCCGACAAGAATTGTGACCTGTAGAGAGTTCACAAACAATTGTGGACGGGCGTCCGGACGTACGGACGGACAGGGGCGACGACATAATACGTCCACATGAAAATGTGGGCGTATAAAAATGCATTAGTAATGAGTAATGGTATAGTAGTTGTACACAAATTGCTCGACATCGAAACGATATGCAAATTGATACACTAAGAAAGTGTAAAATATTCAATTAATGGAAATTCTGATACTGCCGAAATGGCACGCTGAATATCTGAAAGGTGTATTTATACAACAACCATAAAACTATGTAATAATATAGTTAAAAATACTCATCACAAAATTTCATATTAAAAATAGTAAATACTTGTAAACAAATGTAACAAAACAACATTCCCAAAAACAAAGTTCGCTGGAAGTTGTTCACATTTCCAGTGACTTGTAAAATATTATTATCAATTTAAAGTTCTGAACAACATTACCTAAATATGGGTATTCATGGGCATTTATCCATGTATACCTTGACAACTCTTTTTGGGGAATTCTAACTTATAATATCTGTAGAAACCCAAATTTATATCTTGCTTTAATAATGTCCATATAACTATCATAAGATAGTTGCACTAAGTGATTGAACTGTTGTTCAATTTGCGACATAGAAAAAGGTGACAAGGATGCAAAAGTTTTATTAACTTGTTGATTAGCAAAACATTGTTCAATGTCAATAGGATCGGTAAATCGGTTAAATGAAACATTGCTAATATCAAATGCTGGCATAAAATCATATCGCCATTGAAAAGACGACCACTTACAAGATCGGTCGCATTTTTTTGTTACATCTTTTTTGTAAATCATTTTAGTGAAGCCTGTACCAAAACAGGCCCGGGACTGTATAGCGCAGTGGACGCTTAAGGCTGGCCCCCGGATCCATTCACTAGATTTGATAATTGTTTAGTTTTTGCAATGTCTGTTTTCTGTCTTGTCCGCAGGTTTATCTTGTAAGAAAATTTGTTTTTGTTTTGCGTGTAGTGCCGTCCTCCTGCATTAACTTTTAGAGTAGAGTTTTAGCCCTTCGTACTGCAGAATGTTCTCGTTGTCGGGCTTTGCTCCTGTTTGCTCACTACATTTATTATTTTAGCGTTTTCCGAGTTTCTGTCTGGATTATCGCCCTTATTGTTAAAATTATTTGACGTTCTAACACCTGACGTCAACTGGTTGACTATCGCCATTGAAAAGACGACCACTTACAAGATCGGTCGCATTTTTTTGTTACGTCTTTTTTGTAAATCATTTTAGTGAAGCCTGTACCAAAACAGGCCCGGGACTGTACAGCGCAGTAGACGCTTACGGCTGGCCCCCGGATCCATTCACTAGATTTGATAATTGTTTAGTTTTTGCAATGTCTGTTTTCTGTCTTGTCCGCAGGTTTATCTTGTAAAAAATTTGTTTTTATTTTGCGTGTAGCGCAGTCCTCCTGCATTTACTATTAGAGTAGAGTTTAAGCCCTTCGTACTGCAGAATGTTCTCGTCGTCGGGCTTTGCTCCTGTTTGCTCACTACATATATTATTTTAGCGTTTTCCGAGTTTCTGTCCGGATTATCGCCCTTATTGTTAAAATTATTTGACGATCTAAAACCTGACGTCAACTGGCATTCTCCACGCAAGTCTCGCTATCCAGCATTCGACTCTGCCGTCGCCTCGCGTACTATAATGTTTGACCCGGAGGTCATCGATCACGTGATTTACTACTTCGTCAAAAATGGCGCCTGTCAGCGAAATGTTCTTGGCGTTATAAACACTTTATAATTTTATGTTTTTTTTATAGTGAATTCGAAATGTTTATCCCGCAAAGTGATTTTTCTATCCTATTTAAAACATATATCAAAGAATTCTTTGATTCGGATTAACTACACATTTCTAAATTAATTATGGCCCTGCCGATCGCGTAGTAGTGATAAACAAACCCACGTGTATTAAATAGTATTATATTCTAAAATTAGCACGGCGACATGCGCAGTTCGTATTTCCGACCATTTCACCGCTAATCTTACGCAAAAGAGTTCCCTGTAATATCTGTATATACATTGTTACTTTGCAATTGTGACCCCATTTCTATTTAAGTATTAAATATACTATCATTTATTTGTTTTAAATCGTATTGTTTATCATTGTCCATCTTCACCAAGAATCTTGGTGGCGTAGTCAATTGAGCTGCAAGGGAAGACAACTCTGTTTGGGAGATTGGTCAACTGGCTGACTGTCGCCATTGACAAGACGACCACTTACAAGATCGGTCGCATTTATTTGTTACATCTTTTATGTAAATTATTTTAGAGAAGCCTGTACCAAAACAGACCCGGGACTGTACAGCGCAGTGGACGCTTACGGCTGGCCCCCGGATCCATTCACTAGATTTGATAATTGTTTAGTTTTTGCAATGTCTGTTTTCTGTCTTATCCGCAGGTTTATCTTGTAAAAAAAATTGTTTTGTTTTGCGTGTAGTACAGCTCTCCTGCATTTACTAATACAATTCATCTGTAATTCAATGTTTGAATAGTAGAGACATTCACAATATCAATACAATCTTTACCAAGTTTTTGTCTTCATTGGTCAATGTGTGTAATATGACCTTTTGATTCATGTGATCTAACAAAACATGGTTTTAAACGATTGATTGATATCCCATCCTGGCGCACTGTAATGTCCAAATTATTGCATTCGCTATTTATTGGTTATTTGACAATGTGAATTGAAATGCGAGTTACTCATGCACAACTTCGTAATGAGAGTCTAATTAACCTAGTCTTTATTTCTTATTAAGATGTCATTATGGTATAATCGCGACTATTGACATTGTCTTGGTGATAGTTGGCACAGGCTTCGAAACCGTTTTTAACCGCATTGTTGTGGTAAATATGTGAATCGTGAATTGAAACTTTTGTGAATATGATCAGTGAATCCCCGTAAACATTTTGTGAACAATTAATTATGTGGTGAACTCTCAATTTTCTTTAATTAAGTCATTTTAGTGAAAACCGTGAACAAGTGACTTTATTTCGTGAATTTGTGAACTTTCATATTATTTATATGATTACGTGAATCCAGAACTTATATTTGTCATTTGTTTACTGTAAACTGTAATTTGACATTTATTTTTTAAAATTGGTGTTTTTTATGATGTCACACAGTAATTGATTCGAGGAGCTTTTACGGATTTCCGTTTTGACGTCATTTTCGGTCATGCGCAGACACTGGCCTTATTGCTAGACTGAAACCCATAGGCCATTGTGTGTTTTTTTGTGAAAATAACGTCGTACAGTAAGCTTGTTTTACTTAAATGGAATCGATCGGCATTTATATATACGTATGAGGTTTACCGGCCGATGCCAGAAACCAATATTTAGAATAACTTCGATATAGAAAAGATACGGCAAGTTTACCTGACCCGTATAATGGCCGTATACATGTACATGTATATGCAACTGAGGAAAACAGTGGATGACTGATCCGTGCTCATGGCCCGAACTAGTATTTCGTCAAGTTCATTACGCATTTTACGACCAAACAGAAACAGTTGCTATCTATTAATTACAGGACTATTAATTAACACAAAAGATTTAAGTGGTCTATCCTATTTACATTCAACTTCCGACTGGACGTTGTACAGTGTATACGTGCGCTCAGTGAAATTTTAATCCATAGATTTGTACGTCTTTTTTATCAATTTATAATTAAGTATTTGGTTCAGAGAACAACTGTTGAATGCGAATATTATATAACTGGACCAGGTGCATTCTATACAGAATTATTTTTTACAGTGTGATTTTTATTTGTTATCGTTTTTTAGACGTGCTACGGTCGATCTTAAATTTTAATATCGCCTTGAAAAATTATTTCGTGGAACCGCCGGTCACCACTCTATAACCCATTATATTGTTTACTCTTATGCTCTATTTCGTGGCATTTTGCAACCAAACAGATGTTATTTATTACTTGTTTGCATATTAAAATTATCACAAAACATATAAATCGGCTTCATACAACAATGTATCTGTGTAATGCTTTTGCGTACTGCGGTCAAACTAGACCGGGGTCTCGGTCACCCAGAACCTCCTAGTCTTCAACATACGGAGAATATTTTTCTGGATGATAGAGACTACTGGACCGTGTGCGAGCTTGAAATTTATCGTTTGCTACAACGCAGTATATCGCCAATAAAACGAAAAATAATTAATTATGACATGTTTTGAAATCAGCAATTTATTACGAATGCTACCCACAACTCATAACAAGAGTGACATTAAAGAATACGTTTTATATAAAGAGAAATAAAGGGTAAATCACACTTTCCCTCGCATTTTCAATGTTAAACCGCGGGCGTAATACGGCCAGGCTAAAAATAGACACCGGGAGTGCGTCACACGAAAAAGCTCCTGAAGGGACAACTACCACAACAAGCGCGTTAAGCATCGAAGCTGAATTTTGCCCACGACCCGTCACCCATATAAGTGAAGAACGCTCGAATATGTGTTATTTTCGTGAATCTTTTTACTTGACATCATTGTGTGGCAGTGAAGTGCAAAATGTCTGATAGTGATGAAAATAGTGAAATCGATCAAAATGATCAGCTACAGTACAACCAACGTGATGGTTTGAATAATGTCGCCCAGGTTAGGTGCTTAAGCGTAGGACGTTAAACCCCATTTCATTCATTCATTTAATAATGTCGATACCGATTATGAAAATTTAGACAATGAAAATATGAACGATCCAAATGAATGAGATAATGCCGTTAATGTCCCAATCAGCAATTTATTACGAATGCTACCCGCAACTCATAAGAAGAGTGACATTAAAGAATACGTTTTATATAAAGAGAAATAAAGGGTAAATCACACTTTCCCTCGCATTTTCCATGTTAAACCGCGGGCGTAATACGGCCAGGCTAAAAATAGACACAGGGAGTGCGTCACACGAAAAAGCGTTTTTTTACGTGAATCTTTTTAGTTGACATCATTGTGTGGCAGTGAAGTGCAAAATGTCTGATAGTGATGAAAATAGTAAAATCGATCAAAATGATCAGCTACAGTACAACCAACGTGATGGTTTGAATAATGTCGCCCAGGTTAGGTGCTTAAGCGTAGGACGTTAAACCCCATTTCATTCATTCATTGAATAATGTCGATACCGATTATGAAAATTTAGACAATGAAAATATGAACGATCCAAATGAATGAGATAATGCCGTTAATGTCCCAAACTGGGCCGGTGCAGCATTTATTCAAAATGAAGAAAACATTAACAATGGTAATAGATCTAGTAATAATAGTCCTGTTAATAGTGGTGAGCCTGTTATTGTGCCCGAAGACAGTATATCAAATGTGTCTGTGGCATGAACAAAGTCAAAAACTTTCAGCGGCCTTGAAAGAAGCTAATGTTTTAGAGGAAGAAAAGTCTGAATTACAGTGGCAATTACAGCGGAGAACTGATGAGTTAAAAAGAAAACAAAAAGAAATTAGTTTGAAAGCCAAACTTCAGGCGATAAGATGTAAACTTAACATTTGAACGAATCCGCCATGTTAACGATTCAGATTCTGAAGTAACATTCAAGAACCCCCCACCGCCAGTCCTATAGATCAAGACTGCCTCTACTGAAGTTGACAGCACACCCCACCCAAAATACAATCAGTGAACACATTGGTGCTCCCTAAATCTGTTAAATCTTCCAGTGAAACCGTAAATGAACCGAATGAAATTCCTGTCCAATCCGTGAAAGAGTCCAGTTTGATGGAAGTGTTCAACAAACTTTTAGAAAATCAAAAAGGTCAAAGCTTACCGTCACAGGATCTCAAACCCTTTGACGGCAGTGACATTTTGTTATATCAAACATTCATTAAAAACTTTGAGCTTGTTATTGAGAAAAAAACAAGAATCCAGAAGAGCGTTTTGAATTCTCACTAAAGTATACCCGAGGTGCAGCGGATGATTTGATCAAATTTTGTCTTTTAATTAAGCCTGCTGAACAAGGCTATGTACGAGCTAGATCCTTACTGCTGAGAGATCATGGTGACCCCCTCTTATTGCATCTGCCTTCCTTAGTAAAGCAGAAAACTGGACAAAAATACAGTCTGTGTAAACTGTTAACAGAATAACCGTGAAATAAATAGCATGGATGGATTTGATTTTATAAAGACATTGTGTTCAAAACTCATCATACCTTTACAACAACAGTGGATCGCAAAAGTAGGTAAAATACGAGAATGTGAATCTAGATCCCCAACCCTATGTGACTTTGAAAACTTTGTAGGTCTTATATCGAGAGGGATCACGGTGGCTAAGTGGATAAGGCGCTGGTTCGCTAGCCTGGAGGTTGAGTGTTCGATCCCTGCATTGGCCGAGAAAGTTCATCTCGATTTTCCGGCGTGATTTCCCCTTGTCAGTGATGCAGAAGGAGGGCCTGACAAGGACAGCTGCCTAGTCGTTCGGATGGGACGAAAAACCGAGGTCCCGTGTACAAATTGGAGTCAACGTAAAAGATCCCTTGGCAGTTGGAATTCGATATAAGAGTAGGCCGTAGCGCCGCTGCCCGGGCAAAAATTTCCCTCATAGCACACTGTATGGCGTATGCCCGTCTTCAATTGGCCCAGGTACGGTGCTTAAGCGTAGGACGTTAAACCCCATTAAATTCATTCATTCTTATATCGAGAAATGAAAATGACCCTAGAATCAGCCGGTTAGGCTACCAGCACAGATCGCAACAGAACCAAGCCCAATCTTCATATCATTTAAATAAACATACTCCAATAACAAAGAAAGCCTTTAGTACACAATTAAAAGAAAACTATACAACTAAGCCGCCGTCTTTAGTATGTGGACCAAATACATTCCATTGACTTTCGATCTGTAGGAAATTTGCGTCATTAACGACAGAACAGAAATCAGAAACTGTGAGAAAGTTAGGTTTATGCCATGGGTGTCTTAATCCAGGACACTTAAAATCTATATGTGAAAACCCTGAGTGGGCGAAATGTCAGAAATGTCCAAGATTCACTAAACGATACTACACGATTCAATTAAAGACATAAGAAGACCCCAATATCAGTACAGTGGACCAGAATCTTACAATAAAACTGAACCAAAATCTTTTGTATCTTCTGGTTGTGTAAAGGAAAATATTTTTGATAGCGGTAATCCGTTAATGGCTATTGTTCCAGTGAAACTGAAAGCTAGACTCAGTGATATCACTATACAAACCCACGCCTTCGTCGATGCTCTATTTCTAGACTCTATTCTTTTGAATTCCTTAAAGTTGCGGTGTAAATCCACACAAGTTATGTTGAAGACCATGAACTTAGAAGAGACATTGAAAACGCTTTTGGTAACTGATTTGCTACAAATTAGTGATTTTAAAGGTGACAAATTTTTAGATTTATCTCAAGTTTATGTGAATGATAAATTGCCTGTTTCAGTATCCGATGCCCCCAAACAAATTAACTTAGAAAACTGGAAGCATTTAAGAGGTATAATTCTACCTGACTTAGCACCAGATGAATATTGTATCCCACAAGTGACCATAATGATAGGAATAAACTTCCCAGCCGCAACCATACCATTGGAAGTTGCTGTTGGTAACATAGGAGAGCCCTATGCAATGAAATCATGTTTCTAATACTTTGAATGTTAATTATTGCCGATTGGGTGATAATTTAGAAGCTCAAATGAAAAGGTGCTCTAACTTAAGAGTTTGGAGAAAAATTATGTGAAGATAAGAAACTGTTATCTGTGGAGGACAAACAGGTCCTGAATATCATGGATAATTCCATCAAGTTAGTTGACAATCATTACATTACAGATCTTCCATTTCGTGATAGGACTATTTGTATGCCAAATAATAAACTACAGGCAGAAATGTTTGCATATAGACTTTAAAAGAGATTAGCTGCCAATAGTACACTGCTTTAAATGTACACAGAATTCATGACCAATTTAGAAATCAAGAATTATGCCGAAAAGGTTCCGAAAAATGAAATTAATAGAAGTGACGGAATAGTATGGTTTATTCCCCACCACAATGTTAGCCATCCTCGCAAACCAAACAAAGTGAGAGTTATCTTTAGCTGTCCTTTAATATTTGACGGTGTTTCGTTAAATTCACTGTTATTACCCGGTCCTGATTTAACAAACAAACTATAAGGAGTTTTATTAAGATGGCGTCATGGCGACAAGACATTTATGGCAGACATTGAGAGTATGTTTTTCCAGGTACGTGTGAACAAATTTGATTGAGACATGATGATATTTCTATTGTGGTAACATAAACACAGAACCTGTGCAGCACAGAATGTTAGTGCATCTTTTTGGTGCTGTAAGTTCTCCGAGCTGCGCAAGTTACGCGTTGAAACGTGTTGCTAAGGACAGTGCCAGTATTTGTAATCAATAAACTGTGAATGCTATTAATCAAGACTTTTATGTTGACGATTTGTTAAAGTATGTCTCTAGTGAGAAGGATTCAATAGAATTGGCTAATGAGGTGTCAAGGTAAGGATCATCCCAAGGAGGGGGACTTCTTACACAGTTTATTCTTGTAGAACAAATCAATGACATACCTAAGCATGAACCCTGATAATGTAAGGCCACACAGACTTGCAACCTGCAACCAAAGGATCAGCCTCCCAAGCTAACCGAATTGCAGAGATTTCCTTTTTACATTGCTGGATGACTATTTCTGCGCTGGTATAACAGGCGACCCAGCTACGGTCACTCATCTCTGACACAAAACTGTTGTAGGGCTCCAATCAGAAGGAGATGACATAACATTTTTGTTTGCCAAACAAGCATTGCTCCGACGTGGCATACTCCTAATGAGACGTCTAAAAACATTTTGGTCTAGATTGTCCCATCCCTGTTGCAACGCAGCAGCAAGTTCTTGGACATTGGCAGGACGTTGTTGACGTTGACGTAACCTCTTTCCAAGCATGTCCCAGACATACCTGATGGGGGAGAGGTCGGGACTCGGTGCTGCCCAAGGTAATGTGGTGGTGTTCTGTTGTTGGATGTAACCTGTAACGGTCCTGGCCCTGTGACATCTTGCGTTGTCATCCTGGAAGATAAAACGGCGGCCACGACGTCGTGCGAACGGCACAACATGGACTGCCAAGATGTTGTCCCGGTAATACTGGCCTGTAACACGCCCTGCGACAACATGTAAAGCCGTTCTTCCAGCAAAAGTGATGCCACCCCACACCATAACAGAACCACACCCAAATCGATCATGTCTGATGAAGTTAACGTCTTGGAAGCGCTCGTTTAAACGACGCCCCACCCTCCTACGTCTGTCCTAAAAATCAACAGTGAACCTAGACTCATCCAGTGTTGCCGATCCCTACACCAACGACGTCTTGCCTAAATGTGATGATCTCTCAAACAAGGGATCACGCGAGGACGTCGGGCGCGAAGGGGACCCCTATACAGTCGATTCCGAATCGTCTGGCCACACCAGTGTCTGTTTGAAGACGAGCGCTGATCTGATTTGCTGTGATGACACGATTTCTCAAGGCCAAGGTACGGATAAATCGATCCTGGGCTTGAGTTGTCGCCGTTGGTCGACCCGAGCGTGGTCTGTCCTGTACAGATTGTGTATCACGGTATCTGGACCATAGCCTGCTTATGACAGACTGAGAAACATTCAACGTCCGCGACACAACCGCCTGTGTTGTACCGATCTGTGGCATGCCAAGGGCACGTAACCATTCATTTTGGGTAAGCCGACGCATATCAAAATTTGTTTTCTGGTCGCTAAAACAATTAAACTGATGTTTCCACCCTGGAATTCAATGACACAATGACTGTAACATTCAAAGTCAGAGTCGTGCAAATCTTGGGCTGGACCCCCATAATGATCCCAAGCATCGCCTGCATTCCATGCGGTATCTATTGGTGCGCTTGGGCGACACATGTAACAGGAAATGTTTCTTCTGTTAGGTTCTATAGTGACTTTTTTTCGTAGTCATTTGTATATTTTAGTATTATGCCCCTAAAATCAAATATCCCCTACTTTTTTTTAATAGTATATTTACTTCGATGGAAGATTTGTGATTTACGTAAGCAACAAGAACTTTTTCTTCAACCGTAAGGGCACCATTCATCACACAGTTATTTTGTACTGGGAAGTACAATCCAATTCGATGGAAGATTTGTGATTTACGGAAGCAACAAGAACTTTTTCTTCAACCGTAAGGGCACCATTCATCACACAGTTATTTTGTACTGGGAAGTACAATCCAATAGCAGCGTGGTCGAACATAGGAACCACACCAAAATCCAAGAAATGACCAGAAAACGGCTCGGAACCAATTCCCTTCAATCTAACAGCTTTGCCTAGCTCTACTTTATCCACCCCATTCAAAAAAGATTTTGATGTCACTGCATCAGTTTGCTGTTCAAACAAGTGGATGGGCAACACTAACCTTACCCCAGAAGGCTCGCTACAAACATGATGAATCTGACTAGTATGGATTGGGTTTTCTGTTCTTAAGACTGGTTGAACACCCTCACAACCAGTCGACTGGAGTTTAAGGATTGATTCTGCCCCCATAAATTGATTGCCACTGTTCGTGTTGATCCGCAGCGGTACCACCTGGTAAACCCAGGGGATTCCAAAGCAGCTCACGTGAAGCAGAGCGAGGACTAGACCAAGATGATGAACTGGACAACTGGTCAGAAGTGCGGTCCAACGTGTTGCGCGCATCTTGAGTTGAATGGGTATAAGGGTTATTTATGGAGACTGGATACAATCAGAAGAATTGTGGTCTTCTGAATCCTGATACCTCCGATTCGGCACCGGAGAGCTGAAGCTGGAAAACTGGAGTGCAGGTGTATTCTACAAAAAGAACCGCGTTTCATGACGCAGCATACTCTGGTGGATATCCAACGTCGCTGGCAACACCGCGAAATTTAAATGTTTGTATTGACTCTGTCTGTTGCACCGGAACAGGTTTAACTCCAGAAGCGGATAGTGATTGTGTATATTGATAACGATTTCTATATGATGAAAATTGCCGTTGAGCAGCATGTCTTGAATAATACCGAGGAGTCCACTGAAGTTTGCAGGAAAGCGATTTGTGATCAGATCTGGATTGTGAACCGAAGGACTGACCGTAAGGGTGGTTAAATGTTTTACGTAAATCCTGAGATGGATAGACATAAGAACGCATAAATTCAAGCAGCTTGTGTTGGGTGGATCGCGTATCATAGCGCGGTATACGAGTGTCAAACATCGCATCCTGAATCCAAGCTACATCCTTCCGCAACTGTGGAGACGGAGTCCGGGCATCAGCTGGTCTTTCAGTAACGCCAAGAACTCCATTGACTGGTGGTAAGTCTGTTGACTCGGCCTGAAAGGAAACGGGTTGTCCCCCAATTATCAAATTTAGACTGGAACCGAAGATGTGGACAGTTCACTACGGGGACGACTCACAGCCCCGCCTATAAATGAATAATTAGAGGCTGATATTTCCTTCGGTGGCTTTTCCTTCCAACTACAAGAATTGTGGCGCGTAGAGTTCATCTCATCACAATACCAAGTCCGAATATTAGAAATGCCTTCAGCTGGTGTATCGAAAGCATTAGCCTGATTAGGTGACACTGGTCCGGAACTAGCATGGTTGTTCTCGACACTCCTTGGCTCAGAATCCGGTACATGGTGAGAGATACCTACTGGAGTCCAGGCATTGGCAGCGGTAGCAAAAGTATTAGTCAAAGGATTGGTATTCATCTCAAAAATAGAGCTTAAGTCATCAGCAGGGAACGACGACTGAACATCAGAAATGAAATGACCAGGTCTTTCACACCTGCTATCTTTTGGAATGATGGCTAAAGTATTGGTTAGTACAGGACTTGTAGCTCCTCTCAACATTTGTGGAGTAGGTATAACTGGAGCGACCGGAGTAGGAGTCACTGGAGTGGGCAATGCATGTAGTTGTGTAGATTCAGACAAGGGAAACTGTAAACCAACACATTCCAATACAGAAGTCATCATTCCACAAAGCTTTTCTGTTGTTTCCCGCTGTGAAGTAAATAGAGCATCACTTCCAAGACAGTGGATGATAGAGCTTTGCTTGGCTAGCCTGAAATTGATCTAAAGTCAATGCCTGCGGTGCATCTACTGGTCTGCCATCAAAGACAGTGCCAAAGGTAACACGGCCCTTATCAACCCACTTGCGCCAAATACCAGGGTGCAACCCAGTGACCTCAGTTGCATCAGTCATCGTTATGATGCCTAAAACTTCCCTTTCTTCTATAATATTTGCCGCCTCAACTTCCCCATTTTCTCCAGGCACATTAAGGATTTCAAACCAGCGGTCTGCATGTCTATAGCAGCCATTCCCCCTCCTTCAATGAAAACTGACAAAATAAAATTATTTCAATAAAACAGGTTATCTTTATATAGAATATTCACCAAGTGGCTGTAAGATAATATTCAGAAAATATTTTGTCAAAGATTATCTTCCATACACCAAGTTAAGTTGACTGTATGCACCTATACCAGTAACAAGTGCAACACGAACGGTAGCTGGCAGAACTTGAAGAACCGACTTGACAAAGTCAGCAAACATATTAATGAAAACAACTCACGTGACCACTTTTCTTCGTAATTGATGATTTAATCTTTCATATTGTTGTTTAAATGTTGTATATGTACTCTTCTCTCTCCTTCTTTATCCAAATATATCAAATTGCAATGAATAGGCACTTGTAGGACCTTCAAAAATATCTGAAAGCTATGACCTAGTTTTCGAGCGTGAAAGTTTATAAATTACAACACACCTGACTGACTCGACCTACTTGAACTTTCTGAATCATCACTTTCTTCAGTCGATAAACAATAAACCAATATTCAATCGTAGTCGCAGACGAGTGAATTTACGGCGACGCCACTGTAAGATTGGTGACTTACTATGTTGAACCACCAAACACACAAGTAGACGAGCTGTAGAAGCGATGTGTTGTTAGTTTGGTAGCTGTATAATAAGTGAGTTGTTTAGCATCGTTACGACAATAATCGTGTCTATTGTCTTGGTGATATTTGATAATTATGGGATGTGAAGGAAGCATGACGTGGCGGGCCAAAATGTCCCCACCGGCTTCGAAACCGTTTTTCACCCAATTGTTGTGGGAAATATGTGAATCGTGAATTGAAACTTTTGTGAACATGATCAGTGAATCCCCGTGAACATTTTGTGAACAATTAATTAAGTGGTAAACTCTTAATTTTCTATAATTAAGTCATTTTAGTGAAAACCGTGAACATGTGACTTTATTTTGTGAATTTGTGAAATTTTCATATTATTTATATTAAATAATATGATTACGTGAATCCAGAACTTATATGTTTGTCATTTGTCTACTGTAAACTGTAATTTGTTGATTAATACATTGACATTTATTATTTAAAATTGGTGTTTTTTATGATGTCGCACAGTAATTGATTCGCGGAAGTTGCGATCAAGAATTTGGTGAATAACAAGAGGTCCACACCAGTCTGTTAGGTAAAGTTGATGAGGTCCCTACGTCTCAAAGTCATTACTGACAGACAACAGGCGGAAATTTGTCTTTAATACTAGCAACTAGGAATAAACCCGGAAATTTGGTATCCCTAGTCCTGTTTATAAGTAGAGCACGGACACCTGGAACTATGTGGTTGTCAATAGGAGCATGTATGGTGTAAATCAGATTGGTTACTGTTAAAATAGTAAATTCCACCTGGATTGTTTGTACCACTGTTTTCCCCGTAAAATCTTTGTTGTACTGGTCTTGTATTTGCCTGTTGAGTTGGTGGTAGAGGGGCCAACTCTCGTGGTAGAAGTCTTGAAACATCTTTATAGTACGTTTGAGGTGTCTAGTAGGTGGAAGGTGGTAAGTTGTTCTTTCTGATAGTTTTGAGACTGCAGCAAGGACAATTTGTTCTGCAATCTCTTGAGTTCTAACGGATTGTCTCGTTTAGTATTTTTGACCCCAAGAATCATTTGACGTACTGGGTCACCAGCTTGAGTTTGTTCACATTTACGTACTGGCTGACCTGTTCTTTCTGGATCTTTACTGCAGTTTTGCATTTACCATTTCTGCGTTTCTCGCATTCCCAGACAAAACCACCACCAGCAAGGACTCTTTCACAGATGGAGATAAATCCCTGATTGTGTAATGTACTCCATCAATGGCACTGATATACTTATACAAATTTACTGTTCATTTTATTAAAAAATATTGTGCTCTATTTCAATTGTAATTATCTCTGTGATTAACTTTGAAACAAAATTAAAAGCTATGGTATGATTCTTTGATTATAGTGTGCCTTCAGCAATTAATAGACTATAACATAATTAAAAACAAATAAAATCACCGACAATGAGATTAACAGTTATGTTTTTATAATGATTGTATACAATGGTGATAGAAAACATCGAGGGTTTCTACCTAAAGAGTTCCTGTGACCGGGCCCGTATCTACAGGGGGGGGGGGGACTTGATTTTTCAGGTTATTTCAAATGCTTTGAGTTTGGACTAAAAGCGTATTTTTAAAGTCTAATTTGCATATTCTTTATTATGCAAAACCACGGTGCTGTTCTTCTTGATTTTTTCGGCACCATTGTCCCTAAAATTATGGGCGTAGGTACTAGTTTCATTGAGCTAAGTCAAACAGTTTCAGATGAAGGCGGGAAAATAAGTTTTTCACTAATGGCGGCTGGTAATTTGCATATTGTGTATTAAGTAATAGTGACTATATTCTTAATATGTTTATTTGCTTCCAAGGCCACGAGAACATGGGTTTAGACACAATTTCCACCAAATTTGAAACATGAAATTATGCTAATTAGCATATTAAGCAATTTGACCTATTTGACCGCTGAAAATCAATAGGCTTCTTCGTCTCATAACCTTAATCACTGTGTAAAATTTAAAGTCAATCGGATATTAACTTTAGCCTCTAGAGCGTCCACAAGATTTTTTGAAGTGATCAAGAGCGATGACTCTGACAGTTATTATCGGAAATCGCTTCTTCGTCTCATGACCTTAAATACTGTGTGTAAATTTAAAGTCAAACAGATACTAACTTTGGCCTCTAGAGCGTCCACAAGCAATTGTGGACGCCGGACCGACGGACGGGGGCAACGGCAATATACGACCACATTTCAATGTGGGCGTATAAAAATGCAGTGACCAAATGGCGTCACTTCCGGTGTCAATTTGAAATTATAATCAATATGATATGACGCATACTTGCTTTTTTGAATCAAATGATGTCACTATTATGAATATCCATTAAAAAATGACTATTTTACAGGCAAAATTAAGAAAACAGTGACTTATGCAAAACTGCCCATTTAACTGCTTATATTACAAACTAACTTTCACATACATTCTCTTCGTATGGATTATAGCTACAAGTTTATAAAAGTTACGTAGAAATATCTTAAAATCTGAAAAGCCTAAATGGGTTGTAAATAGTTCAATTTAACGCCCTTTTTCACCTCTTTATCAAATTTGCTAGAAAATGAAATCCAAATTTATAAACTGCTTCCGACATTTTTTGCGCCCTTAAAGGACACACTCTTTGAGTCATATAATTTTTCCAAAAAAATAATATTTGTTTTTGAAAAATAGTACCTAACCGTCAAAATTGTAGTTTTTGGTAAAATAACGCCACATCCGGTGACGACAGATAACCCTTCCGGTAAAAAAGAAATGACAATTGTGACAACAGAGCATATGAATTTTGGTTTATACAAATCGAACAATGAATAAATAGTCTAGGACTAAAAAACTGAATTAGCCATTGGCGGCTAAGGGAAATCATTAAGACAAACAATTTTCATATTTCTACTCTAGTCAGATGGCTCTTTAATTCTGTGTAGAACACGACTAAAAAATATTCATAAATAAAAAAGTTTTTATTGTAAAATTTTAAAATTTGTTTAATTTGGCGCCTAATATGTGCGAAGATTTGCCGAAAATCTAACATCAAAAGTAGCTTAGCTATGTGCCCTGTCACAAGCTGTGCCAAAATGTCCCAAAAGTTAAAATCGAATGATTATTGTTAAAATTACTGCAATATTCCTCAAAACTATAGCTTCGGTGATTTCGGACATTTCGTATTGTCATAGAACGTTTAAAATAGCCTTATCCTCTAAGTCACCCCCACTTTACCATTAAAACTGAAGAAATTGTAACGATGCGACAAGCAGTTGCTGAGATCTAATCAAAATTGAAACAGAATAATAATAACTAGACCTGCGTAGCAGGAATGACGGGTTTCACTGGTACCACATTACCTTTGCACTTATGTCACTTTAAGTAGCACGTTACCCTTACACACATATCACTTGCAGTACCAATAGAACCGATAAACAGATTTCCACGTAAACATTGCACACATCAAATATAATGGAATCAGAATCAACCAAATACATTAATATCGATTCATTTTATACATTTGTTGCATGTAAGTGTGCAGTACTTCGGGTGAATGAAAATGTTTAATTACTTTTATGAAATCAAAACTGGCATAAGGCATCACATGGTGAAAATTTTAAAAAAAATCGAATAATATATGCCACTTCTATAGACCTACAACCTTGAAAAATGACTGTAGCAAATCGGCTATTTGTCGGCAACGGTACAAGTTAGAAACAATTTTGTGGCATCTGTATGATCGTATGGGTCTATTCTATTTAATAAATGGCATCAAATATCACAATTTTAAAAACATTACATATCAGACTCATTTGAATAAAATATCTGTTTTGAAGGCTAAAAAAACAGTTTTTGCCGAAATGACATTACTTCCGGTGATACTGAAAACTTTTAATTAGTTTTATAACATCGTGCATGACATTAGGCCTCAAAGGGTGAAAAATTTATGAAAATCGAATAATAATTGGCCCTTTTATGAGCCAAAAACCTTCAAAAGTGGCATTTAGAAAACCGCCTATATCTCGGCAACCGAACAAGTTAGAAACAATTTTATGATATCTAAATGCCCGTATGATTTTTGTTAAAATGTGAATTTAAACCAAAAGATAATTTTAAAATTACATATTAATTAATTCTTGGTTGAAAAAAATATCGATTTTAAAAGTTAAATATGCAGTTTTTGACCAAATGGTGTCAGATGACTCTCTAATTCTGTGTACAACACGACTAAAAAATATTTACAAATAAAAAAGTTTTTTGTAAAATTTTAAATTTTCGAAATTTTGCCGAAAATCAAAAATCGAAAGTAGCGTTGCTATGTGCCCTGTCATCAGCTATGCTAAAATGTATCGAAAGTTAAAATCCAATGATTATTGTTAAAATTTCTGCAATATTTTAAACAAGAGTTGTCGCATATTTTAATTTTTTCGATAATGAAACATTTATAATGCACTCACTAAAATCTGATTAAGAGCAACAACTCATTTTAATACTTAAAAAGTAATTATCAGAAAATCATTAGAATTTGTTTGGCTTTGATAAAGTTCTCCACCATGCGAACCTTTAGTATACTAAACATTTAATATCATGGATGTAGCTGTTCAAGTTATCAAAATTCATTGTTCGTCTCAAGACCTTAAACTCTGTGTTTCAATCTAAAGTGAATCGGATGTAAACTTTAGCTTCTATAGTGTCCACAAGAATTCTTGAAGTGATCAAGGGCCATAACTCTGACAGTAATTATCGGAAATCGCTGAAAATCAATAGGGCTCTTCATCTCATGACATTAAACACTGTGTATAAATTTAAAGTCAACAGGATATTAACTTTGGCCTCAAGAGCATCCACAAGATTTTTTTAAGTGATCAAGGGCCATAACTCTGGCAGTAATTATCGGATATTGCTGAAAATCAATAGGATTTTTCTTCTCATGACCTTAAACACTGTGTATAAATTTAAAGTCAATCGGATATTAACTTTGGCCTCTAGAGCATCCGCAAGATTTTTTTAAAGTGTTCAAGGGCCATAACTCCGGCGGTAATTATCGGATATTGCTGAAAATCAATAGGCTTCTTCGTCTCATGACCTAAAACACTGTGTATCAATTTAAAGTCAATCAGATATTAACTTTAGCCTCTAGAGCGTTCACAAGATATTTCAAAGTGATCAAGGGCCATAACTCTGGCGGTAATTATCGGATATCGCTGAAAATCAATAGGCTTTTTTGTCTCATGACCTTTAACACTATGTATTAATTTAAAGTCAATCGGATATTAACTTTAGCCTCTAGAGCGTTCACAAGATATTTCAAAGTGATCAAGGGACATAACTCTGGCAGTAATTATCAGATGTCGCTGAAAATCAATAGGCTTCTTCGTCTCATGACCTTAAATACTGTGTATAAATCTAAAGTCAATCGGATATCAACTTTAGCCTCTAGAGCGTTCACAAGAAATTGTGGACGACGGACGGACGTACGGACAGACGTACGTACGTACGTACGAATCGGGCGACGCCAATATACGACCACATTTCAATGTGGGCGTATAAAAATGATAACTACGGTGATATCGGGAATTTCGCATTGTCGCAGAACGTTCAAAATAGCTTTATCCTCTAAGTCACACCCACTTTCGCAGTAAAACCGAAGAAATCGTAACGATTCGACAAGCAGTTGCTGAGATCTACTCAAAACAAAAGAAGAAGAATAATAATAACTAGATCTGCTACTGTCCCAAGCAGATATGAAAGCTTTCATATTCATCATCACGTGCCATCGATTATACCAAGTATCTTAAAGAAAATAACAAGAAAAAAATATCAAAATTGGTCGAAAACTCGCGATGTTACGGATCCTAATATAGTTTGAAACCGTAAATTAGCTTCAAAAGAAAACAAACAACGGCAGGTGCCAAGAAAAAACGACTTGAACAAGTATCACCTTGAAAATTTCAGAGTACCTAGGCCTCTTCGTCTCGTTACCTTAAACATTGTTTATAAATTTAAAGTCAATCGGATATTAACTTTAGCCACAAGAGCGTTCACAGATCAAGGGCCATAACTCTGGCAGTAATTACTGAAAATCAAAGGGCTTCTTCGTCTCGTGACCTTAAACACTGTGTTTAAATTTAAAGTCAATCGGATATTAACTTTAGCCGCTAGAGCGTTCAATAGGTTTTTTGAAGAGATCAAGGGTAATAACTCTGGTAGTAACTATCGGATATCCTTGAAAATCCATATGCTTCTTTGTCTCATGACCCTAAACACCGTGCATAAATTTAAAGTCATTCGGGTATTTACTTTAGCCTCTAGAGAGTTCACAAGAAATTGTGGACGACGAACGGGCGGACCGAGGGCCGGCCGGTCGGGGGCGACGGCAATATACGACAACCTTAAACACTGTGCATAAATTTGAAGTCAATCGGGTATTAACTTTAACCTCTAGAGCGTTCACAAGAAATTGTGGACGACGAACGGGCGGACTGACGGACGGCCGGTCGGGGGCGAGGGCAATATACGACATTTCCATGTGGGCGTATAATTAAAATATACGAATATCATTATTATTATTATGAACTGCAGCGTTAGGCACGAAGCGCCGAGTGTTGGAGTTCGTTTGAGTGTCTTGTTATTCGAGTCTAGAGTCAACAATTGCAAATGGCGCCGAACGGCACATTTTTTATCTCTCGTGGGAAGCTTAAGGTCGGTAAAATGAATAGTTATTGGTCGATTTACCTGAAATTTGGTGTGAGGTCATTGCTAGCCCATCTCCCATCCCCCTGAAAATTTCAAGTCTCTGTGACTTGAACCGATTTTTCACCATTGTTCATTTTCAATTAAAAATGGCGTCCAGCAGTTGACCTAAATCAAAATATGATTCCTGATAGTTTTTCGGCTTTCCTAAAATGATTCAGAAAATATAATTGCCTTGTCTGTAAGTAAAATATCAATAAAGGAGTATCGATTTTCACATTTCAAGATGTTGCACTTCCGGTTTGGGCTACAAACTCAATTTTTTGGGTACGAATCAGTAGTGTCCTAGCTAGAAAAAAAAACAATTTCAAGGCAATTTGACCTATATTTCGTCGATTTTTTGGAAAATTTTGATCCTTAATTTCTCCAAGGGGAGATAATTTAGAAAATTTCTAATGATAATTTTCAAGTCGTATCGATAAGATCTACTCACATACTTAATTTCGTGAAAATCGTGCAACTATTAAAAAAGTTGTCAAGTTGGTCTCAACTGTTGGATTCGAAATAACATCGACGAATTTTCGAAATTCGAAAATCCGAAATTGCAGATTTGAAGTAAATGTTTCAAGGTATTCAAAGAAAAAGGAATTAATAAAATAGGTCAAAAAGTCACAAAGTTACAGCAATGTTGGTCAAATGCATTCGACATGTTCTCATTTTCAATTCAAAATGGCGTCCATCACTTGACCTTCTATTCCAGGCAGTTTTTCGGCTTTTCTAAAAGGATTCGGAAAATATAACTGCCTTGTCTGTAAGTAAAATAACAAAGGAGTATCGATTTTCACATTCCAAGATGGTTGCACTTCCGGTTTGGGCTACAAACTCAATTTTTGGGGCACGAATCAGTAGTGTCCTAGCTAGAAAAAAAAGTTCAAGGCAATCTGACCTATATTTCGTCGATTTTTTTGAAAACTTTGATCCTCAAGGGGAGATAATTTAGAAAATTTCTAACAACACTTTTAAAGTCGCATGAGCGAGATCTACTTACATACTAAATTTCATGAAAATCGTGCAACTATTAAAGAAGTTGTTATTTTGATTTTTACTTTCGGCTCGAAATCACAGCGACGAATTTTCGAAATTCGAAAATCCGAAATTGCAGATTTGAAGTAAAGGAGTCATGGTATTCAAAGAAAAAAGAATTAGTAAAATAGGTGAAATAGTCACAAAGTTACAGCAAAGTAGGTCAAATGCATTTGTTCGTAAAATTTGGTGATTTCGGTTGCGAAAAACGTTTTGAAAATATATTTACCCAACAGCCACCACCCATTTTTGGGGGGAGGGGGTAGGTAAAAGTTTCAGAAAGATCCTATGAGTAGATTCTGAGAAATCCGATTTGTGAATAAAACAAATAAAAAAAATAATAGGAAGAATAATAATCTTAACAGAAACAACAAGCTTTCATATATGATAATAACTAGACCTGCATAGCAGGAATGACGGGTTTCACCGGTACCACATTACCTTTTCACTTATGTCACTTTAAGTACCACGTTACCTTTACACACATATCACTTGCAGTACCAATGGAACCGATAAACCGATTTCCACGTAAACATTGCACCCATCAAATAAAATGGAAGCAGGATCAACCAAATCCAGAAATATTAACCAAATCCAGAAATATTAATTCATTTTATACATTTCGGACAAAATTACATTACGTCCGGTGATCGTGAAAATATTCAATTAGTTTATCGTAATCAGAAATGGCATAAGGCATCACATGGTGAAACGTTTACGTACATCGAATAATAATTGCTACTTTTATAGACCCAAAACCTTGAAAAATAGTCTATTTCTCTGCAACCGTACAAGTTAGAACCATTTTGTGGTATCTGTATGATCGTATGGGTTTATACTATTTGTTTATTGGAATCAAATATCATAATTTTAAAAACGTTAAAAGTCGGACTCATTTGAATAAAATATCTATTTTGAAGGCCAAAAATACAGTTTTTGCCAAAATGACATTACTTCCGGTGATACTAAAAATAGTAAATTAGTTTTATAACATCGTCTATGACATTCACCATAACATGAAGAAAATTTTACGAAAATCGAATAATAATTGACAATTTTTTAAACCAAGAACCTTGATAAGTGACTTGAAGAAAACTGGGTTGTAAATAGGTCAAGTTTACGCCTTTTTTCACCTCTTAATCCAATTTGCTAGAAAATGAAATAAAAATTTAAAAAACTGCTTTCGACATTTTGTGCGCCTTTAAAGGACACACTCTTTTAGTTATATCAGTTTTTTAAAAAAAATTATATTTGCTTTCGAAAAATGGTACCTAACCGTCAAAATTGTAGTTTTTGGTAAAATTACGCCACTTCCGATGCCGACAGATAATTTTTCCGGTAACAAAAAAAATGACAATTAAGACAACAGAGCATATGAACTTTACTTGATACAAATCGAACAATAAATAATTAATCTAGGGCTGAAAAACTGAATTAGCCAATGGCGGCCAAGGTAAATCACTAAGACCAATTTTTTTTACATTTTCCGCAAGCTAAATGACTGTTAAAGACAATTAAAAAATATTAATAAATAAAAAAGTTTTTGGGAAAAATTTAAATTTTCGAAATTTGGCACCTAATATCGGCTAAGATTTGCCGAAAATCAAAAATCCAAAGTAGCGTAGCTATGTGCCCTGTCTCCAGCTATGCTAAAATGTATCGAAAGTTAAAATGGAATGATTATTGTTAAAATTACTGCAATATTTCTATTAAAAAAAATCGGTGATTTCGGACATTTCGAATTTTCGAAAAAATTCAAAATAGCTTTATCCTCTAAGTCACACCCACATTACCAGTAAAATCGTAACGATCTACTCAAGACAAAAGAATAATAATAATAATAATTAGACCTGCGTAGCAGGAATGACGGGTTTCACTGGTACCACATTACCTTTGCACTTATGTTACTTTAAGTACCACGTTACCCTTACACACATATCACTTGCAGTACCAATGGAACCGATAAACAGATTTCCACGTATTAATTCATTTTATACATTTCAGACAAAATTACATTACGTCCGGTGATCGTGAAATATTCAATTAGTTTATCGTAATCAAAAATGGCATAAGGCATCACATGGTGAAACGTTTACGTGGTATCTGTATGATCGTATGGGTTTATACTATTTGTTGATTGGAATCAAATATCATAATTTTAAAAACGTTACAAGTCAGACTCATTTGAATAAAATATCTATTTTGAAGGCCAAAATACAGTTTTTGCCTAAATGACATTACTTCCGGTGATACTAAAAATCGTAAATTAGTTTTATAACATCGTCTATGACATTAGCCATCATATGATGAAAATTTCGTGAAAATCGAATAATAATAAAATTGACAATTTTATGAACCAAAACCTTGAAAAGTGACTTGAAGAAAACTGTCTATTTCTCGGCAACCGAACAAGTTAGAAACAATTTTATGATATCTATATGACCGTATGTATTTCATTAATAAGTGAATTTAAAACAAAAGTTAAAATTAGTAATACATATTAAATTATTCTTGGTTGAAAAAAATATTGATTTTAAAAGTCAAAAATGCAGTTTTTGACCAAACGTTGTGACTTCCGGTGTCAATTTTAAATTATAATCATCTTGATATGACGCAAACTTGCTTTTTGAATCAAATGATGTCATTATTATGAATATCCATTAATAAATGACTATTTTACAGGCAAAATTACGAAAACAGTGACTTATGCAAAACTGCCCTTTTCTCGGCAACTGCTTAAATTACAAACAAATTTTCACATACATTCTCTTCGTATGGATTATAGCTACAAGTTTATAAAAGTTATGTAAAAATATTTTAAAATCTGAAGAGCCTGAATGGGTTGTAAATAGGTCAATTTTACGCCTTTTTTCACATCTTAATCCAATTTGCTAGAAAATGAAATAAACATTTAAACCAGCGGCTGCCAGGCAGGATACGCCCACATTTTCGAGAGATGGATAGAGAACAAGCAAATCGAAATTAAAATTGTGACCTCTACAGGGTCCAAAACCTTGAAATACCATTTTTTAACAGTATTCGCGTACAAACAGCAGCCATTTTGTATTGTAATTTTGGTCCTATTTTCCCGAAATTTAAACTCAACCTTCCTTAGCTTGTAACGGTGATATAATCAAACGATTTTTTTAAATCAGATAACAATTGTGACCTCCAGAGGGACCACAAGCTAAACAAAGGCGATTTTGCGTATAATCAGGGGCCATAATTCAGGAAGTTACGATCCGATATGCGCAAATATCGAAAGGAACCAAGATCTATGGGTTATAGCCATGCATTTCAAGTTTCATCAAAATTGAATTAAAATTGTGACCTCTACAGGGTCCACAACCTTGATATACCATTTTTAACAGTATTCGCGTACGAACGGCGGCCATTTTGTATGGTAATTTTGGCCCGATTTTTCCGAAATTTGAACTCGTCCTTCCTTAGGGTATAACGGTGATATATTCGAACGTTTTTTTTTAAATCGGATAATAATTGTGACTTTCAGAGGTACCACAAGCTAAAATAGGTGATTTTTCGGACAATCAGGGGCAATAATTCAGGAAATTACGATCCGATAGGCGCAAATATCGAAAGGAACCAAGATCTTTTAGTTATAACCATGCATTTCAAGTTTCATCAAAATAGAAAATTAAAATTGTGACCGCTATAGGGTCCACAAGCTAAAAACATGATTTTTCGTACAATCAGGGGCCATAGTCCATGAAGTTTTGATCCGATACATGCCAATATCGAAAGCAGTCGAGATCTTTGGGGGATAAACCTATATTGCAAGTATCGTCAAAATCGGGTAAGAATTGTGACCTGTAGAGAGTCCACAAACAATTGTGGACGGACGGACGGACAGGGGCGACGACATAATACGTCCACATAAAAATGTGGGCGTATAAAAACTGCTTCCGACATTTTTTGCGCCTTTAAAGGACACACTTTTTGAGTCATGTCATTTTTAAAAAAAATAATATTTGTTTTTGAAAAATGGTGCTTAACTGTCAAAATTGTAGTTTTTGGTAAAATTATGACACTTTCGGTGCCGACAGAGAACACTTTTGGTAATAAAAAAAATGACAATTGAGACAACGGAGCATATGAACTTTGTTTTATACAAATCGAACAGCAAATAATTAATCTAGGGCTAAAAAACTGAATTAGCCAATGGCGGTCAAGCAAAATTACTGAGACAAAAAAAATTAACATTTTTGCGCAAGTCAGATGACTCTTTAATTCTGTGTACAACACGACTAAAAAATATTTATAAATAAAAAAGTTTTTGTAAAATTTTAAATTTTCGAAATTTGGTGCCTAATATCTTCAAAGATTTGCCGAAAATCAAAAATCGAAAGTAGTGTTGCTATGTGCCCTGTCACCAGCTATGCCAGAATGTATCGAAAGTTAAAATCCAATGATTATTGTTAAAATTACTGCAATATTTTTAAAAATGATAACTTCGGTGATTTCGGACATTTCGCATTGTCGCAGAACGTTCAAAACAGCTTTATCCTCTAAGTCACACCCACTTTCCCAGTAAAACCGAAGAAATCGTAACAATTCGACAAGCAGTTGCTGAAATCTACCCAAAACAAATGAATAATAATAATAATAATAATAATTTTAACAAAAACAATAGTGTTTCACACAAGCTTCGCAGTGTGAAACCCTTATAAGAATAATAATTTTAACAAAAACAATAGTGTTTCACACAAGCTTCGCAGTGTGAAACCCTAATAATAAGAATAATAATTTTAACAAAAACAATAGTGTTTCGCAGTGTGAAACCCTAATAAGAAGAATAACTAGACCTGCAAAGCAGCAATGACGGGTTTCGCTGGTGCCACATTACCTTTGCACTTATGTCACTTTCAGTGCCACGTTACCCTTCAACTCATATCCCTTGCACTTTTAATTTATCAAAATAAACAAAGAATAGAAACCCAACACCCTCTCCTGGTGGTAATACTGCAAGTATTGGTAGATAATAGTCCATAAATTGATTTGACCGTAAGAAAATCTTAGGGGTAATCCTATCACGAGGAGTCAATGCACACCGCGTCCGTAACAGTGTGAGATTACTCCTACAAGTGCGCATGCGCCAAAGAGCAAACACACACCGAGGACCAACTGAAACTGTCCCAACGGTCTTGGGATGAAACGACCTGCTCTCGTATATTGCTACCTAACTTTTATACTATAAAGTGTGATTTAATTAACTTTGTTTAATGTATATTTGTGTATATTGCTAAGAAAATTTTTAAGATACTAAGAAAAGTGTTTGCCCTCCCCTTGTTTCCTGCAGAAGACGGTAATTGGCTGATTGGGACCATGGCTGATTGGGACCCTGAGTGGGACCAGATTTCTGGCTGATTGGGACCAGATTCTTGGCTGACTGGGACCAGATTTCTGGCTGATTGGGACCTCGACAAGGCTCACTGGGACCATTACTTAAATGACGCTATTTTTGCATATTTTTGATAATAAGACAACAATGACAATAAATAATGTAATTAGGCACAAATAATAGTGTAATTAGTGATTGACGGCTTCAGTACAAATGAGCTAAATCACAGAGAAGATGCTTCACATTCTTGGCTGATTGGGACCAATGACGAAAGTGTTGATAAAGTTTGCAAATGTCTCGTTATATGAAATACCAGCGGCTGCCAGGCAGGATACGCCCACATTTTCGAGAGATGGATAGAGAACAAGCAAATCAGAAAGTGATTTTTCCTACAATCAAAGGCCATAATTCATTAAGTTACAATTTGATATGCGCAAATATCGAAAAGTATCAAGATATTTAGGTTATAAACACGCAATTTAAGTTTCATCAAAATCGAAATTAAAATTGTGACCTCTACAGGGTCCACAACCATGAAATACCATTTTTTAACAGTATTCGCGTACAAACAGCAGCCATTTTGTATTGTAATTTTGGTCCTATTTTCCCGAATTTGAACTCAACCTTTTCTTAGCTAGTAACGGTGATATAATCAAACGATTTTTTTAAATCGGATAATAATTGTGACCTCCAGAGAGACCACAAGCTAAACAAAGGCGATTTTGCGTATAATCAGGGGCCATAATTCAGGAAGTTACGATCCGATATGCGCAAATATCAAAAGGATCCAAGATCTTTGGGTAATATTCATCCATTTCAAGTTTCGTCAAAATCGAATTAAAATTGGGACCTCTACAGGGTCGACGACCTTGATATACCATTTTTCAACAGTATTCGCATGCGAACGGCGGCCATTTTGTATGGTAATTTTAGTCCAATTTTTCCGAAATTCGAACTCACCCTTCCTTAGCGTTTAACGGTGATATAATCAAACGATTTTTTTAAATCAGATAATAATTGTGACCTCTACAGGGTCCACAACCATGAAATACCATTTTTTAACAGTATTCGCGTACAAACAGCAGCCATTTTGTATTGTAATTTTGGTCCTATTTTCCCGAATTTGAACTCAACCTTTTCTTAGCTAGTAACGGTGATATAATCAAACGATTTTTTTAAATCGGATAATAATTGTGACCTCCAGAGAGACCACAAGCTAAACAAAGGCGATTTTGCGTATAATCAGGGGCCATAATTCAGGAAGTTACGATCCGATATGCGCAAATATCAAAAGGATCCAAGATCTTTGGGTAATATTCATCCATTTCAAGTTTCGTCAAAATCGAATTAAAATTGGGACCTCTACAGGGTCGACGACCTTGATATACCATTTTTTAACAGTATTCGCGTACGAACAGCGGCCATTTTGTATGGTAATTTTAGCCCGATTTTTCTGAAATTTGAACTCGACCTTCCTTCGGGTGTAACGGTGATATATTCTAACGGTTTTTTAAATCGGTTAATAGTGACCTCCAGAGGTACCACAAGCTAAAATAGGTGATTTTTCGGACAATCAGGGGCAATAATTCAGGAAATTACGTACCGATAGGCGCAAATATCGAAAGGAACCAAGATCTAGGGTTATAAACATGAATGTAAAGTCTCATCGAAATCGGTTCAAAATTGTGACCTCTATAGGGTCCACAAGCTAAAAACATGATTTTTCGTACAATCAGGGGCCATAATCCATGAAGTTTTGATCCGATACATGCCAATATCGAAAGCAGTCGAGATCTTTGGGGGAAAAACCTATATTTCAAGTTTCGTCAAAATCGGGTAAGAATTGTGACCTGTAGAGAGTCCACAAACAATGGTGGACGGACGGACGGGGGCGACGACATAATACGTCCACATGAAAATGTGGGCGTATAAAAATGATACAAAATATTATACAAAGAACAATTTGTCTGTCATTTCGTTTCAGTAATTATACTAATATGAGGCTATTTTATATTGGGTTACAATATGATAATACTGGGTGGTATTTATTGTCATGCAAACTTTATCAACACTCTCGTCATTTGGTAGTGATTCAATTCCTTTACAAACCAATATATTATTAAAACATGCACATATTTCAACATTATTATTTAATATAAAAATACACATTATTTCATATAAAAATACACATTATTTCATATAAAAATACACATAATTACATATAAAAATACACATTATTACACATTATTTCATATATAAATACATAATTTTAAAAAATATACACATATATTTCATAACCTTTTATATAACACAAAATATTTACAAGCTATGATTTAGTTTGGGGGGCCATATATATGTGCAGCTTTGTTGAGTAATCGACTTGTGGTAATTTAGTCTTGGCAATATTGTCTCCACAATTCCATTATTTTACCTTCTGTTTTTCTGTTTTTTGTTGATTGATATCGTCTTAGTTTTCCCTCCTTAACTAATTTTAACTGGTTTGGAATTTCGTCTGCTTCCTGGTCTAAAAGGGTAATTAACAAATAAAATGGTAAAAATCCCTTTTTTGCTCTTTTGTTTAATTTATTATCCCATCCCTCTACATCATTGTTTGTTCTGACACTTCGACCAAGGACTGACCAGGATTCAACTGTCCATACTGTTTTTGGCCACATGTTGTCACTTCCGGTGTCAATTTTAAATTATAATCAACTTGATATGACGCATACTTGCTTTTTGAATCAAATGGTGTCACTTTTACGAATATCCATTAATAAATCACTATTTTACAGGCAAAATTACGAAAACAGTGACTTATGCAAAACTGTCCTTTTCTCGGCAACTGCTTAAATTACAAACAAATTTTCACATACATTCTCTTCGTATGGATTATAGCTACAAGTTTATAAAAGTTATGTAAAAATATTTTAAAATCTGAAGAGCCTGAATGGGTTGTAAATAGGTCAATTTTACGCCTTTTTTCACCTCTTAATCCAATTTGCTAGGGAAAAAAATAAAAATTTAAAAAACCGCTTTCGACATTTTGTGCGCCTTTAAAGGACACACTCTTTTAGTTATATCAGTTTTTAAAAAAAAAAATTATATTTGCTTTCGAAAAATGGTACCTAACCTTCAAAATTGTAGTTCTTGGTAAAATTACGCCACTTTCGCTGCCTACAGATAATTTTTCCGGTAACAACAGAGCATATAAACTTTACATGATACAAATCGAACAATAAATAATTAATCTAGGGCTGAAAAACTGAATTAGACAATGGCGCCAAGGTAAATTGTTTATTTTATTATGCCATCCCTCTTCATAATTGTTTTTTCTGACACTTCAACCAAAGTTAATTTATAGTTTAAAACTCAGGTAGCAATATACAAGACCCTAATCACAGTAGGCCTACACACCATTGTTAATTAATGACAAGCCCAATAATCCAATAAACAATCAGATCCAATCACACAATTTACCTGTTTTGGCTGTCAGTAAGATCTGAGTAATTTTCATGTACATGTAGTTATAATATAGTACACTTTTCTAGATACCACCTTCCTGTTTACTCGTGTTAAAATTGAGTCTTTAAATCTATTATGTGTTTTTTTTTCTGTTTAAGGTAGGATATACATTTTGACTGCTTTTATATACATCGTACATGTATGTGAAATAACCGATTTCCTTTGCTACTGTATTGCTGGTATTAGTTTTCAAAATTTGTGTGGTTTAAACATTATTTCTGTAACATAATTACACAAAATTAATGTATAATGTTTTTGGATTTCCGTATAATCTCTGTTGATATAGTGTAACTGTAAAAATGGAATATAAACATAAATAACGTAGCGCGCATAAAAGCACATAATTTTTAGTCACGCTATAGCCTATATAAAATTCCTTTAAACTTAATTCAATATCAGAACCTACCTAGTTAACGAAGTGATGTTAATTTTACGTAAAGTTACGTAAAAATGGTCAGTCAGTTTACCATCATTTTGCTCGTTATTGTAACGATAAGTTTACGTCATGAAATGACGTTAAACTAACGTAAAGTTTACGTCATTTTTACGTAAAGTTTACGTCATTTTTACGTAAAGTTTACGTCATTTTCTGACGAAAATCAAACGTAAAGTTTACGTCATTTTCTGACGTAAATTTTGCGTTAAGTTTACGTCACTTACGTTAGATTTACGTCAGAAAATGACGTAAACTTTACGTTAGATTTACGAAAAATGGTCAGTCAGTTTACCATCATTTTGCTCGTTATTTTAACGATAAGTTTACGCCAGGAAATGACGTTAAACTAACGTAAAGTTTACATCATTTTAACGTAACAATTACGTCATTTTCTGACGTAAATCTAACGTAAAGTTAACGTCATTTTCTGACGTAAATCTAACGTAAATTTTGCGTAAAGTTTACGTCACTTACGTTAGATTTGTGTCAGAAAATGACGTAAACTTTACGTCACTTACGTTAGATTTATGTCAGAAAATGACGTAAACTTTACGTTAGATTTACATCAGAAAATGACGTTAATGTAACGTAAAAATGACGTAAACTTTACGTTAGATTAACGTTATTTCCTGACGTAAACGTAACGTTAAAGAGATGAGCAAAATGATTGTAAACTGACCGACCATTTTAACATGAATCTGACGTAAACATAACTTTATCTTTTGACGTTCATCGGAACCAATTTAAGTGATTCAGTCATTCAGATGGTACGAAAACCCAATAACATAACCATTTTGATGGAAATATAACCATTCAAATGTTATACAATTATCCAATAACTAAAAGATATACACTCAATAGTGTTTTCAAATCCCTTCCCACTCAACAAACTTTGGCAATTAACACATGGATCAATTTTAATTCAGAAGGACCTGGAAAAAAACAGACGACCCTACTCCTTGTCAGGTAGAACCAGGGAATTGAAACCATGCCAGTTGACTCAATGCCACCCTTATGATGTAACTCACACATGCTAAAAATGTGGGTATTCCTTTTTCAAACTCAATTACAACAAACACTAGTTAATAAACGATCTAAATTTTATTTAGAAAATAGATATAAAAAATATATTTTAAAATATAACAGTACGCATACATATACATAAAATGGTGGTAATTGAAAAAATGGTTACAAAAAAAAAGTCTATATAGCACTATTAAAAAGTAATATTTTTTTTTTTTTACATTATGAAAATAGATTAGACAACATATATATATACAAGAACTGTGATCGAAATGAAATAGGGTTTAACATCCTGGGCTAATGAAGACAGGCATATACAGTGTGCTATACAGGAAATTTTGCTCTGGCAGCGACGCTACGGCCTACAAATTCCAACTGCTAAGGGATATTTCCCGGGCAGCGGTCATACGTCCTACTCTTATATCGAATTCCAACTGCCAAGGGATCTTTTACGTGCACGCCAATGTGTACACAAGACCTCAGTTTTTTTCATTCCATCTGACCGACTAGACAGCTGTCAGACCCTCCATCCTGCATCACTGACAAGGGGAAACCATGCCGGAAATACGGTTAAACTTTCACAGTCAATGCAGGGATCGAACACTCGACCTCCAGACTGGCAAGCGTCTTACCCAGGTGATCCCCCGATAGGTTAACGCATTGTGATACATTGTGGTTTCGATAATTTAATCCACATGTTAGTAACAAAATAACCTAGTGTGAGTCGAATTGAAGTTAAACCTCATTTCTCTATTTACCAATAACCATTCAGAATTTTAAATGTTATTGCAACCAAATGTAATAGAATAGAATACAAAGCAGACATTTGTAACAGTTTATTCACAGCATTAACTTGGTGACAATTTAGGAAACAGCTATTCAAGAAAGCTACACCAATATTACATAACCAATCTAATTTTAACACAGCACGTTGATCCATCACAAAAATTTGAAGTACAGGTATTTGTAAGGGACCCAAAAAGTTATTGTTAACTGGTTGCAGTAGAGAGCAATATCAGGATATCTCATTGAAACAAAACTGTTTAAATAAGAATAATTGACTGTCATAAGATCACACATAAACTATTTTAGCCATGCTACTGATGAATTTTTGTGCTACCATAGATACATATATATTTATATCAATACATTTTTAAGAAGTCTATTTCTGATACATGTGCTTTTGATCATGAGGTCTGTCACTGAATTTAATGGAATGGTTTTGATCTGAAGTCTGTTTGTGACAAGAAGTAGTGTTGTCTGGCTTCCATATACAAAGCCCTTATAAAACTTTTTTATAAATTCTTTGACATTACTGCCACCAATGGTGCTCAAATATAGGATCTGTAAAAAAAAAAGGTGAAAAGTAACTTTATACTCCAAAAAAAACAAATGAATTTGGGTTTAACGTCCTATTGTTTAGCTCTGACTAGGCTAATAAAAATAAAAATACACCAGTGTGCTATGAGCAAAATTGATGTCAAATGGCCATTGGGTCTTTTATTGCATGTAAATGTTTACACAGGACATTATTTATTGCCCCCCTCCCCCCACGAATGACTATACTATACCCAGCAAAGAAATTCCATCAAAGGTAGATTTAGATTATGGCCTTTTATAGCCAACCTACTGCGGATCTTTATGAAATTGGGTTCAACATCATACTGTTCTGCCCCGACTGGGCTAATAAAGACAGACAAATGTCATAAAGTGTGCTTTGACAGAAATTTTTACCCAGGCCGTTGTGCTACTGTCTACACTTATACTGATTTCCAACATGCATGCCAATTTGAACAATAGTATAGATCTCAGTTTTTGTCCCATCCGAACATTTTTGGCCACCGCAGGGATCGAACATGGGATCTCCATATTAGCGAGCCAACATCTTACTCAGACACCTTGGCTCTTGATTTTTAATGCGTACTACATGTACATTGTCCCCTCACTGTCATATGGGACAAGCAAATTTATGAATTTATCAAGCTATTGCTTTATTTGGCAGATAGGTAATCCAGTTGACTCAATGACAGGCTTTATGATACAGCATGCATGTGATAACCATTCGTCCATCCACCCCACCTCCATGCAGGGCCCTTTAACAACATAGGAAAAGGTACGAATCAATTTAAGGTACGAAGTGAGGTACAAATGAACTAAGAATGAAACAGCCAGATGACGAAACACGGACCGTGTGCTGGTTGCAATTAATATTCCGTTTCACGAAAAAACATTAGCATTGATCGGTCAATCAAGCTCGTTATACTTTTCGATAAAAGAAAACAATGATGTATTACTAATTATACACAAGTTTTCAACCATATTTTATTGTCAAATAAAACAAAGGATAACAGGCACTGACAGGCAATGTTAATCACAGTCTCAACAATCGACGATCAATTTAATAAATCTTAAGACAACTATCCGTTTCACATAAAACAAACAGCTGTTACTATATATATCTCATACACTTTCAACAGTCTTTTAATTATTCATCATAGTCTGTATCGTGGCCAAACTGAATCCGAAAAGTTGTCCGACTGAACTGAGTCCGAAACGTTGTCTATGTTGAGTCCGAAATGACGGGGTACTGAAATGTCATGCAACTCAATTTTATGCATCATTAAATTAATTGGCAAAAATATAAGTAGAAAGTTGAACAACCCCCCCCCCCCAAAATGAAATACCCCTACAAATGTTTAGAAAATACTTGCTATATTATAATTAGCATAGCCTGTAATTTAGCAGTAGGGCTACATGTGTGATAGAACTTATACCTGCTCTGACTATTAAATATTTGTTTGATAATTTTGCCATTTTAAAATTAGTGACTTTAAAATCGCGATTTTTTTTTACAGAATTTTTGAACCAGTATTACTTTCGAATAAAGCAGTCTTAATTGTGCATAAATCGTACGGTTTACGGACAATGTATACTGCATAATGTGCAAACAAAAATACTGGTTAGGCCAATTTAAAATACGAATTTTACGTAACAAAATTTTCCATGGCCCGCCGCGAGGATTTTTTTATCGATTAGTTTTTGTCAACAGTAGATCTGTCTGTATGCTTTCGACGGATGTTCGTACAAAAAAGGGCACTTACCTTCAAATTTACTAAACTGAACTTCAAATCGTGTATGAAATAACTTTATTTAACTCATAAAACAAAACATCGCTTTGTCTACAGGATATATTTTTCATAATTATGAACTAAGCCGCCATTTTTAATTCCCATAATTCCGTAGGTTTCGGTTAATACCAGACAGAACCGGTTAAATCATCACACAAAAAATATATTAAATAAATAATTAAAGCGATGTAGATAAATAACATCACTAAACATAACTTTAAAAAAAAAATAAATGTAATATCGATAGAAATAATATATTATACAGATCTACAGTGTAAATAAAAGTCCCGACCTTGACCTTGCCCCACTCTCTGCTTTCACGTCGAACCTTAACTTTGATAATTCGACAAGAAATAAGGCCACGGCAAGCATAAACACAAAGGCCCCGATATGGATAGGAATTTTTGACTCGAGGTCAAAATCAAGGTCATGGCAATATTCACACCTAATTGAAGCATAGGATAAGGATTCTTTACTCTTGAGCAGTGAATATCTATCATACTAATTTTCTGAAAAGTGAATATCTATCATACTATCTGTACTGTTGAATATGACAAATTCTGTGAATTCTTGACTATGACAAATTTGATTTCTCTATTCGTATTCGAGGATGTGTGATTAAAGTGCTCGCAGGTCACCATATATCTCCATCCGCTGCTCTGGCCTGAGGTGCTTGGAAAATGGGTTTGCGGCTGTCTATTTTTCAAAATTTTCTGGGGGGAGAACCCCTCCCCAGACACCTCTCGAGCGATCGCGCCTTCGGCGCTCGCGCCTCCCGCCTGCGGCTCACGTAGGCGGGCTTCGTCCGCCATTTGCTTGTGGGACTTGTCACAGGTATGGCAAGTGGGCCTAAGGCCCACCAGTCCGGCACTGCCCAGTCTGGCAACTTTTCAGACTCGGACTGCCAACGTTTCAGACGCTACTCAAAAATATTTGGGAAGTAAGATTTTTTGTGCAGTGCAAAAAAAAAAAAAAGAATTATTACATTATCAAAGTACCGTTATATAATTTTTTGGGGGATTTTTTTTTTCATGCAATAATCCATATTTTTTTCATCAATTTGGAGGGAATTGAAATGATATAATAATGGGGTTTAACCTCCGCTCGACCCAAACTTGATTTTACATATGATTCAATATTTTTTCAATAATTCACTTGTGCTAGGGTTCTTTAGTAGTTGGAGGAAATCAGAGGAGTTACAGAAACGATGTGGCTATTCTTACAACGAGACGTAAGAATTATTGATAGACTATTTTTACGACATGGTAAATGTTCCAGTAGCGCATACGCAAGTTACCAAATTTTGGACTTTTGGAATAGCCACTGCATTAGAGAAAACCCATGAGGTTGGACAGGTGAATTTGTGCTCCATGTGATGAACAAAATGAAATGGGGTTAAATGTCCTACCATTCTGTTCCGACTTAGCTAATGAAGATGTTCATTTGACAGGAATATTGCCTGTACAGTGACTGTACTTACAGGCAAAAGGAATGTTTTACATGCACGCCAATAGGTACACAATCCGAACGACTATGTACAGTTTCGGATTTAACCTCATTTTCTGAAGGAGCTGGTTTTGCCAGCTCCTACACCACTAACAAGGGGAACTTTCTCGACCAACACCGAGATTGAACCCCTCATTTGCTAGCCATTTTGTTTCGGTGACTCAGTAACAAAATGGCTAGCAAATGAGGGGTTCAATCTCGGTGTTGGTCAAGAAAGTTCCCCTTGTTAGTGGTGTAGGATCTGGCAAAACCAGTGTCTAGTCATTCGAATAGGACAAAAAACCAATATCTTGTGCTCACATTGCATGTACACGTAAAAGAACCCTTGAGAGTTGGAATTCGAAATGAGAATATGTCATTCATTTTTCTCTTTGTGTGTCACCTACAGACCACGATTCTTAAAGGAGCTAAATCTCTATTCTTGGGCACTTGGAAATGCATACAAATGGGTAGCAAGGCATGTAAAAATATAACATGAATGTATATAAACTGAATTACATTCAATCATTTACATTTTTACAGTAACTTCTAATCAGTTATGTTCGGCGAAATACATGTATGCGAAAAGTCCAAATTGAATTGGCGTCTGATTATTCCAGCCTACAACAATAGTATTCTCCTGTGGGTTATGTTTAGGCTTGTTCATTGAGTCACTTCATTACAAAGGACACACAAAATCTTTCCTGCAGCCACACCCAATTTGATGTCTACAAACCCATTTCTTCTTTGTATGTCTGTGCCCCTCTCTTCTGCACCTAACCCGGGCTAATTGAAGACGGGCATACACCATACAGTGTGGTATAAGGGAAATTTTTGCCTGGGCAGCAACTAAATTCCAACTGCCAAGGGATCTTTTACGTGCACGCCAATGTGTACACAGGACATTGGTTTTTCATCCCATCCGAACGACTAGGCAGCTGTCCTTGTCAGGCCCCCCGTCTGCATCACTGACAAGAGAAACCACGCCGGAAAATCAACATGAACTTTCTCCGACAATGCAGGGATCAAACATCCGAACTCCAGGTTTAGCGTCTGAATTGATTGTCTCGGAACTTGGTAAACTTATTGCTTAAGCAGCTATTGATTTTGATGCATGATTCGCTCCCCTTGGACGGTACCACACCCACTTTTTTGTTAAAATCTTGTCTGTATTAACAGATTTTGTTCCATTTCGACATGGTCCACCAAGGTTGTACCTATTTATATTGGTCTATGTCCAATCCCACAAAGAAGTGGGCCATGCCCAATTTTTGTGCTTCTAATCTGCAGACTGCAAATCTGAATGGATCATCTCGTTTTACGTCATATTTACTAATGTTATATTTACGTTATAAAACTAACGTTAGATTTACGTTAAAAAACTAGCGTTAGATTTACTTTAGAAAACTAACGTAAATATATTTTATTGTTATTTATTGTCATAGTTGTCTTATTATCAAAAATATGCAAAAATAGCGTCATTTAAGTAATGGTCCCAATCAGCCACAAATCTGGTCCCAGTCAGCCACAAATCTGGTCCCAGTCAGCCACAAATCTGGTCCCAATCAGCCAATTACCCATATAATACCATATTATTTACACCCTGTGTACGAAGGGCGTCCGTTTTGTCCGTCAGTTCTGGTCCCATTTTCATGAAATTTGATATGGCCATCATTAGGGTGTGACGGTGATATATTTAAACATTTTTTTTTCAATTGGTTAAAAATTGTGACTCTAGCTAGCCACAAGCTAAAAATGTGATTTTTCGTAAAATCAAGGGCCATAACCCGGGAAGTTACGATACAATATGCGTGAATATCAAAATTAGATCAAAATTGTGGCCTCTAGAGGGTCCACAACCTTGTTATACCATATATTTACACTATTTGCGTACAAGGGGTGGCCACTTTGTCCAGCATTTTTGGTAAGACTGTCACAATAGTCCGAATTCAACCATCATTAGGGTGTAACAGTGATATATTTAAACATATTTTGCGTATACTCCGGGGCCATAATTCAGGAAGTTAAGCTCTGATAGGTTTAGTAAATGAAACATTTAATATCGGATATTAACTTTAGTCTCTAGAGCAGCCACAAGACTTTTTCAAGACATCAAGGGCCATAAGTTTGGCAGTAATTATCAGAAATCGCTGAAAATCAATAGACTTTTTTGTCTCATGAACTTAACCATCGTGTATAAATTTAAAGTCAATCGGATTTTAACTTTAGCCTCTAAGGCATCCACAAGCAATTGTGGACAATTGACAATTGCTTGTGGATGCACGGACGGACGGACAGGGGTGAAGACAATATACAACCACATTTCAATGTGGGTGTATAAAAAGTGATTTTTCATACAATCAGGGGCTATAATATATATGCCAATATCAAAAGGAACATAGACCTATATTTCTAAGTTTTGGCAAAATCAAACAAAAGTTGTGAAATGCAGAGGGTCCACCAAGCAATTGTGGATGGCCGGACAAACAGACTGATGTCCTTACAGACAGGGGCGACGTCAATATACGTCCACATGAAAATGTGGGCGTAAAAAAACCAAGTTAATTACATTAAATAAAACATTTAAATTTGGTTTATTAAGAATTAATCACCTACACGTTTGACTATCTACGAAATATACAGAGGTACCATAACACACAAAGTTTTGCAGGCCCTAACATAATGTACATATACATACTTCTTCATCTTGTAGGCAAAATTCTATAATTTCCACAATAGAATGTCAAACTATTCACATTTTTATATATTAGCAAATATTGTTAAATTAGGCATAATGAAATATATTTATTGCAGGTTTATTGGAGATATTTTCTGCTTCAAACACCATTCATAAATAACCTGTTGCGATTAAATATTTAAAACATTCCTGGATATTATTCATTCTGTGTCACCTGAATAAAATTATAGGTTTTTTTTTCTATTTCAGGAGTGAGTATTTCTTACAAAAGAAAAAATACAAAATGTTATCCCATACAGGATTTAGTTTAGTAGAATACTGGATTTTATGATTTAATTAGAGATCAACATTGAACAATTATAATTTAAATACACTGTAGACCAGTGGGAGGAGGGGGTCATTGTCACCTGAGTTGGGGGGTAAAATTTGAGTTGACTTTTCTAGAGGCATTTTTCGTGAGGAATCCGAATCTGGTAAGTAAAAAGCCAGGTGAAAGGGCGTTTCCGAGATAATCGAGGTCAAAGGTCACGAAAGGCCGAAAAAACAAAAGAAACGTATAGAATTCAAAATCTGTTCAGAAAAGGGCCAAAAATCATTGATAAAAGCAATGAGACAATTATGATACAGTCATATAATAATTATAATGAGCAGCGATGACACCTTCATATCCGTGACGTCATGGGGGGTCATGATTCATGATGTGTGTTGGGTAAATAAGAGCATTATTTCAGTTATTCAATGTTGTTTCTATGGCCATTTTGGACACTGAACAGGATATCGGAATTTTTGACCTAGGATGACCTTTGACCCTGGTTTTGGACAGATACAAAAAACACCCTCAAAAATCTCTATACATAGGTTTCTGAGGCAAAAAATATAGAAAAACAATATTTCAGAATAAAATTCATCAGTACTTTTGACCTAGGATGACCTTTGACCCTGGAAAAATTAATTTATTCAAAATGACGGCCAAATTTCACGGTCTTTTTTCATGTTTTTGTCCAAATATATACTTAACATACGGTCTAATCCCTCTACATATAGGGTTAAGAGGGAGGAAAGCAAAATAATAACATTTCAGAACAGTTGTGAAGCATCTAAACTTTCAAACTATCAAAAACTGAAAAATCATAAGAAAAGTTTCATTTTGTAGCAAAATTTGACATTGTTTTTTAAAACAATGCTTGCAAGATACAAAATCTTGACATGTTAAATGAATTTTTACACAACAGTTCAGTTTTTATCACCAAATAGTCCTCTCAGATGTTTTAAATGTCAATAGCAATGTTATTTTATGGCCTTAAAGCGTTCTTTATAGAGTTCCGTAATCCTACTAAGTTGAATTTCTTCATTTCTAAAATTGAAATGACCTGTTTCGCGGTCATTTACACGTTGCTGTTGTCTACTACTAGGTGCAATTGTAAGCCTTAGGTAGTCGATTTCCTGTAGTAAATCTTTTTTCAGATGGACTGTAAAGAAGTGAAAGACTGTTAGCTGCTTGTGGTCCATCATGCTCTTTGCAGTGATCAATGATTTTAAATAATCGTGTATTCTTTTTATCCTTCATTATTGCGTCTTTTTCGTCAAGACTAACTTTTAGACAATTTCAAAATTAGCCATAAATCCTTCTTCAATTTCCTTGCTGCCACTGTACTAGCGTCCGAATTGTTGCTCTTCTTCACTCAGGGAGACTGGTATGGTGTGAAAGACTTTTTCAAAACAAAATTGCCGGAAATGGGGAGTCACTGCCAGATGACCACAAAATTGGAAATGGTCAAGATCGTCTTATGTCCGCATTGATTGCCAAGAGCGTAGAATCCCTGACTATATCAAAGAAGATACCCCATCTCTTCCAGCTACAGAGGATGGAGAGCTTCCTGACCCTTCCAAACTAGGCTATGCATCGAGTGAGAGTTCGCGTGGATTGACAACAGGGTAAAGTAAGTGGCGCTACATAATCTGTACAGTCTTTGAGTGAAGCCCACAAGTCGGATGCTACCAAGAAAGCTGGAGAAGTGCATTATGGCTACCCTGAAATTGTCTAAAAGGTTAGCCTTGGTGAAAAAGACACAATTCAAGGATAAAAAGAACACACTGATCAGTGCAAAGAGCTTTATGGACCACAATTGTAAACAGCTACAGTCTTCCACTTCTTGACAGTCCATATGAAAAGGATTTACTACAGGATGTCATTTCCACATAAAGAAATTCAACTTGGTAGAATTACGAAACGGTATAAAGAATGCTTCAATGCAAAAAAATGACATTTGGTGATATAAACTTAACTATTGTGTGAAAATCTGTTAACTATGTCAATCGTTTGAATCTGGGAAGTATTGTTTCCAATAAAATGTCAAATTTTGCTACAAAATGGGATTTTTTTGTAGTTTTTGATAGTTTGAAAGCTTAGATGCTTCACAACTGTTCTGAAATGTTGTTATTGTGCTTTCCTCCCTCTTAACCCTATATTTAGAGGGATTAAACAGTACTGTATGTTTAGTATATTTGACCAAAAACATGAAAAAATCTTGAAATTTAGCCGCCATTTTGAATAAATTGAATTTTCCAGGGTCAAAGGTCACCCAGGTCGAAAGTTCTGATGAATTTTATTCTGAAATGTTGTTTTACGTTCTTTCCCGCCAGGGCTGTATAAAAGTTAAGTGTGCCTGTGCACACACTTGAAAATGTGCCTGCAGGGTCATACCCAAGAGGAGAGTATTCAATTGCCAGGTATATAGCAGGGATGTAGCCAGGATTAGCTGAGCGGTAGGAAAATTTTTTTTGGGAGGGGGCGTGGTCTTTTATGAAAATTCAACCCTTATTGGTGTATTTTGAGAGCATTTGCTGTCTTTTATTTGCTTCAGTGCAAATTAATTTCCATTTATATATTCAAATTTATATAGGCCTATTCTTAAAATGGTGTTTGTATTTTTTTTGAGTACTACGAATTATGACAATAGGTAGATATTGGTAATTAAAACACATTGTTTTATTTGACTTGTGTCTCACGAATTATATTATTATTACCGGTACGGTGGAATGAGACTTAGGTCAGACAGAAGCTGAGAAAGCTCTCATCGTCGCTCCTAGTCCTACTACCGGGTCGTAGCAAATCCACGGTCAACACAGGCAAGGAATAAAAAAAACATTGACATTGTGGATAGGCTAGGATTTAGTATAGATTCGGTAGAAATAACTGTAGAATGAGTACATTCAAAATTGATCGTAAAACCGAATGTACGACACCATTTACGACATCCAAACCCTTAACCCTTTCACTGCTAAGCTTGTCGTACGGTATAATGCTAGAGCTAAATTATGCAAAACACGCCTATTGCATTCTACATGTAAAACAAGATGAATATTTTTATCAAAGGGAATTTTTGGATCAAATTCCATGAAAAAAACATTCTTACAGAGAAAATGGGACATAATTTTCAAAAAAATATTACGTGGTCAGGTCATGTGACCTGGCGGCCATCTTAAATTTTCAGAACTTTGGTACTCTAATCCCATTTTCACTAAATATTTAACAGAACCATGTGCCAGATATGATATTTTGTTGTATAGAATACGAGTTTTTTTTAGGAAATTCTTTATAACTCGGTTATTTATCAATATACTTTCACCAAATTTGGCTAAAATATATTGATAAATAACCGAGTTATAAAGATTTTCCTAAAAAAAAACTTGTAATGTCAAATTTCATTAAAAACCACAATGTGGGCGAGAAAAATATACATATTGCACACCGCAGGTAATAAATGATATTATATTAATAATCGAAGGAGATTTTAGTATTATATTTTATGAAAAACATTTTGGTTGAGATAATGGGACCGCATTTGCAACAATATATTACGTGCTTTGGTCATGTGACCTGGCGGCCATCTTGGATTTTCAGAATTTATGTATTCTGATCCAATTTCCACGTAATAATTAACAGAATTGTGATCGAATGTGACGAGACCTATCCTCAATTCTAAATTGGCGATTTATATTTTCAAACATAAAAAAAAAATTAGAGAGCCATTAACGTCTCTAATGCTGAAAAGTTGTGGGGAAAAAACTCTATTTAATCGAATGGATTATTTCCCTTTGCAAATTAAATAGCCACGAACACTAACAAGTGAAAAACTGCATACACCGCAATGCGGTGTATGCGCGTTTTAGGCTACATTTTTATACACCGCAATGCGGTGTACTAGCACTGAAAGGGTTAACATTGAAGTGCTGTAAATTGGTCTTGGTGACCGTGAAATGAATGGACCTGCACAATAGAAATAAACAAAATACCAATACTTCTTTCTTTAAACTAATTTTGGATGATAGGGTCTACTATGGCACACAAAAATAAATAATGCCGTGGCAGACATGGTTTGCGTGGGCTTTTAGTTACCTCATGGCTTTGCCGTTAGCCATGGGTAATAAATTTCGAGCGCTGGGTTTGTGTAGAGTGAGAGAAGGACGAAGTCGAAGGGGTTTATATGGGCGGCTTTCTTCGACCTGATATAGTATGATTGTTTGGGGGGGGGGGGGGGAGAACTTACGAAAGTTTCTTGGGTTGGACTCAGCAGAAGAAATTTATTTACATGATTTACGTGACAGTAACAATTTAAAAAAAAAATTTTTTTTTAAAAATGTGCCTGCAAATTTTTTTTAAACCAAATGTGCCTGCACACGCCCTGCACATGTGCGGGGAAATATCGATGCCTGTTTCCCGCCTCTGAAACCTATGTATAAAGATATTTGAGGATGTTTTTAAGATATATTTTTGAAAAAATTGAATTATCTAGGGTCAAAGGTCATCCTAGGTCAAAAATTCTGACGGATTAGTGTTCAGCATAGAAATCGGCCATAGAAACCACAAGTCTTGTATTGAATAACTGAAATACAATCCTAATGGCACCTCAACACACATCATTGAATCATGACCCCGATGACGTCACGGGTATGCAGGTGTCATCGCTGCTCATTGTTATTATTATATAACTGTATTATAATTGTCTCATTGCTGTTATCAATAATTTTGGGGCCTTTTCTGAACAGATTTGGAATTCTATACGTTTCTTTCGTTTTTTGGCCTTATGTGACCTTTGACCTCGATTATCTCGGAACTGCCCCCTCACCTGACTTATTATCTACCAGATTCAGATTTCTCACGAAAAATGCCTCTAGAAAAATTAACTCAGATCTTGCCCCCACTCGGGTGACAATGCCCCCCCCCCTTCACCCTCTGGTCTACGGGTAATGATCTTCGGGCGATTCTGTTAAAAACAATCCCAGTATTACCTGTGTATGTGTGTGTTTATATTATACATACACACATAACCATTTAATCATTCACCCAATCTATCGTACCGTACCCCAGGCTCACATTCCCCAACAACATTTACACAGATTCGTAACCAGCTCTTTTACTTCTTCTTCGTCCAATCAAATAAGCAATCAGGACAATAACGACTAATCCAGCCAATGCAGCACCAACAGCAATTGGTACGACACTGTTAGAGTCACTATCAGCAGCACACTCATTTACAGCTGAAAAAGATTAGTTATCTTTTAATACAAATACAAGTTCACATAAATACAGATTCATGACAAAGGATTCACCTAATAAACACCTACTGCAAGTGTGAACATTCTATCTTAATTATAAAGAAAGTAAGAAATGGGGTTTAACGTCCACTAGACACAAACTAGGTCATTTTTGGACTAACGTATGGTTTTCAATTTTTATTTCAATAATTCGCTTGCATGTAGGGGCCTTTAATAGTTGGAGGAAACCAGAGTGCCCGGAGGTAACCCACAAGGTTGAGAAGGCGCCCTATCTCCACGTCACATACGCTCACACTAAGGCATGAAACCACTGCCACAAGCCAGAGATGACTGGCCAGCTAGAGGTCACCGCGGAACTCTAGACCATCCCAACCCCCTAGCTCAATTAGAAGGCGAGTTATTCTGTCCCAAAAAGTATGACGGATGATCCCATTTTAATAGTCCCCTGCTTTCTTCTAAAGGCGGGGGACAAAAAGGAAATGAGAGAGAGAGTATTGTGTAACGTCCACTCGACAAAAACTAGGTCATTTCGCAACTAACATGGTTTTATTTTATTACAATAATTTGCTTGTGCATAGGGGTCTTTAATAATGGGAGGAAACCGAAGGACTGTGAGAAAACACATAATTTGGACAGGCCATCCTACTCCTTGTCACGTACAACCAGGTATTCAAAACCACGGCAGTTGACTAAATGACAGGTTTTATGACACAGCGCACATGTGCTAACCATTCAGCCATTTAAACCCCCAAAATGAAACATGGCATTTCAGACCAGACCTCATCGCATGATGTTCCAAGAATAAATTTAAAGACCCATGAAAAAAACATAATTTATTTATCGAGGAATGCTGAGTGCTAAATATTCAGGTGACCATTTGTTGAATTAATCTCCCTCTAAAATTGGCTTGTGAACAGGGGTCTTTTGCAGATGGAAGAAATCAGAAAACTGGGAGAAAACCAACAAGATTAGACAGACAGGTGATCAGATTCCTGTGATCGAAACACCACAAAACTCGACCAATAACTCACCATCGCCATCAAAGTTTGTAGAATTTGTGTTTGTGTCAAATGCTCGATACTGGAAGTTTTCAGTCTTCAAACTACCATCTTGAAGTTTTATAGAAGTTTCAGACAAACATTTGAACGATTTTTGTTCAGAGCTGACAGGGAAAAGATCCAAATTTGATGCCTTGATTTCTCTTTTCGTTCCTGACAAAATAGACATTGTACAATATATTAGGTAACAGAAAAATAAAGTTGGATATATTTGGCCGAATTATATATTCACTTAATGTGTCCGCCTTGTCGAAGCTTTCACCCAATTGTAGAACTTGTATCGAGAAGTCATGTGATTGCTTGAAAACATGTGACGTGAAAGGTGATGCAATCGACTTGTGAATTGGACGAAGGATTCGCCTAGTGTGGCCACACATTCAGCAGCATGATTTGGCTAGTGTGCCAACTACTTAACGTACATTCAGGGGCAATAATCCAAGAAGCTACGGTCCGAACCGTGCTAGTAGTGAAAGGAGAGAGAGAGAGAGAGAGAAATGGGGTTTAACATCCACTCGACACAAACTAAACTAGGTCATTTTCGAACTAACGTATGGTTTTCAATTTTTATTTCAATAATTCCTTGCGTGTAGGGTCTCTTTTAGCATTGGGAGGAGCAGTGAAAAGAACCCAAATCATTGAGATAAAAACATAAAAAGTATTACAAACTTTTACACTGTATGCGCACTAGGTTAGGGTTCAGATTCATGTTATTCTTGTCCAACAAACAAATTTTCTCTCAGTCAAGACATTTTATTCAAACCTTGAGAACTACCATCAACAGGTTGTGATACCATCAATAGCTTCAGTCATCACACCTACATTACTAACACTACATTTATCTCCCTTTCTTTTAAAACATTTATATTTATAGAAATGATTTACAAACAATTCACAGCTTTCTTTCAGGCATAGAATACCATAAAACTTAACAAAATACTTATAATTACAAAAACATGACATAACTCACATTACTTATACGTTATTTGTTCCACATTCTACCTCAACAAGCCAACAGTGAGGCTGATGTCCCCCGCCGAAATCCCAAAATAAATAGATGACACATATTAATTAATTGCATATTTATTTTTTTCAAAAGTATTGAGCAATCAAACTATACACTAAGTTTTATCACTCTCTATCAGATAAAATCGGACAATGTTCATCATCAAACTCCATCAAGAAATTCACCTAATGAACGCCTACACCTAGTTTGAACATTCTACCTTAATTAGAAGGAGAATTATTATGTTCCAAAGTCTCGGCCAATCAAATTGCTTATCACTCTACTTACCTTGAGCAGAAAATGCTCATTATCGAACTTAGTCAAGGTATTGATAAAATAAAACTATATACCAAGTTTCATCACTCTCACTTAATGAAAACTTAAGTTATCGTGTCCCAAAGCATCAACCAATCAAATTGCTTATCTCTGCTTACCCTAAGCGGAAAATGCTCATCTTCGAACTCGATCAAGGTAATGACCTAATAAACACCTACACCAAGTTTGAATATTCTAGCTCAATTAGAAAGAGAGTTATTGTGTCACAAAAAGTGTGACAGACGGACAGACAGACAAACGGACGGACGAACTCATTTTCATAGTCCCCTGCTTTCTTCGAAAGGCGGTGGACAATTAGAAGGAGCGTTATTGTGTTCCAAAGTCCTGACAAATCAAATTGCTTACTCTCAGCAGAAAATGTTCATTATCGAACTTTGTCAAGGTATTGATGTAATAAAGCTATATACCAAGTTTCCTCACTATCACCTAATTAGAACTAAAGTTACTGTGACCCAACTATAATCACATTGCTTATTGCTTATCTCTGCTTACCCTAAGCAGAAAATTCATTCTCATCTTTGAACTCCATCAAGGCATTTGCCTAATACACACTGTGTTCCACAGTTTCGAACAATCAAATTGCTTATCACTCTGCTTTCCCATTAAATGTTAGTCCTCAAACTCCCATCAAGGCATTGACCTAATAAACACCTTCACTAAGTTTGAACATTCTTGCTCAATTTGAAGGAGAGGTGTTGTGTTCCAAAGTCTTGACTAATCGAATTCCTTACCCTGAGCAGGAAATTCTTATTAACGAACTTAGTCAAGGTAATTATGTGATACAACTATACAAACCAGCAGCTGTAAGGCAGGATACGCCCACATACAAGAGTTAGATAGAGAACAAGCTAAAAATAATGTGATTTTTCGTATAATCAGGGGCCATAATTCAGGAAGTTATGATCCGATTTGCGCAAATATCGTGAGGAACCAAGATCTTTGAGTTATAAACATGCATTTCAAGTTTATAAAAAACGGGTAAAAATTGTGACCCCCTAGAGGTTCCACAACCTTGATATACCATACTTTGACACTATTCTCGTCCAAGCGGTGGCCATTTTGTTTGGCGATTTTGGTCCGATGTTCACGAAATTCAAACTGAACCTTCATTACAGTGTAACGGTGACCTAATCAAATGTTTTTTTTAATCGGGTAATAAGCTGATAGTGGCTATTTTTCGTACAATCAGGGGCCATAATTCAGGAAGTTATTGGTGCAGTAGGGTTTGTAACATAAATCCCATCCGTCGGCTTTTCGGGTAGAAATCATGGATTAAGCTTTATTTTGTAGGTCTTGATGTTTGATTACAAAAAAACAATGTTGACATTTTTTCTGAGTAGGTCTTTTTGGTATGGGGGACCATTATTTGAGGGTGCCATTTTGCGATAATATTCCTACTTTTTTTTTTCATTTTAACCTTATTTATAATGTTATCTACATATCAACTGTGATTTGACAATGTATTAATATTGGCAGGGTTCATGACTATACTTTAGATTGTTTTCAATCATTTCATATTATATGATTGACACAAAGAATAAAACGATGACAAAGTTGTATCAGTGAATATTTTTAAAATCTTTTCTTCTATTAATTGTAACCACATAAATCGTAACCACATATACGGCTCTCGGTAAAGTAGTAATTCGGAGTAAAATCTAAATGTCTTGTGTTATTAACTCATCTTCTTCTTCTTTTGGTGTTTAACGTCTGCTTCCACTTAAGTGATATCACAGACAAGACATAGGAGAGCCGAAGCTGCTTCCTGATTTTTAGAATATGATTTTGCAATCTTTCCATTTTGGCCTTAGGCCATGGATTAGGTTTTAGTGGGAAGTTCTTCCCTTTATTTAATAAAAACACATCGTTGGTAGATGATCTCTTTTGTTTCTGGATTGGTAGATGTCTTCTTTGTGGGATTTGTGTTTTTAGGTGCCAGACCTGTCTTCTCGTGGTCTCCCCTTACTCCACTATCCCACTGGTATTTGTTTTGGCAGAATAGTGTTTAGATGCAGAGCCCATCTGATCATGACTCCCTCTTACTCCACTATCCCGCCAGTTTAGTAGATGTTAGTAGTAAATTAAACTAATATAAAATTAAATAAATAAAGAGAGTATAATAAAGTTGTAGTCAAAATGAATTAAAGGTTATAAAATAAAGTAAATTAAAGTAAAAGTAAAGTAAAGATAAAGTAAAGATAAAGTAAAATGAATTAATTAAAATTTATTAGTTAATTGATTTAAAGGTAATAAATGAAAATAAAATTAAATAAAATAAAATAAATTAAAGTAAAGTAAAGATAAAGTAAAATGAATTAAAATAAAGTTGTAGAGTGGTTGGGCTTCCTTCGAGAGGACGTTTTTACTTCCCCACCCTACGTCGTATGAACAAAAATAAGTTGAGATAAAAAATAAGTAGAAAAAATAAAAAATAAATTGAAGGTAATAAATAAATATAAAATAAATTTAAGTAAAAGTAAAGTATAAAGATAAAGTAAAATGAATAAATTAAAATAAATGTATAGGATGGTTGGGCTTCCTTCGTGAGGACGTTTTTACTCAACCATCCTACGTTGTATGGAGAATTTATCTAGCCGTGACCCTTTCTTATTTCACTAATTTACTTAGTCCAACTGTGTCCATTAGGGTGTGGACTTCTTCGAAGATTTGTAGCTTCAGATCTGGTCTAGGGAAGAGTAGGTTCTTAGTGTTGAATGGTATGTTATTGGTCTCCATCATTCTCACTAAGTCCCGTCTCTCTTCCTTGTAAACCTCGCAGTCTACCAGGACATGGTTGGTGGTACACTCTTCTCCGCACTCACAGACGATGACTTGGTGTTTGTAGTCTCGCAGCCTCTCTTTCACCCTTAGTTTCGAGATGAGTCTGCATATATCTCGTCTAGGGTGATTGGTTGCTGTCTTGGTGTAGATCTCGTCATCCAGTCGGAATCTGTATGTGTCAAGTTCAACGAGATTTAATTCCCAGATTGAATTGACCTGTCTTTTGACCATACTGTAGATTTCCGTGGTGCTGTAGTCTATGAGGCGGCGTGTAGCTGTGTCCTTGAGACCCTCACTGGCGAGTCGATCTGCCTCCTCGTTTCCTTTAATGTTGACATGTGATGGAATCCACACGAGCTCTAATTTGCTTCCCTTCTCTAGGACCCTCTGATATAGCTGCCTGATTTCCAAAATGACTTCTGGTCTTGATTCCGAGTTGTCATTTTGGATTGAAATCAGACTGCTCAGAGAATCGCTTGGAATGACGAACTTGCCGGTCTTTTGATGGGAGATCCATGAAATAGCGTCACGAATGGCAACAAGCTCTGCAGTGTACACCGAACAGTTATTGGGCAGTTTCCTGCTTATTCCCTGTTCCCCGTTTGGCAGGTATATTCCAAACGAGCTGGTGCCCCTTTCAGGATTGCGTGAGCCATCCGTGTACACATGGTCCCAGTCATCAGACGGCCAGTTGTCTTCCAAATGTTCTAGAGAGTAAGCACGTGCAGCACTGGGGTTATTTTTCTTGTCGGTTTTCTGTAGTAGATCTAGATTGACCAGTGGTATAGGGAGCGTCCAGGGGGCGACAACTGGGGGGTCGTGTTTATTTATCACGAGCTCCCCCAATCGTAGTTCCTTGATCGTTTCTCTGATACCCTGGCTGAAGGTTTTCTTTTTGGGATCTCTTACATATTTTGTCTTTTGTAGACTGAGAAATGTTGGGGATCTTTCACCTAGTTGTGATATCTTGACCCAATACCTTGTCGCCAGTTCTTTTCTTCTTAGGGATAGGGGCAACTCCCCGACTTCTTGTAGTAGTGCCTCTCGCCTAGTCCCGAGCCCTACGCCAGTCGCAATGCACAGAGCTTTGTATTGGATGGTGTCAAGCTTGCTTAAGAGTGTTGGCGCGCAGTTCATAAAGGCCAAAGAGCCGTAGTCTAATACAGAACGTATTAGAGCACGATATACCATCATTAGTGTAACTCTATTGGCGCCCCACGTACTGCCCGTTAATTTTCTCATTAAGTTTAGGATTTTGGAGCATCTATCTACAGTCCAGTCGATGTGCGGTTTCCAGGTCAACCGTCGGTCAAAGATTACGCCAAGGAACTTGGTTTGGTCTTTGAACTCGATGGTTTTCCCGTTCATACACAGAGTCATTCTGTTTATCCCTCTATCCCTGCTCACAAGCATGCCGACTGTTTTCTTCTCCGAGACTTTAAATCCCCAGTCGTTTGCCCATGTCATGAATTTGTCTAAGGCTCTTTGCATATTCTTTTGTAGGTCACAGAAGCTCGTCCCATTTCTCCATATGGTACTGTCATCGGCAAATTTAGCCAAGTTAGTTTTAGAATCGAGGTAGGACGATTTGTGAATGTCATTGATCATGATGTTGAAGAGAGTGGGACTGATAACAGACCCCTGAGGCGTGCCATTTTCTAATGTTTGCTCGGCACTCAGGAATCTGCCAACATTCACCTGTATCCTTCTATCGCTCAGAAAGCTTTTAATCCACCGAAACATTATGCCCGTTATACCGATACGTCCCAACTTGAAGAGCAGCCCGTCTAACCAAACTAAATCGAAAGCCTTGGTCAGATCTACGAACACGGCACATAACAGGTTTCCCGAGAGAAGGGCCTGCGACATGACTTGCTGTAGTCTAACCAAGTGGTCCATTGTTGATCGTCCTTTCCTGAACCCACTTTGATTTTCGTCGATCAATCGGTTGCTCTCCAGATAGAACTGTAATCGGATATTAACCATTGTTTCCAATGTTTTGCATAGTGTGGATGTCAAACTTACTGGTCGATATGACTCTACCTTGTTCTTCTCTTTCCCAGCTTTCAGTAGAGGTATGACGTTTGCTTTTCGCCATTCTTTAGGTACCTCTCCTGACAGCCAGGATGTGTTGAAGAAGTTTAGTAGTATCGTCTTGGCGTTTCTTGGTAGATGTTTGAGCATGGAGTACTTTACTTTGTCCTCACCAGCCGCACTATCCTTCTTGAGGGAAAGAGCCTTATTTAACTCTCCCTCAGAGAAGGGTAGGTTGATTGGTTCAGCCACTTCATTAGATTCAATTACTAATGAAGGGTGCTGCGAGTAAAAGATTTCCTTCCTCTTCAGAAACTCTGGTGATTGGTTTTCGTCTCTGCTTGCATCAGCAAAAGTTTTTGCTAGTAGATCTACCTTTTCCTTGCCGTTCGTAACATACTTATCTCCATCTTCAAGGTTTGGTATGTTGAATGATCTGCGTTTCCCGTTCATGGCGTTCAGCTTCTTCCAGACGGCACCCGTTTGCGTGTTTTTATTCAACACATTACAGAATGTCATCCAGTGCCCACTTTGTGCCTTTTTTTATGGTGTCTCTTGCAGCGTATTTCAACTTAAGGTAATTTTGGTGGTTGGCTTCATTGTAGTGGCGTTTTCGTAGGCGGAGGGCCTTCCTTCTGTCGTTGACCGCCTTCTGACATTCCGGTGACCACCATGGTTTTCTAGTCCTTGGTTTTCCGCCAGAAGTCTTTGGAATGGAGTCGTTAGCAGCACCTATAATAGAGCTCGTAATGTTGGTAGCGTACACGTCGATGTTGGTATCGATGATATCTTCTTCCTTCCACTCAAGGCAGCCTACACGGAATTTAACCCAATCAAGTCCTTCTGCTTAAATATAAGGGCCAATTAAACCCCTCTCTTATACCAATTGCTTAAATATTCGGTCCACTGCTTATTAGTGTCATATCCGAGAGACTTAAATTCGCGTTCCCCTTGAGGCATTGTTTCCTCGAACCATAATTGTTAAATAAAAGCCAATTGGCAAACTAAAAGTAATTAATTCAATCAAATATAGTTTTAGCTAACGAATGAACACAAAAAATGCGTACGTCACAACAAAAGTTTAGGGGTTATAAGGTCATGAACTTTGTGCTAAAAATCTTTTCACTGGTCGCCATATTGTTTTTGTTAAGTATTATCGATTATTTTTACGCTACGTTTTCTAACAATATCTTCATTATGGAAAGTGATACGGACTCAAAATTTGAATTTTTGTTACCCGAAGATACTTTGGATGGTGATATCAATATTATTAATACCGCGGGATGTGATTTTTCCGATATTTCGAGCGAAGAAGACGAGGATCTTGATATAAACAAAGGCCAGCGAGAACCAGCATGGCGGCCCGTCTTGCAGTATAACGAGTTTGGTAAACAACATTAAATCAAGTGACCAGTTGGTCATTTTTAGGGCCTGAGCATGGGCCAACAATATATTAGAAGAGGGGAAGAACGAGTTTGATTTATTTAGTTTGTTTTTCGGATTAAATTTATACACGTTAATCGCTGATGAAATGAATCGGTACCACGTGTGACGATGCTAAAAATATGAAAATGGAGAGAAGAATAGGACTCAGGAGAAATGTGACCCTGGAAGAAATTTGATAATTTTGGCTCTACATTGTTTATGAGTATATCAACGCAGCCAAGAAGTAAAATGTATTGGTCACAAGATTATTATTTCGGTAATTACTTAAAAAAACAACAGTATTGTGAGTGTTGTAAACAAATGTGATAAACAGAACAATGCCATTGAGTTGACATCTTGATTGATGAACTTTACTCAGTGCTAATCATTTATAATCTGTTGTGAACTAAAATCCGAAATAGCTAAATCCACACTGATAATTCTTCTAAACCTATAGTAATATTATATATATTTGGACTAACTATTTTTTTTCAAATTGTTGACTTAAAAAGACATTTTAGGAAGAATTTTTGACTTGCCAAAATTTATAATCTTGTAATGTGAATGTTTTTTACTTATGTTTTTTTATTAAATAATAACTCTGTTATTTTGTATTATTGATTAAATTTTATATCATTGTAATGCCTGATTTTATATCTGCATTTGATAATATAAACATTTTTTGATTGGAGTGATATTTTTGGTGTTATTTTGTATAATCTACCATATATGAGATTAATGGATAATCCTTTAATTAGCTCCAGGGAGATAAGTTATTGTCGAGTTAATTGGCTCAGGGAGATTAAGGAGTAGTTACCTAATTAGGTCTAGGGTTCAATGAGTTAAACACTCTGTTCATTTCCCGACAACGTCCAGGAAAATAAGGTCTTGTCTAAAAACTAAACCCCTTTCAAAAGGAGACGATCGGTGTCAAAAAGAGAGGCTGCGAGACTACAAACACCAAGTCATCGTCTGTGAGTGCGGAGAAGAGTGTACCACCAACCATGTCCTGGTAGACTGCGAGGTTTACAAGGAAGAGAGACAGGACTTAGTGAGAATGATGGAGACCAATAACATACCATTCAACACTAAGAACCTACTCTTCCCTAGACCAGATCTGAAGCTACAAATCTTCGAAGAAGTCCACACCCTAATGGACACAGTTGGACGAAGTAAATTAGTGAAATAAGAAAGGGTCACGGCTAGATAAATTCTCCATACAACGTAGGATGGTTGAGTAAAAACGTCCTCACGAAGGAAGCCCAACCATCCTATACATTTATTTTAATTTATTCATTTTACTTTATCTTTATACTTTACTTTTACTTAAATTTATTTTATATTTATTTATTACCTTCAATTTATTTTTTATTTTTTCTACTTATTTTTTATCTCAACTTAATTTTTTTTATACGACGTAGGGTGGGGAAGTAAAAACGTCCTCTCGAAGGAAGCCCAACCACTCTACAACTTTATTTTAATTAATTCATTTTACTTTATCTTTACTTTACTTTAATTTATTTTATTTTATTTTATTTTTATTTATTACCTTTAAATTAATTAACTAATAAATTTTAATTAATTCATTTTACTTTATCTTTACTTTTACTTTAATTTACTTTTACTTTAATTTACTTTATTTTATTACCTTTAATTTATTTTGACTACAACTTTATTATACTCTCTTTATTTATTTAATTTTATATTAGTTTAATTTACTACTAACATCTACTAAACTGGCGGGATAGTGGAGTAAGAGGGAGTCATGATCAGATGGGCTCTGCATCTAAACACTATTCTGCCAAAACAAATACCAGTGGGATAGTGGAGTAAGGGGAGACCACGAGAAGACAGGTCTGGCACCTAAAAACACAAATCCCACAAAGAAGACATCTACCAAACCAGAAACAGAAGAGATCATCTACCAACGATGTGTTTTTATTAAATAAAGGGAAGAACTTCCCACTAAAACCTAATCCATGGCCTAAGGCCAAAATGGAAAGATTGCAAAATCATATTCTAAAAATCAGGAAGCAGCTTCGGCTCTCCTATGTCTTGTCTGTGATATCACTTAAGTGGAAGCAGACGTTAAACACCAAAAGAAGAAGAAGAAGTCAAAACTAGAACGTGTTTCTGAATCTACACGGTAGCACAAACTGGGCAGTTTTTGATGAATCTTGACGGTATTTAAAGCTGACCTCCGATTATAAAACTACAGAAATAACTAAATAAAAAAAAAGTCACGCCCAAAACAACCGCCATACTTGTTTAATAGCAATGATATTTTCTGTGAGCTGATAGTTGAAAAACTTCAGTTAGTCAGAGAGCTGGCTATTATCTTACCGGATGTGGATACTTCGCTTGAAACGGTTTACACTGAAAGTGGGTGGGGCCTGCCTGTGTGTTTGTCGCCCAAATCGACGGCCATGTTTGTTAAAGAAATTTAAACAAATATGGCGGTTGTTTTGGGCGTAACTTTTTTTTTATTTAGCTATTTCTGTAGTTTTATAATCGGAGTTCAGCTTTAACACATTCTTGACGTGTATTAGATTCTAGATGATAATGAATGAATGAATGAAATGGGGTTTAACGTCCTACTATTATGCACCTAACCTAGGCTAATGGAAGACGGGCATAGGCCATACAGTGTGCTATGAGGGAAATTTTTGCCCGGGCAGAGGCGGCGCTACGGCCTACTCTTATATCGAATTCCAACTGCCAAGGGATCTTTTACGTGCACTCCAATGTGTACACAGGACCTCGGTTTTTTGTCCCATCCGAACGACTAGGCAGCTGTCCTTGTCAGGCCCTCCTTCTTTATCACTGACAAGGGGCAATCACGCCGGATATCTAGATGATAAGGGTAGTTTATTACCATGTGTTATTAATCATTGCGCACATTTTGTATTCTAATAATTATTGTATAAAAAATTAACAAGTATTTGTGGAGGACAGGACGAAATACATACCTGGATGAACACAGTTTGGAAATTTGTCAGTAGAAATTGCATACTGAACAGTGATATTTTCTAACGAGTAAGCCCTTTTATCATCTGCTGTTTCTGTTATTTTATCAGTAGCATGGAACATAAACTTGATCATCCAGTTTTGAAAAAAACTCAGACTTATTTCCTCATCACTTGTGGTTACATTACAATCACCAGTTACCTTCACCTGATTCTGAGCTGGTACATTAATAGTTATTGTTCTGTTCTGAAATTAAGAAATGCATTATAAATGTTAACTAGAACTGCTATACAGTAATGAGGGGTTTCACCGGTGACACGTTACCCTTGAACTTAATTAATGTATCTTTTAGACAGTATTGTTGTTCTAATTTATGTGTTCCTGGTGATGTGAGTTTTTTTTGGAAAAGGGGAGATGAAGGCAGTAAACCCGCCTAGTCTCTTATTTCTAACCTTTTGTCTTTTGTCCTGATGTGGTTATTCATTTAGGTGGCAAAGAAATCTGTGTTTCATCGTCCCCACATGCTATTTTTTCAGAATTTGTGTGCTCTTGTAGTAATAATTAAGGCAGCTAGCTGCAGATGTGTATATGTGGGAAGTATTGTTGAGCGGAACAATTTCTTAAAATTTCCTCAGAAAATACATGTCTTATATTAGACGTGTATGAATCCCAAAGAAAAGCAATTAACCTTCTTTTGTATCATCGTTACAAGTCTTTTTTTGTATTTTTCAGAAATATTGAGCTTCAGGATGATTTTTTGACTGACAAGATCCATTTCAATGACAAAGGATTGGAAAAGTACTAGACCATTGTATACGTCGTGTGTATTTATCATCATGTGTGTGTTGTCTGTAAGTGTTGTCATGTTTATATCCGCCGTGGCCAGTCCCCAAAAATCTGATAAGTCCAGATGCTGTCGGTTCCGGATTTCGACAACAATAAGCCGTCCGTCATTATAATTCCCATTGAATTGACACCGTATAATCCAACCTTCAAACGGTGGGTGTGAAGCACCCAATTATGGGTGAGATTCAAATTCAATGGGTGTGAAGCCATAAAAGATTAACAAGTAAACAAGCAATCACCAATCAATTATCTATGAGATTAAAACTCGCTATGTACGGTGTCAGTCTGTGTTGATTACTTTGATAACTTTAATCTCTTGTATGACAGTTGTGACAAATACTCAAGAATATCCACGAATTTTCTCCTGAATTCACACTCGTAAAATATTTCTACCTAGCACATGTTAGAAACATTCGTTGCACATGACGATTAACCCTGACTAAAATTTGTACGTAATTAAACACGACGTATAGGTTTCGGCTGCAGGGTTGGGTGAGATATTTATATATCTAGTCGATCACGCGTTGTAGCCTGCTAATTGTCACTATTTTTGGGATTGAGAATGTTAAATCAAGTTCGCCCATTATCAATGTGCACGTGATAGCAAAGACAAGAGTGCATTCAACTTAAGACGGCGAATATGATAAATTAACGACAGACTCGACCTATTCAAAATGCCTGTTATGTTAAATGCAATAGAAATTAATGTAATAAAATTTTGAAAGTACAGAGAGGTTAATTATAATTTTTAAAGGGCATAGCATTCTGGTGATTCGAAGCTACAATATAAAAATACTTCTGGTTTTTGAAGTTACAGTATATCCCGTTTTGGAGAAAACTAGGTATTCTGACACTCTGTGCAATCCGACATATTGTAACGATCCCGTACGATGTCGGATGTGACAGAGTCCACTGTACGTAAAACAACATTTTGTGGCAGTAAAAAACAACAAAATAAACAGTAAAACAAATAAGTTAAATAATCATTAGTGCGATGCTTTGATTCAGTACTATTTATACAGCACAATTTTATATAAATATTGCACTTTATAATTACATGTAAAATTTGTTTGCTAGTGGATTTGTAAAATCTGTTGATTTTCTTCCATGGGGAGAAAAACCAGCGGCTGCCAGGCAGGATACGCCCACATTTTCGGGAGATGGTTAGAGAACAAGCAAAACCGAAAGTGATTTTCCTACAATCAAAGGCTATAATTCATTAAATTACAATTTGATATGCGCAAATATCGAAAAGAATCAAGATTTTTAGGTTATAAACATGCATTTCAAGTTTCATCAAAATCGAATTAAAATTGTGACCTATACTGGGTCCACAACCTTGATATACCATATTTTAACAGTATTAGCGTATAAACGGCGGCCATTATGTCTGGCAATTATGGTCCAATTTCCCTGCAATTCAAACTCAACCTTCCGTATGGTGTAACGGTGATAGAGTCAAGCGTTTTTTCAAAATCAGTTAATAATCGTGACCTCAAGAGGGACCATAGGCGATTTTTCGGACAATCAGGGGCCATAATTCAGAAAGTTATGATCTGATATGTGAAAATAACAAAAGGAACCAAGATCTTTGGGTTATAACCATGCATTTCAAGTTTCATCAAAATTGAATCAAAATTGTGACCTATAGTGGGTCCACAACCTTGATATACCATTTTATAACAGTATTTGCGTACACACGGCGGCCATTTTGTTCCGAATTTTCCGAAATTCGAACTCAACCTTCCTTAGGGTGTAACGGTGATATAATCAAAAAATTTTTTTTATCGGATAATAATTGTGACCTCCAGAGGGACCACAAGCTAAACAAAGACGATTTTGTGTATAATCAGGGGCCATAATTCAGGAAGTTACGATCCGATATGCGCAAAAATCGACAGGAAAAAAGATCTTGAGGTTATAACCATGCATTTCAAGTTTCATCAAAATCGAATTAAAATTGTGACCTCTACAGGGTCCACAATCTTGATATACCATTTTTTAACAGTAATCGCGTACGAATGGTGGCCATTTTGTATGGCAATTTTGGTCCAATTTTTCCAAAATTCGAACTCAACCTTCCTTAGGGCGTAACGGTGATATAATCAAATGATTTTTTAAATCAGATAATAATTGTGACCTCCAGAGGGTCCACAAGCTAAACGAAGGCGATTTTGCGTATAATCAGGGGCCATAATTCAGAAAGTTACGATCCGATATGCGCAAATATCGAAAGTAACCAAGATCTTTTGGTTATAACCATGCATTTTAAGTTTCATCAAAATCGAATTAAAATTTTGACCCCTACAGGGTCCACAACCTTGATATACCATTTTTTAACAGTATTCGCGTACACGCGGCGGCCATTTTGTATGGCAATTTTGGTCCAATTTTTCCAAAATTCGAACTCATCCTTCCTTAGGGTGTAACGGTGATATAATCAACCGATTTTTTGAATCGGATAAATATTGTAACCTCCAGAGGGACCACAAGCTAAATCAAGACAATTTTGCGTATAATCAGGGGCCATAATTCAGAAAGTTACGATCCGATATGCGCAAATATCGAAAGGAACCAAAATCTTTGGGTTATAACCATGCATTTTAAGTTTCATCAAAATCGAATTAAAATTGTGACCTCTACAGGGTCCACAACCTTGATATACCATTTTTAAACAGTATTCGCGTATGAACGGTGGCCATTTTGTATGGTAATTTTGGTCCGATTTTCTAGAACACCAACTTAACTTTCTGTAGGGTGTAACAGTGATAGATTCAAACGTTTTTTTTAAATCGGATAACAATTGTGACCTCCAAAAGGCCCACAAGCCAAATAAAGGCGATTTTGCGTACAATTAGGGGCCATAATTCAGGAAGTTACCATCCGATATGCGCAAATATCGAAAGGAACCAAGAACTTTGGGTTATAACCATGCATTTCAAGTTTCATCAAAATCAAATTAAAATTGTGACCTCTATAGGGTCAACAACCATGATATACCAATTTATAACAGTATTCGCGTACACGCGGCGGCCATTTCGGGCTTATTTTTCTGAAGTTCGAAGTCAACCTTCCTTAGGGAGTAACAGTGATATAATCAAATGATTTTTTAAATTGGATAATAATTGTGACCTCCAGAGGGACCACAAGCTAAACCAAGGCGATTTTGCGTATAATCAGGGGCCATAATTCAGGAAGTTACGATCCGATATGCACAAATATTGAAAGGAACCAAGATCTTTGGGTTATAACCATGCATTTTAAGTTTCACAGGGTCCACAACCTTGATATACCATTTTTTAACAGTATTCGGTTAGAACGGCGGCCATTTTGTATGGTAATTTTGGTCCGATTTTTTTCGAAATTCAAAGCTAAGCTTCCTTAGGGTGTAACTGTGAGATAATCCAACGGTTTTTCAAATCGGATAATAATTGTGACCTCCAGAGGCACCACAAGCTAAAATTAGGCCAGGCATTTTAGCTCAATTTTGCACCATATCGGGCAGTTGCTGCAATAGAAATTTCGACCGCGGTTTATGGCTCGTCAAGAAGTATATTACCACCCAAAAAAAAGTCCCAGTCCGAAATCCGTGCCCAAATGGGTCAAATTGGCCAAAATCCAAAATGGACGCCAGTTTTGGAGGTAAAAGTCTAATTTTCCCCAATTATCATAATATGATCGAGTTTGTTATCAAAATATAATTTGGTGATTGGTGATACCCATGAGTTTATATGACAAAAAAAAAATCAAGATGGCGGTCGATTTGAGTGGGAAAATTTAAATTTTACAAAAGGATCAAGTTTGGTGTCGATATATACGTTTTCGGGGAAGCTGAATCCACTACATCACATATTCATGGATTGGGACGACCCACACTGTTATACGAACAAAATGCGGTAGCCAAACCGAATTTTTCGAGTAAACCTGGAAAACATATACAAAGTTTTTTTGTGATTGATTTTAGTAGCCTAGGGTGTCTCCTCGTTCAGAATCTGCCGGGTGAACCTTGGTCACTCTTAAGCGTTTTGAGAAATTCAAGATGGCGTCCAAGATGGTTGCCACATCAAATAATCCTGTATAGCTTCTATAGTATTTATTCTAGGATGATAATTTGGATGTCTAACCGTATGTTTGTGTGGACAAGGAATACACTGAACTCATTTATCGTATGATAGATGATTGTGAGATGATAGTAAAATCAAACATGCCAGACAATATGGCCCTTTAACTAATTAGTGACTGTTGGGGGCATCTATTTCACCGAACTAAACTATATCTAGAGACAAACTATATATTTCTGGACGAAGGAGCGTATGAGTGATAGGATAGCACCACATACATCCCTATCAGGTGCTTCAGGGCCACATGGCTCGGTCCTGAAAAAGGAGGCACAAACTGATTGTTGATAATTTACAAAAACAAATTCTACCCGCAAAACAGGAACATAACCTTCACAAAACTAGGTAATATCTAGTTTAATCCTTTAGTCGTGTTTCTGGCCGCAACCTGTGACATCACAAGCGCAAAGTACCGTATATTCTTAGTCCGCCCTAGTGCTGCTACAAGCACAGTTACCACATATGAGCTGCCAATATTGCATCCACGTCTGATGAGCCACATGACAGACTTCGGAATAATTTTGCCGGTTGTAATATTTTCAATTTGGTATCCTTCTCCAGTTCAAGTTTAGATAGATTCAAGTCTTCCAGTGAACGCCACACAATAGCTCGGTGATGAGCTCTTTTTATATTCTCTGCAAATGTATCATTGGTTGAGCAAGATTACATGGTTCGGGTGGGGAAGAATGGCGATACATTTCCAGTTTTAGATGTCCACGCCCTCCAGCGTGTTTAAGACATAGATTTTTAAAACACTGTCCATAACAAGCTACCACAAATACAGTGATCTGTGTTTAATTGTAAGCTTGTTTTGGAAAGAGCTCTTGCAAATCGATGACCGACACACGCTGGAAGGTAAAGGCATCCAAAACTGGAAATGTATTGACATCATCTCTAGATTTAGTTTGGTTCGGTGAAATAATCGCCCCAACCGCCTGGATGGTATAGGCATCCAAAACTGGAAATGTATTGACATCATCCCCACCTATATAGTTTGTCTCTAGATTTAGTTTGGTTCTGTGAAATAGTGAAATTAATCATGCCAGACAATATGGTCCTTTCACTCGGAACCTAAAACTGGAATAATAATGCTGGGATTGAGAATATTACAACCGGCCAACTTGCTCCGGAGTCTGTCATGTGGCTCATTAGACGTGGATGCAATAGTGACAGCTCATGTGGTACTTGTGCTTGTAGCGGCACTAGGGATGACTTAGAATATACGTTATTCTGCGCTTGTGATGGCAGAGGTTGTGGCCAGAAACACGAATAAAGGATTAAACTGGATATTACCTAGTTTTGTGAAGGCTATGTTCCTGTTTTGCGGGTAGAATTTGTTCTTTTAAATTATCAACAATCGGTTTGTGCCTCCCTTTTCAGGACCGACCCATGTTGCCCCGAAGCCACTGATAGCGATGTATGTGGTGTTATCTTATTACTCATACGCTTCTTTGTCCAGCAATATATAAGTTGTCTCTAGATTTAGTTTGGTTAGGTGAAATAAACCCCCAACCGCCGCTAACGAGTAAAGGGCCACATTGTCTGGCATGTTTAATTTTACTGTTTCACCAAACCAAACTAAATCTAGAGACAAACTATATATGTGGGGATGATGTCGATACATTTCCAGTTTTGGATGCCTATACCTTCGAGCATGTTTCAGTCATCGATTTGCGTTCATTGGAAGAACAGAATCCACTGGAACTTGAACTGGAATAGTATTGCTGGGAGAAGGATACCAAATTGAGAACATTACAACCGGCCAACTTTCTCCGGGGTCTGTCATGTGGCTCATCAGACGTGGATCCAATAGTGACAGCCTATGTGGTACTTGTGCTTTTAGCTGCACTAGGTGAACTCTCTTTTCTCTTTTTTGAATTGTTTATTTGTTTGTTGGTTGTTTCGGAGCATGATGTCTTGTTTTATTTGTCCTTTATGTTAATCATATGTGGGGCAGTCCCCCTGCACTAACTATTAGAATATACGGTACTTTTCGCTTGTGCTGTCACATGTTGCGGCCAGAAACATGACAAAAGGATTAAACATGGATATTATCTAGTTTTGTTAAGATTATGTTCCTGTTTTACGGGTAGAATTTGCTCTTTTAAGTTATCAACAATCAGTTTGTGCCTCTTTTTTCAGGACCTGAAGCCCCTGATATGGATGTATGTGGTGTTATCCAATCACACATACGCTTATGTTCCTGTTTTACGGGTAGAATTTGCTCTTTTAAGTTATCAACAATCAGTTTGTGCCTCTTTTTTCAGGACCTGAAGCCCCTGATATGGATGTATGTGGTGTTATCCAATCACACATACGCTTCTTTGTCCAGAAATATATAATTTGTCTCTAGATATAGTTTGGTATGGTGAAATAGATGCCCCCAACAGCCACTAATAAGTGAAAGGGTCATATTGTCTGGCATGTTTGATTTTACTATCATACGATAAATGAGTTCAGTGTATTCCTTGACCCAAGAAACATACGGTTAGACACCGATATTTTCATCCTAGAATAAATACTATTGAAGCTGTATGGGATTATTGGATGTAGTGGTCACATTGGACGCCATCTTGAATTTCTCAAAACGCTCAAGGGTGACCAAGGTTCACCCAAAAGATTCTAAAAGAGGACACCCTAGGCTACTAAAATCAATCACAAAAAAATCTTTGTATATAATTTCCATGTATAAAATTGTTTTGGATACCGGACTTAAAGTGGTGCTGTATTTGTGACCCTTTTGATGAATGTTATATAGTTTATTTTGTTCGTATAACAGTGTGGGTCGTCCCGATCCGTGAATATGTGATGTAGTGGGTTCAGCTTCCCCGAAAACGTATATATCGACACCAAACTTGATCCTTTTATAAAATTTGAATTTTCCCACTCAAACTGGCCGCCATCTTGAATTTTTTGTCATATAGACTAATGGGTATCACTAATCACGAAATTTGTTATGGAAATGGATTCAGAAACCGCGAAAACATATACTTTGATACCAAACTCGATCACATTATGATAATTGGTGAAAATTAGATTTGTACCTCCAAAACTGGCGGCCATTTTGGATTTTGATCTGGGACTTTTTTTTGGTGATAATATACGTCTAGACCTACCATAAACCGTGGTTGGCATTTCTATTGCAGCAACTGCCCGCACTTATGTTATCTTGCCTGGACTAAATAGGTGATTTTTCAGACAATCAGGGGCCATAATCCAGGAAATTACGTTCCGATAGGCGCAAATATCAAAAGGAACCAAGATCTTTGGGTTATAAACATGCATGTCAAGTTTCATCGAAATCGGTTCAAAATTGTGACCTCTATAGGGTCCACAAGCTAAAAACGTGATTTTTCATACAATCAGCGGCCATAACCCATGAAGTTTTGATCCGATACCTGTCGGTAAAGCCGACAATAGTAACCATGGAAACCCCACCGGGGTTTCGGAATAGTATAAATAAAATCGCCCAACACGTGAGTCCAACCAGTCTGAAGAGTTCAATACGAACGAAACTAGTCACTGACATTCGGGATAACCAGGTCTCCAAAGCCACTTTATCTCTTATATATTAATTTTAGCCCCTAGAGCGTTCACAAGAAATTGTGGACGATGGACGGACGGATGGAAGTACGGGGGCGACGGCAATATACGAGCACATTTCTATGTGGGCGTATAAAAATAAACATATATCCAGCTCTTGAGAGAAGGCATTCTGATTTTTTTACTATTTCTTTTTCTGTTAATCTTACTTTGATAGCTACTGATTTTAAAATGCATAACAACCAGGTTTAATATTTCAGATGAAACATGGACAAGACCATTTTTGATGAAAAAATTGACCAAAAGCATGTTGACAAAATGGAATTTTTGAGAAAACCTAGGTTTTTTGGAGTTGCTGGGGAAACTAGAGAAATTGTTACACGAATGAGACATTTTAAACATAATTAGCCTTAAAGTTGTATTTCATGAATTTACATCTACATTTTTGATAGTCTTGATATAAAATTATATAAGGTCTCGCAAAAAACAACAAAAATGACTTTTTCAAAGTGGTGAAAAACCTTTCTTCCGCAAAAAGTCAAAAATCACAACTTTGAGCCTCAATAAAAAAATTAATTTTCATCCGATTTTCAATCTGTAAAAAGTTTTTGTGAGAAGAATGCTTAGATCTACTTGAAAAACTAACAAGCTAACAGTGAGGCTGATGTCCCCGGCAGAAATCCCCAAATAAATAGATGACACATATTAATTTTTTTTTTTCACAAGTATTAAGCAATCAAACTATACACTAAGTTTCATCACTCTCTATCAGATAGAATCAAGATAATCTTTGTCCCAAAAAAGCATCGACCAAAGAAATTGATTACCTTGGCTTAGCTTTAGCTCGAAATGTTAATCATTGAACTCAGCCAAGACATTCACCTAATGAACGCCTACACCAAGATTGAACATTCTACATCGTTATTGAGTTCCAAAGTCTAGACCAATCAAATTGCTTATCGCTCTGCTTACTCTAAGCAGAACATGCTCACTATCGAACTTAGTCAAGGTATTGATGTAATAAACTATACACCAAGTTTCACTACTCTCACTTAATTAGAACTAAAGTTATCGTGTCCCAAAGCCCCAACCAATCTTATTGCTTATCTCTGCTTACCCTAAATGCCTATCTTCGAACTCCACCAGGGCGCAGACCTAATAAACACCTACACCAAGTTTGAACATTCTGGCCTTAAATAGAAGGAGAGTTATTGTGTTCCAAAGTCTCGGCAAATCAAATTGCTTAAAGCTCTGCTTACCCTGAGCAGAAAATGGCCATTATCGAACTTCGTCAAGGTATTGATGTAATAAAACTATATACCAAGTTCATCACTTAATTAGAACTAAAGTTATCGTGTCCCAAAGCCTCAACCAATCAAATTGCTAGTCTCTACTTACCCTAAGCAGAAATGCTCATCTTCGAACTCCATCAAGGTATTTGTTGCATGTAAGTGTACAGTACTTCCGGTGAATGAAAATGTTCAATTACTTTCATGAAATCAGAACTGGCATATGGCATCACCACATGGTGAAAATTTTATGCAAATCGAATATTATATGCCACTTTTATAGACCCACAACCTTGAAAAGTGACTTGTAGCAAATCGGCTATTTCTCGGCAACGGTACAAGTTAGAAATTTTTTTGTGGCATCTGTATGATCATATGGGTGCATTCTATTTAATGATTGGCATCAAATATCATAATTTTAAAAACATTACAAATCATTAGAATATAATATCTGTTTGAAGGCTAAAAATACAGTTTTTGCCGAAATGACATTACTTCCGTGAAAAATTTATGAAAATCGAATAATAATTGGCCCTTTTATGGGCCAAAAACCTTCAAAAGTGACATTTAGAAAACCGTCTATATCTCGGCAACCGAACAAGGTAGAAACAATTTTATGATATCTGAATGACCGTATGATTGTTAATATGTGAATTTAAACCAAAAGTTAATTTTAATAATATTATATAATTCTTGGTTGAAATAAATATCGATTTTAAAAGTTAAAAATGCAGTTTTTAACCAAATGGCGTCACTTCCGGTGTCAATTTTAAATTATAATCAATTTGTTATGACGCATACTTGCTTTTTGAATTAAATGATGTCACTATTATGAATATCCATTAATAATTGACTATTTTACTGGAAAAATTCAGAAAACAGTGACTTATGCAAAACTGCCCATTTCTCGGCAACTGCTTATATAACAAACAAATTTTCACATACATTCTCTTTGTATGGATTATAGCTACAAGTTTATAAAAGTAACGTAGAAATATTTTAAAATCTGAAAAGCCTGAATGGGTTGTAAATAGGTCAATTTTATGTCCTTTTTCACCTCTTAATCCAATTTGCTAGAAAATGAAATTGAAATTAAAAATACTGCTTCCGACATTTTTTGCGCCTTCAAAGGACACACTTTTTGAGTACTATAATTTTTAAAATAAATAATATTTGTTTTTGAAAAATGGTACCTAACTGTCGAAATTGTAGTTTTTGGTAAAATTATGCCACTTCCGGTGCTAACAGATAACACTATTGGGAATAAAAAAAAAGACAATTGAGACAACGGAGCATATGAATTTTGTTTTATACAAATCGAACAATAAATTATTAATCTAGGGCTGAAAAACTGAATTAGCCAATGGTGGTCAAGCAAAATTACTGAGACAAAAATTTTTTACATTTTTGCGCAAGTCAGATGACTCTTTAATTCTGTGTACAACACGACTAAATAATATTCATAATTAATTTTTTTTTTTAAATTTTCGAAATTTTGCGCCTTATATCTTCGAAGATTTTCCGAAAATCAAAAATCAAAGCGTAGCTATGTGCCCTGTCATAGGCTATGCCAAAATGTATCGAAAGTTAAAATCCAAAGATAATTGTTAAAATTACTTTTGTTTTAAAATTGAAAACTTCAGTGAATTCGGACATTTCACATTGTTGCAGAACGTTCAAAATAGCTTTATCCTCTAAGTCACACCCACTTTCCCAGTGAAACCGAAGAAATCGTAACGAGACGACAAGCAGTTGCTGAGATCTACTCAAAACAAAAGAAGAATAATAATAATAATAAGAAGAATAAGAATAAGAATTTTAACAAAAACAATAGTGTTTCACACAAGCTTCGCAGTGTGAAACCCTAATAATAGTATTTCACACAAGCTAAGAGTTTTTTTAACATTAAAATATCTGCATATTCCAAAAATGACACATTGATAATAGCTTGTTTAATTCAGAAAAGTTTGCAAGCTATGTAACTGAGTTTCATCTAGGATATAGATAATTGACCGATCGTGAGTGCAGTCATAGCCACGCCCCTTAGAATGAAGGGAGATAACCCAATTTAAGACCGTCACCAAGCCAAACAATAATGGCGGCAGTATTGAGTTTAAGCGATGTACCCAGCGATTTTTCCTCGAGGTATTTGCCGTACATACCGTCGCTACGGCAGAAACAGCAAGCTACAGCTTTTACCAGGGGGTCATACTTCAAATCTATGTCCCTAACGGCTGGTATTGATGTAAACTCCATTCATGTTTTCGCTCGAATTTATCGAAGCATGAACAAATCCGACGAACCACACTAGACGTCAATAGATGTCAACATTGAAGACCGGACTATAACAGAGGCTCACTGTAGCTGTAAAGCAGGGTAAATAACAGCTTTTTAAAAAATATAAATATCATTGATTCATTACACTTTTTCTAAAATGGTAGTTTTTTCTTTTTAATCTTTACGTACGTCAAACAGTCGCCTGGTTTTTATCCTTACACTCAACACAGTTGACAGTCAGTCATATTACATAGGCCTAGATCTAGGCCCTACCCTGCATTATTTTTGTTTTTATTATTTCTATTGTGCTTTTTTTCAGTTTAACTTGATTTCTGTTTCCCTGTTCAGTTTCTTTTTTTACATTTTTTATACTGTAAGTATATCCCAGCTACTTTTTTGTGTGCTTCTATATTTGTAGATCATCAAATAAAAAATATTCAGGTGTGAATTTTGGGGACAATTGAATTGCATTGACTGAATTATTTATTTTTATTTTTCACTAATATAGTTATATAGTAAACTTGAAAATTTTAATCAATTTGTCTATGGTCTAAAATATCAGCCCTTTTAACAAATAAAAATAATTTTATTTTTAGAATGGGAGGAAGGTGTGCTCATGTGTTGGCAATTATAATGATGATAGAAGAATGGAAGATAGCAGGATACAAAGATGTCCCTTCTCAACCATCATCAACAAGTTTACCACAGCAGTGGGATAAGCCAAGGGGGTCGAAAATTGAACCAGACCCTGTGTCACAGATAATTATTTCAAGACCCGGGAATGTAAATAGGAAAAGAAAGCCTGTGATGGCAAATTTTAACGACAACAGGTACGTAAGTGTTCAGGTGACATAGGCAACCACCCCAATAATAATAATAATAATAATAATAATAATAATAATAATAATAATAATAATAATAATAATAATAATAATAATAATAATAATAATAATAATAATAATAATAATAATAATAATAATAATAATAATAATAATAATAATAATAATAATAATAATGACTTTATTTAAGAAGGGTTGAAGATTTCTATAAATATGCTTGTTCTTTCTTTTTCAGAAAAATTCAAGTATCAGATGCTACTATTTTACATCTCCAAAGCTTAAAAGACAGTCCAATCTCATACTTGGTGAGCAACACAGCAGACTCCATTACAACACCCATTGGCCCGCAACTTATTGGATCCCCACTTGCATATCATGTACGTAATAATGAATCTTAAACAATATCAATAGTTACCCCCCTCTGTTTTCAGTACCATAACAAAAATGCACTGCAGTATTTTATATTTCACTTTTATTTGATTTAAACAATATTTTATTAATTGTAAAGTAAAATAGGTAAATATACAAAGAATACTAGGATACGATAACAAGCTAAGCTTATAAACACCGCTTCCTTAAAGGATAGTGTAAGAATATGTAAGGTACGTGGTGGGTATATACAAGGCGAGTCATCAATACTGGAAACGAACATAACTGAGAAATAGAGTTACTAGTTAAAATAAACATTTGATTTTGATTAGCAATGGCAATATAGCGTTTGAAAAGGTTTATTTCTCAATAAGGAATGGCATAAAATTTGTTAAAAGACAACAAACAAGCCATATTTGATTAATACAGCTGAACAAGCTCAGGCTAACTTTATTGGTTAGGAGTTTAAACTGTTTAACCCGACATATAGCTTTTTCAACATGTACCCTATGTTTAGCTATTTTAATTGTCTCTGTAACGGCTGGGGCACTCATTTGGGAGGCAGATGATTGCACAAATGGGGGAATATTTAAGCATAACCCGCAATTATTGATTTCTTTTTCTATCGTAAACCCTTTATCGGCCATAACTCCATCACCTTCTTGAAGTTTACCACTTTGTAACAATGATTGTAAAGTGTCCAAAAACCCACTTTTGTGCGTTATTACTTTGTCTGAGATTGATCCAGAAAATAACATAGATGCAAACACAATAGATCCCCTTGGGTCGACACCAACAAGACCCTTCAGTGTGGTACAGGATTTATAGTCTGAATAACATTGACTCTGTCTATGGAGGGAACTTGGTCTCTGAATTTTTATTTCTGTTCCATCAATTATGACCATTGTGTTGGGATAATCAGTTTTTAAATTGTTCTGGCATATTTTCAATAATAATGTCTCTGTGTGGCCATATAACAAGAGAGCCAAGTCTGTAAAACATATAATTGATCCAATTTGTAAATAAACAACTACCGGTACAATCTTGAGAAGAAATTCCAAACATATCTGATATGTGTTTAAAATCAAAATCTTGTCTTAATTTTATTAATACTAATAGAAGCTGATTATCTAAAGAAACACTGACTAAGCTGCTAATATTCTTAGAAAATTCAAACGGTAAATCATCTGCTGGTACAAAAAACTTATATACATTATAAAAACGGTCATATGAAAAGCCAGTATAATATTGAAATGAATCTTTTTTTAAAGTTGAACAACTAAAACATTGAGTAGATAGGTCGATACTGGTTCCTTTGTCTACTTGTTGAACTTGACTGCGTTTAAGGTTTTCATTTTCCAGAATTATCTTTGCATATTCTTCCTTCATTTTTGTATTTTCTGCAGCAAGAGCCATTATGTCCATCGGTTGAAATTCTGAAACATATGAACAGTAAATAGATTATAATATGTGGTGAAATAGCTTTTCCAAAACCAGTTGCTGTACATTTAGATTTAGAACAGATAGAAAGATGAAAGTTGAGTGGAAAGATATAGATGTAAATCAAGATGAAGCCATAAGAATAGAGAGATCGACAAGAAATAATAATGGATGAACCAAAGAAAATGTCGTGTTACTGCCTCAAATTTTGGAGCTGTTATGAAAAGAAAGAAAGAAATAAACGATTCATATTTAAAAAACACATTTGACAAAAGTAATTTTTATTCTGTTCCCACTTCTTATGGGCAAGCAAATGAAACCATTGCTAAACAAATGTATATAAAACAGACCGGAAATCATATTCATGACATTGGACTTGTAATAAATCCTGCTTTTCCATTTTTAGGTGCTACACCAGATGCAATTGTTTGTGATAAAGGCAAGACCGGGCTCATTGAAATTAAATGTCCTTTTTCAGCTCGAGATATGACACTTACAGACGCATGCAATGCACTGAAAGATTTCTTTTTAGTGCAAAATGATGCTGAATATAAATTGTCTCGAAACCATATTCACTGGTTTCAGGTTCAGGGACAACTTCTCATAACTGGGGCCCAATTTTGCGACTTTGTCACTTTTACGAGACAGGATTTCTGCATAGAGAGAATATATCCCGAAAAAGAAACCATGCAGAAGCTTCTTTCAAAATTATCATGTTTTTATGTTGAACATTTAAAGCCATTTCTTATTAAAAATTCTATATGTCTATAAAATAAATTTAACTAACCTGTGGCAGCATCAACTACATTCTCTGTCTGTACCATTTTATTATTCAAATCTTTAATCTCACAGTTTTCATACACAATATTATTATTCGACTTTATAGAAACTCTGTAAATTCATAATTATAAAAAATTTGTACATAAATAAAAAATTCGACATAATATAAAATTTGTACATAAATAATAATCAGTATTTTTATACCAGAGACTAATTTTTTAAATAGTAAAATATATTCTTGTTTGCTGCTAAAACCTGGCATCTGATATTAATAAATATAATAATAATTAATTAGACTAGCCATTAATAAAAAAATGCAGCATTAACACAACTTTATTTTAATTTTATGCTATTACCATAGCTTAGCCTACATCTATGCATTTGAATGTGTGTACTTTATACCAGTATCAAAATGAACTATATTTCTAAAATGATATACCGGTACATGTATACAGAAGTAAGAGAGAGAGAAATGGATTTTAACGTCCATATGGCACAAACTTTATTAGTGTGAGCACAGGAAATAATTATTCTATTTAAGCTGATATTGATAAACCCTTGTTACCTTAAAACCTTTGATTCAACCACTGCAGTTTTCTCAATATAATTATTTCTGGGTTTTGGTGGTGGTCTTGATTGAGTAATATGATCATCATAGTGCAATGCAGCGATGGGATCTGGCTGACCATTTACAAAGTGCTAAAAAAAATAAAAAGAATATTATTATTATGTATGATTATAACCTGACTATGTACAGACTAGGTCCTATATGTAAACAATGGCTAATGTAGTGTACAGCTTTCTATTTTTTTCTCATTTTTATTCAAACTTGAAATTGAGGGCCATGCCTGAACTATTCAGCCTGCAGGCTGCAGGCCTTTACTCTGTTCTGTACTACTCTATAATAATTATATTATAGTTATACAGACTCAAACAAGAAACAATTCAAATTGAAATAAGAACAAGATGATTATAAAAAAGATTGTTTCTACACTGCATGTCACTTCTGCCCTGGTGCATTACCTAACGGAATAAATTTAGAAAAATGTTTGTGCCGACATTCTAATGTCAGTGAATGTCCCGTTGTAAAAACAGAACAGCCACATTCATGATTTAGCCTATGACTACTATATGGGGCCTATAGGCCTACTGGTGGAACATTCATTTTGTTTGAAATAAAAAAAATATAGCAGGCCCAGGTAAGATTAAAGAAAGCCTAGCTATAGGCCTAAAAGTATAAAAAAATAATAACCTTAGTGCACACAAACAGATGTTTTGCCTTCCTCCGCTCACCCAGTATCTCTTCGTTCAACTGCTCGAAAGGTCGTCCACATAAACGTATCCATCGTCTGGCTTTATCGCGTGTTCTTCCAAGCTTTGGGAAAGGAATAAAGGGTATTCCTCCTGTCAGTCTCTCCGGGTATCTACTATCAGAATTACACGTACCCCAAGCACATCTCTTTCCCATTTTGACGGAATGGTTGTTGACGTCTACTGGAAATACCTTTATTTACATCTGGCGGAAGTTGACGGGCATAATGACGGACAAAATATAGCTGGCTCGCGCAGAAGCGGAGACGTGTTTTGATTGGTTGATTTATTATTTTGATTGACAGCTGCGATCGGTCAAATGGTTTGAAATTTAAATGTTTTCAAATAAAAATAAAGTGTGAATGGTACAGCTACTTCTCCTGAGACAGGGGCGGATCTATGAATTTCGAAAAGGGGGGGGGGGGGGGCGAGCCGCAAAATGAGGGCACGCTGCTGAGGTGAGTGGTGGAAACAATCTTGTGCAAGCGTAGCGAGCAAAAAAAAGTTTTTGGAGGGGGGGGCGTGGTCTTTTATGAAAAAACATCCCTTATTGCTGTATTTTTAGAGCATTTGCTGCCTTATTTGCATCAGTGCAAATCAATTTCTATTTATATATTCAAATTTATATAGGCCTTTTCTTAAAACAGTGTTTTTATTTTATTTGAGTACAACGAATTAGGACAGCAGGTAGATATTAATAATTGAAACACGGTGTGACGTTGTTTTATTTGACTTGTGTCTCACAACTATATTATTATTACGGTGGAATGAGACACAGTGTGACGTTGTTTTATTTGACTTGTGTCTCACAAATTATATTATTATTACAGTGGAATGAGAATCAGGTCAGACAGAAGTTGAGAAAGCTCTCATCGTCCTCCTACCCCTACACCCGGGCCGTAGCAAATCCATGATCAACACCGGCAAGAAATAAAATAAGAAACATTGACATTGTGGATAGGCTAGGATTAACCGTAGATTAAGTACCCTAAAAATCGATCGTAAAACAGAATGAACGACACCTTTAACGACATCTAAACCTTTAACATTGGAGTGCCGTAAATTTGGATGATAGGGTCTACTACGTCAGACAAAAATAAATAATGCCGTGGCAGACATGCTTTGTGTGGGCTTTTATTATGGCTTTGCAGTTAGCCGTTGTAAATTTCAAGCGCTGAGTTTGTGTATAGAGAAGAAAGAAGTCCAGAGGGTTTAAATTGGATTGGGTGGCTTTTTTCGATTTTTTCTTGGTGCTTGGCGGCAAAAAATAGTGCCACCTGGAGTGTCTACATCCCTGTTTCTTGCATCTGTAGCAATTCCAAGAGCTATTTGGCTGATATTTTCGGACATATTTGGGTCTGAGAACAGGCACTTTCAGAAGTAAAAGATAGTAAGCTGGCACTGACAGGCAGGATACGCCCACATTTTCGAGAGGTGGATAGAGAACAAACAATATTAAAAGTGATTTTTCCTACAATCAAGGGCCATAATTCTTTAAGTTACAATTTGATATGCGCAAGTATCGCAAGGAATCAAGATCTTTGGGTTATAAACTTGCATGTCAAGTTTCATCAAAATCGTTCAAAAATTGTGACCTCTATAATAGGGTCCACAACCTAAAAACGTGATTTTTCGTACAATCAGGGGCCATAATCCATTAAGTTTTGATCCGATACATGCCAATATCGAAAGCAGTCGAGATCATTTCGGGATAAACCTACATTTCAAGTTTCGTCAAAATCGGGTAAGACGGACGGACGGACGGTCATCCGGACAGGGGCGACGACATAATACGTCCACATGAAAATGTGGGCGTATAAAAACGTGATTTTTCATACAATCAGGGGCCATAATTCAGGAAGTTACTTTACGATGGGTGCAAATATCGAAAGGAATCAAGATCTTTGGGTTATAAACATGCATGTCAAGTTTCATCAAAATCGGTTCACAAGTGTGACCTCTATAGGGTCCACAAGCCTAAAAACGCAATTTTTCGTACAATCAGGGGCAATAATCCATGAAGTTACAGTCCGATACATGCCAATATTGAAAGAAAACCGAGATCTTGGAGAGATAAAGCTATATTTCAAGTTTCGGTGAAATCGGATAAAAATTGTGACCTGTAGAGGGTCCACAAACAAATTGTAGACGGACAGACAGACAGACAGACAGACGGTTGGACGGACAAACAGGGGCGACGACATAATACGTCCGCATGAAAATGTGGGCGTATAAAAAGGCACTTTCAGAAGTAAACATAGGTTGCCAGGCAACGAAACATACGCCCACAGCAGCTAAATCGTCCGGGCAGTCAACAAGAGTTGTCGCATAATTTACTTCTTTCGGTAATGAAACATTTATAATACACTAAAATCTGATTAAAAGTAACAACTCATTATGTAATTATCAGAAAATCATTGGAATTCGTTTGGCTTTGATAAAGTTCTCCTCGATGTTGTTCAAGTTATCTAAATTCATTGAAACTCAATATACTTGTTCGTCTCATGACCTTCAACAATTTGTATAAATTTAAAGTCAATCGGATATTTACTTTAGCCTCTAGAGCGTCCACAAAATTTTGAAAGTGATCAAGGGCCATAACTCAGTCATTATCGGTAACGCTGAAAATCAATGCCTCTTTGTCTCATGACCTTAATCACTGTGTATAAATTTAAAGTCAATCAGATATTAACTTTGGCCTCTAGAGCATCCACAAGAATTTATGAAGTGATCAAGGGCCATAACTCTGACAGCAATTATTGGAAATTGCTGAAAATCAATAGGATTCTTCGTTTCATGACATTAAACACTGTGTATAAGTCTAAAGTCAATCGGTTATTGACTTTAGCCTCTAGAGCGTCAACAAGATTTTTTTAAGAGATCAAGGGCCATAACTCTGACAGTAATTATCAGAAATTACTGAATATCATTAGGCTTCTTTGTCTCGTGACCTTAAACACTGTGTATAAATTTAAAGTCAATCAGTTATTAAGTTTAGCCTCTACAGCGTCCACAAGATTTTTTGAAGTGATCAAGGGCCATAACTCTGACAGTTATTATCGGAAATCGATGAAAATCAATAGGTTTCTAAGTCTCATGACCTTAAACACTGTGTATAAATTAAAAGTCAATCGGATATTAACTTTGGCCTCTAGAGCGTCCACAAGATTTTTTAAAGTGATCAAGGGCCATAACTCTGACAGTAATTATCGGAAATCGCTGAAAATCAATAGGCTTCTTCGTCTCATGACCTTAAACACTGTGTATAAATTTAAAGTCAATCGAATATTAACTTTGGCCTCTAGAGCGTCCACAAAAAATTGCGCCCCCCCATTGAATCCGCCTCTGCGAGACATGTTGGATTGGCTGGAATTAGTAGAGATGACAGATGCACTTCACTCTAAAATATTGCAATGTCCAGAAACAATCTTTAATATATTTTTATTACCTTATCTTTTGCCTCATATGGTAAAGTTAGAATTAAACCAGTTCTAATCAAGATACAGTTACCAGGGAAAGTGTAGTTATTCAGTGATGGGGTATTATCAGGATTAGGTGTAGTTGATGGTGTTGCTGGACTAGTTGATGGTATCGCTGTAGTGGTCATATCGTCAGAACAATGTCTTCCTGAAATAATAAGACAATGATCGTCTAAGTAAAACTTTAGTCTTCACTAAGAAGTAGCTATAGCGTGATTTGTACGTATAGGGTGTATATTTAAACCAGCCTGGTGTGATTTGTACAAAACTCGGTTAAATTCTAATTATGGCGAGATATCTAATAGAAAGAGGTTAAACTCTGCAGATACAGTGTGTTAATTATCCCAAGGAGTGAAAGTCTGTGTGACAGTGTGTTTTCTGTACTGGGTGTGTTAATTTACGGTCGGGTTAAAAACGACTGACATGGTGTGTATTCTATGTTTGGTGAATTTTCTCCAAGCCGTGTTAGAACTGCAACAAAGGTGATTTATCTTGGGCCAACAGGCTTTATCTGACGCGTAGGTGTGCTGGTCGGATAGCCATGGCGATAGAGAGGCGGCTTCTCACCAATGCAACAAGGGTTCAATCCCAGCTCAGGGCATGAACTTTATTGTTGTAAGTGAGAGGGATATTCGGTCTCCCGTCCGATCAGACAGGTTTCCCCCCCCCCCCCGAGTTCTTCGGTTTCTTCCTGCAGTAATGATTGAAATCATTCGCACGATCTGTGCCAAGGGCCAAATTGGAAAAAGGCCTCAGGCCTAATTTGCTACCCTTGTAAAATGACGCGATTATTATTATTATTATTATATCTCAACGTGGATAGGAAACCTTTTTTTACCATGCGGTTTCTCATTCGACCGTGTGTTTTGCGAAAGTCGGTCTTTGTTTAAGGTAGGTCTTTAAACACAGAGTGAGGCCTAGGCTTCTTACAGATGATCAACGTTCCTTCTGTGCGTCTTTTACATTTATTAAAGAATGGTCCAGATCTATACTGCGTTCTATAGTCGTGCGTGAGTTGCATTTAAATAGGGACCTTAATCTGCCGTACGCAAGAAGGCGAACACATAGAATATAAAAAAAATATCGAGACACCAGTACCAATTTATGTCCGGACCATATTCCTTTCTTCCTAATATTGTATTATTTGTGCGTCCTGAATTAATACATCGTACGCAACCTGCAACTCATTTGCAGTTTTTTGGAGGCATAGTATATGTTGATCATCTTTTCTGTGTGGTTTTCTGCATTTATTGATCATTTGCGCCGCCGATATTTTCAAGATCTTCGTTCCCGCTATAAATGAATGCTCCCAACAAGGAAAGACAACTCTTAATGACACAGGGAAAGTAAAGAAGAAAGCAATGGTTGAGGAAATTTTTATCAGATTTTCACAGTAGAATTACAAATTTATGTCATAAATTCGAATGCCGGTTTCAATTCACGACATTAAAGGTCAGCTGGATGTTCTAACTGGAATATTGTCAGATATATCTGAGACTTTTGACCTTAATGGAGAATTGGCATTGGATAATGTTGTTTTTATGATGTCGAATGTGTCTGACATTGTTGACAGACTTCTTGTGGAACACCAATCAAAAGAAAGTGGTAACTTGCAGACATCCTTATGCCACGGCCAAACAGGACGTCCTCAAATTTTGATTCCTGTAGATCAACTAGAATTTCTTGTCTCCTGTCGTTTTAATATTAAAGATATATTAAGTGAGAGGACTGTCAAACCAAGGTTAGCAGAAAACAATCTCTCGACTTGTAAACCATTCAGTAATATGTCAGATGAAGAATTAGATATTGAAGTAGGCAAAATACTTGTTGACTTTATTCCTGACATTGGATATCGATCAGTTCGATCTCACCTAGAAGCTGTAGGTGAGCATTTCCAAGATACGAGGGTGAGAGCAACGCCGTATTAACCATGGTGGGGCCCCTGGGGCCTGGAACATGTGGGGGGCCCTGATCACCGTCCGCATGCGCTTTTGACAGGGCTGTATGTAGGATTGTAAAAGTGGGGGTGCAGCAGAGTGTTGGGGACGCCAATCTAATGCCCGATGTTACTTAGCGCAGAACGGTGCGTGTGTGTACGTGGGGGTCTGGAAGCCCCTTCCCCCGAGAATTTTGAAAATTAGAATGTCACAAACGCGTTTTCCACGCACTTGGAGCTGCAATCACTCCCGTGTGTCAATTTCGGCAGCGCTATTTCTCTTTTTGATGTTAACTCATTGGGTCCGTTTGCTTAAATATAAGGGCCAATTAAACCCCTCTCTAATACCGATTGCTTAAATATACGGTCCACTGCTTATTAGTGTCATACCCGAGAGACTTAAATTCGCGGTCCCGTTGATGCATTGTTTCCTCGAACCATAATTGTTAAATAAAAAGCCAATTGGCTAACTAAAAGTAATTAATCAAATCAAATATAGTTTTGGCTAACGAATGACCACAAAAAAATGCGTACGTCACAACAAAAGTTTAGGGGTTATAAGGTCATGAACTTTGTGGTGCAAATTTTTTTCACTGGTCGCCATATTGTTTTTAGTTACGTATTATTATCGATTATTACTGCGTTCCGTTTTCTTACAATATCTTCATTATGGAAAGTGATACGGACTTGGAATTTGAAGGGTTTTTACCCGAAGATATTTTGGATGGTGATATCGATATTATTAATGCTGTGGGAAGTGATTTTTCCGATATTTCGAGCGAAGAAGACGAGAATCTTGATATAAACAACGGCCAGCGAAAACCAGCATGGCGCGTCTTGCAGTATAACGAGTTTGGCAAACAACATTAAATCCAGTGAACAGTCGGTCATTTTTAGGGCCTGAGCATGGGCCAACAATATATTAGAAGAGGGGAAGAACGAGTTTGATTTACTTAGTTTGTTTGTCGGATTAAATTTATACACGTTAATCGCTGATGAAATGAATCGGTACCACGTGTGACGATGCTAAAAATATGAAAATGCCATGGAGAGAAGAATAGGAGAAACATGACCCCGGAAGAAATTCGAGAATTTTTGGCTTTACGTGTGTTTATGAGTATATCAACGCAGCCAAGAAGTAATATGTATTGGTCGCGAGACTATTATTTAGGTACGGTAATTACAAAATTGCTGGTATAATGACCAGAGACCGGTACGTTTAATAAAACAACAGTACGGTATTGTGAGTTTTGTAAACAGACATCTTGATTGATAAACTTTACTCAGTCAGTGCTAATCATTTATAATCTGTTGTGAACTAAAATCCCAAATAAAACAAAAGTACGGTATTGTGAGTTTTGTAAACAGACATCTTGATTGATAAACTTTACTCAGTCAGTGCTAATCATTTATAATCTGTTGTGAACTAAAATCCCAAATGGCTAAATCCACACTGATATTCTTGTAAACCTATAATAATATTATATATATTTGGACTAACTATTTTTTTGATTGGAGTGATAGTTTTCGTGTTATTTTGTTTAATCTACAGTATATGAGATTAATGGATAATCCTTTAATTAGCTCCAGGGAGATAAGCTATTGTCTAGTTAATTGGCTCAGGGAGATTAGGGATAGTTACTTAATTAGGTCTAGGGTTCAATGAGTTAAGCACACCAAAATGAGAAACTCCTTATCCTCTCAACAAGAACTATTCCAAAGACCATAAAGCGACGTGGATAGGGCGACCCCAAAGACCAACAAGGTCCTGTCAAGTGAATAAGGGTGACCAAAACGAACCCTTTAATGTCATGTGGTGGGTCAGACGCCGACACAGAAAGAGGTGATAGGAGAGGCCCTTCGCCTATGGGGGCGGCACCCTTGTCTATGGTCCTCCCTCAGAAAATTTTGAAAAATAACGATGCAGGAAACACATTTTTGTGCCATTGGGGTGATATCTGGGTGGAAATTTTGTATTTTATATGGCGGCAGATTTTCGGGGAGACGCATTTGTTTCTGGGGTCCGCGCCAGTGGTGGCGCCTGATAGCCTCCGCATAATAGATATAAGAAAGTTTGGATCAGTGCCTTAGGAGCATTACTATGTGATCATAATCAAGTGTATTATTTTATAATTGAAAGGTTGTCAAAAAAATTTTGAGGGAGCGACTTAGTTTTCTAGAAATTTTCAGAAATTGGAGGCCGGAAACATGATTTCTGGCAATTCAGGCACTTATGTGGAGACATTTAGAAGTACCCTCCCAGAAAAAAAAACCCAGCGGCTGCCAGGCAGGATACGCCCACATTTTCGAGAGATGGATAGAGAACAAGCAAAACCGAAAGTGATTTTTCCTACAATCAAAGGCCATAATTCATTAAGTTACAATTTGATATGCGCAAATATCGAAAAGTATCAAGATATTTAGGTTATAAACACGCAATTTAAGTTTCATCAAAATCGAAATTAAAATTGTGACCTCTACAGGATCCACAACCTTGAAATACCATTTTTTAACAGTATTCGCGTACAAACAGCAGCCATTTTGTATTGTAATTTTGGTCCAATTTTCCGAAATTCGAACTCACCCTTCCTTAGGGTGTAACGGTGATATAATCAAACGATTTTTTAAATCAGATAATAATTGTGACCTCAAGAGGTACCACAAGCTAAACAAAGGCGATTTTGCGTATAATCAGGGGCCATAATTCAGGAAGTTACGATCCGATATGCGGAAATATCGAAAGGAACCAAGATCTATGGGTTATAACCATGCATTTCAAGTTTCATTAAAATCAAATTAAAATTGTGACCTCTACAGGGTCCACAACCTTGATATACCATTTTTTAACAGTATTCGCGTACGAACGGCGGCCATTTTGAATGGTAATTTTGGTCCGATTTTTCCGAAATTCGAACTCAACCTTCTTTAGGGTGTAACGGTGATACAATCGAACGGTTTTTCAAATCGGATAATAATTGTGACCTCCAGAGGGACAACAAGCTAAAATAGGTGATTTTTCGGACAATCAGGGGCAATAATTCAGGAAATTACGTTCTGATAAGCGCAAATATCGAAAGGAACCAAGATCTTTGGGTTATAAACATGCGTGTCAAGTTTCATCCAAATCGTTTCAAAATTGTGACCTCTACAGGGTCCACAAGCTAAAAACATCATTTTTTGTACAATCAGGGGCCATAATCCATGAAGTTTTGGTCCGATACATGCCAATATCGAAAGCAGCCGAGATCTTTTGGGGATAAACCTATATTTCAAGTTTCGTCAAAATCGGACAAGAATTGTGACCTGTAGAGAGTCCACAAACAATTGTGGACGGACGGACGGACGGACGGACGGACGGACGGACGGACGGACGGACATACGGACGGACGGACGGACGGACAGGGGCGACGACATAATACGTCCACATGAAAATGTGGGCGTATAAAAAATTCTGTCACAAAATGAGGGCATTCTGGCGTTATTTCAATGGACCAATCCATGCGAGTGCTATGAAATGATGGCTTTTCTAGAGGAGGTGGCTTGACGCAACTGAGATTTTTAGTAGGGGGCCTCTAATGTGGGGGGCCCTGGGGCCTGTGCCCCATGGTTAATCCGGCCCTGGTGGTAAATGCGAGTGCTATGAAATGGTGGCATTTGTAGAGAAGGTGGCTGGACGCAACTGGGACTTTTTGTGGGGGGCCCCCTAATGTGGGGGGCCCTGGGGCCTGTGCCCCATGGTGCCCCATGGTTAATCCGGCCCTGGGTGAGAGACTCCATGAGGCGTGTTGACATGTAAGGCTGTTTGTTACGAAGTCTCAAGATCCAAACAAACAGAAGAATATACAGTGTGCCAGCACCAAATTCGCTATGGCACATTGATGGTTATCGTAAGCTCATAAGGTAGGTTTTCGTTCGCTCGCTGTGTAATTAGAGTAGGTTGGGCCTATATATATATATATCTCATAATAATGTTAATAATAATATCACATTTTTGGGTCAGTTCCGGTAAATTAAAATATCGTCATGCACAAATATAATCATCATATAATCTATATATCATTATACATTTAATAATTTATATACCTACTCTCTTCAGTTGGAAATTTGTAATACATGGAGGTATCGACGGCTATTCTAGAGTTCCAGTTTATCTCAAGGTTGCCATAACCAAAGGTATCTTTCAAAAGGCGTTTTTATATTCCACCTAAGGAGAAAGATGTCAGTCACCCACAACTGAGCTTAAGGGTGTGGATTTGACATAACTTTAGGGGGGTGGGACGGACGAACCCTGGAACCTTTCATTACCAAACCAAAATGATAATTACGAACAGTTTACCAGTGTTAGGGCATAGGCGTACTGGCGTGACAGTAAGAGGGGCAAAACCGGAAATGTCTGAAAAAAATTCGGGTTTACAGACTACAGCGCCGGTCTTCCTCGAAAGGCCAAGAAGCGGCGCTTACCTTGTATGGACCCCCCACAAGAAACGCATTTTCCTGCTATTTCAGCCCGTGAACAAAGCAACTTGAAAGTGGTGTAATATACCCTAATTAAGGTGGCTGACTTGAATTCCAATCAATCATTTTCAGTCCACGAAGACAGGACTGTTAGGAGAAAATTTCGAAAATTAACTGCCGTTTTTCTACTATTCAGGCTGTGAATACAGCAATTTCAATTTAGTCCAATAATAATATATAGTCCAATAATAATATAGCCTATCTGGTTTACCCGAATTCCAAACAACCAATCAATCGTAGCGGAATAGGGTGGGGACGGTGGGGGCTCACCCTCCTTGGGATAATTTAACCACCGCAAATGCGTTTTCTTCTATTCTAGCCTGTGTAAGCAACTCCAAAAGTATCCAATGGTTTTGTAACCAAAATTTCACTATGAATTCCAACCATCCAATCAGACTGTTGCAGCTGCATTCACAAATTATAATGGATGCTCGAAAAATAGAGTGGCTCCATAACCTGTTTTTCTGCTATTTCAGCCGGTGAACAAAGCAAGTTTAAAGTGGTCTAATAAAGCCTAATTAAGATGGCTGACTCGAATTCCAATCAATCGTTTACAGTCCATGAAGACGGGACCGTTGGGAGATGTTGACAATTTAACTACCGCAAACTATAGCCTACCTGGCTGACCTGAATTCCAAACAACCAATTTATCTTTGCGCGGTATAGGGGTCTCACGCCCTAACCCTCCTGGAGAAATTTTTGAAAATTTAATTACCCCCAAATGCGTTTTCTGCTTTTAATTCTAGCCCGTGTTAGCAACTCCAAAAATATCCCACTCTGAATTCCAACCATCCAATCAGACTGCTGCATCTGCATTCTCAAATAATAATCGATGCCCAAAAAATGTCGCACACAGTAGAGTGGTCCCAGACAAAATGTTTAAATCCATAGTTCGTAATATTCAATTACAAGAAAATTAAAATTAGTGTTTTATTAGGGCTCAATGACAGTTAGGGAAGCAAAACTAGAAATGCCCGAAAAATTTCGGGGTTAATAGACAGCGGCGCTGGTTTTCTTTGAGAGGCGAAGAAGCGGAGCTGACCTTGTATGGATCCCACAAGAAAATTTTGGATTATTTGACGGCCGCAAATTCGTTTTACTGCCATTCCAGCCCGTAAAGTTAGTGTTTTATTAGATTTCGGGAACTTTATTTTGCCAAGTAGATGAAATTTCTCACTTAACCCGTCTGCCCGAAAGTTAGGGGATAGTTGCCTCTCCCCCATGGCTCGTTCGCCTATGTGCCCGTCTTCATTAGGATCAGAAAATAAGGACGTTAAATCCTATTTCATTTCACTTATTTTTTTGATGTCATATTTTTTGTTTAAATACCATTGTCATAGGCCTGTGTTAAGTCAGTAAATGATAGTTTCCTGGGGGAGTTATGGTACTGGCGTTTCATATTTCAGATAACTTTCGTAAACTACATTTAGTAAATAAATAAATGAAATTAAATATTAAATAAGAATCTGATCTTTTCTCATTGTTCACTGTAGTAGGCCTGGGCAAGAACCTATATGATATTGGATGGGATATGGAACGTTTTCCATCTCTTGTTATATAAAATTTCTGATTGCTGGCAGTGCTGGCAGGCATTAAAAACTTTAAAACATTGACTCTTTATTGAATGAACCATTTTAAAATTAATCATTGTAAACACTTTCTTAATTAAAGAACCTTTCGTTAAATGGACTAATCGTTTTGTTTTCATGAAATGAGCTCATTAATAACAATTTACAACGAAGAACAGATACAAAATCAAAGTAAAATTTAAATTTTTTTTCAAAGGGTTACGGTATACATAATAATCATTTAATATATTTAATCTTTCCAAGTATAATACAGTTTCCGTACATTTAAATTGACACAAGATTACATTAATTGATAGTAACAAGTAACAGAAGGTCACCAAGTAGACGACAACAATCTTATCTTCATCCCAAACTTAGGCTGTCTGTCTACAGCTAGCCCTGCTTCATTCTCGTATGACATAGATGGGTCACTTGGGTGCAGTCACAGAGCAGTATGACTTATCTTTCCTTGTTGAGAGCATTCATTTGAACAAGTTTTACATGTAACCCGATGACCTTTTAACGTTGAATATTGACCTCAAGAACTCGAGATGTATAAAACAAAATACAAATGTCGTTTTGCAAAGTTGCTTTGTTGAAGTGTATATGTGAAAGGTTGTGCACATTAGTGGATTTTTTCCCAAAAACATTTGTAATTTGACATTTGACTTTTTACTGTAACGGTATCATAATAAGTATAACGACATATGTATTTTGCTTTTTAGGTATTAGGTATTTTCTATGATGTATTATAATACTTTCAACATACATTTAGTTTTGACCCTTAAATCCCTCCATACCCCTATGCCGTACCCATCGGCGTGTAAATGATTAAAGTTTTCTCAGAAATATCATGAAGAGTGTGTGAAGGATGAGGGTCGCGCTAAATCACAGGCCTTAATTATGTCTATCTATTCTTGTTATTACGTCCCGCTTTTACTCCCGCCTTCATTAAAGTTTCTTTCCCAGTAAAATATTTATCGAGTGGTTATTTCCAATAAAAGTATGGCAATTTTGGTATGGATGGAAATTAGAAACATCCAATCTTACTAGAAAAATAACGAATCTCCTAAAAAACACCCATGGGCCAATCACTGGGCGGAAATCTCAGGGTATCCTTAATCGTCAACCTGATCCATAGTTGTTCCCACACGCGTGACGCAAAAGGATAAGCGCGCAGGTTGTGTGAGGTCAAGGTAAGAGGGAGCACCCAATGTGTTGTGCACTCTTGTTGACAAGCGTAATGGCGAGTGGACGTGGAAGAGGTAAAAGACTAAAACGCAAAACAGATACAGAGATAATCCAAGAGTTTTCTTAGGCTTCGATATTAATGGTAAATGGACAGCGATTAAAGAGGATCTTAAACAGGATCGGGAAGTCGCGTCTATGCTGATTGAATGTTGGCAAGTTTTCATGTTGTTATGGCTTCTCTACTTTGGCTTGCTTTCGATTTTTTTTTATTGAAGTTGGTTGTAGGTTTTGTTTGGGATATAGACCTAATTATTGAATTATTAATTTTCATTTTCTAAAGACCATTTTGTGCTTACAGTTTATGTTGGCTGAATATTAATGATGTTGATTCCATGATGACATTCAACTTTTACCATATACATTTACATGTTAGCCTACTATTTGTATAGGCCTATCAACCGGTTAAAATTAATATAAAGCCTGTGGTTGTATCTAATTGGCACTCTTTAAACGCAACTAGTTGTTACAAATATCCCAACTTTCCAGAGATTCATAAATAGGCCTATATAATATATAATATACATTCATATATTTTAGGTACCAACACAAAGAGAAAGAACTCTTTACAATATACATTTACATGTATACTACAAAAGCTAAATATGTTCATCAAATGTAATTGTAAACCATGCTAATATCCAACAATATTCCACAGCTGGAATGTATGGCATGGTGCTAAAAACCTTTGCAACAAGCTGACAACAGTAAGTTATTATATTTTATAGTTGATTAACATTGCCAAAATGAGTGAATTAAAAAATACTGAAGTGTTTTGTCAAGAAGAATAGATAAATATTTCTTTTGTTGCATAAAATATGTATATCTTTGTTGATTTGTATTTTTATAAAGGTTGCACAAGAAAAAAAGAATGTTCCACTGGGGGAATGGATACCAGATATAATGAATCATTTCTTGTATTGTAGCAGGAAAGCTGAAGGGGATAATGATGCCATGATGGCATGTACAAAATAAAATTCTTGTATAATAACTTTATTTTTCCGGAGTGTGAGCATGAAGCCAGATGGAGAACCACATTTAGCACTTACTAAATGTGTTCTTGATAAAAGATTTTTGAATACTCTTTATCATTATGTAAATTTTAAGTATGTTTTTACATTATAATATGTATATAGACATATTTTATTATTCATGGTTGCCCTTGTCAATGGTGTAGGGCAAATCACTGATAAGCAACTGCAACTAGTCGTTAAATGGCCCTTATGTTCAGTGTACACATTGACATGTAAAAAACATAGGTTGCCAGGCAACGAAACATACGCCCACGCATATTTTACTTTTTTCGGTAATGAAACATTTATAATACACTAAAATCTGTTTAAAAGTAACAACTCATTAAGTAATTATCAGAAAATCATTGGAATTTGTTTTGCTTTGATAAAGTTCTCCTCCATGCTGTTCAAGTTATCTAAATTCATTGAAACTCAATATACTTGTTCGTCTCATGACCTTCAACACTGTTGAATCGGATATTAACTTTAGCCTCTACAAAATTTTGAAAGTGATCAAGGGCAATAACTCAGTCAGTAATTATCAGAAACGCTGAAAATCAATCGGCCTCTTTGGCTCATGACCTTCAACACTGTGTATAATTTAAAGTCAATCGGATATTAACTTTGGCCTCTAGAATTTTTGAAGTGATCAAGGGCCATAACTCTGACAGTCATTATTGGAAATTGCTGAAAATCAATAGGCTTCTTCGTTTCATGACCTTAAATACTGTGTATAAAATTAAAGTCAATTGGTTATTAACTTCAAGAAGATTTTTTTAAGAGATCGAGGGCCATAACTCTGACAGTAATTATCTGAAATTGCTGAATATCATTAGGCTTCTTTGTCTCGTGACCTTAAACACTGTGTATAAATTTAAAGTCAATCGGTTATTAACTTTAGCCTCTAGAGCGTCCACAAGATTTTTCTAAGTGATAAAGGGCCATAACTCTGACAGTAATTATCGGAAATTGCTGAAAATCAATAGGCTTCTTCATTTATGACCTTAAACACTGTGTATAACTTTAAAGTCAATCGGTTATTAACTTTAGCCTCTGAGGGTCAACAAGATTTTTTTAAGAGATCAAGGGCCATAACTCTGACAGTAATAATCGGAAATAGATGAAAATCAATAGGCTTCTTTGTCTCATGACCTTAAACACTGTGTATAAATTTAAAGTCAATCAGTTATTAACTTTAGCCTCTAGAGCCTCCACAAGATTTTTTAAAGTGATCAAGGGCCATAACTCTGACAGTTATTATCGGAAATCGATGACAATCAATAGGCTTTTTTGTCTCGTGACCTTAAACACTGTGTATAAATTTAAAGTCAATCGGTTATTAACTTTAGCCTCTAGAGCGTCCACAAGATTTTTCTAAGTGATAAAGGGCCATAACTCTGACAGTAATTATCGGAAATTGCTGAAAATCAATAGGCTTCTTCATTTATGACCTTAAACACTGTGTATAACTTTAAAGTCAATCGGTTATTAACTTTAGCCTCTGAGGGTCAACAAGATTTTTTTAAGAGATCAAGGGCCATAACTCTGACAGTAATTATCGGAAATAGATGAAAATCAATAGGCTTCTTTGTCTCATGACCTTAAACACTGTGTATAAATTTAAAGTCAATCAGTTATTAACTTTAGCCTCTAGAGCGTCCACAAGATTTTTTAAAGTGATCAAGGGCCATAACTCTGACAGTTATTATCGGAAATCGATGACAATCAATAGGCTTCTTTGTCTCATGACCTTAAACACTGTGTATAAATTTAAAGTCAATCGAATATTAACTTTGGCCTCTAGAGTGTCCACAAGCAATTGTGGACGCCGGACCGCCGGACGGACGGGGGCGACAGCAATATACGACCACAATTCAATGTGGGCGTATAAAAAGGATACTTTACAATGAAATTCAAAATGAGAGTAGGTCATGGGGCCGCTGTCCAGGCAAAATATGGCTTTTTGCACTGCCTGTCTTCACTAGCCTGTATCAATGAAGTTTAAAATGTTTTTACAATGACGCAATGAGACAATTTATGGCTTATAATATAATTAGGATTATTTTATTTCAGACATACAGGGGAATTAGAAAGCTTCCACCAACATATTTTAATGTATGCTGCAAAAAGACTTTCATACAGGTATGTCATTGTATATTGTTGGAATGAATAAATCCCAAAATGAAAATTTATTTGATGTTTTTTCATATAGGTATGTCATAATTTTGTATGAAGACTGAATAAATCTCCAAATTTATTTTGATGATGCTCCATATCTTTAATTTCTGGCTTTTTAGTATTGTAGCTACCCTATGTACAAGGCTAGAAACTATTTGGCAGCTATAGACTACCAGCGACACAAAGAGAGAGGACAAGCCCTTGACAATGCCGGAATCTGAGGTGAGTTAGCCTATACCGTTTTTTTAGGACTTCGAATTTTGTCTAATGGTTTGGATTGTTCGTACTTGGTTTTATTTTATTTCGTTTCAAGCCGCAAAGCAGTGCAATTGCCTACCCTATATAGTATTCGCAGTTGTACCTCTTTAACAACTTTTAAATCTAAACTTAAAACTTTTTTATTTCAAGAGGCTTTTAATTGTTGAATTAAATTTTAAATCTTCACCATATGTATTTTATAGATAATTTATTTATTTATTTCCGTACTGATTTTATAGATATTTAGTTTCCTTATTTTCTCTAATTATTTTATTTTATATTTTACTGATTTTATACTTTCTATTCATGTATTTATTGTAAAGCTCAACTGAGCACGTATGTGGGAGATAGCGCTATATAAGTGATGTATAATAATAATAATAATAAAATAATAGATTCAAAGCAACAATTATTATTATTATTATTATTATTATTATTTAAACATTTATATAGCGCTAATTCCACCAACGGTGTTCAGAAGCGCTTTACAATCATATACCAGTAAAACAGAAAATATATAAAACAACTAAAAGACTACAAAAAGATGCAATATAATAAAATAATATATATCTAATTAAAAGCCTTTTTAAATAAGTAGGTTTTAAGAGCACATTTAAAAGATTGTACTGAAGGGCTAGAACGAATATCAGTATCAGAACCAGATGGTTTTAAATCATTCCACAGGTTTGGGGCTAGAAATGAAAACGATCTTTCACCATATGTAACCATTCTAGCAGATCTTGGTTCGAGACGATAAATGTCATTTGAACTACGGAGACTGCGAGCATTTGTTTGTTTTTCAATTAGATGACATAAATAAGATGGGGCTAAGCCATGAAAACATTTATAAGCAGTTAAAAGGATCTTAAATTGAATACGATATGGAATGGGAAGCCAGTGAAGTTGTTTAAGTATGGGAGTAATATGATCATGTCTCTTCGTAAGGGTAATAAGAAATTGAAATAAAGGTAAAACAATTTGATCAAATCCAACGGCTACGCTAAATTTATAAAGGTGGCTGCCGAGCCATAATTAGAATATGCAAGAGATTAGTTTGTTTTTCTAAATGTGTTCGAAAGGAATTGAAATAAAGGTGAAACACAAATTAATGAATGAAATGGGTTTTAACGTCCTACTGTTCTGCTCCAACAGGGCTAATGAAGAAACATAATTACACGATTTGATCAAATCCATCAGTGCGAGAAAAAAAGAACAATTATTTTTTTTTATAAAATTAAAGAGAATTGGCTATGATGATTTAAGAACAAAAAGCAAACTGTATGCATAGAATTTTTTTTTTAAAATCTCCATATTGATATTACACAGTCTGCCCAAAAGTAGTGAACAAATATATTTCTTTTTTATACTTGAACTTAATAAATGCAACACACAAACTGCTTACCGTATTTATACATTAGACGATAAATATCCTAAAAAATAATCATGTTCGGTCTCCAAAAATTATCACACTAATATTAATTTTCATTTTTTCCGTGAATATATCAAACAAGCAAAAGCAACAAAAAAGGAAGTCGATATTACAAATCAAATTGACGACTTATATTGGCTGATGAATAGGTTGGCAAGAATATTAGCAATAAGATTGCTGGTATAGTGAATGATATTTTTTCTCATAGTATGACAGATGAGAAGATTAAAGAGATATTTGACAAATATCTCAGGCCTGGTAATATAGATGTCTTCTCGCCTAGAGTTAACAGAGAAATTTGGTCAAACATTAAGCCACAGACAAGATCTTCAGACATCAGGTACCAGAAAACTGAGTATATGATAATTAAAACAGCTTATGCATTTACAAACATTGTTGATCAATTAATGATAATCAAGAAGCAACCAAATAATATTAACACAAGGTACAATTTTATGGATACACAATTACTGAGTTTGATACTAAGCGACGTTTCGACGAGGATACTCTCGTCTTTATCAAGCAAATGATACAAAATATATGATTGTGGGCAAATATATACAGAATATGCAACAAAGAATAATAATGCAATAATCCAATCCAATTAGATCTTAACACCTTTGATTATGGGGCCATTAAGAACTAAACCTACACAACGAAAATCTCTTGTTAAATGCTGTTATATATAAAGATCAGTGTATTAACACTATTAATGGAAAACCAATTAACCTGAGCTATAGATAAACAATAAAGCAAGAGTGATCACTGATGCTGGTGTAAAGAAAATATTGATAATTAAAAATTAAAAACAAGTTTATAAAATATGTTAATTCAATGCACAGAACATCATGAAAGATATATTTAAAAATGTGTGTTATTAGACTGAAAAAATGAAATAGAGCATTGTGAAACATATCTCCCGCTGTAAAAAACTTTTTGTTTTAAGTACTGAAAAAAAAAAAAAAAAAAAAAAGGATATGGAAAATGTGTAATAAGACTATGAGACCTGGGTAGGCACTGAAAAAGAAACAAAAATGTGGGATCAATTAGTAGGAAGTGCTGGAGGGAAAAAAAACTATTATTTTAGTGTAAACATGGAAGAAAGAAACCGTAAATATATTATTACTATGTATAAAGGTAAAAAAATATAAGAATGCTCCAGTCAACTGAAATCAATAAATGGGAAATATGTGACCCCCCATGGCATACTGAGTCTTAATGAGGGAATTTTGAAAATTGAGTTATTGTTATTTTCATATTCTGCGACTCAATACCTTCAATTTGATGTATAGTTTGTTTAAATCGGGCATAAATTGACTGAGTTGTGGCGGCTTGAAGCCATCCAACACACCAAAGTAAGTTTTGAGAAAAATCAAGTTAAAGATTTGGTATGTTTCAAAACAAAATACCATAGCAACCAGGCCATTTATTTGCTTTTTTGTCGTGGAATATTGTTTACAGGGGGTTTTCAGGGGTGCTGAAGACGAAAATTATAATAAAAATTTCATCCGAGAATTTCCGCCATCTTTTTTTTCAAAATGGACGCCAAAATGACAAATTTTCGAGTTTTCATAAGTAACGTGTTTATTAATGTCATTGGTCGGTTTTGGGGGTTACTGCATTAAAAATTGCAGTATAGGAGTCGCTCAGATAATATCCGCCATTTTGTTTTTCATAATGGCGGCCTAAATAATAAAATTAATCCGACAATATCGACCATTTTGTTTTATCAAAATGTCGACCAAAATGACAATTCTGATTTTGTCACCGTATATTTGTAACCGCATGGTGCCATGTCATTTTAAATATGTTATTAGGCACACAAATGTTGTAGTATCAAAGGGTCGACCGGACTGTATCCTCCATCTTGTTTTTCAAAATGGCCACCAAACCAATTATTGGAGATCTTATACTTGTTACTCGTGTGATATATCATTTTTGGGGTTTTCGGGGTCGCTAAAGACGACAAACATGGTTTTGGGACGATGAAACGAATATTTATCATTTTACATATTCGATGATTTTATGGTCACTCATCAGTTATGGTCACACCTTAAGGGTAGGGTATGCTATCAAGTATAAGAAAGGGGAACATTTTTCAAAAAACAACAGTATACTAAAAAACTCTCATAAATTTAATAGAACATAATAACAAATTATTTTATAATGCAACAGAAATTATTGGTCTGACTATTGTATACATCTTAAATAATTGGGAACTGATTGGTCTACTGTTTTGACTGCCGAGTTCTTATTAAAAGACATGTCACTAGGTGTTATGATCATAGATGCAGTATAAACATGGTCTGACAAAACACCTTAACTGAAATTAGTTAGTATAGCCATTGTATAGTAATTATACTATGGAGTTTTACGTATGGCACAGTTACGATACCAGTGTACAGATTAGGCTACAATAGATTACGAGAATTTAATTTATTAATTCATAGGGCATCGGTAACGTTCGAGAATGGAAAAGGCGGTCATGAGAGCTCTCGGTTAGTTGAAAATTGATTGAATTCACTGAAATCTACAGTTTTTAGAAAATGCAAGGTATGCAAGGTAAATGTGTCGGTATGTTCTGTGTAAGATAAAGCACGAGACTGAGGTTATGCAGAGGAAGAAAGACTGAAGAAAATAGCCCGAGAACGAGATAAATCGATGCCGGTAAGCCGAGGGTTTTTTCTGAATCTTTCTTCCCCAGCATAATCGAAGTCGATGACTTTATCTTGCTTATAAACCGTCTATGTTTAAAAGTACTTAAAATGAGAATTCTAGTAATAATTCCCGTAAGAAAAACCTTATGCCAGTATATCATGTTTTCTAATGGACAAACAAACCTACCCTGGAAGAATAACCCGATACAGGTTTAAAGAACTTTATATAGATATATTTAGAAAGCAGGATATACCGGGCATAGAACATACCCAAAAGATCAGAGATTTAACGTTACAGGTTTATAAAAAAAACAATATCACACAGCAACCATGCCATTAAATCATTCGTTATTTTGTCGTTTAATATTAATATTTTCTTCTATAAGTTTTCAAGGGTGCTGAAGACGAATATTGTAGTTAAATCATATTTCTTGTTATAACGTGTAATTTAGAACAATGTATACATTAGTAGTCTAAGTTTGTATATTATAACTTTGGTGAGTTTAACTTCAGTTAATCTCCTTAATTAATTAGCACCTTGGTGCTAGTGGTCGGAAGATTAAGGTTGTTGATTGGGTAATCAAGTTTAGTAGTTTATTTTAATCTTCTAATCATCAAAGAAGCCGCCACAGCATTACAATTGAAATTAAGATTCTGGGTGTACAAAAAGTCTAAGGTTAATTTAATTTGAACAATATTTTATTCAAATAAGATACATGTTATACGTTATAAACTGTCAAAAGTTAAGGATTCAAAAACTAACCAAAGGCTTATATTTATTCGTCTCCTTATTTAATAAATATACTAAAATAGACGTATGATATATACACTGCACATACAAATACATTAACAGTGCTGTATTTTGTATTCACTATTTATTAATCGTGCATGCCAGTAATTTAATAGTTAGTGACATTTACAGTGCCTTACCATTTCATAATACATTTCAAGGCCGTCAGATGTATAATAACCGTGAATTCAGTTAGTATTCTACGATGGTTATTGTAGTCTTTTAGATAAAGTAAAAATATGTATAAATTTGTGGACTGTATTAAAAATGTACATGCAAGGTAGTATTACTATCGCCGTTTGAATTCTGACATTGGTAAACTTTGGACAATGTAACACATAATGTTCCGTGTCCTCTATTGTTATTTTCAGCCTTCGATACCGTAACGATACCCCAAAAATTATGATTCCCTTATAGAATCATTGGCATGAAATGCTTAGGTTTAGTTTCGTGCATTTTGGAAGCGGTGTAATTAAACAATGGCACATATTTCCCACTCGATAATCGTTGGATTTCGACACATTGGTCGTTCTTATTATCCTGATCCATTATGATAATAGAATAATATCCAATATGCATTCTTTACTTTGCATGCCGTATGAAGCGACAGTAAACGGAATTCACCTATAAAGTTCTCTTCGGAAATAGGTTATTGGCTATTTTGTTTATTTCCATTTAAGGGCTATAAATTATTTTCTAACAGACCAAACGAGATAATTATAAAATCATCACCGCTTTGATTAGTTATTCGGTGTAAACAATGGATTATAGGCGGCCTTATCATTGTCAGTTATCGAGCAATTAATCCCTAATACCGTACGTGAGAAGTGATTACAAATTAACGTTACTCAATGACACGAACAGCGTGTTGATTATTTTACGATGTTTTTGATTAACACTCCATGGCTATCTATATTATACGATCAGAATTATGTTGCTCCATGTAATGTATTGGACGTTTAATCTTTAATAAACATACATCAAACAACAATAATTGCTTCTGCCATTTTTCATAGAAAATCGCATGTAGATAGTCCATAACATTGCTCAAATCTAATTTCTATCAATCGCTTGAGCCTCGATCCGACCACGGAACCACAATGCTTTGCACGCGTTGTCTGGGCCAATCAGCAAGTGAGTCGTATTGGCAGCATAGCAACAAGCCAAGGTTGTTTACAGTTTTAGGGGTATTAAAACCCCTTTGTATTCCTTCAAAATGAATTCATCGGTAATTCTTTGGTCATATTTATAAACTAGAGATTCTCCGCTTTGCAACAATACCAATTAATATGCAAGAGCAACGAGCGATCGCCCGCTGCTAGCGAAGAAACATAACTAATTTTACCGATAATTTTAAGAAATATGACAGACTTATGAATGCGGTACCCGTACAAAACGTTCAAATAAAGGCGTTCTAAAATCGTTTATTGATGTTTTGATCTTTTGTATCGATAGATAGTATATTTATAGACTCATTTTTGTTAAAATCTCAATTTCGATCAAAATCAATTATTTCACTTATTTTGTCTGTAGTCCAAAATTATATTTTCCGTATTCCGACTCAAGATGCCCTGGGCGAACACATATATCTTCAGGTTGTAAACTGGATAAGTGCTGAAAGTCAAGATATGGGCAAAGTGAAATTGGACTGTGAAAACCGGATAAGTGCTGAAATAGAAATAAATTATTAGAATCATTGTATGAGTTGGTCATAGGCCCTTGGTATAAATAGTCCAACATCACGGTTTAGCTTGGGCTTGATACGTTTTATGTTGATGGCCTCAAGGAGTTTCCTGGTTTTCTTCTGGTGATGATGTACTGCAAGGGTTCTGGTTTGGTCCCACAAGATTGTATGATTTCTGTTGTTTATAATATGCTCTGCTACAGCTGAGGGATTGGTGGAAGCTAGTGACTTGTGTTCTTTCATTCTTACATCAAGTGGGCGCTTCGTTTCCCCCACGTACTTTTCATTGCATGAGCAAGTTATCTCGTAAATACATCCTTTGGGCTGTGGGGGTTTGGTTTGTGTTGATCTACCATTGGCTTGCAGTAAATTCTGTATGGTTCTGCCGCTAGAGAAGGTCACGTCTATACCCACTTCTTGTTTCATCAACCTTCTAATTTGGTAGGAGATTTTGCCGTGGAACGGGATGGTTATGCCAGAGTGGTCAGTATTTGGCGTTCTTGGCCTGTGTTGGTTCTCTATGGTGGTGGTGATGATGTCATTTACAAGTTGGTTGGGGTAACTGTTATTGTTTGTGAAGACGTTCCTTAAAAGTTCTAATTCTGCGGGTAAACTTCCTTCATCACATATCTTGGTGGCACGTCTGGTTAGCATGGTGACGATTGATTTCTTAATATGATGTGAATAACGACAATAACGAATGATTTAATGGCATGGTTGCTGTGTGATATTGTTTGTTTTTTTATAAACCTGTAAGGGTAAATCTTTGATCTTTTGGGTATGTTCTATGCCCGGAATAACCGGCTGGCTAAATATATTTATATAAAGTTTTTCTTTAAACCTTTAAACCTGTATCCGTTATTCTTTCAGGGCTGGTTTTTTTGTCCATTAGAAAACATGATATACTGGTATAAGGTTTTTCTTACGGGAATTCTTACTAGAATTCTCAGGTTATGTACTTTTAAATATAGACGGTTTATAAGCAAAATATAAAGTCCTCGACTTCGGTTATGCTGGGGAAGAAAGACTTCAGAAAAAACCCTCTGCTATTTTCTTTAGTCTTTCTTCCCCTGCATAACCTCAGTCTCGTGCTTTATCCTACACAGAACATACCGACACCTTTACCTTTTCTTAAAACTTCAGATTTCAGTGAATTCAATTCATTTTCAACTGAGAGCCAGGGCTCTATAAAAGTTGAGTGTGCCTGCGCGTCATACTGAAGAGGAGAGTATTCAATTGGCAGGTATATAGCAGGGATAAAGCCATGATTTGCTGAGAGGTGTAAAAGAATGTTATGGGAGTGAAGCGAGAAATTTTTTTGGGGGGGGAAAATTCAACCCTTATTGGTGTATTTTCAGAGCATTTGCTGTCTTTTTTATTTGCTTCAGTGCAAATTAATTTCCATTTATATATTCAAATTTATATAGGCCTATTCTTAAAACGGTGTTTGTATTTTTTTTGAGTACAACGAATTATGACAACAGGTAGATATTGATAATTAAAGCACGTTGTTTTATTTGACTTGTGTCTCACGAATTATATTATTATTACCGGTACGGTGGAATGAGAATCAGGTCAACACAGGCAAGAAATAAAAAAAGAAACATTGACATTGTGGATAGGCTAGGATATAGTCTAGATTCGGTAGAATTAACCGTAGAATGAGTACATTCAAAATTGATTGTAAAACCGAATGTACGACAATATTTACGACATCCAAACCCTTAACATTGAAGTGCCGTAAATTGGTCTTGGTGACCGTGAAATGAATGGACCTGCACAACATCTAAATAGAAATAAACAAAATACTAATACTTCTTTCTTTAAACTAATTTGGGATGATAGGATCTACTACGGCTCACAAAAATAAATAATGCCATGGCAGACATGGTTTGCGAGGACTTTTAGTTACCGCATGGCTTTGCCGTAGGTGATAAATTTGGAGGGCTGGGTTCGTGTACAGAGTGAGAGAAGGACGAAGTAGAAGGGGTTTATATATGACTGGGTGGCTTTTTTTCGACCTGATATAGTATGATTGTTGGGGGGGGGGGGGGGCTTACGAAAGCTCCTTGGGTTGGACTCAGCAGAAGAAATTTATTTACATTATTTACGTGACTGCAATTTTTTTTAAAAAAGCAAATGTGTATTTGTCACCAATAATTGGTTTTGTGTCCATTTTGAAAAACAAGATGGAGGATACAGTCCGGTCTACCCTTTGATACTACAACATTCGTGTGCCTAATAACACATATAAAATGACACGGCACCATGCTGTTACAAATATACAGTGACAAAAACAGAATTCTCATTTTGGTTGACATTTTGATAAAACAAAATGGTCGATATTGTCGGATCAATTTTTTTATTTAGGCCGACATTATGAAAAACAAATGGCGGCAGGGCTCAACACTGCCGTCGGCTTCGGCAGCCGTGGCCTCCGAATTTTAGAATTTTGGCGCAGATTCATGGCCGAATATTTAATATCAACAGACATGACTCGCAAAGTCCCGCACAGGAGGAAATTTCTCACGGAAAAAATGGCCACATGCCAAATACTCTAGTTTCACTTTCTTCAAAGGGAGGTAAATCCTTTACTTCCGAGTCATAAACAGCTCTCATGATTGGCTGAATTTGACTGGAAACTTGTTGCAATGGTATCTGAGTACACGATGAGCGTACCAAATAAAACACAGACCTGTACAACATTCTTTTCCATAACTATTATTTTATCCCATGGTTAGTAAAAGTCTGTTGATGCGATTTTGACTATTCTCTGGCGAAGAGTAAACATTTCATCCATCGTGACTTTAGCATGAAATCTGAAGCCATTTGACTGAAAATAGCCGTCTTTCAGTTTCAATCCGCGATTTTGGATTACATTTTCAGTTAAATATATTACTAGCGATTGTCTTATAAATACTTTGATATCGACCTCAATATATGCAAATAATCTGACTAAAAAATTATCAAAATATAGGCCCAAGTACCGTTTATGTACGGGAGACACTTGCAGAAAAATACCGCTCTGGCGACGCGTCACGTTTCGGGGGATTTCCATACTTATCATTCTAAAAACAGTACGATAAGATAATTATACCTTCGCCCCCCACTGTAACGATGTATTATTTTTGTAAAAGTAATAAAAAGATCTACAATAAACAGATTTATAACATATTACATAATTCATGACTTGGCCTTGGATTTTCAATTTTTGGCCTTGGATCAAGGTTGCACTCTGGCCTATCGTAATACTTTGATATCGACCTCAATATATGCAAATAATCTGACTAAAAAATTATCAAAATATAGGCCCAAGTACCGTTTATGTACGGGAGACACTTGCGGAAAAATACCGCTCTGGCGACGCGTCACGTTTCGGGGGATTTCCATACTTATCATTCTAAAAACAGTACGATAAGATAATTATACCTTCGCCCCCCACTGTAAGGATGTATTATTTTTGTAAAAGTAATAAAAAGATATACAATAAACAGATTTATAACATATTACATAATTCATGACTTGGCCTTGGATTTTCAATTTTTGGCCTTGGATCAAGGTTGCACTCTGGCCTATCGTATGGTCTGCTGTTTTTCTTAAGCACTACAGAAGATACACAGATTACGATTAATAGCTGCATGACTGACAGGATTTTTTCTTACAGGAGGCGATCCTTTATTGTGACAGTTTTTTTGCATGGTTAAGTGCTGATGCCCTGTAAAGCTGACGACAAGATTTATGCCAGGACGGATTCTTCATCTGGAAGTTCTATGTCTGGGTTAGGGGCAACACCAGTTGCTCTGAACTGACCTGCAAGGCTGATGATTTCTGTGTAGGCTGATGATTTCTGTGTAGGCTCCCTCTCTACGACTGGCGATTGGATTTACAAGAGGACAAACAAGCACTTCCTCAGTTTGCTTTTGGTACAAAATACACATCTGCCATATCCTTGCCTCAGTAAGAGCTAGGGAAAACACAAAGAAAAACTGCTGTCTGTACAAATTTGCTATTACCCGAAATATTGCAAGAAAGAATTATCTGGAAATACATGTGTGTATACAATGGAGACTTATTGCCAAATGCGAAACGATACCAATAAAATGTAAAGGCAGGAGAGGAAAAAAAAAGGACCAAAATTGTGTTTTTGTTGTATTTAAGAGAAATCACTTACATCAACATGCATATCTAAACATTTTTCGTTGATAATATTAATCAAATTGCATTTTCTTTCAGGGTGATGCGAGTATTAAAACCTGATAAAATCAAAGTAAATACCCTGCAACGTGTTATCCACTAATCAAATTGTGTTAATTTCAGGTAAACTGGTCTATATGCCGTAGTGGATGTTATTAGCATTAAACTTTTACAATCCTTAATTAAGCTAGTTTCTCTTTAATGTAATGTGCGAGTAGTAGCTGGACTGGAACAATTTCCAATACTATCATGAGGGGTCTTAGTTAATTTGTTAGCCATTTTCTTATTGATTCTATGGTTCAAGGAGGTTTTTTTCGGGCAATTGTTTAAGAATTTACTTGGTATCAGGGCTCTATACAAGAGAAGATGCTCCAATCATGTTTATTTCATTTTTGTTGGATTACTTATACATACAAACTAGTGCTCCTGCGGCTAGTCCGATAGCCGTAAACGGTTAGAACTGGACGGTTAACTCATTCGGTCCTACTCTCTAAAAGTGTCGTCATAATTTGCTACTGAGTTCAACCTACTTACGCCACTTGTCACTGACTAGTGTTTAGTCAAGACTCCCTCTCAACGCCAGGTGTCGTCATCTTTATTGTACTTTTTTATTGATCAATAAAGTTATAAACAAAAGCCGTTTGACTTTCCAAAGCCATTATCTAGTAAACATATAGTTTGAATATGTACACGTTACAACAACTGTTTAGGTTCTATAAGGTCGCGAGTTCACAAGAAAATTCTGTTCATATCGGTTGCCGTTTTGGATGGCCAATTGCTATGTACTGTTTTATTGATCAATAATAAAAGTTATAAAAAAAGACGTTTGATTTCCCAAAAGTTGTTATCCCATAAAACAATAGTTTAATCTAATGATTGGGGTCATAAAATGTCTAAGTAGTAGGTCACAACAAGGTGTTAGGTTGTAAACTCACGTGAAAAAAATTGCGAAAATTTTCAAGTTCAGCGACTGCTGTCGGAATCTTTCATGCACCATTTCATTGAGCAATAAAGTTATATAAGAAAAACTGATTCGCTTTCCAAAAGTAAATTAGCCAATAGAAATATATTGAAGTCATAAAATTTACGACACAACACAGGATTTTGGGGGTTAAGGTCATGAACTCTGTAGGCTATAATTCATTAAATTACAATTTGATATGCGCAAATATCGAAAAGAATAAAGATCTTTAGGTCATAAACATGCATTTCAAGTTTCAACAAAATCAAATTAAAATTGTGACCTATACAGGGTCCACAACCTTGATATACCATATTTTAACACTATTAGAGTACAAACGGCGGCCATTTTGTCTGGCAATTATGGTCCGATTTCCGTGAAATTCATACTCAACCTTCTGTATGGTGTAACAGTGATAGAGTCAAGCGTTCTTTTAAATCGGATAATAATCGTGACCTCCAGAGGGACCATAGGCGACTTTTCGGACAATCAGTGGCCACAATCTTTTTTATGTCTGAAGCCAGGGTCAACATACATATTAAAACGTAAGAAGAACGAATTTGATTTTTTTAGTTTATTTTTTGGACTGAATATGTTTGCATTGGTGACGGACGAAACCAATAGATATACTTGCTGAGAAATTCAACAATGAGATTGTGAGGTTCAAAGAGAAAATTGGAGGGACGTAACGGCTGCAGAAATTTGCGATTGGGAACTTTATTTACAGTGCTTATCCTAAAAACTTATTTTGGACTAAAAAAATAATCAATTGTGCTTACTGTTTGATGCATGGAGCATTAAAATATAACTTTATAATTCATAAACGAAGCCTATTATTGATTTTACATAGTTCTTGTTTTAAAAAATGAATGAATTAGTTGTTATTTGGTATTTTTATTTAAAAAAAATATCCTTGTAAAACGTGTTTTTATTTCTACATTTGGTAATATAAACATTTTTTGATTGGAGTAATAGTTTTTGTTTGGTTTTGTGTTATATGCAATAGGTGAGATTAATGGATAATCCCTTAATTAACACTAGGGATATGGGCTATAGTCTGGTTTATTGGCTTAGGAGATGAGGCAGTAATTAACATAATTAGCTCTAGGGGTCAATGAGTTAAACGGTATGAATTTAACGGTACGGTTATTCTGAGATGTCCTCCATTACATAGATTATATTCCTCTTTATAACAAAACTTACCCGTTGTCATTTTGTATTTGATGTTTTAAAATCTTAGAATGTAATAGTCGTTCTACGATGTTGACTTAGTTCTGACTAGCTATTGTTAATCCAATCTATATACTTCTCAGCATTTCTTACTATATTCTACCTTGTTTAATATTTATTTAAAAACATAACCACCATTCAAAATATAATCATAAACGCTAGAAAATGACATAATGGTAGATTCGTTACGACATTCAACACGTTTCGTCATAGACAGGCAACGAGTCCTGTTGGTTAGATTGTCTGCCGCTCGCCCCAGACAGGCAAGATCTCATTGTCAAGAGCAAAACAAGCGATGTGATTTTTGACAATGGGGGATTCTATACTGATTTATTTCTCGTACTCCTCCTTGGAATTTACCGTATTCTTATAGTTACACGGTAATATGTTTCAAACCGATAAGTATTCCTATCCGATAGTGACGAATTCTACTTTGGATTTTAGTTAAATTAACCAATCATAAAAATTCTACTTGCAAGCGAGCAAATATTTCTTTATTGTCCAATCAATAGATGCCTTCAAGTTTACTTTATTCTATTCTTAGTAACATTGTGAAATCATAATATAATCGCCATATGTCACGTACAAAGGAAACAGAGTATTGTTTTGTATATTAACATAGTTATATCCCACTTCTATCTCGTTGCCATTGGCAACCTTTGATAAAACTGGCCTGTTTTTTTCCAATACAGGCTTAAAAGTATCTGTGTATCAGAAATGAACAGTACACTTTTTAAAAGAGTACTGTTCATTCCCAACAAACAAACACTTCGACACTGTTTAAGATACCATTCAAGCAATAAGTAGCGGACGTTTAGTCCGACCCAGATCACAATGGCTCTATACAATACAGCCAGATAAATTACATGAAACAACTAGTCAAAATCACAGTAACAAAACAAACCGGGTGGAACAACCTGGCAGTTCAAATATATATACAATGACATTAAATTAACATAACAACATATTACAAAAATCAATTATTATACATATGAATTGGCATCCATTCCATAATTTGGTTTGATTTATAATAATATACAAAACATATAAATTAGAATACTGAATAATTATTTCAATTGTGATGATAGAAGGCGCAGTTCTCTTGCTGGACACTTCACAGGCATTAAAAATAATCAGGATAAAAAAAGATAGTAAGCTGGCACTGCCAGGCAGGATACGCCCACATTTTCGAGAGATGGACAGAGAAAAAGCAAAACGAAAAGTGATTTTTCCTACAATCAAAGGCTATAATTCATTAAATTACGATTTGATATGCGCAAATATCGAAAAGAATCAAGATCTTTAGGTTATAAACATGCATTTCAAGTTTCATCAAAATCGAATTAAAATTGTGACCTATACTGGGTCCACAACCTTGACATACCATATTTTAACACTATAAGCGTACAAACGGCGGCCATTTTGTCTGGCAATTATGGTCTGATTTCCCTGAAATTCAAACTCCTTCCGTATGCTGTAACGGTGATAGAGTCAAGCGTTTTTTTAAATCAGATAATAATCGTGACCTCCAGAGGGACCATAGGCGATTTTTCAGACAATCAGAGGCCATAATTCAGGAAGTTATGATCTGATATGTGCAAATAACGAAAGAAACCAAGATCTTTGGATTATAACCATGCATTTCAAGTTTCATGAAAATTGTGACCTATACTGTGTCCACAACCTTGATATACCATTTTATAACAGTATTCGCGTACACGCGACAGCCATTTTGTATGGCAAATTTGTTCCGAATTTTTCCGAAATTCGAAGTCAACCTTTCTTAGGGTGTAACGATGATATAATCAAACGATTCTTTAAATCAGATAATAATTATGACCTCCAGAAGGACCACAAGCTAAACAAAGACGATTTTGCGTATAATCAGGGGCCATAATTCAGGAAGTTACGATCCGATATGCCCAAATATCGAGAGGAACCAAGATCTTTGGGTTATAACCATGCATTTCAAGTTTCATCAAAATCGAATTAAAGTGTGACCTCTACAGGGTCCACAACCTTGAGATACCATTTTTTAACAGTATTCGCGTACTCATGGCGGCCATTTTGGTCCAATTTTTCTGAAATTTGAACTGAACCTTCCTTAGCGCGTAACGATGATATAATCAAACAATTTTTTAAATCAGATAATAATTGTGACCTCCAGAGGGACCAAAGCTAAACGAAGACAGTTTTGCGTATAATCAGGGGCCATAATTCAGGAAGTTACGACCCGATATGCGCAAATATCGAAAGGAACCAAGATCTTTGGGTTATAACCATGCATTTCAAGTTTCATCAAAATCAAATTAAAATTGTGACCTCTACAGGGTCCACAACCTTGATATACCATTTTTTAACAGTATTCGCGTACGAATGGCGGCCATTTTGTATGGCAATTTTGGTCCAATTTTTCCAAAATTCGAACTCGATCTTCCTTAGGGTGTAACGGTGATATAATAAAACGATTTTTTAAATCAGATAATTATTGTAACCTCCAGAGGGACCACAAGAAAAACCATGGCGATTTTGCGTATAATCAGGGGCCATAATTCAGGAAGTTACGATCCGATATACGCAAATATCGAAAGGAACCAAGATCTTTGGGTTATAACCATGCATTTCAAGTTTCATCAAAATCGAATTAAAATTGTGACGTCTACAGGGTCCACAACCTTGATATACCATTTTTTAACAGTATGCGCGTACAAACGGCGGCCATTTTGTATGGTAATTTTGGTCCGATTTTTCCGAAATTCAAACTCATACTTCCTTAGGGTGTAACGGTGATATAATCAACCGGTTTTTACAATCGGATAATAATTGTGACCTCCAAAGGTACAAGGAGCTAAAATAGGTGATTTTTCGGACAATCAGGGGCCATAATTCAGGAAATTACGTTCCGATAGGCGCAAATATCGAAAGGAACCAAGATCTTTGGGTTATAAACATGCATGTTAAGTTTCATCAAAATCGGTTCAAAATTGTGACCTCTATAGGGTCCACAAGCTAAAAGCGTGATTTTTCGTACAATCAGGGGCCATAATCCATGAAGTTTTGATCCGATACATGCCAATATCGAAAGCAGCCGAGATCTTTTGGAGATAAACCTATATTTTAAGTTTCGTTAAAATCGGAAAAGAATTGTGACCTGTAGAGAGTCCACAAACAATTGTGGACGGACGGACAGGGGCGACGTCATAATACGTCCACATGAAAATGTGGGCGTATAAAAAATGCCCAGAAAGACATACATTTTATTACAAATAATTTGTTGATGCATACTTTCACCAGGAATGACCCACGTTTCGCATTTCCTTTACACTACATTTAATAATAATATTATTAATATCGCAGTCCTCTACGCCATGGACAAGTTGTTTTGACGATGGGGTCTAAACAAACACGTGACTGTTTTACATCCAGGGTATAGCAAGACGCAAGTGTAAATACTACTCAGGTCATCTCTCCACTGCGAAATCATTCTACCATGAAATATAACGCGAGGGTCAGAAAGGGATACATGAAAGAACATTTGTCACTTTTCGGTTGAAACGACTAGATAATAGATACTATTTTTTACATATCGCTTCACAATACTCAATAGAAATGTGATGTAAGTGACTTATTAGCACCTTTCCTCGGTGTATCGGTGAATATCAGGACAGTTTTGGTTGGGGACCGCCTCGGCTTATCCACCAACCAAAGCTGTCCTGATATTCACCGATACACCTTGGAAAGGGTGCTAATAGCTACTACATACCGGTATAAATATTCAATTAAATATGTTTTAAATGAACCAAAAAAGTTAACCAAGTAAACAAATAACTACAGCCTTTATAAATAGTTTAAATTTTCATTAAAGGATTGTACATTTCTTTGAAAAAATTACTGCAATTTTTGCGCACGATATGTAATACCTTTTAGGCGAGTATAGCGTGCGCACGAGTAATGATTTGCACCTCCTGACAAGCTCTGTTTTATGTTTAATGGCTACGGTTATTCGAATAACAAAAAGTCCTAACCGTAGGAGCACTTATACAAACCTAGGTATAGAGACCAAAATCACCACTTTAGGTTCAATAGTACAAAAGTAATGAGGCGTAAAGCGAAAAAAAGCTGGAAATTGGCTGCCATCTTCGGTGCTGGTAGCCATTTTTGATTTTTTCTATCTCACTGCTTGACACTCACGAAAATGTTCTATATACCCGTACCTTCAAATTGGTAGTGAAAACGAAACATTTGCAACAATTTGAAATGACTGGGTGTCTGGGCACCCCACTAAATAACCATTAAGCTATATTTTACTGCTATTCAAAATCATCAACAATAGATTTTTTTACTGCTGTTGTAATAGTGGATATATTTGTAGAGAATTGTACGTGCCATGGCTCAAAGAGAGTGTGGGGTAGCCAGAAATCACTTCGAGACATGCAACTGAACCGTGCACATCTTAGCCGTGTTGAGTCAAACTTTCTGTAGAGTGCACAGGTCACCCTACAAAAGTTTTTGTAAAGGACATATTCTGTCAAAATTGAATACATTTAGAGTAATTAGTGTTTGGCTCAGAATTAGTTAATAAGGTTATTTTCTCTTAATGCACAAGGCTGACAATGGTCCAGTTGCCAGACATCGAATCAGTGACCCTTGTTCCGTAAGAAACAGTCCAGAAAATAATTACACTCTCAAACAAGTTCAAAGGGAATAATACAGCCAGACTACAAACAAGTTGTGGACCGACTGACAATATCAGTATTAAATTTTGGCCTTACCTTCTCCAGAGAATGTTTGATTCAGGTTGAAAGCTTGAACTCGGAAGTTTTGTAATTCCAAATATGTTACGGTGTCTTGGTATGTTATGTTTTTCACTGCATCACACACAAAGTATGTATCATCCTTTGATGTAAACTCGGTCAGGCTAGCTTTCAGTGAAACTGTATCACCCTCTAAATTAATTAAATTAAGACATATAGTATCTGAAGAAACTCACAAATTTAAAAACTCATTTGGTAAAACTTTTGACAAGCCCATTCTAGATTAAGAAAAGATAGGTTGCGAGGCAACAAAATATACGCACACAACAGCCGCATATTTATCCTTTTATAGGTAATTGGCAGCATTTACAAGACAATTTTATACAGATGAGATTATAATTTTTGTCGTTTGAGGGTTCAAAAGGTTTTACAAACTAAAACAAGGGCCTTAACTCTGGAAGTTATTTACAAAAAAGAGCTAGAAATTCACGCGAATCTCCGAATCTAATTCGCGCAGGGATTCTGACAAGAGCTTACCCTGCGAATCTATAATATTTCGGTTAAATCTTTTGTAAACAAAAAAAAGAAAAGAAATTTTCTCAGAGAATTGTCGAGTCCGATATATAGCATACTACATGTTCAATAAAATAAAATAATTGTTGTCTTTTTGTTTTACTGTTTACTTCTCACTTATACTTTTGATGAGTCTCTGGATCACAACACAGTGACATATTTTTAGAAGAAGAGTATTTTATGCATATTTCAGTTATGATAAGTATTTATCTGTTTCCTAATTATTTATTTTAATCCTTATATTTTAAATTATATTTAAAAGAAACTACTTTAGCATGCCAACCTTGAAATAAGAAAAGATAGGTTGCGAGGCAACAAAATATACCCACACAACAGCCGCATATTTATCATTTTATAGGTAATTGGTGGCATTTACAAGACAATTTTATACAGATGAGATTATAATTTTTGTCGTTTGAGGGTTCAAAAGGTTTTACAAACTAAAACAAGGGCCATAACTCTGGAAGTAATTTACAGATAAGTATGATAAGTATTTATCTGTTTCCTAATTATTTATTTTAATCCTTATAATTTTTAAATTATATTTAAAAACATAGGTTGCCAGCCAACGAAACATACGCCCACAGCAGCTAAATCGTCCGGGCAGTCAACAAGAGTTGTCGCATATTTTACTTTTTTTGGTAATGAAACATTTATAATACACTAAAAGCTGATTAAAAGTAACAACTTATCTCATTATGTAATTATCAGAAAATCAAGGGAATTTGTTTGGCTTTGATAAAGTTCTCCTCCATGCTGTTCAAGTTATCTAAATTCATTGAAACTCAATATACTTGTTCGTCTCATGACCTTAAACACTGTGTATAAATTTAAAGTCAATCGGTTATTAACTTTAGCCTCTAGAGCGTCAACAAGATTTTTTGAAAGTGATCAAGGGCCATAACTCAGTAATTATCGGAAATGCTGAAAATCAATAGGCCTCTTCGTCTCATGACCTTAAACACTGTGTATAAATTTTAAGTCAATCGGATATTAACTTTGGCCTCTAGAGCATCCACAAGAATTTTTGAAGTGATCAAGGGCCATAACTCTGACAGTAATTATCAGAAATTGCTGAAAATCAATAGGCTTCTTCATTTTATAACCTAAAACACTGTGTATAAATTTAAAGTCAATCGGTTATTAACTTTAGCCTCTAGAGCCTCCACAAGATTTTTTTAAGTGATCAAGGGCCATAACTCTGACAGTTATTATCGGAAATCGCTGAAAATCAATAGGCTTCTTCGTCTCATGACCTTAAACACTGTGTATAAATTTAAAGTCAATCGATTATTAACTTTGGCCTCTAGAGCGTCCACAAGCAATTGTGGACGCTGGACCGACGGACGGACGGCCGGGGGCGACGGCAATATACGACCACATTTCAATGTGGGCGTATAAAAAACTACTTTAGCATGCCAACCTTGAAACAAAATAGTTTTGGATTCCATGATTTTTTCCTTTCGAGCCGAAAAATGACACTTAGATTTTTGCAACATCCCTTCAAAAGGGATGGGACAATAAACATTTATTTTGAATCTGAATAAAATATCAGATGATTTTCCAATGCGAAATGGGCTACAAAAAACAAATAATAGAGGAATTTTTTAGAATATAAGAATTTTTATAGTGGTGCAGTGCAATTTTTCAAAATGGCAACCAAAAATGAAGGAAACCATCAAAATTCCTATATATCAAGTCCGAATCATGGTATACATAGCTTTCATAGTGTCTAACATGGAACGTTGAGTCGCCAAAATTAAATATGAATGCTGAATTTTTATTCAAAATTCCAAGATTGCGATCAAAAATGACGGAAAAATGAAAATTTCTGTACATTATGTCTGCATCGCAGTATAATAGCTTTCATGGTGTGTAACATGGGATTTTTAGAGATGCCTAAATTCAAATATGGACACAAAATATAATATCCAAAAATCAAGATCGCCGAAATCCAAGATGACGACTAAAATTGACGAAAAAAAGTGCAAATTCATCTGTACTATGAATGGATTGCGGTATACATAGCTTTCATAGTGAGTTACATGGGATTTTTGGAGTCGCCAAAATCAAATATGGCACTGAAATAAACTACCGGTAAACAAATCCAAGGTGGCGGAAATCCAAGACAGCGACCAAAATTGACGAATAGAAAATGAAAATTCTTTTGTACTATGTCTGGATCGCAATTTACATAGCTTTCATAGTGAGTTACATGGCATTTTTGGAGTTCCCAATTTGTTATCAGCTAAGAAACCCCATAGAGTATCAGCAAACCAGCCGTACCATCTTCGAAACAGCAACTCTTTTAAAAATGTGCAATGTAAAACAAATCTTGACCAAAATTAATTTTTTTCTTCATCAATTAAATTATGGATAGTCTAGATGCTGATATCTGATTCCCACTCATTGTCCCTTTTCAAACACAAAATTCGGTTACAGTTTTCAAGTCCTAAACCCATTTTTTACCTTGGTGACCAAACTTTTCAAGTTATACATTGTAAACTTCGAAATTGCAAGAGTGATCTCAATTTGCATATATTTCAAATGCATGCGAGTAATAACCCTGTGTGTAGCTGTGGTGAGTCTGTTGAAAACTGCGATCATTTTATCTATCATTGTCAACTCTTCAGCGTTCAAAGAACAGTAACTATCAATACTCTGGACCCAATTTTTAGAAATTTAAATGCGTTACTAAATGGGATCGACGAGGCACCTGCTAATCTAAACCATGCTGCGTTTGAAAAACTGCATAGGTACATTGAGTTAACTCGTCGGTATAAGACATTAGTCTCTGTCTCGTGATTATTTGATCTCATTTTATTCTACGAAAAGATCCAATTTTGACCTTTATTTTTGTATCTCGGAACTTGATTATCCAGTCGGATATAAATAAATTACCCGATGTCAATATCATACCCCATTCCTTTATTCCCTGGATAGCATAGGTAAATTTTCAGATGTTGAAACTGCCAATATTAAAACTATTCACCCCTTTTTGATGATTGACAACTCACTGTTTTTTCTTCTTTTTTTTTTCTTTATTGTTCTAGTTCTTTGTATTTTTTTAGCATAAATGTTCAACCTACTTATCTTAAATGTACTCTCACTTTCACCAATTAAAAATAACTACTATATGTCAGGATGCGATATTCATAAGCATGTTGCTTGTTTTCTTATCTTTTAAACTGTACAATTGTATGACTATATGTAATTATAATGTAAATTTATTTAATTTTAGTTTATACAGACAAACAGCCATGCCTTTTATATAATTTTAATTCATTCCTAAATTATATAGAATCAATGATATAAGCAAATCTATTATAATATGTTTCAATCTATTTGGCGGTCCCAATTAATTGTTATCAGTAAAAGACTTAGATCATATGGATAAAGCAGCCAATCATTGAGCTTGATTACATACGGGCTATCTACCATGATTAATTTTCAGCATTTGCGAGCGCCATTGTTTATATACACTCGATCAAACCGCTTGGATTTTAGCTTTACCCACCATCCATCCCCTAGACTCCACCAGTTGAATAAAATATTGTTTAAACCATTTTTGGAGTCACCAAAATCAAATATGGGCACTGAAATAAACTAAACAAATCCAAGATGGCGACCAAAATTGATGAATAAAAAATGTAAAATTCCTGTATTATGTCTGGATCGCGGTTTACATAGATTTCATGGCGTGTAACTTGGGATTTTAGAGGAAGCCGAATTCAAATATGGGCACAAAATACAATATTAAAATCCAATGGCGGACAAAATGTCACGATTTTTCTATTTTTTCGGGTAGCATTGATAGGATATGGTTTGTGTTGTGCCAAAAATGGAGTTCTTAGGGTTGCTGAAATTAAAGTTGGACTGAGCGGCAAGTAAATAAACGATTGTTTTGCTTTATTCTGAGATAATTAATTACTTCTTTACAGGTCGCCTTTTTGAACACTAAAGAGGTTATTTTAATGAAAATTAAACTTTTAATCAAAGAAATTAATATGTCTTACATTTCAATAAACCTGTTAACTTTACTGTCCGGTAGCAACAATCATTCGATTTGTTTTTCTCATCATCATGACGTGTGGAACTGTGAAATGAAATACCGTGACCCTTTTCAAAATGAAAGTATATATGCGGTTACATTTCCAACCAGTCATGTAAAGCTGCATGTCTAGTACATTTTGAAGGACACGTATGCATATGACGATACATGTTTCAATATTCATGCTGTGTTCAAATTGTTTTGCATATTTCTGTATTATGAGTGCGTAGTTAAGAATTACTCTCGAATTACGACAAAGATAGACTTTTAAATTGCAAACTATAACGGTATTTATGTTACCGGTCTTACAAATAGAAACAAGACAAATAGAACTTGCAACGGGAGTAGAAAGCGCTTTCAAATCAGACATAAGCTTGTACTTACCGTAAAAATTAAATGATCGCGACACAAGACAGGTGTCCGATGTCATAGAATATTAGTAAATTATAACTGTTATCAAATCCACATAAAAATCCAAGGCACTCATTTTATTTTAGAAAAGAATAACTGCATTCCACGTGTACCCCAAATCAATGGTACATAATGTCAACTTGTATGACGTGTTGTCTTTCTCGTGCAAGATCTGTTTGAATAACAGAAATGTCCCGTGTATAAAAGATCAAAGAATATAACCGCACGTGGCCACTCTTTGATGTTATTACGCAAATTCGGTTTATCTAAAAGGGGCTCCGAAGCTATTTAAAGCCCCAACACCACTCTTGTTGTGACTGAATAATTTGTCCCAATCTTTAATCTGGTCAACAAATTGTACTATTTTACAATATTCCAATTAATAAATGATACAAATTTCATCCTAACCCACCTAATTTTAAAAATTGGAAAAATTCAACTACATGCCGTAACATGGTTTAAAAAGCCTTACGTAAGCACTTTCAAATGCAACTTTGATTTAAACATATTTCCGAACCCTCTGGACAGGTAAGATAGGTTGTAATGGATAATTTACACAACAGGTCTGTAGGACACTTAAACATCTAGTAGTTAGAATAAGGCTAATTTTTTTTCTGGACCTGTTAAGCCAGAAAGAGTGTTATTATCCCTTAAAGAATTATTTTTGACCCAATATTAACCATCGCCAATTTTTTAAATCATGGGATAAAGTCAAACAATACGTGTCTACATTTATTACAAAAACATTGATGAACAAACAATGTAAATATAGGTAAATAAAACAATGTATAATTATCACAAAAACAAATATTAAATTTACAGTAACTGATGCGACTTCAAAGAAAAGACATCAAAGGAAATTGTCTAACGAAATAAGCATGCATTTCTGATTTTAATTAAGGCACATCAAACAGTGTAGAATGAATGTTCACACTTTCTATGTTGTAAGGAATGACGTTTGTTTTCTTTATTTTGACATTCTGCTAATTGGGAAACCATTTGAGTAGTAAATACAGGTTATTGAATGGACTGGTTTGAAATTTAAAATACAAATTAACAAAGCCGGGATTTACAATGGTCTACACGACTACAGTTGACATATTCTGTTAAAATCACTCGTTGAACCGGTGATGATATTTTCTTTTAATCTGGCACACACATCATCTCTAATATTCCTTGCACCCTTAAGGCCGTCGTTCGCACTTCATTTGATGAATTTTAACAATAAAATCATTTTTGAGGTTTTATGATTATCTGTGAGTAATACTATCTAGGAACACATACCAGTCGTTTTTTTCACTAAATTCTTCTTTATTTCTACACAATTTGGTTCTGAATGAACCCACCCTTTTTTATTTGGCCCTATTTCTGCTAAAACTATTGAGAAAAATCTAAAAACAATAGACATTTCATACGCGAAATACTGTGTTTCCGATCGGTAAACTGTCGCCATGTTGGATATGGTTAGAAAGCTTGGGATTTCCCCTATTGAAAGGAAATGACGTTTATGTGGGGTGTCTTGAAACCTTTCCTCTGTAGGTAGATAAAAATAGCAAGCATGAACAAGTTTTGCATAAGTAATTATGAGGTTCCCTCGTGAATACGTTATTTGATTGGTCGGTCACATAGGTCAATGGCGAAGTGTCCAATCAGAAGCGGGCATTACTCTAGGTCAGTTCAATGGGCATGCGCACTAAGCTAGTGACCTATATCAATCATGGCTGCTGTATTACTGATCCATACGGCATTGTTTATCAATTTTTTTGAAGATTTTCAAATAAAATGCTTTTGAAATTGTTTAGATGACTAAATAAGTATGACAGACACTCATAATAAACAAACTGGAGATGAATATTCGTCTGCTAGACCTAGTAGTGGTACTGATAGCAATACCATTACCAGGTAGGCCTACTGAACTGTCACTGATTATACTTGAACTTCAGTGGTTGATTTCTCAAAACAGTTTTTTTCTAGAGTTACCAATTTTAGTCACGCTATATCTCTGAAAGTTATGGTCAGATTTTTATGAAATTTGGAATATAACTCCCTAGATAATAACTTTGTGCAATAGGAGATTTTTTTGTAAATCTGCAAAATAGTTCCTGATATATTGTTGCCATAGCAACAGTGACACGGGAACTAATTTCGAAGTTAACATTAAAATGTGTATAACTTGCTTTCTAATTAATATTTTGTAATGAAACTTGCCTATTGCACAGATGAACATGCCAGTAACCTCTGTGCTTAATTTGAAAACATTCTGTTAAATAGTTTCTGAGAAACTGGGTGACTAAAATTATATACATAAATCAAAGATGGCCGCCGTTTCCACAGCAACAGGTACCCCCAGGAAAATTTTTCGGAAGTTTTTGTATTACTCAATGGATGTGTTCTTAGATGTGTAAAATTGATAACTTTACCTCAATTATTAAAAAAACATAGGTTGCCAGGCAACGAAACATACGCCCACAGCAGCTAAATCGTCCGGGCAGTCAACAAGAGTTGTCGCATATTTTACTTTTTTCGGTAATGAAACATTTATAATACACTAAAATCTGATTAAAAGTAACAACTCATTATGTAATTATCAGAAAATCATTGGAATTTGTTTGGCTTTGATAAAGTTCTTCTCCATGCTGTTCAAGTTATCTAAATTCATTGAAACTCAATATACTTGTTCGTCGCATGACCTTCAACAATTTATATAAATTTATAAAGTCAATCGGATATTAACTTTAGCCTCTAGAGCGTCCACAAAATTTTGAAAGTGATCAAGGGCCATAACTCAGTCAGTAATTATCTTAAATTGCTGAAAATCAATAGGCTTCTTCGTCTCATGACCTTCAACACTGTGTATAAATTTAAAGTCAATCGGTTATTAACTTTAGCCTCTAGAGCGTCCACAAGATTTTTATAAGCGATAAAGGGCCATAACTCTGACAGTAATTATCAGAAATTGCTGAAAATCAATAGGCTTCTTCATTTAATGACCTTAAACACTGTGTATAAATTTAAAGTCAATCAGTTATTAACTTTAGCCTCTGGAGCGTCAACAAGATTTTTTAAAGAGATCAAGGGCTATAACTCTGATTGTAATTATCGGAAATTGCGGAAAATCAATAGTCTTTTTCGTCTCATGACCTTAAACACTGTGTATAAATTTAAAGTCAATCGGTTATTAACTTTGACCTCTAGAGCGCCCACAAGATTTTTTTAAGTGATAAAGGGCCATAACTCTGACAGTAATTATCGGAAATTGCTGAAAATCAATAGGCTTCTTCGTCTCATGACCCTAAACACTGTGTCTAAAACTAAAGTCAATTGGTTATTAACTTTAGCCTCTAGAGCGTCCACAAGATTTTTATGAGCGATAAAGGGCCATAACTCTGACAGTAATTATCAGAAATTGCTGAAAATCAATAGGCTTCTTCATTTAATGACCTTAAACACTGTGTATAAATTTAAAGTCAATCGGTTATTAACTTTAGCCTCTGGAGCGTCAACAAGATTTTTTAAAGAGTCAAGGGCTATAACTCTAATTGTAATTATTGGAAATTGCTGAAAATCAATAGGCTTTTTCGTCTCATGACCTTAAACACTGTGTATAAATTTAAAGTCAATCGGTTATTAACTTTGGCCTCTAGAGCGTCCACAAGATTTTTTTAAGTGATAAAGGGCCATAACTCTGACAGTAATTATCATAAATTGCTGAAAATCAATAGGCTTCTTCGCCTCATGACCTTAAACACTGTGTATAAATTTAAAGTCAATCGGTTATTTACTTTAGCCTCTAGAGCGTCCACAAGATTTTTATAAGAGATAAAGGGCCATAACTCTGACAGTAATTATCAGAAATTGCTGAAAATCAATAGGCTTCTTTATTTAATGACCTTAAACACTGTGTTTAAATTTAAAGTCAATCGGTTATTAACTTTAGCCTCTGGAGCGTCAACAAGATTTTTTTAAAGAGATCAAGGGCCATAACTCTGATTTTAATTATCGGAAATTGCTGAAAATCAATAGGCTTCTTCGTCTCATGACCTTAAACACTGTGTATAAATTTAAAGTCAATCGGTTATTAACTTTAGCCTCTAGAGCGCCCACAAGATTTTTTGAAGTGATCAAGGGCCATAACTCTGACAGTTATTATCGGAAATCGTTGAAAATCAAAAGGCTTCTTCGTCTCATGACCTTAAACACTATGTATAAATCTAAAGTCAATCGGATATTAACTTTGGCCTCTAGAGCGTCCACAAGATTTTTTTAAGTGATCAAGGGCCATAACTCAGACAGTTATTATCGGAAATCGCTGAAAATCAATAGGCTTCTTCGTCTCATGACCGTAAACACTGTGTATAAATTTAAAGTCAATCGAATATTAACTTTGGCCTCTAGAGCGTCCACAAGCAATTGTGGACGCCGGACGGACGGACGGACGGACGGGGGCGACGGCAATATACGACCACATTTCAATGTGGGCGTATAAAAATGAAATTTTCTACTGTCCACCCCCTTAAATAATGCATGCTTTTTTTGATAGGCAAGTACTCTTTGATGTGAGTAATTGTCTTGTCGCCTCAGTTACTATTAATAATCTAAATTCTGTCCGGAGAACATTCCATTCAGCAAGTTCTATAAACTGGTTGACATTTAATTCTGATTTTGTGTGATTACACCAGGAGACAAATTCTTTTAATTCATTTGTGATTTAAACCAGAAAAACATATTAATTGAGATGTGATTTACCGATATTAGATGTCAAGTGTGACTTATTTGTCATTATGTGAATTCATTTGTGATTTAAACCAGAAAAGATATATCTAGACTGTCGTCTGTCAATAGCTATCGTCTCAAAAAAAATCTATACACTGGGTCTAGTTGTAATTCACACATTAGTAATATGTGAATAATATAAGGATGGGAAGCTTTATTCCCGCTTCTAGAATGTGCCAGATTTTATAAACGAGTCGTCGCAAGTGTTTGAATTACTTTCTGTTCGCGCCATGGAGTTTATCAACCACTCTTACACCTGATGAATATCAATTAGCCAAACAACCAATCAAAACCACTCCAGATAATATTGCGCCAATTTGACCTCAAGTTCACAGGTCAAAAGGCCAGTCTGAGCTGTAGTGTTTATACACCTCATTAAATTCCGCACCTTATTATATCATGTTTTGTTTGTACATATATATATAAAAAAATATCCTTATTATTCCACTAAACACACTGTAAATATTATCACCATATATGTATAAAATGTAATTGTCTGCGATATCACTTCGGTGGAAGCGGACGTAAAATAAAGCTATTTCACACACTGTAGTGTTTACTTTGAGACCATGAAGTGTCTTGTTCACCTCGTAGACAAAGATTGTGGAAAGCTGAATAAATTTACAGATACGAGTTGGAATAAGGTTGTATTAAGTTATCAAGAATGGGCTAATCTTGATGGAAACGAGCTAAAAGTGTGCCAACAGTATAAAAATGTATTTGAGGGTAAGTTTATCAACTAAATCAAACTAAAATTGAAAGTACGACTACTCGAGTCGCCATTTTACTTTTCTGCGAAACACAATTTTTTGTTGTTTACATTTTAAATTAAATTTTTAGTGGTAGGCGGATTACATTTTATAGACACCTGTACTCTCACAAATGCTCGGGACTGTACAATGCAACGAGAGCTTATGTCCATATATAATATTTCTTGTTTGATGTCATTGCTGTGTGCAAGTTGTTACGATAAATAATCCTATAGGCCTGATAATAATGTTTGTTGACATTCATTCAATTCATATTGTATAGTCAGTCTCGTTAGTTCATAGAGTAGATAGGTTTGTTTTAAAATCGATAGCATTCACGCTAGCCTTTGGCTTTATTTTATTAACCCCAGATTGTTTAAGTGTCTTTTTCAAATCAAGTGCAAACATGTGGCAGTGTCTTACTTTTCATAAAAGAAAAGTAATTTTTATTATGGATATTTGTTGCCACCTAAATTCTTCTCAGTCTCAGGTTCTAATTTGCCTATTTTGTGTATGTGTGCAATAATATTAGGAGTATGTTTGTATTTATAGGGAAAAAAGATGGTGCACTACCATTTTATGGCTATCATTCCAAGTGTTATTCGAGATTCACAACAGACAGAACAAAGATTGATCGAGCTACTAAAAGAGTTGCATTACAGCCTGGTAATAATAAGCAAACGAGTGATAAGAGTCAATCCACATCTAGGTCACAAGGTTTGCGATCAGCCGCAACTAAATCTCCATCCACCCAATGCAAGCTGTCAACCTGCGAGGGCATGTCTTGCCTCCTGTTTGCATTATCTGCAAGAAAGTACCTCTGTTCTACAGGTGTCAAAAAAAGACTGTCTCTGATAAGCTGATTTTAGCAGAAACTAAAGATGAAGGTAATTTTTTATTATTTGTTCAATCGTTGTGATTAAAATTGTGGAATAGGTCCATCGCCCCTCCTCAGCGTGTCGTAAAAGGCGTTTATTTCGGACAGTGGTCAGGTGGCTGATAGGTGTTATCTATCAATCTGCCATCAATAGAGTCGATGGTTCGACTCTCTTTCTCTGCGATCTCAGTGACAAGGTGGGGGAGTAGCCTATCCAAACATGCAGGGTTATGTATTTACCCCTGCAGCGCAAGTACTCCCACGCCAGGGTTAAAAATATTTCCGACTCATGGTGATAAGGTATGGGTGGGTAGGTAGACAATTTTTTTTTTTTTTGGGGGGGGGGGGCAGACTTTGGCGATAAATAACCAGATTTTACGAAATCACTTGTCAAGTTTGGTGTTACTATGTATAGACATGACAGTGGCTGTTCAATCTCTCAACCAATTATTTCGCATGTGGACTGGTGAAAATTGAATATGTAGTCTACTTCTAGTTGGTTTATGATATCCATAATATTTACAATTGTCCATATCTTTTTAGGTCGAGTTAGAGAAGCAGCAGTTATGAAAGCAGATGAAACCATTCTCAGGCACAAGGATTATGTTCGATTCCTGGTAAGAAAACCCAAAGTTTGGTTGTCAGGGTAAGTTTATTTCATACTTGTAGTAGTTGTTATGTCCTTGTGGCTTGTTATATATCTATTTTATATCAAAGACATCTAGTGGGTGGGAAGGGATTTATATAGCCAGGTGGGTGGTTAAAAAAAGGTCTGTCATCAGTTCGCATCCCATAATCAGTGACCTCAATGACAAGGTGTGGGAGTGACCGATTTACTCTATAGTATAAGTAGTGCTGGTATCTTTGATGGCAAGTGAATTGGCACAAAATGACCAGATTGTGGTGTTCAAATGCACTAAAACAAAGTCCATCCGTTCTAAGAATGTGTGAACATTATTTACTAGCACTTTTGCGCGGTCAAGACTTGTTTGTGATATGATAAGTTTAAAGTGTATTAATATGTTTGTTTTACTTAATCGACCATCGACCAATACATCTTAAGTGGAAATATTATCACCAAACATGAATTCTTGCATCTACGATGAGATTTCCTTGTACGTGTAGTAACTATGAACTTTTTTTTTTCAGCTCTTCTGAGATGTCTGCATATGAGACAACCTTTGATATTTTGTGAAGTTATTAGATATTTCAAATTACCTGTAATAATTTGTTATTTCTGTACATTGGTTGTGTCCTTTATTATTGTTAAACTCTATTTATTTCAAGCATTAATTATTGCACAACTGTTACAGCAAGATTTAATAAATAAATTATTGATATAACAGTTATTAAAAATTGAAAAAAATGTTTTCTGTATTTTAAAAAAAAATATTGATTGAAATGTTGTTGTAAATTGCAATACACAGGCCTAATTTATATATATTTAAACCTTTAATACTAGTAATTAAATATTAGAATAATCTTTTAAATTGGTTTTCATTCTTTGTTTGGGGATAGGGTGGGTTTCCAAGGGGGAAATTTGGTCTTTGTTCAATATTTGTAGAACATTTATGATACGAGTTATCTCCCCTTATACCTTTTACCTGGAACCACTATTTGAAATATCACGTTTATGCATTGTTTTTTGGTTGAAATCGAATATGTCTATGCAATTATCAAATTTATGTATGGTTTCTGATAATAAATTGAATTCAATATTAATTCAATGACGCTGTATTTTCATAAATAGACAAAAACATGCTACCATGCGCAACATTGCTGCTAGGTGGGCGCTTATTATTGGCCCTGTGCAAATGCAAATTGAGATATTTCCATAATTTTTTTTTTTCAAATGTTGCTATGCATATTGGCAGTACACACGAAAAAAAATCATTCACCTACAGTAATTTTATCACCCAAAATCACGACGTCAAAGTCATGTTAGACATGCATGATAAATTGACCGAGACCCTGGGTAAATGGGTAATATTTTAAAAACTGGCATTATCTGAAGGTGGGAATATGGATTTTCCATAACTAGAAACCTTGTACTATAAGAAAATGGCAAATTTTTTTAGACCCAGGGGGGGTGAAACAAAAATCGATTTCTAAGCACATTTTCCCTATACAGACGACAGTCTAATCAGTATGTGAATTACTTTAGATGGATACAACTACGCCCCTGGTAAGACTTGTACGCATCAATTTTTTGATTGGTATTGACAAGCTTGTCGAGACATGCATGTCAACGTGCAGCTCACAATTACTAGGTGCTTGTAAAAAGATTGCGTGTCGTGTTAATATTTATTTTGTTTTTGTCAAGGTCATTTTCAAATAAATTCATCAGCATATTATTCGATTTCAATAAATATATAACTTTTATGAGAAAGGATGATTATCAAAGAACCGTAGGCGTAAGTGCAACTAATGATTTATCGTTTGGTTGAGCCTTTTACTAACCATGTGTTTCATGTTAATAAATATTTTCTTTCTTGTTTTGAATGGGCCCATTTCTAATAAATTACCCCACTTTGATCGTTGCCATTTCTTATATTTTCCACAAAAAACTTTGCCTTGTACGCACTAATTTATCGCTAGACATGTACTTAACGACAATAAGCGGTCAGAGTATCAGAGGCATGGATTAATATAAACACCGAGGCAGTACTATCATGTCACTCGATATTCACTCGGTGTTCACTCGGTAATTCACGGAATTCCACGATAAAAAACACGGTAATATCGTGTTTCGTCAAACCTCCGCGATGACCGTACTGTATTCAGCCAAGCTCTGGGAGCGTGCTGATATTTGCAAGCACGACCTCACTCCTACAACGATAATTTCTTGCCGCCCTAATATCTTTCAGTGGACAAGATTATTTTCATTTCTGATAATAAAATGCTTTTAAATATCTGGATGAAATATATTCCGGATATAAATAGGGACAATATAAATATTTTTAAAGGAGAATTTGATAGAACCATGAACAAAATATCCATGATACATATTTTTTCCGACAAAAACAGTCGGCTCACAGGGCCGACCCACCATCTTCAAAATAAAAAGATGTTGGCCCACATAAATCCAAGATGGCCACCAGTAGACGAGAAAATCACCAAAATCTCCGAATTGGTTGACTTTAGTGCAAATAAATGTATTAACACCCTATAGGAAATCGATATTCATGAGTTCAAAAATGCCAACGTTTTTAACCTACGATCTTTTTATGATGTCGTAACGTCATTTTGATAGCATTGCGTCGTTCTCATTGTGACGTCATTATTAAATTGTATTGTAACAAAGCTTGGAAAACTATTGGAAACCATGAGGTTTACGAAAGTTTTCTTATATCTCTGTAAAAGATGACCGACTTCAACACATGACGTCACATCACACGACGTCAATCATTGGCTCAATGGGGCGTGCTATTTTTTTTTTTTTACATAAGACGTTACTATTTTAATACCCATTTATACATAGGAAATAATATCCCCCGCCCCTACTTTTTTTGAAGAGTATATTATAATTTTATTTCTAAAGCTCTACATTAAACCAACTCGTTATTTCTAAGCGCTGTACAGGCATAACTCACGCAATGTGGCCGCCCCCACTAAGCACCACACACATAGCCTTTTTTCTCTTTTTTGAGCTTTTTGGCGACATTTAATTTTTCACTATTAAAAATTATTGCCGGGGCTAAAGCCCCCTTAGCAATCCCCCCGCCCGCAGCTCCGCGGCCCCTGCTTCGTGCTGAATAAAAAATATGATTTATCGTCATTAAAACTCCAATGGCTGGATAACAGTGCGTAATTAAAATCAAATAAAAGCAAGTACGGACAATCCAAACCATTAGACAAAATCCGAAGTCCTAAAAACTGTATAGGCAAAATAGTGTAATATCGCAAAATAGTGTAATCAGCATATGGACTGTTCACCGTGTACAAAATACACGACTAACAGTAGGGGTGGGCAAATGGGAGGTCGAATTTCGGGAACGAGTGTTTTCTAAGGCGATTTTTGCTGCTGAATCCGAATCTGGTGAAATTTTTGTTCTGTGACGTCATTTTGAGCTGGTTCCGTGGCCATTTTCAAAATGACTTTTTTTCAGTTATTACCCTCGTATCGACAAAGGATGTTATCAAATCATAAATGGGAGTGCAATTTTAGAATCCACGGTCTTGAAAACATATATTTTAACATATTAGACAACTAGTTCCAATATTGTCTCGCTTTTATGAGAAAAAAAGCCATTTTTGGGCCGCCATTTAAAAAACCACGGAACCAGCTCAAAATGACGTCACAGAACAAAAATTTCACCAGATTCGGATTCAGCAGCAAAAATCGCCTTAGAAAACACTCGTTCCCAAAATTCGACCTCCATTTGCCCACCCCTACTAACAGTGGCAACAGGTGTTCGGAAGAGTAAGCTTACCCCGCCGGTGCGCCACACCCGCCATAGCTGCATCCAAACTATTAGACAAAATCTGGTAAAAAAGCGTGATTGGCCAATGCACTATCAATGACAGCCTACACTGGTTGTATTCCAAAAACAAACAGTACAGGCAAAATAGTATAATCAGGTATAATAGTGTAATCAGCATATGGACCAATTTTATGGAATTCACTTCCAAAAGATTTAAAAACATTACATGTTCTCTCAACTTTTAAAAAATTACTGCATAATTATATCAAAAATGTTACATAACTATTCTGTATAAGCTTATTTAAATTATTTAAATTTAAACCATCATCGTTTTCTGCATAATGTGTTTTGTCTATTTTTTCATTAAGGGCAAAATTGTAAACCGCTAATTTTTCACCCTTTTGAAAATAAATAAGCATGTACATATTGTAGATGCATGATATTACTATTTATGAACTCGCGTATTTACTTAAATTGATCTTTTAAGTGATTTTTTATATTTTCTTTGTAAATTATTGTGGTGTGTTATTTAATGCATCAGTCTATATCTTTTGTAATATATTTTCTATGAAGGGCAGGATGTTAGAAAGGCTATTATAGCCTAATCTTCAACCCTTCTCAAATAAAGTCATTATTATTATTATTATTATTATTATACCGTGTACAAAATACACGAAAAACAGTGGTAACAGGTGTCCGGAAGAGTAAGCTTACCCTGCCTGGCGCGCCACACCCCCCATAGCTGCATCCAATCTATTAGACGAAATCTCAGTAAAATAGCGTGATAGACCAATGAACTATTGGTATGCAAAATGCACGTGATGAACAGTGTTAACGATGTAGTACACATATATTATCAGGGAGATAGTATACCCGTCAATTAAATATGTCTAGAATAATAGTCGCGAGAGACATGCCATATCTACCGATCAAGTAAAATAGGACGGCCAAAAAACTTTTTAAAGGTTTAATAAATCTAGTTCGCAAGTATCCCTGTAGTAGAAGCTTAGATGACAAATGCCTCGATCTACTTAAAAAATCAGAATAGAATGAACAAGCTCTCGCGTAACGAATTAGCTGAGATACAAACACTCCATAAGCTGGTGATATTGGAATGTTACTACTAATAAATGGAAAGTTAACAATCGGAAAGTCAAAGTCATCACTTTTATCGTACAATTTAACACTTAGTTTATGGCAATTGTCAAAATCGAGACGCAGATCCAAGTAGGAAGCGCAATTGTCACTGTCAGTAGTATTTTTAATTTCGAGCTCATCAGGATATATGAATTCTATATAATAACTGAATTTTGGATTATTCAGTGATAGAACATCATCGATATATCGATAAGTGAAATTAAAATGTCTAACTAAAAGTTTATAGGGTTTTACGAGTGCCTGCATGAACTCGGCTTCGTAGGAATAGAGAAACAAACTATAATTGGATCTTGTAATAATAATAATAATAATAATAATTTATTCTTGATATAGCGCATTCTACAAACATAACATAAATATATATAATAAAAATGCATGGCAAAGTCTCAACGCGCTTTACAGAGACATGGGTAATAAAAATAAATTATGATTTAAAAAATTCAACAATGATATGATGTTCATATAATAATGTCTAGTGAATAAAAATACGTAAAAGACAGTAAAAAAGACAGTAATAAAAATAAATTATGATTTAAAAATTCAACAATGATATGGTGTTCATATAATAACGTCTAGTGAATAAAAATACGTAGAAGACAGTAAAAGCGATTTTGACTATAAGTAAGATATTTCATCACAGAATGATCAGCATGTGAAATAACGCTTGAAGAGCATGGTTTTAATTGAACATTTAAAACTATTAATGTCTTTCTCAGCGCGAATCTCAAAAGGGAGATTATTCCATAATGAAGGTGCATAGTGCCGAAAAATCCTATTTCCATAAAATTTATTGTTCGTTCTCTTGTGTTCACCGATGGGATAGTCCAAAGATGGAGCCTGGTTGAATCTGGTAGATTTCGGTGGTTGTTTTACAGATAAGAGTTCGTTGAGATAGGCCGGAGCCATATTGTTCACTACCTTGAAAATAGTTAATAGTACTTTAAATTCAACACGCTCAACTATGGGGAGCCAATGGAGATTAAAAAGCACTGGTGTGATATGATCAGTCTTTTTCGTTCGAGTGACCAACCTGGCTGCTGCGTTATGTAAACCCTGGAGTTTCTTTGTTTGTGAAAGGCTAATGTTATGATACAGAATATTACAGTAATCCAGTCTTGACGTAATCATGGCATGCACTAGTTTCTCAGTAGTTGTCGGACTAAGAAGTCTACGGATACGCCCAATCTTGAACAGTGCATACGAAACACTACGACAAGTCTGCTGAACAAAACTTTCTAGGGAACAATCTGAATCAAACATTACACCAAGGTTTCGAACTGAATGTGAAGGTACAATAAAATCATCACCGATTCGGACTGACTCAATGGATGTAGTTTGACCAAAACGGGATTGGAAATGAATAATTTCAGTCTTGGAGTCATTTAGCACTAGTTTGTTATCAAACATCCATGATCGTATCTCATTGATACAGGCTTTAATAGCATCTAATGATACAGATGGATCCTTGCACGTAAAATATAATTGACTATCATCAGCATAGATCATAGCATCCAGACCATGTTTAGTAATGATTTCTTCGATTGGAGTGGTGTACAAAGTGAATAATGCCGGGCCTAAAACTGTGCCCTAGGGTACGCCACGCTTTAATGGCATTTGGCGAGAAATACTATTACCAACGATAACTGACTGACTTCTATCCGAGAGATACGACCCAAACCAGTCTGCAACTGTTCCTAACAAACCAAAGCGGACCTCTAGTCTATGTAATAGCTTCGCGTGATCCAGCGTATCGAACGCGGCACTAAGATCGAGGAGTGAGAGTATCACATGAGACCGTGAATCTAGGGCAGTGACTACATCATTGTGCACACGGAGTAGAGCTGTCTCACAGCTATGGTTAGGGCGATAAGCAGATTGACATTTAGTATATAAAGAATTTTGGCACAGATATTCATGTAAACGAGACATGACAACTTTTTCTAAGATCTTAAAAACGAAAGGAAGGTTAGAAACAGGACGGAAATTCTTAGGAATGTGATCAAGTCCAACCTTTTTCAAAAGTGGACGGACATGGGCCGTTTTAAAAGAGTCTGGCACTATCCCTGTTAAAAGAGACACGTTTACGAGTTCAGTGATAGATGGCGCTAGGCTATCAACATGCTTCTTCACCAAAGCCGTGGGCATAGGATCAAGTCCACAAGTTTTAGATGGAGCTGCTATGATCAGTTTTTTGATTTCATCCACAGTAGCTGGTTTGAAAGTTGTCATGGAGGAAGGGCATGGGGCCTCATCATCATGTTGTGATACAGAAGATGTATCAAATTTGTCACACAGGTTATCCACCTTTTCAATGAAGAATGAAGACAGAAGGTCCGCAGCATCTTGCTCAGTAGAGACCCCTTCAGGGATAATGTTACTCAGAGAATTCTTGTCACCAATGATCTTATTCGTGATTTGGAAGAGTTCCTTGGAGTCTGCATTTTGTATTTGGCTCTGATGATAGTTTCGTTTAGTTGTCTCTACTAGGTCATTATACTTTCTTTTGGCTATGTTTACAATGTCCTTATTGACTTCCAGGATTGGCGGAAACTGTCTTTCAGTTTTTCTCAAAACTTGTCTCGCAGTAGAAATTCCAGGTGTAAACCATGGTGCTTTGGGCTTGTCGGTGACTGTCTTCGTTGTTAAAGGGGCCACTTCATCCAAAACTGAGGTAAGACAAGAGTCATAATGTTCAGCCATTGTACTGGGGGAAGATGGCTTATTACTACCAAGAGACTTCACTATAGCGTCTTTTAGAACATCATGGTCTATGTCAATCAATTTTCTGCACTGCACAGTTTTACGTAAACATGGAGGTCGGACAATGTACAGATTTACAATAATCTCACTATGGTCGGATGGGAGTCCACTACAGAGGCTGATAGACTTAATAAAATCATCAGACTCCCTGGTAAATAACAAGTCCAGGGTGTGGCCTTTCTCGTGCGTTGCCCCATGGATATGTTGGATAAGCCCGAATGATGTAATCAAGTCCATTAATTTCTGCACATCAGCACGGTCACTGGACTCGTATTGAAAATTGAAATCTCCTCCAATCAGTAAATGACCAGGTCGAGAGATTGCTACTTCCAATAGTGATCTGAAATCTGATACGAAATCATCCACAGTCCATTTATTCTTAGCTGAATAGGGGGGTCTGTAGATAACAAAAACATTAAATAGTTCACTTTTGACAGAGAATGTCACTTCGAGGTACTGGAAGGATTGATAGTTCGCAGACCTCCTTTTTTTCGCAGCTAGGTTGGTTCTGGCTAAAAGTCCAACACCCCCTCCTTTGCGAAATTTCCGGGGCTTGTGAAGGAATTCGTATCCTTTTAGTCCATGTAATAACTCACCGATAGTGGGGTCAATCCCATCTTTAGTCCATGTCTCAGTGACCAAGAAAAAATCCAGCTTGTTCTCCATGACTGAGGCAGTAAGAGCACCAAGTTTGTTTGACAGTGAACGGGCATTCCACAACCCGAAGTTCATGTTAGTCTTCAAATGTTGGCAAGAGACAAATTTTACATTTGTAACACATGCCGGTCGGTCGACAGAAAATGTTTTGACGCGAGGAAAAATATCAGTTACAACAGGAATGTTGAAAACACTTTTATCACTTCGTTGCTCAGAAAGAACACTAGAACATGAATTAGAAGATAACTTGGTTATTTGGATCAAATTGGCCAAATTGACTCCTCTACCTGATTTAGTCTTTTTTGGCTTGTTTGAAATCTTTATTCTGGGTTTAAAGGTTTTAAAGTACACAGGTGTAAAGTTAGAAATTAACTCAGGAAAGAAAAACAACTCAGTATACACTCTATTGTTTTCACAGTTGGTAGAGTTCAAGGCTAAAAGTTGGTGTTTAGTATAAGTGATCATGATCAATATTCAGCTCATCACTACTCAGTTCACCAAATTTAAAACTAAAATTGTCCATATCACAAAAACTACACAGAATTTCTAAAATCCAATTTTGCAAATTAAAAGATACACTATTTAGGAAGTTATATGCCAAGTTATAGTCCAATAAAATAATCACAACTTTAAAAAAATCACTAGTTTTCAGCAGACAAGACACAGTGCAAACCACTTGGCAGCCATCTTGAGCAGTGCTCAAATCCTATAAATTAATTTAAAGATCAACTTGAGACCTCTGGTATTTTATTATTATTTTATCTGAAATACTCCCATAAAATGTTTCTGAAAGTTTTAACGAAATCCATCAACTCGCTTTCTCGATATAGACGGAAAACTAAAATTCTCACCTGAAGCGATAAGCCGATTGGAACCTCTCGTGACCTTTGACCGTTTGACGTCACAAGTGTGCTATTTACAGACGTAAACAAGGGAATCCCATAGACAATATGGCGGACGCTGTTCGCGAGACCGATTTTAATGACGCCAATAGATCGGTCAAGAGGTGTATTGCTTATCGCTGTAAAAACCTAATAACGTTTCACTCCATTACTTTCCGTTTGAAGATAACAGTTATTTTAAAACGATTGGCGTTTTGTGGTGACAAATAGAGACATGGACAGGATCACCGACACCATTGACATTCACTTTAGACTTCAGTGTTTTGTTCGGCGCATTGTTTTACAGACGAGTAGACTACCCTTTCAACCATATAATTTTGGAAGTAACGGGACAAATGCCAGTCACATGTGTCTTATCAGAAGCTGTTCCTACTGTGGATTTTCTTTGTGAATCGTTCGTAGAAACCTGATCAAACCGCCCGAGATCATGAGATGGGATAGACCTTCGTTCGTAGACCGGGCACAAAAGTAAAAGTGATAGTAGAGACTCACAAAGAGAAAATAACAGGGTGAGTCAAATTAATCTGTTTATATTGATAAATTTATCTCTCCTATACTATTTCTATTTTGAGAAAATATATTTATGTATAAAAAAATATTATGCTCTTTTGGTTTACGTTTGTGTCCAGCCTCATCACTAATATTAATATCAGTAATTGAAGAGACTTGTAATACTTGTTAAGTTTTTTTTCTAAACAATATTTTAGTGATTATTATTTTTTTTTTTTGCAGACCATTTTTTAACATGCCGGTGAAGAGAAATAAAATTCAAGTCCCAGCCACCCGAGACTCCATACAACCAGAGACTATTGAAGACACTTTAGACAATGTTATTGTTATGACGGTGCCTATGAAAACTTAAGATTTTTTAGTACCGGTATTCAGAGTATTCCAGGCCATCATATAGATTCAGAAAGTAGGCCTATCCATAGTGATGATACAAGGTAGATACAGTAGGCCTACATAGTTATAACCAGGATTTTCCTGTATGGTTTTCACAAATGTCAGTGGTGCGTGACAAAGGGCCTGGCAAGATACAATGTCTAGATACTGTGTACAAATTGGTGTGCACGTTAAAGAGTCCTAGACTTAGTTAAAAATAAGAACACACATAAGTCATAGCCCCGCTCCCTGGGCAAAAGTTTCCCCATAGCTCTTTGCATGACATTTGGCGGTCTTCATTAGCCTGGATGGAGCAGGAAAGTAGGACGTTAAACCCCATTTCATTTAATAATTTTACGTATACTTCGATTTTCATTGACAGTCATACATTTATTTCATTCCCGGTGAAGGTCATAATCTATATTGTGGATTTTTGTGAGTCGTGACTAGTCAATAATTCATATCTCCTCGCTTCTATAGATCCAACTTCTATTTGAATGCATAACTGTCAATTTCATTTGCAGGAATAATAGTGGAGAAAGAACATTTGCTGAGCCTCTGTTCAAACTGCCATATTTGTGCCAGCCAATCAGCAATCACTGACAGATAAAAAACATTCAGCTCAATATGGTACTAAATAGTACTTGTATGTGGTTGATTGATGTAATTATCATATGGATATCCTGCAGATAAATAATAAAAAATTGTCTGAATACACATTGTTTTTATTTCCACTAAAATCCTGCATGGCATTTTCTTGTACAAAGGTCTCTCTTAATAATTTTTACAACACATGCCAGTATTGGTACACTGTCAGCATTTTGTCTTCCCAAGTAGCCCCAACACCTCCTGACAAACTGACGTTACATACGCCTTGTTCAGTATTAATGTCCCCTGAAAATATAATTAATAAGACATATTCAAATATTGGTATATTATTTTCACTCAACATGGTTACTGTCCACTGCACAAATTGGGTCATTTCAGGAATATTATACTACCTAGGGGTCTTTAGCTGTGGAAGGACCCAGTGCAAACCCACAAGGTTAGGCAGATAACCGTACATAGTCACATTCAAGCGTGGGATCAAATGTGTATCTGCAAGATTTTTATGGTTATCGTATTTGTGAGGAATGAATGAATGAATGAAATGGGGTTTAACGTCCTACGCTTAAGCACCTAACCTGGGCTAATTGAAGACGGGCATACGCCATACAGTGTGCTATGAGGGGAATTTTTGCCCGGGCAGCGGCGCTACGGCCTACTCTTACATCGAATTCCAACTGCCAAGGGATCTTTTACGTGCACTCCAATGTGTACACGGGACCTCGGTTTTTCGTCTCATCCGAACGACTAGGCAGCTGTCCTTGTCAGGCCCTCCTTCTGCATCACTGACAGAGGAAATCACGCCGGAAAATCGAGATGAACTTTGTCGGCCTATGCAGGGATCAAACACTTGAACTCCAGGCTACCGAACCAGCGCCTTATCCACTTAGCCACCGTGATCCCTATTTGTGAGGAACAAAAAGGTTGATAAGTGATTAAGATGCTAGCTTGCTAGGCTGGTGTTTGCCAAGAAAAAATTTAATTGTTTTCCGGGGTGCTTTCCACTGGTCAGTAGTGCAGAATTGGACGGAAAACTGAGATTTCACGTACACATTCGCATGCACCTAAAAGATCCCTTGGCAGTTGGAAATAAAAGAGAGCTGTACCGCCGCTGTCTAGGTAAAATTTCCCTCATAACACACAGTATGATGTACAACAATGTCTTCATTAGCCCAGTCGGAGCAGAACAGTAGGATGTTTGGATGTTTATAAACACTGAGATCCCAGTTGAGATGTCTCCTACTACTAGTCTCCAGCTACAAAAGACCGACTTTACAAGAGTTATTGTTGTCTTCCACTACTCATTTCTTTTTTGTTTATAGTACAATAATCACTATATTAATATATGCCTCTGCCCTGGACACTTTACAACTGATTTTTACCCAAAATAATAGAAATCAGATTTTATCCCAACCCTTGCTACCACCTAATATATAATTTGCCAAATTTTGACAATAATCATATAGGACTAGGCCTACCGGAAATAGGAAATAATAAGTTGACAATAGTAACCCATCTACAGATATATAATTTTGTGTTACACAATTTGATCATTAAAGTAGGTATTTTATACATTTTTTAATTGTCTTTCTGAATTTGAAATTAATAAATTATGTTTAGGGTCACATTAGGTAATTTCATGAATAACATTAATATTGTACAATCTTAATTAAACAATTCATTTATTTGAAAAAATGTGATAATTTATAAATAAAACATGATTTTTGCTCAACCCGGCTAACCCCTAAAGGGATAGCGGTACTATTAGAATAAACAATTTTATTTTGCCAATAATTTGGCAATAAGAAAATAGGCCTAGACCTAAGTAATAACTAATCTAGAAATACATATTATAATAATTATGTATTGTTATAGTATACCATTTAACAATTAGGCCTAGATATTATAATTGTCTTTCATGAATTTAAAAAGAATATTTAAGAATTCTTATTTGGCAATAAGAAAATAGGCCTAGGCCTAAGTAATAACTAATCTAGAAATATATAATATAATAATTATGTATTGTTATAGTATACCATTTAACAATTAGGTCTAGATATTATAATAATTGTCTTTCATGAATTTAAAAAGAAATACTTTGTCAAATTGTCTTAGTACCCTATACTATTACTAGGCCTAGCTCACAGTCACAGGATAGAATAGATTGATAGCGGCCTAAAGTGTTTGGTTAATGGTTGTTTAAAAGAATCAATCCATATCAAGGCACCAATAATAAAACAATTTTATTTTGCCGATAGGTCTCCTAGTTTGGCAATAAGAACATAGGCCTCTAGGCCTAAGTTATAACTAATCTAGAAATATATATGTGTACTGTTATGTATATCATTTAACAATTACGCCTAGATATATATATATATATTATAATTGTCTCTTATGAATTTGAAAAGAAATACTTCGTCCTAGATACCAGGCCTAGCTCACAGTCACAGACAGAATAGAATAGATCGATAGCGGCCTAAATCTAACTCGTGTTGGTTAATGATTGTTTAACATAATCCATTTAAAAGGCAAAAGAACGTTTGCATTTAGGTTTGATACAAACACAATATTACTGATAAATAATTCAAGGAAGTTAAAATATAAATTTTCATGTTGATAATAATAAAACTAACCATTCATTGCCGTGGAATCCAGACGATCGTAGTTGCTTGGTTGTTCAAGCCGTTGATACGGTTGACTTTGTCTGAATTATCCGAGTCTGCAGAAGGCTCAAATTGATATAGATGAACCCTGCCGTCGTCTTCAATGACATCTCTTTCGAAATTCTCAAACGACGATTAATTATTTGACAAATTTAACTAGCCTAGAACTCCTCTGTAATTGATGCACTATCCAAACGAACACACATTGTCGCCATTTTGTTTACATTCGTCTCACACCTGTGACGTCACAAGATATTTCAGGGAATTACCGGAAGTTGACTCGTACGCTAATTGGATTTCTCCAAGCAGGTGTAAAGGGGGTTTTCCAATCTAAAAATATCGGTACGGAATGACCGATTTTCGTCATTTTTTTTTATTTAGGGGTTTTGGCATTATTCCTATTCATTTAAAGAAAAATATTCTAGTCTCAATTTTATCTTTAAGGTGTCATACGGTTGCACATACCTCCCAGGTAGATTCAAAGACATAATATAAATAAAGATATCATTAGATTCTTTAATTACAATTCTCAATGGGGGGGGGGGGGAGGTATAAATTCTTTGTGTAACATTGTGATTATAATCAAAACAAGAAATCCCGTCATATACGACAAACAATCCATAACAAGAGATACCTGCTATTGTCAACGGGTTAAATGTACCTAGAATTCTGTACACCAGCTCTATTTCATCCAGATATGTAAATTTAAGGCGTGTTAACAATATATTTCTTTAACAAAAAAATGTGTCATTTCGGTATTAACATATCTTACAATTCATATTAATTTGAAGATCGACATCCTATTTACAAAACTATGGTTTATGCGAACTACAGTATAAACATGGTTTAGAAACTTTATCCGAACTACAGGCTACATCATGGTTCAGACACGCTATACGAACTACAGGCTACATCATGGTTTAGAAACTCTATCCGAACTACAGGCTACATCATGGTTGAGACACGCTATCCGAACTACAGGCTACATCATGGTTGAGACACGCTATACGAACTACAGAACACGTCATGATTTAGAAACTCAGGGTACATCATAGTTTTGACTTTCTATCCGAACTACGGGATACACCGCGGTGTTTAGAGAAACTAGACTCCCGGTCCCTCACTGGTAACATCATATCAAGACCGATAGTTATCGTGGATTCATTTATGTCTTTTATTCATTACACAACAGCCTCAGTAGTACATTTCTTCACAAGTACGGGACGCTAGGGGACCGAGGGTCTCTGCATTTGGCTTCGTGAGGTTTCCCACTCTATTATTGGAGGTCTGTAACTTTTCCTGATGTTTCTAACTTTCTCACATATTTGGTGTGATGACAACCCAATTTGAAATGAATTTTAAACCCCATATTGAATTCAGTAACCCAAAAAATCCTTAAATTTGGTTTCAGTTTTAATTGTCGTAATTAGTTTTTTTAGATAGAGATTGAAGTAAACAATAACGAAACCCATATATAAGATATATAACAAGCCATATCCAACAGTTAATTCATTTTCCACCTATTTGGATTTCATTTTAACGGTTATTTTGAATTTTTGATATCAAGAATACTCGAAGTTTAATTTTGAGATCAGGGTTGCACCCAACAACCCCAATACATATATATATATATATATATATATATATATAAGATATATTACCAAATTCTGCAACTTTGGATTAAATTTTGCAGGACATTTTGAATTTCTGAATTTATTTTGAGATCAGTATTAATCACGACGACATCGAGAACAGTCTAAATGACATGTTACAAGTAATATCGCAACAGGAAAAATATCGCTCTCCGAAAGTGCCTGAAGACCGCCATATTGAATGATGTTGATTACGGCATGTTGCCTTGGCCGATTTTGTCGTTTTTCAGTATGACATATTTATCATTGAACTAAACTGCATTGGTTTATTTTGCAATTTGTTTAAGGTAAAACGTTATCCCTCCCAACATATATAATACTGCAAGAAGTAAATAAAACGTTTAGTTATGTTACGGTACGTAAAGCTGTGTGAGATATCTTAACTTTCCCTATATAGGGCTTAGGTTACGGTTAGGTCGGAGGATAAAAATGTCGGCATTTTTTAACTCCCGAGTATCGATTTCCTATAGGTCGGTAATACATTTAATTGCACTAAAGTGCACCGTTCCGAAGATTTCGTCCATTAACTGATTCACTGGCGGACATCTTGGATTTATGTTAATTATGTAAATTTCCCCAAGACCGATAATGGCCGCTTTTGTTTAGGAAGTACTAGAGACCACACCTGAACAGTTCCCATAGAAATAATTTCTGTTGCAGTTTGTTCTAGGTACCCTGACTCATATTGTGATCTCTACCCACCTAAATTTCTAGTGTTATTGTCGGACACAACAAAGGAGATTAAAACGTGAGACAATGAAGAAACCACGTGTTTATGATTAGATTGATGAACTGTCCGACAAAGGAATAAGTCAGTCAATCAAGGCAGATTAAGTAGTTAATCAAGCCTCAAGGTAGGTTTATAGTCGGTATAACACGATAAATACGTTGATCACTTAATTACCTAATCAATCCAGCCTATTGTCAACGATAATCGTGTTGAGTGGTAGTTATACTCTAAGTACTAGTCAGTACACTATATTAATATGTCCGAATGGGCATATTCACGGTCGGACAATATAGTGCGTTTGGAAAAAAATATACTATCATTGCTAATTTCTACGTCTAATATATTTTCTGGTAAAAAAATCCTTTGAATCCGAGTCGGAATCACTTGCCATAACGAAGAAATTATTAAAAAAACAAAGCTTACAAATATTTAATGCCACTCAAAAGGGCGGCCTCTGAAAATTATTTTCTACAGAGTTCATGACCTTAACCCCCAAAATCCGGTGTTTTGTCGTAAATTTTATGACCTCAATAAAATTCAATCATTAGTTGAAAAATTAAACTATATTTCTATTGGCTAATTTACTTTTGGAAAGCAAATCAGTTTTTCTTATATAACTTTATTGCTCAATAAAACGGTGCATGAAAGATGCCGACAGCAGTCGATGAACTTGAAAATTTTCTTGATTTTCTTCACGTGAGTTTACAACGTAACACCTTGTTGTGACCTAGATATTTTATGACCCCAATCACTAGTTTTTTTAATAACTTTTATTATTGATCAATAAAACAGTACTAGCGATCGGCCGTTCAAGATGGCGACCGATATGAACAGAAATTTCTCGTAAACTAGCGACCTTAAAGCACCTAAACCGTTGTTGTAACGTGTACATTTTTTGATTCCAATCATTAGTTCAAACTATCTGTTTACTAGATAATGGCTTTTGGAAAGTCAATAGGCAATTTTTTATAACTTTATTGATAATCAAAACAGGTCATGTGAAATGTCGTTGCGAGACGTTGAGCGGATATCGGACTTGACACTAGGTCAACATCTGGCGGGGTAAGTCGGTGAGATTCACTGACTAATTAGGTCGCTTTGACACGACAACTGGACCGAATGAGTTAAACCGAATATAAAGATGTTTGGCTCCAGCAGTAGCATCATGGCCAACAGAGGTATTATGTTTGAAGATTTGTTTGCCTAAAAAAATGTTACTTTGAATGCCCTTACAACACTGTTAAAAGTAACACCGCAACTTGAGCCATGTATTTATTTGCTTTTCTATTTCTAATTTCAAACTTTCAATTGAATATAAATTTGAATGAAACAAAAATTGTATTGTGTTGTATATATTTTATTATATATCAGGCTTTTCATATGAATACTAAATGATTACATGTAATAAATAAAATAAAACCAAGTACGAACAATCCAAACCATTAGACAAAATTCGAAGTCCTAAAAACGGTATAGGCAAATATGTGTAATATCGCAAAATAGTGTTATCAGCATATGGACTGTTCACTGTGTACAAAATACACGACGAACAGTGGTAACAGGTGTCCTAGGAAGAGTAAGCTTACCCTGCCTGGCGCGCCACACCCGCCATAGCTGCATCCAATCTATTAGGCGAAATCTCGGTAAAATAGCGTGATAGACCAATGTACTATCGGTATGCAAAATGCACGTGATGAACAGTGTTAACGATGTAGTACACATATATTATCAGGGAGATAGTATACCCGTCAATTAAATATGTCTAGAATAATAGTCGAGAGAGACATGTTATATTTACCGATCAAGTCAATATGACGACCATAAAACATTTTAAAGGCTTTAATAAGTCTAGTTCGCAAGTATCCCTGTAGTTGAAGCTTAGATGACGGTAGACCTCGATCTACCCAAAAAATCAGAATAGAATGAACAAGCTCTTGTGTAACGAATTAGCTGAGACACAACACTCCATAAGCTGGTGATATTGGAATGTTACTACTAATAAATGGAAAGTTAACAATCGGAAAGTCAAAGTCATCACAATTATCGTACAATTTAACACTTAGTTTATGGCAATTGTCAAAATCGAGATGCAGATCCAAGTAGGAAGCGCAATTGTCACTGTCAGTAGTATTTTTAATTTCGAGCTCATCAGGATATATGAATTCTATATAATCACTGAATTTTGGATTATTCAGTGATAGAACATCATTGATATATCGATAAGTGAAATTAAAATGTCTAACTAAACGTTTATTGGATTTCACGAGTGCCTGCATGTACTCGGCTATGTAGGAATAGAGAAACAAATCAGCAAGCAAAGGTGCACAGTTGGTACCCATGGGGATACCTACCACTTGCTGATAAATTTCCCCTCCAAATTCAACAAAGATGTTATCAATTAAAAAATCCAATATCTGAATTATCTTGATGGCTGTGTATTTGTTTTTTGAATCACTATGGTTCTTGACAAAATAAGTGGAATTGTAATTAACAACTAAATATTTATATCTAGCATGTCCCGATTTAGATGAAAAAAAACTGTGAATTATGTCTTTCAATCAAGTTTTTAATTTACTATGGGGAATTTTAGTGTACAAGGTGGAAAAGTCAAACGTTTGTATAGATGAGACTGAAGCAAGTGATCTAGATTGCAAACCATCAAGTAATTCTTTGGAATTTTTTAAGATCCACATTTGATTAATACCACTACGAGAGTATATTTTGTCGCAGTATTTTTGAATACCCTCTTTCACTGCCGTTAGTATAGATGTCAATACTTTTGAAAGTGGTTTTGTGGAACAACGGGATGAACCTGCTATAAAACGTTGCTTGTAGGGATTTTTATGTAGTTTAGGTATCCAATATAGCAGCGGCAGATCTGTATAGGTATCACCACATGGCGTACCAAATGAAGTGAGTACAGATCTGTGATTGGATAAAATTTCATCCTTACTTAAAGTCGAGCGTTTATACGTAGCACTGTCAATAGGTTTCCCGAAATTAAGTTCTTTGAACAGACAGTCATAATAGTACCGTTTAGATATAAACACTAGATTATTGGACGCTTTGTCAGCTGGTACAATGACATACTTGTCATGTAAGGCGTTGAGATTTTCAACAATGCTAGCTAGCATCATTGAAAATAGATTTAGGCCTAGTATCAACTAACAAACATTGCATATAAATTCTGCGTTTAAGTAAACGACTAATAGATTTAGTCCAATCTGAGAGAGTATCATCGTATAGTAATGGCTTCAATATGTTACAGAGAAATATTTTTGAGTCCATGTTTGAATTTGCGCTGCCGTGATAAGTCTAATAAGAGCCCTCTTTTGGCAGTTATTAATTTTAAAAGAAAAATTGCTTGCACAAAGTTTTCTGAACAATCCTACAAAAAGTGATTTTAGTCACATCTCAAAAACATGAGACTGTTAATCTCCATCGCCTTTCTATTTCCTTTATTCTGTGGTATGTTACCTGAAATAGATAAAAACTATTATACACAAATAGCATGTACTAAATAATACAAATTATTTATTTTTAACTACATCAGTTTCACCCACATATAAAAATATCCCTTGTATGTGTATGTTCAAACTGAATATTACAACCACTTTGTCTATGGGATGGGAGGTTATTCAAATCATCACTTGCAATCTGTAATTATTCTGATGTCTCATGGACAACATACATGTATGCTCTATGTAAGCTGTATAGGAATTGTGCATTGATATGCTATGTAGATATATAAAAGTAAATGGTGATTAAAGTCCTAATTAAATTTTCTGCATCAAACAGACCAATGGAAATTTCATGGATTCTGATTGGTCCAAAAGTGGTGTTGAATGAGTAGAACAGGGGGGGTTGGAGTGGTCTAGAGTGTCACGCTTCAACCTCTAGCTGACGGGTCACTCTGGCTTACGGTTGTGATTTTGATCCCTGGTGTGACCGTATGTGCCTTGGAGATAGGGGTGTCTTAAAGCATCTCAACCTTGTACTTAACCGGTTTCCTCCCACAGATGATAACAATGAAAATGACAACTTACAACATTTACCTTCGTACTTGTTTTTTGTTTCGTGAAATTTATGAAGATTTTTGGTACATGACATTTTTTTTAATTTCATAATGTGAATAGGACATGGTCACCACTTGGCTATTTTTTTGTTATCTTGCAGTTGTAGGTTACCTATTAATATAAGACAATAATTCGCCAGATGAATAAAATTAATTAACATTGGATAGGTACATGTATTCCAGACAAAGTTTTAGTGCTTTAAAAGGGAAGACCAACGATTTTAAACAAGGTTTCCATAAATCTTAAATATATATTTATAAATAATCCTTTCTGTAACACACAGCAAAAAAGGTTTTGTAAGCGAGAATTAATTTTGTGGTGTGAATTGAGACACAACGTACTGTTCAGTGTGAGTGAATTTACACAACGGCTTTGTGTACTTAACGTTAAAAAACCATAAATTCGTGTTTATAATATCCTTATAAACATAGGCATTTGATCAAATTTTTGGCCAAAGGACGATGCGTGGACACAATACAGTAGTAAACTTGTGCCAAATCTGTATGCTTACTATAGAGCCCAGTGAGCATGTTGAACCAACTATGTCACTTCCGGTTTAAATAAAAATTTCTCGCTTACAAAACCTTTTTTGCTGTGTGTTACGTTACAGAGGGGAATATTTATAAATATATATTTAAGATTTATGGAAACCTTTTTTTCAAATACTTGGTCTTCCCCTTTAATCTTCCCATGATTACTTACAATTTATTCTAATTTCTCATCCAAAAATTATGATTACCGTATCTCCTAAATTAAGGGGTGGATGGATGTTGTCACTATAGTTAAACTTTAACTTAAAACTTATCAGTATCACATGGCCTTAAAAGAAATCAAACGAAATGAGGTTTAACAAACTACTGTGTGGCTCGACTGGGCCAAACAATTTGGGCATACACCATACAGTGTACTATGAGAGAAATTTTGCTCGGACAACAGCTCTACAGCCTTCTCTTATATTGGAATTCCAACCGTTAAGGGATCTTTTATGTGCATGTCAGTGTGTACATTGGACCTCGCTTTTTCATTACATCCAAATGATTAGACAGCTCTCTTTGCCAGGCCCTCCGTGCTGCACCACTGACAAGGGGAGACCACAACGGAAAATCCTGATGAACATCTCGTCCAACACCAGGAGGAAACTGGCCTTAGTAAACTGTATTGTAGTATTATTTGATCTACCTTATTTTCATGGCAGCTTCTACTATGCCACTGAAACTTTGCTTGTAGTTTTTATAACAGCATGCAAGCACTCCTTCACAATGCCTTTTCCCTTTTAAAGAGAATGAATGAATGAATGAAATGGGGTTTAACGTCCTACGCTTAAGCACTTAACCTGGGCCAATTGAAGACGGGCATACGCCAACAGTGTGCTATGAGGGAAATTTTGCCCGGGCAGCGGCGCTACGGCCTACTCTTATATCGAATTCCAACTGCCAAGGGATCTTTTACGTGCACTCCAATTTGTACACGGGACCTCGGTTTTTCGTCCCATCCGAACGACTAGGCAGCTGTCCTTGTCAGGCCCTCCTTCTGCATCACTGACAAGGCCTTTTAAAGAGCCTTCATAACCTTGTTTACATGACTTTATAAATAATTAATTGTATGTGATTAATATTGACCCATGCAGAATACACACAAATATTATTAATTCAAAGATGCGTATTTTATATTTATAGGCTTATATAATATATACCTGCCAATCATTCTATATACACTAAGAAGTAGCTATCGTGTGTTCTGTACGGATTGGGGAGGGAAACGAAGAGTCTCGTGTGTTTTAAACGTAACTGGGTAAAATTCTAATTAATGCGAGATATCTAAGAGAAAGATGTTAAATCTGCAGATACGGTGTGTTAATTAACAGGGGTGAGAGATTGACTAAGGTTGAGTTAATTATCGCTAGGAGTGAAAATCTGTGCGACAGTGTGTTTTCTGTACTGGGTGTGTTAATTAACGGACGGGTTAAAAACGACTGACAAGGTGTGTATTCTATGCTTGGTGAGTTTTCTCGAAGCCGTGTTATAACTGCAACAAAGGTGATTTATCTTAGGCCAACAGGCTTTATCTGACACGTAGGTGTTAAATATCAACTTTGATAGGAAATCTTTTTGTACCGTGCGATTTCTCGTTCGACCGTGTGTTTCGCGAAAGTCGGTCTTTGTATAAGGTAAGTCTTTCAAACATAGTGAGGCGTAGACTTCTTATAGATGATCAACGTTCCTTCTGTGCGTTCCTTCTGTGCGTCTTTTATATTTATTAAAGAATTGTCCAGGTCTATACTGCGTTCCATAGTCGTGCGTGAGTTGCATTTAAAAAGGGGCCGTAATTTGCCGTACGCAAGAAGGCGAACACATAAAATAAAAAAAATAAATATCGGAGACGCCTGGACCAATTTATGTCCGGACCAAATTCCCTTCTTCCTAATATTTTATTATTTATGCGTCCTGGATTAATACATCGTACGCAACCTGCAACTCATTTGCAATTTATTGGATGCATAGTTTGATCGTCTTTTCTGTGCGCTTTTCTGTATTTATTTATCATTTGCGCAGCCGATATTTTCAAAATCTTCGTCCCCGCTATACCGCACACATCGGCGTGCGTGTAAATGATTAAAAGTCTTCTCCGAATAATCACGAATAGGATGCGAGTCGCGCTAAATGACAGGCCTTACCGTATGCGTCTATCTATTCTTGTTATTACGTCCCGCCTTCATTAACAAAGTAGACGCAGACATGCTCTTATCTATCTGTTTTGAAAGTACAATTATAAACAAACAATCTCGCAATTAATGATAACCTGTAAGTTTCGTCGTAGTTATATTTTATAAATGTATTTCTTACCTGGGTCGTAAAAAGCGCTATCCAAGGAAATAGAATTACATCACTATATAACAATAGATAAAGCACATATCAAATAACACTAATCATGTTTAATAATAGGGACTCATATCCGCCTCCAACATGTGGTGCTTTGATTCCGTCACACTTTGTGCAACAAGCTTGTCTTTGCATCTTATAGAAAGCATGCCTTTCACACGAAGTGCTCTTTTGATGTCAGACTGAAAGGCGACATTGTTTTCAGATCTCAGACAGAAAGGCGACACTGATGATACTCTGCATCTAGTGCTGGTCTTATTGCAATGACATAAATGAATCTTTCACTTTTCTATCATATCATTTGAATAAAGCTGGATATGTTATTTAACATGACAATTAATGTGTATACAATTTATTTTGTTTCTCTCTGGAAATTTCGGTTGGTAGGCTACTGGTAGGCCTACCTCAAATGAACAAACAACAAAGCCCAAGCCATTATATTATAATCAGAGAAATGTTCAATTCAAACACACAAGCAAAATAGACAAGACAAACATACAAGCGATACCATTATTTATTGTAATATCCAAAATCTATATATTATGACAATATTATTGTAATGTGTCGGTGCATAGCCTACATGCAGAATATTAGGTTAAATGGGCGTTTAATCAAGTCTATTTAGCATCGTGTAGAATAGTAAACCTTGTGTCAAGTAAATCGAGTTGTTGAGAACGAACATGTGCGAAAGTGACTGACAGCGTGCTGTTTTCTTCCGAAAACACGCTTAGATTATCTATGTATATGCGGTCATAATTAAATTGTAACGTCTAAATTATCTGCTTTATTCATTTTTTCTTTAATTGGCAGTTGGTTCATGGCATGGGTCGAAGTATTCGCGTCTATACGTATTTACTCTGCTCCAATAATGACTGTCAATTCTTTTCGAAGAGAAATCATTATTTTGATAGTTAACCCGTGTCTTCATACGGCATGTTATATATTATACAAACATGCCTATAGTGTCGGATATTATTATTTCAAATTGCCCTATCACCATTGATGGGAAATGCAAGAATGGGTTAAATAGCGACGATTCTCGGGTGAGAATGCTGTCCACCATTTGCTACACATATATTCTGATTTAAACAAATATGTGATTGAAGTAGGGCCTACATGGGGAATATTTACAATTACAACACTCAACTTGTAATGGATTAGAAAACAAGCCGAAGCTTATATAAATTCCTCTACATATGTTATTATCAGCGCCAAAAAGCTCTAAAAAAGTGATCGATGAGTTTTATTGTATATCAAAATAGAGTATATAACTGTGAGCATATCTTACACATAATATCAAAATTTATATCCTGTCTGGGTTTTAGATTCCAATACCTTCACGGCACCTGAAAGCAACAAATTAAGAGGGAATATAAAGGTTAAAAATATACGATGAAATACTAACTATCATATTATATCATGTGGTACTGAAGTTTTTTTTCTACAGTAATTTCAAAACAAAGTGTGGTCACAGAGTAAGTGGTGTCGTAAAACTATTATCTAGATGTTGAATGTTATGTCATTATCAGACTAATTAATTTGAGGTAAATGTTTAACTTAGATTAAAATTATGATTTGCCATGTTTGTAAATTATTATTTGACATATTGCTATATATTTTTCATGTTCATATTGTATGCTGTCCTCAATGGATGTTTTGATGCAATAAAATCATATCTTATCTTATCTATTGGAAATATGCGAAAATGTGAGGCCTTTGGTTGTTTCCTTTTCGATTTGTTAAATTATAAAACGTATTTCCACGTCATATTACTACACCTACTGTCATCAAAGTAGGGATGTGCGCTTCACTGAACACCAACTTGGATCAGCGTTGACCTAGATGTTATATAACAACTGTAAAATTTACTGCCAATTGCCAGACTTTATTGGGGGTAATTAAATTAATTTGATCACTGCAGATCAACAATTGTAGTGAATGTGTATTATAAGCCTGCTGCCAATTTTATCTTTGTTAAGATTTTGAAAAAAATGGCACAGATATACTTTATTTATCATAATTTTCTTGAATGAACCATGGTTTATTAAGATTCGAAATGTGACTGCAAATTAATGTTAGGCCTATATAGAATAGATGTGATATGTATCCTATTTCAAACCGTTATTTGTCAAACGAGCAATTAATTACAGCAAAGGTGTATTAGAATTTATTGTTCTGAAATAGTTATCTTTGTCAAATATATTAATTAAGCTGTTGAAGATTGTTATAATGACGTGGGACTCAATTTAGCATAATACGTAACCGGAAATATTGCAGATAAAGCTATTTAAGTTTAAAACCAAGACTTTTTAATAATTTACACGCCCATGTGTACGGCATAACGGGGACCAAGATCTAGATAATATCGGCGGCGCAAATGATCAATAAATACAGAAAACCACACAAAAAAGACGATCAACATATAGGCCTACTATGCATCCAATAAATTGAAAATAAGTTGCAGGTTGCGTACGATATGTATTAATTCAGGACGCATTAATAATAAAATATTAGGAAGAAAGGAATATGGTCCGGACATAAATTGGTCCAGGCGTCTCGATATTTTTTTTATATTCTATGTGTTCGCCTTCTTGCGTACGGCAAATTACGGTCCCTTTTTAAATGCAACTCACGCACGACTATGAAACGCCGTATAGACCTGGACAATTCTTTAATAAATATACAAGACGCACAGAAGGAACGTTGATCATCTATAAGAAGTCTACGCCTCACTCTGTGTTTAAAGACCTATCCTATACAAAGACCGACTTTCGCGAAACACACGAGCTTCGTCTACACTAGGCTAGTAAAAGCCGGCTTTTTCAAAACCCGGCTTTTTCAAAACCCGGCTTTTTCAAAACCCGGCTTTTTCAAGTGTAGCGTCTACACTGACTGAAGTTTTGTAACGGTAAAAGACGATGAACACCGACCTTCGTTATTTGTGCCAATGTTATGAATGTACGGAAGTTCGGGAAGGATGACATCCGGGTAGCCGATAAAACCCGGTTTTTACCGTCTACACACATAAAATTGCCGTTTTTTTGAAAAAGCCGGCTTTTCCGATTGAGAAATTGAAAAAGCCGGCTTTTAGGAAAAAAACGGCATTTAAAAGGCTTGTGTAGACGGTGAATGCTGCTAGTACGTAGCTATAGTCGAACGAGAAATCGCACGGTACAAAAAGATTTCCTATCAAAGTTGATATTTAACACCTACGTGTCAGATAAAGCCTGTTGGCCCAAGATAAATCACCTTTGTTGCAGTTATAACACGGCTTCGAGAAATCTCACCAAGCATAGAATACACACCTTGTCAGTCGTTTTTAACCCGTCCGTTAATTAACACATCCAGTACAGAAAACACACTGTCGCACAGATTTTCACTCCTAGCGATAATTAACTCAACCTCAGTCAATCTCTCACCCGTGTTAATTAACACACCGTATCTGCAGATTTGACACCTTTCTATTAGATATCTCGCATTAATTAGAATTTTACCCAGTTACGTTTAAAACACACGAGACTCTTCGTTTCCCTCCCCAGTCAATCTCTCACCCCTGTTAATTAACACACCGTATCTGCAGATTTGACATCTTTCTATTAGATATCTCGCATTAATTAGAATTTTACCCAGTTACGTTTAAAACACACGAGACTCTTCGTTTCCCTCCCCAATCCGTACAGAACACACGATAGCTACTTCTTAGTGATAAGAGATCGCTTTCTATAGGGTCTGTCTAAACCGCAAAATACATAGGCCTTAATTTATACACCGCTAATAATAATGGCGATACCGTCTAAATTATAGATACACATTGTTATTGTCACACATACAGAACATTACATACGGCAAAATACTGGTACGTATTTATAACATGGCATAGGCCTTAAAAAATACATACATACATACAGCGATGGCGATATCGTCTAAATTGGTGAATTAAAGTTACATTATTCAAGAGCTAAATCTGCCTATAGCAGGTCTTTCTTTGGGCCTGAAATGTTTTCTAAAGTATTAATTAGACATTAATTAACTGATCCAGGCCTTAATCAACTCTGGATGGCATCAGATTTCTCCGATATTAAACAGATTAAAACATTTCAGCGTTACTCTGATTTTATCAAATATGGCGGACCGAGACTAAGCCTCGATCAACCAGGACCGTGGTTGAAATTATTGCACACATCTGCCAAACTTTCAAATGCCAATATCTTCCCTTGCAATAGAGTAATTTGAATGAAATTTTCAAATTATTCATATTACACCATCTACTTTCGAACTATTATAGCAAGAATGGCTAGTTCTTTATCAGTATCTTGAATAATGTAACTTTAATATATAAGTAAACTAGACCCACATTGTAATTCATAATAATAATTCCATGGATGATTAATATTTACAATTTTATTTAAACTTTATAGAATTAATAAGTAGAATTCAATTTGAAGCAGATATTGTTAACAAGCCCGTTAGACGGGGTAAAAGGTTTGGCAGGTCATACCCGTCTGCTTAGATTGTGCATGCACACAGGCTAGATAGATAACAAATCTCATTCTTTTTAGCTACGTTCGCGTAGCTAGCACACAGGCCTAAACAGTTGAATTTAGAACGATTCATGAAAACCTATTCGTGTAACAAAAACAAATACTGAATACACATACTAATAAATCAGTTTTATCTTAGCTCTCGCTCTATTTATTTATAGAATTTACTTCAGAATTTATTGTGCGGGTTCCCAAGGAATTGTGTCACAAATCAGTACAACAGTAGCGTAGAGTGACACGCGAGAAACAACACTAACATAGGTAATTCAAACGGATTTACGCTTCAATTAAAGTTACCATCAAAGAAACTATCTGTCATATATACTTACTGTTCTATTAGATCTTGTTACTTCAGATCTTCCATCCGCTTCGATTTTAAGTTTGGTTATGGACCAGAGTCAATCATTATCAGCCATGTTGTTCGGTATCCCCCTAATACACATATGCCACCTAGCGAGGAATGTCGCCGGCGGACCCCATTGTGTGACCTGTAGAGTCCACAAACAATTGTGGACGGACAGGGGTGACGACAATATGTCCACATGAAAATGTGGGCGTATAAAAACGAGCCAAAGTGAGAGCAGGTAAAATTGAGACTTAAACATAGGTTGCCAGGCAACGAAACATATGCCCACAGCAGTTAAAACGTCCGGGCAGTCAACAACAGTTGTCGCATATTTTACTTTTTTCGGTAATGAAACATTTATAATACACTAAAATCTGATTAAAAGTAACAACTCATTATGTAATTATCCGAAAATCATTTGAATTTGTTTGGCTTTGATAAAGTTCTTCTCCATGCCGTTCAAGTTATCAAAATTCATTAAAACTCAATATACTTGTTCGTCTCATGACCTTCCTTCAACACTGTGAATAAAGTCAATCGGTTATTAACTTTGGCCTCTAGAGCGTCCACAAGATTTTATGTAGTGATCAAGGGCCATAACTCTGACAGTAATTATCGGAAATTGCTAATAATCACTAGTTAGAATATCTGTTAATGGGCGAACAGCCTTCCCAGATTTCTCTTACAATGACTAGTTTCGTTCTTGTTTGAACTCATCAGACTGGTAATAGGAGTGTGAGATCGCCCTCTATATATACTGTCGGTGGGCACCGGAGCACATGTGACGTCACAGATGGACCGGAGTCGAAAATTTGCACCGGAGTCGATTATTCCGAAAAGTGTGCAAATGTATTCGGCTAAATTTTGCTGTCGTTTTTATGCGATTTTTGCATTGACTCAAGGCTCCTGACCCTATTGATCTATGAGTCTAACATTTTTTAGACTATTTAGGGCTTAAAAATAACTATTGGGTTAAGGGTGTGTATGCACTAATTTTTTATTAGTTTTCGCCGTGGGCTTGCCACGGCTAAAATAAGTTGGGAACTCGTCCCTGTTTCTTATATTCTGCCTTGTGTTAGGCTAAGAATAATACTACTTTTACGCATACTTTCAAACGTAGCTCGAGGGAAATCTTTTTTGAATTCGGCAAGGAGCTCACGTAATTGATTTTGCGTTTCTCGGTCGAAACGTTGTAAAAAAAACCAGTCTTCTTTACTGATGTTTGATTCTGCCAAATCGTCACGGTTCATAGCGCGAAAAACTGGCCATGCCTCTAGTTCGAGACATGGTTTGACTCCGTCGCAAAAAGCTTCCCAGTTGCTCATGGTTGGAAAAGGTATCGGACATGGCGATCTGTCATATTTATCCTCCGTTGTTAAGGAGACGTTGTCCGCAACAACAGCTTCCTTGTGTTGGATGCTGCTATTAGAACAAATTTCCCCGCTTTGAGGAGAAAGATGACCGATGCTCTGTTTCACAGCGGCGTCCAAGATATCGACTTGGTGTTTTTTCTGGTGACGCGTTAAATCGTCCAACCTTTTATAATTTCGGTTGCACGACTTACACCAGAACTTAAGCTGGGTATGAAAACTCCGGTAGTGGCGTTTCAAGTTGTATGATCGCGTGAAAATCTCCTTACAGACCCCACAGGTATGCTTCATGTTTGAAGGTAGGTAAAAGTAATGAACGTCCCTATTGTGACGTCATCGGAGATCTCTAAGGCTGGGCCTTGGCATAGCGTCAAGGATTTCGAGCGGAGTCGAAAAAGCGAGTTCCTATAAATGGGGGGATTAGTTCCGAAACGGCATGATGTATGTCGAGTGGACGTAAAACCCCATATCCCTTTCTAAAAAGAGAGGGGGTTTGCACACTAGAGAAAAAGCTAACGGAATTAAAAGAACGTAGTGCAAGGTGGTCAGTGGGGGAAATAGAGTAAACAATAAAGTAGGGGACCACCCGGGACTACATCTTATTGTTAATGCCATCCAGTGCGAAAGTTCTTAAAGTATGAATCCATTTGAATTCATTTGCTTTCCTTATGGCATCGTTTTTACCATTATCTGGGTCAGTATTAAAACGCTCTATAATTTTAATCAAGACATTCCTACTCGTATGTCCATCTAAATTGAAGTGTAAAAGAGACTGGCTTTGGCCTCTTGTGTCTAATATCTGCATAGTGCTCCTTTATTCGTTTTGAAAAGGCACGCTTGCTTTCACCGCAGTACTGTTTATAACAAAAATTGCATGTCAGTAAGTAGACTATGTTCCTACTTAGGCAGTTATAGCCCGTGCGGCAAGGGTATTTCTTGCCAGTTTTACCACTAATAATGTAGTTTCTTTGGTCTAAATGTCGGCAGATATCACAATCCTTCTTGATGCATTTTTCGAAAAGATTTTGAACCGTGACTCCGCTAGTTTGCGGGTCTCGTGGAGGATAGACGAGTCTTGCTTTCATCAACGTATCCTTCAAATTAGGATTTCTCCTAAATGCCGTGATTGGTTTGATGTTTGAGATTGTGCGGCACATGTCCGATCCGGTCAGTAAATGTCATTTCTCTTTTATGAGCAAACTAACTTGCACAGCTGTTGGATTAAAATCCGTGATAAAAACAAGTGACTTTCGTTTTCTCTTAATGGTAGCCGTAGTCGGGCTTAACAGGTCTTTTCTGGCTAGAGATTTTTCCCTGTTTTTTTTCTCCGACACTATTTTGCGTGGGTAGCCTCTTTTGAGATAAAAATTAAGAAGATTTTGGCTATGTCTTTCATAGTCTATATCTAAACTGCATATACGTTTTAGTCGTAAGAATTGACTAAAAGGGCCTTTAGTCTTTATATGGCCAGGATGGCATGAGGTATATAGAAGATAGGAGTGTGAGTCGGTGGGTTTATTGTATAAGTCAAAATGTAACTTTTTAGTAATTTGATTGAAATTAACCCAAGTATCTAGAAATGATACTCTTTCTCTAGAGTATTCTGCAGTGAACTTAATTGTGTCATGCAAGGAATTCATTTCTTTTATGAATTTTTCTAGCCTGGCTTCGCCGTACGGCCAGATCATAAAGATATCGTCTATGTATCTCACATATAAATCCGGTCTATCACTCGTTTGTTTGAGTAATAGTCAAAAATCTAAAACTAATTTTAAACGACAAAGGAACGGCAGAGCGCCTACAAATCGCGGAGCAGCCAGCCCCGATATTGATCGGATTTTGAGAACCATAAGGGACGCTATTACTAAAAACTTTAATAATAATTGTAATTTAGATCTAGTTAATGATTTATATGAAATGTGCAATATTAATAATAATGCCAATGATAATAAAAATGATCAACATTATCAAAATAGTTTTGTTGTAAATCTGTCTGATACACCGCTAAATGAAACGGAAATGAATATTATGATATATAATAGTATTTGTGTCGATTACTGTATCGTGTCAATAGCCAGTGCCATAGCTGGTAACCTGATATCTTCATTAGGCCACTTCCTCCCATGATCCTCTTTCTTAGTACCAACCATTCGGATACTCCTCCTGCCTAACGGACGACTTATTTTGTGCCACTCTCATAGTTCTATCAGTTTACTGACTCAAAAAATTTCAACACAGAGTTGTATTCCCGTGATATAAGAAGACAGAAATTTTTTTAACCTTCTTCAGCAGTGTTTTTTACGGAACCGGTACTTTTGTTTACGTCCAGTACCTTTCGAAACAAAGACTTTGTGCAGAGACCTGGCTTGCCGAAGACAACACGTTGAACACGAGAGAAAGAAACTTGCTACAACTTTAATTGTTCCTAGATTCCAACAGTGTTTTGGTCGCACTTTTGTATCCTGTATCCTGACAGCGCTTCAAGGAATTGATAAGTTAAGTTATCCTACCTGATATTTGCATTAATCTATTCAATAGGTCCGTTAGTTGGTAATTCCGTTAGTGTAAGTCGCGTGGTTACCGTTTTTGTAGGTCAACCGGTTGGAACAAATTCTAACTGACACTTACGCACGGCACGCTTATTACGTCTTATTGTTGTTGATTTTATATCCCAACTAGCCTTCGTTGTGTATAGGAAGGAATTTCCGCGAAATGTATGTTTTTGGAGCCGCTAATTCTGCCCTTTACGTTGCTAAGTCCTCTTGGTTTTACATTTGCAAACTTTGTCGTTGTGTCGCAAACTGTCCCAGTTCTTTGGGCGCGCTTGGTTCCCGTTCATTTAGGTCAAAGTACCACTGTTTTTGGAGCCGCTAAATCTCCACCCGCTCTTTTTTACTCCTTCCCTAGTATAACTAGTCTTAATTATGTCTACTCTTGGCTGTATTTACGTCACTAAAAATATTGTTTGGTCAAGGCTTTGGGCACGACATCTCCCTATAGGAGACGTGTTTGGCCATTTCATGATTGTTTTGTTAAGCCCAACACTCATTCATTATTATTTCCCATAATATTTTGCTATTTCCCATTAATTTTGGTATTTCACTTGTATGATCCCAAATTTGTTATTTAATAAATGACCGTCATTTTATCAAATGACATTTACACAAACAGCAGTGTTTCGTTGCTTTTCTTATCGGTAAAAAGACACAAATGAATATTATGATATATAATAGTATTTGTGTCGATTACTGTATCGTGTCAATAGCCAGTGCCATAGCTGGTAACCTGATATCTTCATTAGGCCACTTCCTCCCATGATCCTCTTTCTTAGTACCAACCATTCGGATACTCCTCCTGCCTAACGGACGACTTATTTTGTGCCACTCTCATAGTTCTATCAGTTTACTGACTCAAAAACCCACCACCTCCCCTACACCGCCTCGATTTTTTAGTATGATACACTTACCACATGTATATAGTGTTATGTATGCTCTGAGCGTCTATGTCGTTGCATGTTGGTTTATATTTTCATGCTGCTTATTTTTCAATTTTATTTTCATTTTTTTTTATTGCCTATTTTATTGCTAAAATGTATTTCCATGTATGATATTGCTTATTCGTCAATTTTATCTTCATTGTATTATCATGTATAATATTGCCTATTTTTATTGGCCATTTCATGATTGTTTTGTTAAGCCCAACACTCATTCATTATTATTTCCCATAATATTTTGCTATTTCCCATTAATTTTGGTATTTCACTTGTATGATCCCAAATTTGTTATTTAATAAATGACCGTCATTTTATCAAATGACATTTACACAAACAGCAGTGTTTCGTTGCTTTTCTTATCGGTAAAAAGACACAAATAAACTTACTGTCTAAAGGCCTGACTTTTAGCCCAACACCCAGGGAAACGAATATTGGTCTAATTTATCAAGACCTCAAGGCTTTCTTTAGACGACTCTGGTTAGCCCACTTCTTCGGCACCGAAACTGAGCCCGGTCCGAAAAACAAAAATCGGGAACTTGAAATGAAAAATTCGGACATAAGAGCAATTGGACCCCCAAATTCGGGGTTGACCCGACTTTAGAGAGTTACATCAGAGCAGTTAAATCTGATTTTAGAAATCTGAAGGTAACCCCCTTCAAAAGATCTAACCTCTCGAAAGATGAAAGGGAAGCCCTTCATCGCCTTAAGAATAATCCCGAAATTATTATTAAAAAAGCCGACAAAGGTGCGGCAGTAGTAATACAAAAAACTCCGGATTATATCAAGGAAGCTCAGAGACAGTTATCAGATTCTAAATTTTACAAAAAATTGGACGCAGATCCTACGCCCAAACAATGTAGAGAAATTACGCTACTCCTTTCTAAAATATACGGTAGAAAAGAAATCACCGAAAAAGTCCTCACAGGACTCATCCCCACGGACGCCCAACCGGGCCGTTTTTTATTTACTCCCAAAAATTCACAAATGCTTAGTTCCAGGTAAAGTACCAGGTAGACCCATAATCAGCGGGAACGGTACGCCCACGGAACGCATTAGCGCCTTTATCGATGAGCACATAAAAGAGCTTGTGCCCCATTATCCGAGTTATGTTAAAGACACAACTGACTTTATCCGAAAGGTAGAAAATTTCGTACCTAGTAACTCGAATACTTTGCTTGTAACTATGGATGTTACGTCTCTATACACTAACATACCAAATAGACAGGGTATACTACACGTTGCCCGGGCAATAAGAAAACATAAACCTGAGTGGAGTATTTCACCCACCTACTTGCTTAAACTCTTAGACCTCGTGCTTCATAACAATGTGTTTACATTCAATGATGAAATCTATCATCAAATCTCTGGCACGGCTATGGGCTCCCCCGTAGCTTGTTCTTTTGCCATTATTTTCCTAGGAGAATTAGAAGAATTATTACTCAAACAAACGAGTGATAGACCGGATTTATATGTGAGATACATAGACGATATCTTTATGATCTGGCCTCACGGCGAAGCCAGGCTAGAAAAATTCATAAAAGAAATGAATTCCTTGCATGACACAATTAAGTTCACTGCAGAATACTCTAGAGAAAGAGTATCATTTCTAGATACTTGGGTTAATTTCAATCAAATTACTAAAAAGTTACATTTTGACTTATACAATAAACCCACCGACTCACACTCCTATCTTCTATATACCTCATGCCATCCTGGCCATATAAAGACTAAAGGCCCTTTTAGTCAATTCTTACGACTAAAACGTATATGCAGTTTAGATATAGACTATGAAAGACATAGCCAAAATCTTCTTAATTTTTATCTCAAAAGAGGCTACCCACGCAAAATAGTGTCGGAGAATAAAAACAGGGAAAAATCTCTAGCCAGAAAAGACCTGTTAAGCCCGACTACGGCTACCATTAAGAGAAAACGAAAGTCACTCGTTTTAATCACGGATTTTAATCCAACAGCTGTGCAAGTTAGTTTGCTCATAAAAGAGAAATGGCATTTACTGACCGGATCGGACATGTGCCGCACAATCTCAAACATCAAACCAATCACGGCATTTAGGAGAAATCCTAATTTGAAGGATACGTTGATGAAAGCAAGACTCGTCTATCCTCCACGAGACCCGCAAACTAGCGGAGTCACGGTTCAAAATCTTTTCGAAAAATGCATCAAGAAGGATTGTGATATCTGCCGACATTTAGACCAAAGAAACTACATTATTAGTGGTAAAACTGGCAAGAAATACCCTTGCCGCACGGGCTATAACTGCCTAAGTAGGAACATAGTCTACTTACTGACATGCAATTTTTGTTATAAACAGTACTGCGGTGAAAGCAAGCGTGCCTTTTCAAAACGAATAAAGGAGCACTATGCAGATATTAGACACAAGAGGCCAAAGCCAGTCTCTTTACACTTCAATTTAGATGGACATACGAGTAGGAATGTCTTGATTAAAATTATAGAGCGTTTTAATACTGACCCAGATAATGGTAAAAACGATGCCATAAGGAAAGCAAATGAATTCAAATGGATTCATACTTTAAGAACTTTCGCACCGGATGGCATTAACGATAAGATGTAGTCCCGGGTGGTCCCCTACTTTATTGTTTACTCTAATAATCACTAGGCTTCTTTGTTTTATGACCTTAAACACTGTGTATAAATTTAAAGTCAATTGGTTATTAACTTTAGCATCTGGGCGTTCACAAGATTTTTCAAAGTGATCAAGGGCCATAACTCTAGCAGTAATTATTGGAAAATATTAAAAAGATGGCCACTGGTATGAAGTCATATTAGATTGCCAGTATTTAGCTAAAAACTACAAACTATAGACATATTGATGGGGTGATGTGAGTTGTTTTTATAGTAGAGACAACACCTAATTGTTGTGTCGACATCAGCTTGTGTTAGCCAGGTTGGACCTTATGAAGATAAGAATCTACAACACATCACAGAAGAAGAAAAACAGAGTTTGTTGTGCTGGTGATAATAATTGCTTTTTATACAAAGTCTGTAAGCTTTTGACGGAAATTTGTGGAAAACGTCTTCTGTCAGTCTCAAGTTCGGCCTGTGAAAAGATCAAGAAATCCAAAGGCGTATCTTTATCTGTAGATCCAGACACCGTTTTCGCCGAGGAGGATATAATGGATGACATAATGACTGAATCTGGAGGTAAGAATTTTATTGACCAGATGATTATTGCAATGCAAGATAAGAAGATTGGTCAAGACAATGGCTATTGCAGTAGCTGATCTTGTTGGATCAAAATTAAAAGAACACATACGCTGTCTCGAAAATAGAGTTGTTCAACTTGAAAATGAAGTGAAGGAAAAAAACTCTGAAATGGGACAAGTTTATGATAGACTTGATAAACTAGAGCAATATGGGCGAAGAGAAGGGATTGCAATTTCTGGAGTAGTTGAAACTGAGTGTGAATCTACTGATGACTTAGTCGTGGAAGTCAGTCAACATATTGGTGTAAATATTACCAAAAACGACATAAATGGAAGCCATATAGAGTTGGTCATCCAGAGAAGTACAATGCTACACAAAATCCAAGACCCATTATTGAACGGTTTAAGGGCTACTACACGAATCATGATTTTGTCAAAAATGCCAGTAAGCTTCGATCGATCAAACAATCTAATGCTACGGATGTGCTGAAAAAACATTCTCTATCAATTAACGGTGACCTAACCAAAACCAGACCAGAACTTGCTTATAAAATGCGGAAAATGTATAGGGAGAAAAAATTTGATAAAACGTGGGTACGTGATGGTGTCATCTTTATCAAAACAACATCAGGAAGAGTTGTGCTTATCAAGTCCAACAGTGAATTTCAATCTCTTGTTGAAGATACCAGCCTTAAGTTTACAACACCTCGTGAATCGAAACAACATTCTCCAGAAATAAATCAGTCAAAAAACAAATCTTTTGTTGACCTGTCCCCATAATCTATTATCTGAGCATTTATATCTAATACTATGTCATTTAATTCATAAGTCTACAGAAATATACCTGGAATATATTATAATGTTTTATAATGTTATGCCCAGCAATTATCAGCAATTATGACACAAATGTCCTCCCATAGTCCACGTACAGCAGCCTAACGGTTCGCTTAAGACAACACAACTATTACAGTACCTTAAAGCGGCAACCCCTCCATGTTTATTATTGAACATTATATACTGGGCATGATATCATATTCCCCAGACAATTAAATGTCTTTTTAGAACTGATTTTTTTTTTGTAAACAATATTTTTATTCATTAAATCTGAATTTGGATTGGGGAGAACTGAATGCAGTATTTTTATCAAGTATGCCGTTAACGTTAGAATCCAATGACTGCATTTACGCTTAATTTCCATGACAGTACCCTATTGTTCACGAAACCAATCAGTTATTGAGTATATATTGTGTATATTATTATCATTTGTATTATATTTATGTATTTATTTATTTGTTCATTTGTTCATTTATTTATTTGTCATCCTCATCCCAAAACCAAATCACCTTATCAACATGTATATTACGATTGTTTTATGTCCTATCTATATACATAAAGCATATTCGTAGTGTATAAACAAACAATAAAATTAAATTGTCTTCTTGATGTATATGTTGGTCAGGTGATTTATGCTATTTTATGGAGTGGACCGTGTCTTATATATTTACATGATATTATTATATACATAAGAAGCTTAAGGTATTAGATCGATCATATTTCGTCTGAACTGTGTAATAATGATATTTTATGTTTCTCAGAAACCTGGCTTACTGATGCAGTACCAGTTGATTCATTGTCTATTGATGGGTTTTGTTCACCCATTTTGTGGCTAGAAATTACTTTACAAATTAAAACATTTTTAATAGGAACTTTTTATCGTCCATCAAACAGCAATTCTGATTATTGGAATTTAATCAAACACAGTAAATGACCCTACAACTAGTACAAGAATAAGCCCTGACAAGAGTTTCATGCCCCGACTTTATACAGTCAGTCGAAGTTAACCTATGTGGCTTGAGTGATCACAGCCCTGTTGTTGTCTTAACACTAGAAAAACATAAACGTAGATGTTACAAGCGTCAAATCTGGGACTATACCAATACTGATGTTTCCAGTTCATGTGGTTTTGGGGCTTACTTCGCTTGGAAGTGGTTCAGCTCGCAATGGCCACAACAGGTAGTCCTAGCACAGGAGAAGTCTATGGCTTTCATGGAATTGTACCCCATTGTGGTAGCAGCAATCGTGTGGGGTTACAACTGGTGTCAGAAAAGAGTGTTGTTCCATTGTGAACAAAGGACGTTCTAAGTGCGGTCATTAAAACAAATTAATGCGTCACTATGTGCCATGAAGAATAACTTTACCGTCAGTGCTAAACATCTGCCAGGTAAATTCAATTGCATTGCTGATGCTTTGTCACGTTTTCAATTCCAGAAATTCTGACAGCTCGTGCCACAGGCCAGCATCCAACCCGTAAAAGTTCCAGATTACAAGGATGTGATCCTCTTCTAGAACACCAATTGGAAATGCTATGGGACGGAGCCATAGCCAGATCAACCTTTGTGTCTTATCAGAAAGGACTAAGAACATTTTTACGTTTTATGGCATCCAAGCATACAGAGGGCAAATCAGTGAAGACATTATAATGTTATTTGTTACCCATTCCCATGTTATTCTAAAAATTCAATTCTCCACTATAAAACTATATCTTGTACTGGTATTTGAGAAGGGAAGGTAGCAACCCACTGACCAAACAAAATGGGGCTCCGTATGAAAGATTGGCTATGATATTAAGAGCTATTAAGCGTCAAGGGGGGGCTAGTAGTTGATCATGACAGGCGATTACTGCAGATATTTTACATCGAATGCTGGTTATGTACAGAGATAGATGTATTTCCTCCTTCGTCGACTTGCTAATGGAAACAGTCTGTGTCACTGCTTTCTTTGGTTTCCTGCGTTGTGGGGAACTCACAGTACCACAACCAGATGATTTTGACCCCACTATAATCTATCATTAAGCGATGTCACCATTGCACCTATCTTTACTGTTACATTTAAAAGCTTCTAAAGCACACCCTTTCAGACAAGGAATAGATATCATTATTTACGAAAATAGTTTTAAACCTGTCTCTACTATGATGAAATACTTGCATGTCCGGAAACACCAACCATATCACACTGATGCTCTCTTTGTATCCCCGGGGAAAACCTTTGACAAGGCCAGTGCTCGACACTGCCGTCGGCTTCGGCGGCCATGGCCTCCGAATTTTAGAGTACATGTTGACCATACCAAAACAGATAGTAAGCTGGCACTGCCAGGCAGGATACGCCCACATTTTCGAGAGATGGTTAGAGAACAAGCAAAATCGAAAGTGATTTTTCCTACAATCAAAGGCTATAATTCATTAAATTACAATTTGATATGAGCAAATATCGAAAAGAATCAAGATCTTTAGGTTATAAACATGCATTTCAAGTTTCATCAAAATCGAATTAAAATTGTGACCTATACTGGGTCCACAACCTTGATATACCATATTTTAACACTATTAGCGTACAAACGGTGGCCATTTTGTCTGGCAATTATGGTCTGATTTCCCTGAAATTCAAACTCAACCTTCCGTATGGTGTAATGGAGAAGTTTTTTAAATCGGATAATAATCGTGACCTCCAGAGGGACCATAGGCGATTTTTCGGACAATCAGGGGCCATAATTCAGGAGTTATGATCTGATATGTGAAAATAACGAAAGGAACAGTATTCGCGTACAAACTGCAGCCATTTTGTATGGCAATTTTGTTCCGAATTTTCCCGAAATTCGAATTCAACATTCCTTAGGGTGTAACGGTGATATAATCAAACGATTTTTAAATCAGATAATAATTGTGACCTCCAGAGGGACCACAAGCTAAACAAAGACGATTTTGCGTATAATCAGGGGCCGTAATTCAGGAAGTTACGATCCGATATGCGCAAATATCGAAAGGAACCAAGATCTTTGGGTTTTAACCGTGCATTTCAAGTTTCATCAAAATTAAATTAAAATTGTGATCTCTACAGGGTCCACAACCTTGATATACCATTTTTTAAAAGTATTCGCGTACGAACGGCGGCCATTTTGTATGGTAATTTTTGTCCGATTTTTCCGAAATTTGAACTCAACCTTCCTTAGGGTGTAACGGTGATATAATCAAACGATTTTTTAAATCGGTTAATTATTGTAACCTCCAGAGGGACCACAAGCTAAACCAAGACGATTTTGTGTATAATCAGGGGCCATAATTCAGGAAGTTACGATCTGATATGCGCAAATATTGAAAGGAACCAAGATCTTTGGGTTATAACCACGCATTTTAAGTTTCATCAAAATCGAATTAAAATTTTGACCTCTACAGGATCCACAACCTTGATATACCATTTTTTAACAGTATTTGCGTACGAATGGCGGCCATTTTGTATGGCAATTTTGGTCCCATTTTTCTGAAATTCAAACCCAACCTTCCTTAGGGTGTAACTGTGATATAAACAAACGATTTTTTAAATCGGATAATTATTGTAACCTCCAGAGGGACCACAGGCTAAACCAAGACGATTTTGCGTATAATCAGGGGCCATAATTCAGGAAGTTACGATCAGATATGCGCAAATATCGAAAGGAACCAAGATCTTTGGGTTATAACCATGCATTTCAAGTTTCATCAAAATCGAATTAAAATTGTGATCTCTACAGGGTCCAAAACCTTGATATACCATTTTTAACAGTATTTGCGTACGAACGGCGGCCATTTTGTATGGTAATTTTGGTCCGATTTTTCCAAATTTGAATTCAACCTTCCTTAGGGTGTAACGGTGATATAATCGAACGGTTTTTCAAATCGGATAATAATTGTAACCTCCAAAGGTACCACGAGCTAAAATAGGTGAATTTTCGGACAATCAGGGGCCATAATTCAGGAATTTACGTTCCGATAGATGCAAATATCGAAAGGAACCAAGATCTTTGGGTTATAAACATGCATGTAAAGTTTCATCAAAATCGGTTCAAAATTGTGACCTCTATAGGGTCCAAAAGCTAAAAACGTGATTTTTCGTACAATCAGGGGCCATAATCCATGAAGTTTTGATTCGATACATGCCAATATCGAAAGCAGCCGAGATCTTTTGGGGATAAACCTATATTTTAAGTTTCGTCAAAATCGGACAAGAATTGTGACCTGTAGAGAGTCCACAAACACGTCTGGACGTCCGGACGGACGGACAGACAGGGGCGACGACATAATACGTCCACATGAAAATGTGGGCGTATAAAAAACCCTCAGACCTGTACAACGTTCTTTTCCATAACTATTATTTTATCCCATGGTTAGTAAACATCTGTCGATGCGATTTTGACCATTCTCTGACGAAGAGTAATATTTCATGCGTCGTGATTTTAGCGTGAAATCGGAAGCCATTTGACTGAAAATTAGCCGACTTTCAGTTTCAATCCGCGATTTTGGATTACATTTTCAGTTAAATATATTAATAGCGATTGTCTTAAAAATACTATGATATCGACCTAAATATATGCACATATTGTGACTAAAAAATTATCGAAATATAAGCGCAATTACTGTTTATGTACGGGAGACACTTGCGGGAAAATACGGCTCTGGCGCCACGTTTCGGGGGATTTCCATACTAATCATTCCAAAAACGGTACGATAAGAATTATACCCCCCTCCCCAGCTGTAAGGATGTACTATTTTTGTAAAAGTAATAAAAAGATCTACAATAAACAGATTTATAACATATTACATTATTCATGACTTGGCCTTGGTTTTTCAATTTTTGGCCTTGGATAAAGGTTGCCCTTTGGCCTATTGTAAGCCAAAGTTGGCCTTCGATAAAAAAAAACGAATTTCGAGCCCTGGACAAGACCTTTTTGTAGCACTCATCATCTTTTTTTGAACTGTCATAGCAAGAATGGCCAACTCTTTAGAAAAATATCCCATAATGTAACTTTAATTCTGTTTGGCATAATGGCTTAAATAATTTAAATCCAGGGGGTTTCAAAATAATTCATAATCACGCATAATTCTTACTTATTTGTAGCATTTTACCTAGCTTTTAGTTAAGCTAACCTTTCATGTTATGTGTATCTATTACGTCATCATTCCCATGATGTCATATTTCCTATGATGTCATAAATGACTTCTAGCCATTTTGAATTTTGTTCTTTCATTCTTGACAAAGTTAGTATTTTGCTGACAAAACGTTTGATAAAACGATGGTTTTTTGATATTGTATTTTATTAATTATCTCATATCAACCTATCTCAATATCAAATGCATCATTTTGACTGTCAAAAGTGATCACATCAAATCGTCTGTATTTGGTTTGTGTTTCCTGTTTCTATCGATTGAAAGTTCACATTTCAATGTGGGGGTATAAAAAGGCATTGCATTCCTGTTCTTTTTTTATTATATATTGTCTGGTACGACATGGTGTATGCATATATGTACGGATAGAAGGTCAGATTACTGTTAACACTATAATAGCAATGCGTGTGGCAAAACAATTATTTGTTCACAACTCGGATAATATTTGAAAGGTATTTACTGGGTGGTTTTGAACAGATATAGGCAACTCCAATATCTGCAAAATCAGCGCATATCCGTCAATACCGATTTCTTTCAATAGGCCATTTATCCGCCAAATACCGATATTAAAATCGATTATCGACCCATCACTACTTAAGAAATGGGCGTGGGTCTGCATCTTGGGGGTCGGCATGTGCCTAGGGTACAAAGAATAAGTACGCAAAGTTTCTCAAGAGGATATGTTAAGAAATGTGGCCTGTAGACAACAAACAAACAAATACAAGAAATACAGACAGACCAGGGGTGACGGCATAATACGTCCACATTCATGTGGATGTAAAAAAAACTCACTTGTACATACACTATTTCTATGACAGTAAAGTCTTGTAAATACTTACGGTTTGAAGCATTAGGGAAGCGATAATCCAACAAATACTTATACTCTATGGTATCCAGAGAAGATTGTCCATTTTCATCACGGAATTCGAAATTCATTTCATCTGTATTATCATGGTACTTCAGACTTAGCATGGCTGTTGAATCATTTGTTGAACAATTTCCACTTACATCTGCATTTTTTGCAATATTCAACACAACAACGGTTTCCTGTTATTACATAAAAATCGCAAGATAAATATACAATCTTGTTATCCTCTCTGCAAAAGTCAACTCGGGGATTATACTATATAAATACTATAAGGCACTATTTGAATGCTTTTTACATAATATATCGTCACTTCAAAAACCTTGTATCTCGGATTTAGCCCAAACCTTTTTTATGGCTTATTACATCCACATTTCATTGATACATGTCCTTTCAAAACCTCGTACCTCTAAACCAATTAGAAATGCTTATTCTTACTTTGTGACTAATTGTCTTATTTCAATTGGACAAAAATATTTTCGTCAAAACCTTGTAAATCAAGATTACATTGTTTAATTTGAGATACGACATTTTGGAATGAAACATTTGGAAAAAATATTTTACGAGATACGATTATCAGTATGCCAAATTACAACACATCCAAAATGCAGCAGCTCGACTGGTTGTCAGAAGGAAGATGAGTCGTCATCTAGATATGACACCTGTTCTTCGAGAACTCCATTGGCTACCAGTCGAGATGCAAGTTTTATTCAAAATTTTATGCATTATTTTCAAATTAATACGCCATAGTGAGTCAACGCCCCTCTACCTTAGTGACTTGATTATGGTATCGAATCAGACAATTCGAACAAACGGCTGTAGTGGTGTGAAACTTGACCATCAGAGGGGCCGACCAATACCAAGTAAGGCATATGGTGATAGGGCTTTTTCTGTTTATGCAACCAAATTATGGAATGAATTGCCAGTTGCGATGAGGTCCATTTGTGACTTCAATGTATTTAAAACAACACTCAAAACTCACCTCTTTATATTAAATGTCACTATTTTTAAGCTATCAAACAATATTTTTAGGCCTTTATGTTTTTAAGTAATCTTTTTGTATATATTTTGTATCATGTGATTTATGTATTATTAGTAAAGCGTTTTGTGATAATGTATGTAAAACGCTATATTAAGAATCATTTTGATGCAATTGAATATTTACAAACAACTGCCAGAAACTCGTATCTCATTTTTTTAAAATATAGTAGAGTAGTAGAGATATGAAGATCGTATCTCATTCATTTTGGAGTAAACAAATTCTTTAAAATATTGTATCTCGTTTTTTTTAATTTGGTGTTTAGGTTCATGCTACACACTCATACATCCTTGAAGGTAGTCTTATTTAGCATGTATATATGAAACACAAATCTAAGCTTATCTGTCTGAGATATATTATCACATAAAAAACAAAACTAATTAAGATGAACAAAATGATTAAAATTACTTTTTTAGAAAGATAGTAAGCTGGCACTGCCAGGCAGGATACGCCCATATTTTCGAGAGATGGATAGAGAACAAGCAAAACCAAAAGTGATTTTTCCTACAATCAAAGGCTATAATTCATTAAATTACAATTTGATCTGCGCAAATATCAAAAAGAATCAAGATCTTTAGGTTATAAACATGTATTTCAAGTTTCATCAAAATCGAATTAAAATTGTGACCTATACTGGTTCACAACCTTGACACACCATATTTTAACACTATTAGCGTACAAACGGCGGCCATTTTGTCTGGCAATTATGGTCCGATTTCCCTAAAATTCAATCTCAACCTTCCGTATGGTGTAACGGTGATAGAGTCAAGTGTTTTTTTAAATCAGATAATAATTGTGACCTCCAGAGGGACCATAGGCGATTTTCGGACAATCAGGGGCCATAATTCAGGAAGTTATGATCTGATATGTGCAAATAACGAAAGGAACCAAGATCTTTGGGTTATAACCATGCATTTCAAGTTTCATCAAAATTGTGACCTATACTGGGTTCACAACCTTGATATACCATTTTATAACAGTATTCGCTTACACGCGGCGGCCATTTTGTATGGCAATTTTGTTCCGAATTTTTCCGAAATTCGAATTTGGCCTTTGATGTCATCAAACGATTTATTAAATCAGATAATAATTGTGACCTCCAGAGGGACCACAAGCTAAACAAAGGCGATTTTGTGTATAATCAGGGGCCATAATTCAGGAAGTTACAATTCGATATTCGCAAATATTGAAAGAAACCAAGATCTTTGGGTTATAACCATGCATTTCAAGTTTCATTAAAATCGAATTAAAATTGTGACCTCTACAGGGTCCACAACCTTGATATACCATTTTTAAACAGTATTCGCGTACAAACGGCGGCCATTTTGTATGGCAATTTTGGTCCGATTTTCCCAAAATTCGAACTCAACCTTCCTTAGGGTGTAACGGTGATATAATCGAACGTTTTTTTTAAATCGGATAATAATTGTCACCTCCAGAGGGACCACAAGCTAAAATAGGTGATTTTTTGGACAATCAGGGGCCATAATTCAGGAAATTACGTTCTGATAGGCGCAAATATCGATAGGAGCCAAGATCTTTGGGTTATAAACATGCACGTCAAGTTTCATTAAAATCGGCTCAAAATTGTGACCTCTATAGGGTCCACAAGCTAAAAAGGTGATTTTTCGTACAATCAGGGGCCATAATCCATGAAGTTACAATCCGAAACATGCCAATATCGAAAGCAGCCAAGAACTTTTGGGGAAAAAGCTATACTTCAAGTTTCGTCAAAATCGGACAAGAATTGTGACCTGTAGAGGGTCCACAAACAATTGTGGACAGACGGACAAGGGCGACGACATAATACGTCCACATGAAAATGTGGGCGTATAAAAAGTTTTGCACAAACAAAGTTGAAATAAAGTCATGGCGCGATTGTCGCGAAACTTGAGAAAATCATGCTTAAAGCTTGGAACCATTCCGAAAAAAAAAATCCTTAGCAACCATCACTCAATTGACTTGAAATTTGGCACGGGCACAGAATTGTGTATTGTCAACAATATCTGAAAATGTCAATTACATACCTAATAAATTTTTAGAATTATCAAAGGATTAATAAAGCACTTTTTGGGCAAATTTTAGAATCCGAATCCAGAATAGGCCTATACCAAAATTACTTTCTCAATATAGGCTCAATATGCATAGGTTTATTCACAAGTAAAACACAGAGTACAGTAATATCTTACCCTAAAGTATCTAAAATAGTCCAATTTAATAAATTATTATACATAAATTGTTTGCATTAAACCATTCTGAACATAAATAGCGATCGATAACTTGATTCCGTGCTGTGAAAATGGAACATGCACAGGCGGTAATCCACTATACAAAACAAACAAACTAAATTGGTTGTATTCACTTTTGAACCACTAGCCCATGGGCAGCTGACCTGATAAAATTTGCTATCCCTACAGAAAGATAGGTTGCCAGGCAACGAAACATACGCCCACAGCAGCTAAATCGTCCGGGCAGTCAACAAGAGTTGTCGCATATTTTACTTTTTTCAGTAATGAAACATTTATAATACACTAAAATCATATAACAAGTAACAACTCATTATGTAATTATCAGAAAATTATTCGAATTTGTTTGGCTTTGATAAAGTTCTCCTCCATGCTAACGTTTAGTATACGAAACACTTAATATTCTGAAAATCAATAGGCTTCTTCGTCTCATGACCTTCAATACTGTGTATAAATTTCAAGTCAATCGGATATTAACTTTAGCCTCTAGAGCATCCACAAGATTTTTTGAAGTGATCAAGGGCATAACTCTAACAGTAATTATCGAGAATCGCTGAAAATCCCTAAGCTTCTTTGTTTCATGACCTTCAACACTGTGTATATTTTTAAAGTCAATCGGTTATTAACTGTAGCCTCTGGAGCGTCCACAAGATTTTTTTGAAGAGATCAAGGGCCATAACTCTGACAGCAATTATCGGAAATCACTGAAAATCAATAGGCTTCTTCGTCTCATGACCCTAAACACTGTGTATAAATTTTAAGTCAATCGAATATTACCTTTAGCCTCTAGAGCGTTAACAAGATTTTTCAAAGTGATCAAGGGCCATAACTCTGACAGCAATTATCGGAAATCGCTGAAAATCAATAGGCTTCTTCGTCTCATGACCCTAAACACTGTGTATAAATTTTAAGTCAATCGGATATTACCTTTAGCCTCTAGAGCTTTCACAAGATTTTTCTAAGTGATCAAGGGCCATAACTCTAGCAGTAATTATCGGATATCGCTGAAAATCCCTAGGCTTCTTTGTCTCATGGCCTTAAACACTGTGTATAAATCTGAATTCAATCAGATATTAACTTTAGCCTCTAGAGCGTTCACAAGATTTTTCAAAGTTATCAAGGCTCATAACTATCGGATATTGCTGAAAATCAATAGGGGACTTGCTCTGAAGACCTTAAACACTGTGTATCAATTTAAAGTCAATCGGATAGTAACTTTAGCCTCTAGTGCGTTCACAAGATTTTTTGAAGTAATCAAGGGCCATAACTCTGACAGCAATTACCGGAAATCGCTGAAAATCAATAGGGGTTTTCCTCTCATGACCTTAAACACTGTGTATAAATTTAAAGTCAATCAGATATTAATTTTAGCCCCTAGAGCGTTCACAAGAAATTGTGGACGATGGACGGACGGACGGACGGACCAACAGACGGACGGACGGGGGCGACGGCAATATACGACCACATTTCTATGTGGGCGTATAAAAATACACCTGCCCTGAATATAAAAATAAAGTCGTTTATTTTTTAAAATTATTTTAGTGACTAAACAGAAAATAATAACAAAGTATGGTAACAAATATTTAAGCATCCAAATGTTCGAATGTTGTCTCAACGTATCATATTATCATTAATAATGTATTGAGTGTTATAATTGTAATAGACAGCAACAGTCATAAAAGGAGGGATAAAAAGGAAAAAAATATCAGAAAAAGTTTTTGTTGTTCGGTCGTTTTTATAGCTACGTGTTCAATTTAGCTTACCCTTCTTGCAATCTCACTTTTTTTCTCATTCAACTCATCATGCGTATGCAGCAATGATAATGAAATATTACAATACAAGAATACTAAATTAAACTATACATTATCAGGACTGTCTCAAATAAATAGCGGTTTTTGAAAAATCAAAGTGTAGCTATATAAATAATTCGTAAAACAGTGATAATTCTAACTGTAGCCTACCACCGATCGTGTCAAAAAGACGCTATAATATTATTACAGCGTTTGCATTCTTTGTGAAGTGAATACTTGGGAGTTTATAATTCAGTATTTATTTCTATTTATTTAGCATTAAACAATCAAATGCTGTGAATGACATTAAAAGGAAGAGATATTTTTTACAACATACATATTGCGGTGTATTCGGCAAGGAATGTTGTCATTCGACAATACTTGTTTATTTTTAGTACCGGAAGCTTTTACCTGTAGAACTATCGTGTGCTTAGTAAGTTAGTTCTGAAGTATAGTTTAATTAAGTAATATTGCACGAGCTGGAACTAAAATGCTTTACAGTACGACCGTCGAGTTACTTTGATAAAACACGGTATTACCGTGTTTTTTATCGTGGAATTCTGAAAATTACCGAGTGAACACCGAGTGAATATCGAGTGATACGATAGCTCTGCCTCGGTGTTGGAAACACGGTGTGACTCGGTGTTTTAAAAAAAAACATGCCTATGGTCGTTTAATATCGGTAAATTACACCTCAAGTAACATCATCTGGTAAAATCACAAATAAAATAAAAGCCTGTGTCTCATGATATGCAAACACGCATCTCTAGAATTCACTGTCAACATGTCGAATACATGTAGATGTATTAGTCCGAGAATATCCCGCCGACTTTGCATACTATCAATCATGGTTCATTGATGTGAATTTAAACGTGGCATCATAGGTAACTTGTTGACAGAAAATAGACGCCCCTGTAACAAAAATTGTTATCTTTTAAATTGCCAATACCCGGTAGTTATAATTACAGTACAAACAAATATTGACATAATATTGAAACATAGGTTGCCAGGCAACGAAACATACGCCCACAGCAGCTAAATCGTCCGGGCAGTCAACAAGAGTTGTCGCATATTTTACTTTTTTCAGTAATGAAACATTTATAATACACTAAAATCCGATTAAAAGTAACAACTCATTATGTAATTATCAGAAAATCATTGGAATTTGTTTGGCTTTGATATAGTTCTCCTCCATGCTGTTCAAGTTATCTAAATTCATTGAAACTCAATATACTTGTTCGTCTCATGACCTTCAACACTGTGTATAAATTTAAAGTCAATCGGATATTTACTTTAGCCTCTAGAGCGTCCATAAAATTTTGAAAGTGATCAAGGGCCATAACTCAGTCAGTAATTATCGGAAACGCTGAAAATCAATAGGCCTCTTCATCTCATGACTTTAAACACTGTGTATAAATTTAATGTCAATCGGATATTAACTTTGGCCTATAGAGCATCCACAAGAATTTTTTAAGTGATAAAGGGCCATAACTCTGACAGTTATTATCCGAAATTGCTGAAAATCGATAGTCTTCTTCATTTTATGACCTTAAACACTGTGTATAAATTTAAAGTCAATCAGTTATTAACTGTAGCCTCTAGAGCGTCCACAAGATTTTTTTAAGTGATCAAGGGCCATAACTCTGACAGTTATTATCAGAAATCGCTGAAAATCAATAGGCTTCTTCGTCTCATGACCTTAAACACTGTGTATAAATTTAAAGTCAATCGGATATTAACTTTGGCCTCTAGAGCATCCACAAGATTTTTTTAAGTGATCAAGGGCCATAACTCTGACAGTTATTATCAGAAATCGCTGAAAATCAATAGGCTTCTTCGTCTCATGACCTTAAACACTGTGTATAAATTTAAAGTCAATCGGATATTAACTTTGGCCTCTAAAGCGTCCACAAGATTTTTTTAAGTGATCAAGGGCCATAACTCTGACAGTTATTATCAGAAATCGCTGAAAATCGATAGGCTTCTTCGTCTCATGACCTTAAACACTGTGTATAAATTTAAAGTCAATCGGATATTAACTTTGGCCTCTAGAGCGTCCACAAGATTTTTTTAAGTGATCAAGGGCCATAACTCTGACAGTTATTATCAGAAATCGCTGAAAATCAATAGGCTTCTTCGTCTCATGACCTTAAACACTGTGTATAAATTTAAAATCAATCGGATATTAACTTTGGCCTCTAGAGCGTCCACAAGCAATTGTGGACGCGGACGGACGGACGGACGGGGGCGACGGCAATATACGACCACATTTCAATGTGGGCGTATAAAAATCAAAACTGTTACGCTATCGAGTCGCAAATGATTCCTTAAACCCCTTTCCCATGCATTCGTAATTTTATGTCAGGTCAAAATTCATTTCTCACTAAGCAGTGTTACATTCTGCTAATATTAAATTCAACAAAGCTGAGCTCAATTTAGAAATTTAGAGTGCTTGAAACCCTTACTGATACATGTATAAACAGCGATTCTTACCAACTACTGCAATGACATGTCTAAATATGAAAACGTGTAAAGATTCGGTTTTAGTTACAACTCTATGTATGGAGTATCTTACCTTTATCGAAATAAAATCCATACAATAGAAATTCCCATGTGTATGAATATCGCAACACATCTAACCACAAGTTGTAGATCACGGAAAACGTAAAAATCACAAATAAATTTCCAATAACGATGCGTCTACCACCTCACAAAATTTATACTATGCCGAGAGTTGTTAATGCATAACACAAGCTAATTTGTATGGAATTAGCTTCAAAAGAACTGAAGTTGTCAATCACCCTTTCAACTCTCGGTATTCCCCGTGAACCAAAGGAAGACAAATGTAAATATAGTCTGTCTGCACGATTATTTTAATACAGTGTTCTTTGGGCAGACATATTGTCTCCAATGTTGAAGTAATGATATTGTGGATTTGATTATGTATTACTGTCTGTCGCATTATTACTTGTCGGTGACAACCGATTTCCATTTTATGTGATATCGTAGACATCTCCGTGAATATTTGAAGTTGTTGCTTTTAACGTTGAAAAAAATAAATACAGGATACTGCTATTTCAAATACAGAAGACGTGTATAGAAATAATAGAAATTATAAAACATCAAAGAATGAAGCAAATACCGTATGGGTGGTGTGATTTTAACGGAATAATTAATTTGAACAGTGGATACAAGACTAGGTATTCAACAAAGGTTAAAATGTTTTTTTCGCTGATTGAGTTTAATTACGTATGTATACAAGCACACGAGGCAAACGCCAGAAACGGGTTAATCACACCGGAAAAGTTAATCCAGAGTACATATCTGTTTTGAATTGTCATATAATGACCGAAGTATTGTGATTCCAAGAGTACATATCTGTTTTGAATTGTCATATAATGACCGAAGTATTGTGATTCCAAGATATCAATCAAATTAATTTCCTTTGCTTTCCTTTGTCGTATCATGAGTAGTATACTAGTACAAGGTGGCTTTTCACGTCAGGATTATTGACGTAACTATTCAAATCCCGAGTACATATCTGTTTTGAATTGCCATATAATGACCGAAGTATTGTGATTCCAATATATTCAATCAAATTGATTTCCTTTCCTTTGTCGTAACACGATTAGTATATACAAGGTGGCTTTTCACGTAAGGATTTTTGACGAAATTATTCAAATATGGTGGCAGTTTGCTAACATCGTGTCAGTAATATCGTTTTGGCATTAACGGTTAATATTGGGTCAAAATTAATTCCTGAAATAGCGCCCGACTCCCTTTTAGATAAATTGAATTCGCATTTCATCAGTCAAATTGGAGTGATATGTTTCGGCATCATAAATAATGTTGAAAATTAACGTTAATCTATTTTCCGTACACGAAATGGAACTAAACAACTCCAAATAACAGGAAATATTGTCGTGGAATTATTGTGGTCTAAAAGGTATTATAAAGTTAATCATACATCAATGGATCTGTTGTAAGGTGAAAACTGCATTGTTTCTGGCGCCATGTAGTCTTAAGCACTAAAAACACCACGTGCGCTTTCGTTCTTTGATCTTTGATACACGGGACATTTCTGTTATAGATAGAAACAAATATGCACGGAAATGACAACATACCAGTTGACAGTTACCACTGACTTGGGGTTCATGTAGAATGCGTCTTGGATCAAAATACTGTTATTCTTTTCTAAATAAAACGAGTGCTTGGATTTGTGTGTGGATTTGATAGTTGTTATAATTTACTAATATTCTTTGACATCGGAGTCGCGTTCATTTCATTTTTACGGTAAGTACGAGCTTATGTCTGATTTGAAAGCGCTTTCGGCCCCCCATGCAAGTTCTATTTGTCTTATTTCTATTTGTAACCTAACTACCGTTATAGTTTGCAATTTAAAAGTTTATCTTTGTCGTGATTCGAGAGCAATTCAGCTATCAGTAAATATCTAAACATGTATAGTCTTATGAATACGTGTCCTTCAAAATGTACTAGACCTGCAGCTTTACATGACCGGATGAAAATGAAACGGCATATATCTAGCAGAATATGTGAACACGCATGTTTTTACTATACACCTGTATTGTAAACGAACATATTCAACATTTAGAACATCGTGGCGGTATATCGTTTTGTCATCGATTGTTTATGACAAATATAACCGTTAACTTTGCATGTAATATTTCAAATATCGTGGCAGTATATCTTTTTGGCATCAATTGTTTATGACTGATAAATATCGTTAATTTTACATACCAAATAACACCGAGGCCTATCGTGTCACGCGACTATCGTGGCACACGATAGAGACTGCTACACCGAGTTATTTATCGTGGCAATACCGTGGCGTTATCGTGGAAATTTTCAACAAAAAACGACACGATAATCGAGTTTTATCAAAGAGTCGCGACGGTCGTACTGTATATGATTATTTGTGATGAATCGATAAAGACATCAAAATTTAAGTAGATTTAGGCGTAGACGAGTAGCGTAAGAGTGACAAAGCGCGAGATATTATTAGCAGACGAACACCCCTAAGCCTCGTTTTGGATGGAACCAAATACCCGGATCACACAGAAGTAGAGTTTACTGTCCAATCAAAGGGCATAATTCCTGTCACGTGATACAGATGAGCCACCGTTCATAGCAACAAGCTAGATTATTTAGGGATTTACCCCTGATTTGATTGGTTGAAAATGATGTTATTGCGGTTTAGCTTGACATAATATAAAAATAGATTTTCTCGAGCTTTCTGTACATGAAAGCCAGTAGCGAATATTCCAACGGTAACATCGTCAATTTGGCAGACGAAAATGGCCAATTTTTACGAAAATTCTTTTGTTTTTAGCATTGAATTTAATGACACTACTTAATTACAAAACACCCAATTTATACACTAAATTAAATAAATAATTAAATTCTTCTGGATTACTCCAATAATAGACAAGTTAAAGCATCGTATTTCGCCAAAAAATTTTTTTTTAAAAAATTAAGCTCAAGTAGCTATTTTACATCGTAGCCTTAAATGAGCATTCCCGACTTGCGACTCATTTGCATATCACCAGTCACATATGTTGATATGATAATGTATAATAGTTTTCAGAATTATATAAAATGTCTGTGTGGTAGAAACATATAACATGACTTACCACACCATCAGATTGGTTATAAGTCACAAAAATACGATCGGTAAGTTCCAACTTTATACATGGTTCATTAGTTATTGTATCATTTAATGTAAAGACCAAAGATGGATTATGGATGGTGGTAGATGGTGGGGTTGCTGCTGAGGTTGCTGTACTTTGTTCAGGTGATGTTGCTGGTTTGTCAGAAGAAGTTGGTTCGTCGGATGGCATTGTTTCGGCAGATGTTGCTGGTTTGTCGGATGATGGTACACCAGCTGGAGTTGTATCACCTTCATCAGCATTACATCGATTTTCCTCTGAAAGATATATTGTTTAAAGTAGGTTGCCAGACAACAAAACAGCAGCTAAGTTGTCCGGGTGTAAGATTATAGATAAAGATAGTAAGCTGGCACTGCCAGGCAGGATACGCCCACATTTTCGAGAGATGGTTAGAGAACAAGCAAAATCAAAAGTGATTTTATTCTACAATCAAAGGCTATAATTCATTAAATTACAATTTGATATGCGCAAATATCGAAAAGAATCAAGATCTTTAGGTTATAAACATGCATTTTAAGTTTCATCAAAATCGAATTAAAATTGTGACCTATACTGGGTCCACAACCTTGATATACCATATTTTAACACTATTAGCGTACAAACAGTGGACATTTTGTCTGGCAATTATGGTCCGATTTCCCTGAAATTCAAACTCAACCTTCGGTATGGTGTAACGGTGATAGAGTCAAGTTTCTTAAATCGGGTAATAATCGTGACCTCTAGAGGGACCATAGGCGATTTTTCGGACAATCAGGGGCCATAATTCAGGAAGTTATGATCTGAAATGTGCAAATAACGAAAGGAACCGAGGTCTTTGGGTTATAACTATGCATTTCAAGTTTCATCAAAATTGTGACCTATACTGGGTCCACAACCTTGATATACCATTTTATAACAGTATGTGAAAATAACGAAAGGAACAGTATTCGCGTACAAACGGCAGCCATTTTGTATGGCAATTTTGTTCCGAATTTTCCCGAAATTCAAACTCAACATTCCTCAGATAATAATTGTGACCTCCAGAGGGACCACAAGCTAAACAAAGACGATTTTTCTTATAATCAGGGGCCGTAATTCAGGAAGTTACGATCCGATATGCGCAAATATCGAAAGGAACCAAGATCTTTGGGTTATAACCGTGCATTTCAAGTTTCGTCAAAATCAAATTAAAATTGTGATCTCTACAGGGTCCACAACCTGGATATACCATTTTTTAACAGTATTCGCGTACGAACGGCGGCCATTTTGTATGGTAATTTTGGTCCGATTTTTCCGAAATTTGAGCTCAACCTTCCTTAGGGTGTAACGGTGATATAATCGAACGGTTTTTTAAATCGGATAATAATTGTGACCTCCACAGGTACCACGAGCTCAAATAGGTGATTTTTCGGACAATCAGGGGCCATAATTCAGGAAATTACGTTCCGATAGGCGCAAAAGGAACCAAGATCTTTTGAATATAAACATGCATGTCAAGTTTCATCAAAATCAGTTCAAAATTGTGGTCTCTATAGGGTCCACAAGCTAAAAACGTGATTTTTCGTACAATCAGGGGTCATAATCCATAAGGTTTTGATTCGATACGTGCCAATATCGAAAGCAGCCGAGATCTTTTGGGGATAAACCTATATTTCAAGTTTTGTCAAAATCGGACAAGAATTGTGACCTGTAGAGAGTCCACAAACAATTGTGGACGGACGGACGGACGGACGGACAGGGGCGACGACATAATACGTCCACATGAAAATGTGGGCGTATAAAAATTGGAATTTCGCGAATTATCGGAAAAATCACATCCCTGAACACTGGAAGCAAGTCGTTGAACTGAAAGCAAACTTGTTTAGCCTCATCATGCGAATGTAGTGTTGGATGTGGTTGTTGTGTAGACTGAAGACAGGGCAATAACTAGCAGAATAAACTTTATAGAATCTGAAAGAACTGTGTTCCGTTTGGGAACGCCCCCTTTAAATGAGATAGACCGTGATAAACTGTGTAAACTCGTGGGAAAATCATGTCAGGTTCTATGTATCTTGAACCACAGGAATCTGACCTTCTATCCGTACATGTATACACCATGTCGTACCAGACAATATATAATAAAAAAGAACAGGAATGCAATGCCTTTTTAAGACGCGACTTTACCTGCTCTCGTTCAACTCGTTTTTTTCCCACAATTCGTAATGTCAGGCAATCAAACCTCTGAAGATCCACTCAGATATGTTTTTTCTTCAATCCAGTCGTTTTGATTTGCATAAATACTCCCACAAAACGATATCATAGCCAATTGTTTCCAATATAATGGATATTGTCAAAAATAATGTAAATTTTTGTTAAATTAAAGCAAATTGGCTAACTAAAAGTAGTCAATCCAATCAAATATAATTTAAGCTAACGAATGATAATAAAAAATGTCGCAACGAAAGTTTAGGGGTTATAAGGTCTTGAACTTTGTGGTAAAATTCTTTTCACTGGTCGCCATTTTGTTAAGTATTATTGATTATTATTGCGCTCAGTTTTCTTACAATATCTTCATTATGGAAAGTGATACGGACTCGGAATCCGAAGGGTTTTTTCCTGAAGATATTTTGGATGGTGATATCGATATAAGTAATGCCGTGGGAAGTGATTTTTCCAATATTTTGAGCGAAGAAGACGAGGATCTTGATATAACAACGGCCAACGAGAACCAGCATGGCGGCCCGTCTTGCAGTAACGAGTTTGTTTGGCAAACAACATTAAATTCAGTGACCAATCCGTCACTTTTAGGGCCGGAGTCTGGGCCAACAGATATATAAGAAGAGGGGAAGAAAGAACGAGTTTGATTTTTTTAAGTTTGTTTTTTGGATTAAATTTATACACCTTAATCGGTACCACAACGCTAAATATGCCTGGCAACGAAACATACCCCCACAGCAGCTAAATCGTCCGGGCAGTCAACAAGAGTTGTCGCATATTTTACTTTTTTCGGTAATGAAACATTTATAATACACTAAAATCTGATCAAAAGTAACAACTCATTATGTAATTATCAGAAAATCATTGGAATTTGTTTGGATTTGATAAAGTTCTCCTCCATGCTGTTCAAGTTATCTAAATTCATTGAAACTCAATATACTTGTTCGTCTCATGACCCTTAACAATTTGTATAAATTTAAAGTCAATCGGATATTAACTTTAGCCTCTAGAGCGTCCACAAAATTTTGAAAGTGATCAAGGGCCATAACTCAGTCAGTAATTATCAGAAACGCTGAAAATCAATAGGCTTCTTCGTCTCATGACCTTAAACACTGTGTAAAAATTTAAAGTCAATCGGTTATTAACTATAGCCTCTAGAGCGTCGACAAGATTTTTTGAAGTGATCAAGGGCCATAACTCTGACAGTTATTATCTGAAACCACTGATAATCAATAGGCTTCTTCGTCTCACGACCTTAAACACTGTGTATAAATTTAAAGTCAATCGAATATTAACTTTGGCCTCTATAGCGTCCACAAGATTTTTTTAAGTGATAAAGGGCCATAACTCTGACAGTAATTATCAGAAATTGCTGAAAATCAAAAGGCTTCTTCATTTTATGACCTTAAACACTGTGTAAAAATTTAAAGTCAATCGGTTATTAACTTTAGCCTCTAGAGCGTTCACAAGATGTTTTGAAGTGATCAAGGGCCATAACTCTGACAGTTATTATCGGAAACCACTGAAAATCAATAGGCTTCTTCGTCTCACGACCTTAAACACTGTGTATAAATTTAAAGTCAATCGAATATTTACTTTGGCCTCTAGAGTGTCCACATTTCAATGTGGGCGTATAAAAATGGATAGAGAAATTGGAGAAACGTCACCCCTGAAAAAATACAAGATTTTTTGGGCTCTACGTGTGTTTATTAGTATATCAACGCAGCCAAGAAAATTTGCACACAAATGACAAGTCAACCAACCCTGCCAGAGGTGAAATAAACCACGATAAGTTACATCATGTAAGACCTATTTTAGATCATGTTTTAGACAATTGTTTGGATAAATTGTACAATCAGCGTGATAAATATTTGTTACATTTGTGTGCACCCATGTCAATAATTTATTGTTGTGCTCTATTTGTCAATATTATTCATTTCATTATTTGCTCATTGGAAATAGAATCAAATTGTTCATCCATTGCCTCAATCGTGTTAGATTTAGACATAAGACCTTGAATAGAACATTAAGGAGTAAGATCTTTTTTACTTGTGTCATAGTTAGATTGTGTCATTCATTGGTCTCATTTTATATCCATTGCGCATAACACCCATGAGTGGTATTTTTTATTGTTCTTTATTAAATTACAATTGTTCGGGATTGTTGCTTTCCCGTCGCCATTGAAGAAATAAACTTGTAGCATAACTCTAATATTTTCTGCAGAAATCTGTTGCCTGGAGATCACGACAAGGCTTACACGGGCAGTCGACAAGAGTTTTTCGCATATTTTTTTCTTTGGCCGGTAATGAAACATCTATATTAAAGTAAATAAGTAATTATCAGAAAATCATTAGAATTTGTATGGCCCATGCTAATGTTTAATGTACAAGACAATCAATATTATGGATTTAGCTGTTCAAGTTATCAAATATAGTAAGCTGGCACTGCCAGGCAGGATACGCCCACATTTTCGAGAGATGGATAGAGAACAAGCAATACTGAAAGTGATTTTTCCTACAATTAAAGGCCATTATTCATTATGTTACAATTTGATATGCGCAAATATCGAAAAGAATCAAGATCTTTGGGTTATAAACATACATTTCAAGTTTCATCATAATCGAATTAAAATTGTAACCTCTACAGGGTCCACAACTTTGATATACCATATTTTTACACTATTCGTGTACAAACGGTTGCCATTTTGTCTGGCAATTATAATTTGATTTTCTGGAAATTCGAACTCAACCGTCCGTAGGGTGTAGAGGTGATAGAGTCGAACCTTTCTTTTAAATCGGATAATAATCGTGACCTCCAAAGGGACCATAGGGGAATTTTCGGAAAATCAGTGGCCATAATTCAGGAAGTTATGATACGATATGTGCAACTAACAAAAGGGAACCAAGATCATTGGGTAATAAACAAACAGCTGCCATTTTGTATGGCAATTTTGTTCTGTTTTCAAGAAATTTGAACTCGACCTTCATTAGAGTGTAAAGGTAATATAATCAAACGATTTTTTAAATCGGATTAAATTGTGACCTCCAGAGGGACCACAATTCAGGAAGTTACGATCAGATATGCGCAAATATCGAAAGGAACCAAGACCTTGGAACATAAAATTAAAAACAGTGAGTGTTTGGAAGCATTCAAACTATTTAAAAATAATAAAACCCCAGGCAATGATGGATTGAATATAGAATTTTACCGTGAATATTGGCCTCTTATTAATACATTAGTACTTAATTCATTTAACTATAGTTTTGAAAACAAGCAATTATCAGAGTCACAAAGACAATCGATTATTAAACTAATACCAAAACCTGGCAAAGATAAATCATTTCTATCTAATTGGCGGCCCATCACACTTATAAATGTAGATGTAAAATTAGCAAGTAAGATTTTATCATTAAGACTAAAGCCCTTTCTTCAATATTTAATACATCCAAATCAAACTGCTTTTATTTCTGGATGCATATACAGGAAAATACTTGTATCATTGATGATTGTTTTTATCTTGCAAAAATTAAGAAAATAACTGGTTTTCTTTTAGCCATTGATTTTAAAAAAGCTTTTGATAGCGTTAGCCATAAATATCTGTTTTCTGTTTTAGACGCTTTTGGATTTAAAGGCAATTATTTAAGATGGATGCAAACATTATATAATGACATTAACTGTGCAGTTATGAATAATGGTTATACTACTCCTTACTTTAAAGTAGCCAGGGGAGTACGTCAAGGTGACCCTAGTAGCACAAATCTTTTTAACCTCGTTATCGAAACACTATGTATATATATTAGAAACGATATAAATATAGGGGGAATTATCTTTGGGGATCAATCGTTAAAACTAATAGCCTTTGCAGATGACATGACAGTTTTATTGAAGGATTTTAAATCAGCTAGACACCTTTTTGAAGTTTAAAAAAAATTTAGCAAGGTTTCTGGATTAGAATTAAACGCTACTAAAACTGAAGCGATCGATCTAAATAGTGGGAACGCACAACTACCTGATAATATTAAAGGTTTAGGCTGTATTTACTGCGAGAATTATATCAAAATATTAGGCATTACTTATACACTACATGAAAAAACTTCGGAAAAAATGAACTTTGAAAATTGCACAGACCAAATTGAAGATACTTTGAATACTTGGAAAAGACGAAACTTAAGTTTAATAGGGAAAATCCATATAATAAAAACATTCTGCTTATCTAAAATATTATACCCGGCATCAGTTAAACCTATACCTGAAAATGTAATTAAACGCATTAATAAATTATTCTATAACTACCTATGGAACGGGCCTGATAAGCTAAAGAGAACAGTCATAAATCAAGAAATAAATAAAGGGGGGCTAAATATGATCGACTTAAAAGAGATGATGATATGCCGTAGTGTATTCTGGATAAAAAAGATACTATCACACGATGTTCAATCATGGAAAATTCCGTACGCTTATATATTAAACGATTATGACGGACAAATTTTACCGGCTTGTAATTATGCAACAGCTTTTTTAAAATTATCTCCCTTCTATCAAGAACTTTTCAATAATTGGTTCCATATCTATACATCAAAAATCGATATGTTAATAAGCCCTCAAAATCAGATCATCTGGAACAATAAGCATATAAAGATTAATAAAAAATCTTTAATAGATAAAGAATTGATGAATGATAATATTTTATTTTTGAGTGATTGTAGAGATAAAATTTTAATCAATAGGATAATGAATAGTAATAAAATATTAAGAATGAAAAGCGTTTGTTTAGCAGTTCAAGAGTTTTTGGATACCATCGACAATGAGCCTACGGCTATAGTAAGAAACCAAAGCGTGTTTGACAGAATTAATGAGAACTGTATAAAAATATATAAAAAAACACTAGATAAGATTAAAGCGAAAGACATTTATTCAATACGAGTAGACTCTAAATATAGTAAACCATTATCAATAAGGAAATGGGAAGAAGAGAATAGCTTTATATTTGAAGAAAGTGAGATCTCATGTATATTCAAATTGGTCTATAAAGCAAGCACTAATACTAGATTACAGAACTTTCAATTTAAATACCTCCATAAAATTATATATACAAATGACCGCTTATTTAAAATCCTATTAAAGGAATCTTCATTGTGCGATTTTTGCTATTCAAATATAGAAACCCTAGAACACCTTTTTATATACTGCAGTTACGCTCAGGTAATATGGAATGATTTACATGAAATCCTTTCAACTAATGACATTTCATTACAATTACAACTTGCAAATATTCATTTCGGTTTTTTGAAAGAAACAGTTTTTAAATCACATCGTGAATTCTTATTTGTAAATCATTTAATATTATTAACAAAATATTGCATCTACAAATCGAAAATAGAAAATATTAGACCAACAATTATTACCTACCGAAGCTACTTGAAATATAAACAACAAATAGAAAATGAATTAAATGAAAACTTGGTTAATAAATGGGATTATACAATATAAATATTACGAATACCTCTAGTATTCCAATTATAGTATTCCAATTCTTTCATACCTACTTTCTATTTGTATATTTTTTGAGGGTTTTTTTTGTTTTGTTTTCAGCTATTAACTCCTTTGTGTTCTTAATTGTGTTTAAAAATGAAATGTAGTATAATCCTTAAAAGGCCGAAATTATCTGTATGATGTTACACACTGTGATTGCAATTACTAATATTTGTACTATGTCGTTACTTATTATTTTTTAAATAAAATTTTGAAAAAAAAAAAGACCTTTGGGTTATAACCTCCAGATTTTTTAAATCGGATATTAATTGTGACCTCCAGAGGGACCACAAGCTAAACAAAGGCAATTTTGCATATACATGTAATCAAGGGGCGGGGGGGGGGGGATGGCCTGCTGGTCTAGAGTGCCGCACTTCCACCTCTAGTTGGCCGGCCACCTCAGGGCTTGTGGCTGAGAAATAAAATTAAAACCATATGTTAGTCCCGAAATGACCTAGTTGTGTTGAATCGAGTTAAAACCTCATTTCTCTCTATAATCAGGGGACATAATTCAGGAAGTTACAATGCGATATACGCAAATATCTAAAGGAACCAAGATCTTTGGGTTATAACCATGCATTTCAAGTTTCATCAAAATCAAATTAAAATTGTGACCTCTACAGGGTCCGGGGATCACGGTGGCTAAGTGGATAAGGCACTGGTTCGCTAGCCTGGAGGTTGAGTGTTCGATCCCTGCATTGGCCGAGAAAGTTCATCTCGATTTTCCGGCGTGATTTCCCCTTGTCAGTGATGCAGAAGGAGGGCCTGACAAGGACAGCTGCCTAGTCGTTCGGATGGGACGAAAAACCGAGGTCCCGTGTACAAATTGGAGTGCACGTAAAAGATCCCTTGGCAGTTGGAATTCGATATAAGAGTAGGCCGTAGCGCCGCTGCCCGGGCAAAATTTCCCTCATTGCACACTGTGGCGTATGCCCGTCTTCAATTAGCCCAGGTACGGTGCTTAAGCGTAGGACGTTAAACCCCATTTCATTCATTCATTCATTCTACAGGGTCCACAACCTTGATATACCATTTTATAACAGTATTCACTACTAACGGCGGCTATTTTGGTCTGATTTTCCCGAAACTTGAACTCCACCTTCCTTAGGGTGTAACGATGATATAATCAAACATTTTTTCAAATCGGATAATAATTGTTACCTCCAGAGGGACCACAAGCTAAAATAGGTGATTTTTCGGACAATCAGGGGCCATAATTCAGGAAATTACTTTCCTTTAGGCGCAAATATCGAAAGGAACCACAATCTTTGGGTTATAAACATGCATGTCAAGTTTCATCAATATCGGTTAAAAATTGTGACCTCTATAGGGTCCACAAGCTAATAACGTGATTTTTCGTACAATCAGGGGCCATAATCAATGAAGTTTTGATCCGATACAGTACGGCCATCGAGGCTTTGATAAAATACGATATTACAGTGTTTTTTATTGTGGAATTACGAGATTTACCGAGTGAACAACGAGTATATATCGAGTGACACAATAGCACTGCCTCGGTGTTGGAAACACGGTGTGACTCGGTGTTTTAATTAAAACATGTCTATGGTCGTTTAATATCGATAAATCACACCTCTAGTAACATCATCTGGTTAAATCACAAATAGAACAAGCCAACAGTGAGGCTGATGACTCCCCGAAATCCCAAAATAATAAGATGACACATATTAATTAATCGAACATTTATTTTCTTCTAAATATTAGCTTTAGCTCAAAATATTAATTATTGACTTAGTCAAGACATTCGCCTAATGATCCTCTACATTTAGTTCAAAATTCTACCTCAATTAAAAGCAGAGTTATGTTCCAAAGTCTTGACCAATAAAATTGCTAATCGCTCCTTAGCCTAAGCAGAAAATTTGCACCATCGAACTTAGTCAACAAGGTAATGATAAAATGAATCTATATTCATCACTTACATCACTTCATTACAACTAAAGTTATCTTGCAATTAAATTGCTTATTGTTCTGCTTACCCTCAGCAGAAAATGTTTATTATCGAACTTGGTCAATGTATCGGTGTAATAAAGCTAAAGCTATACACCAAGTGTCCTCGCTCTCACTTAATCAGAACTAAATAAGCATCAACCAATCAAATTGCTTATCTCTGCTTACCCTAAGCAGAAAATGCTGACCTTTGAACTCCATCCAGGTATTGACATAATAAACACCTACACCAATTGTAAACATTCTAACTCAATTAGAATGAGAGTTATTGTGTTCCAAAGTCTCGACCAAACGAATTGCTTATTGCCCTGCTTACCATGAGCAGAACATGCTCATTATTGAACTCAGTCAAGGAATTGATGTAATGAAACTACACACCAAGTTTCATCACTCTCACTTAATTAGAATTTAAGTTATCGTGCCCCAAAGCATCAAACAATCAAACTGCTTGCCTCTGCTTACCCTAAGCAGAAAATGCTCATCTTCAAATTCCATCACGACATTGACCTAATAAACACTCACACTAAGTTTGAACATTTTAACTCAATTAGAATGAGAGTTATTCAGTTCCAAAGTCTTGACCAATCAAATTGCTTATCGCTCTGCTTATCCTGAGCAGAAAATGCTCATTATCGAACTTAGTCAAGGTATTGATGTAATGAAACTATACACTAAGTTTCATCACTCTCACTTAATTAGAATTAAAGTTATTGTGTCCCAAGCATTAACGAATCAAATTGCTTATCTCTGCTTACCCTAAGCAGAAAATGCTCATCTTCGAACTCCATCTAGGCATTGACCTAATAAACACCTAGACCAAGTTTGAACATTCTAGCTCAATTAGAACGAGAGTTATTGTGTCCCAAAAAGTGTGACAGACGGACAGACAGACAGACAGACAGACGAACCCATTTTAATAGTCCCCTGCTTTCTTCGAAAGGCGGGGGACAATTATTATAAATCTAAAGTGTGCTCTAGATATCCATGACATTGGGTCTGATCTTACGTTCAGTGTTACTTTTTTTTTTTTTTTTTTTAACTGGTTATTTAGAAATAGAAAATTTAATAATTCTGTGTACTATTATGGAATTATCTGCCATCTGAAGTTAACCATTACAGCATACAAGATAATCAGAGTAAATTAAAATTATTTTTAACTATTGAAGGGTTTAAAATTAGTGATAGTGCTTCAGTAAATATTTTGTAGGATTAAGGCCTGCCAGTAAAAGAGGAAATGCGATTTTGAATAGCATAACAGTATTTTGGTAAATTTAGAATTAAGTGTAGTTGTGATTTTTTAAGGATCAAACTTTAAGTCTGTGCTAGCTGAACATGTTCTTTTTTGCATTAATAAAATAAATATAGATTCATATGATGTTATTTTCATATTGAAGCTATAATACAGCACGCGATCAGAGTATTTTATCTTTGAAAACCACAAACGGCTCAAATCTGTTTATTGGAAAGTGTTATAGGCCTATATTTGAAATTCAATTTTAATATTCTTAAATTAATATTTTATATTTTACTGAAAGCTTACTTTATTAACATAACATCAATAGGAGAAGCACACAGACTCCAGAAGACAATAATATTTATTTGTGTCTTCATTCAAACCAACCCCACGCCCCAATAACCGAGCAAAGAAAAAACTAACAAAGAAAATGGATGGTGTAAAATGTCATTTTTTTATGACTAATCAAATGAAATATGATATATTAATGCATACAAATCTTTTAACAAAGAATAGTACATGTATAACACTAATAATACAAAATAAATTATATTTCAGTCTTAAAAATGTGGGTTGGGCTTAAAATTTAACAAATAAATGGCCAGGGGCGGTATTTATAAACATTCTAAGAGTTGAAATCAACTCTTAACTGTCGAAAATTACTCCTAACTTTGTAGATTTCTCTTAGACCTATTTATAAAACATTTTACTTTAAGAATTACTCCTAACTATGACACATATTTATGAGTCCTCCTGTAGCACTCCTAACTTGTTAAAAGTACTCTTATCATGTTAACATGGCCGTCCGTGAACGCCGCCTAAGAGAGTTTAAAACAAGCAGAGATTTCTTAGTGGAGTACAACAATGACGAGTTGATAAGGAGATATCGAATGGACATGGGTGGGATTCTTTTTGTGACAGATTTAGTTCGGTTAGTACCCAAGTCTTACATTTAGTTAAAAGTAACTCTAAGACCCTTTATAAATATTTCTAGAGAGTTATTTTTAACTAAATGTTGTTTTAGGAAGTCTTAGAGTAAAAGTTAAGAAAACTCTAAGAATTTTTATAAATACAGCCGCAGGACTATATCAATAGTAACAAATATGGATGAGGACTGTAACACAAAACTCATTATTGACAATAATGTTTATTTTAGGGAGAAAAAATAAATCATGTTGAGTTAAATAGACCTTATCCAAAAAAGGGCGTGGCAAAATAACATTTTCAAATGGCCCATTTTAAGGTGCATTGAAATTACATTATATCTAGGAACCGAAACAACAAGTATTTTGTGGATTAGTTTTAGTTAATAAAATTTTTTAAAGATCGACAATAATCTACGGCCGAGATCAATTCGTAAACCATTACTATTATTGCTGTCTTTCGCATCAGCCTGGGTTGTAGGCTACTACCACTGCTACACTCTGTTTATGTATGTTTTAAAAATATGAATCATGTTTTATAAATTCCTGAAACACACACAACTAACATATGATTGTATGTGGCAATTCTGCGTAGTTTTGCTGGCGAAAATACTATAAAACTACAAAATTAAAGAGATTTGGTTATTTTTATTGTTACTCTGTCACTGTGGGCCTAGTCCAAGCAATCAAATATGGAAATTTGCAGATGACACGATGTAGACTGAGTCCTATTTAATTTCCTTGCTCACTTATCTTTTACTTTAGGAAACCTGAAGAATTTTATGTCCTTGGCAGTCACCGAACAGTTAAAACAACCGTAGGATATACATTGTGTTCCATACCCCCCACTCGAGTGTTAACTTTTCTTCTCGCTGCAAGGACTTGCAGTTTAATCCCAAGATGCAATGCGCAACCCACTACTTATGCAAATGAAGAAGTCGCTACTCTGTGGTATAGCTGTTTTAAGGTTGCAAGTTTTGCCATTTCACTATCACTTATTTTGTGGGGTTCCGGTATGTGGCAAAAGTCTGATGATTCTGTCGAGGAAGAGGCTATTATTATAGGTCCATTTAATGCCACGGCATCTTGCAACCCCCTCCCAGCACCCAGCAAGAAGCTGTATGATATATTGCTGGTTTTCTAATAACTTTTTTTGATTTTTCAAAATCTGCATATTTCGTTTGTTAAACACTTCTAACTTGCTGTCGAGACTTACTAAAATAGCACTGTTCTCAATGTCATTATCTGGGTTTAATTGTCTCAATGGCTGAATCTGGGGCTCATCTTGTCGAATATATTCAAAAAGGTCATGTAAAATGTCATTTCCAATAATTTCTGTTGGTTCTATACTTGCTGCCCCTGCTTGATATTCGGGAGTGGCTGGGGGTGGTGATTCTGGACAAGTTGGACTGGCTGCGAGTAGGGATTCTGGACTAGTAGGACTGGCGGGGAGTGGGGATTCGGGTCTAGTTAGACTGACGGGGAGTGGGGATCTGGACTAGTGGGTGTTGCGTCCTCGGAAATGATGGCCATTTCCGATTCGGAACTTCCTCTTACTACGGATTCAATGATGGCCGCTTCTGTGAAGGTTATTATTTGTGCAGCAATTTTCTGAAAAATAGAAAATACTTCATATTATTTGCAAGAAAGACATTCCACAAATCAATAATATTAGGCTAATTCAAAACGTGCATGTGTATTAGAGGCACATCGTCAATGTGTCTGTAAACACATTGTTGATTATTAGTTGTCGTTCTGGACTTGAATGCTGGTGGTATTGTGATGAAAGAAGACCCGTGGGAAAATACACTTCAACATGGCTCTTGATTGGTATATATATCGCTCGTGTCCATCTTAAAGGGACAATCCCGATAAGAACAGAGTCTCAAAAATTAAAGTCCAACTATTAGTGAAATTTATAGACCAAAATATAAAAGCATGGTGTATTTACATTGTCTGAAAATTTCAGCTGAAAATATTGAGTCCTTTGGACGTGAACGTCAACACTGCTTATCCGTACACGTAACCCTTTTAAGATTTCGGGTCATTTTTTTCATTGGGTGACCTGATAATCGATTTACATTTCTTGAGAGGTCTATACAGTGAATGACCCATGTATTGTACTTGATAACAAAAGGTAAATTTCACCTACATATTATTTTTATAGAAAAAAGTCTGGTTTTATCCAGATACTGTATAATACAAAGTTCTCCATTTCCTGATGCAGACTGCCAGGTTTAAGTTATTTACAAGCGTATCACAAATATCGGGTTAGTTGATCGGCCTTAGATAATGGGTTTTAAATGATTTTAACACAAAATTAAACAGTTTTATTCCCCAAAATGTTATCGGGATTGGCCCTTTAATGTTCATTTTGTGCTTACTAATGCTTTTTTGATAATTGTTTACTATGCCCGAATCGAAGATATCGCATGAACAGAAATTGAGGATTATCAAATTAAACGAAGATGGTTGGAGGCCATTTGCGATATGCATGGAACTTGAAAAAGAATTTAAAATATATGTGACTTGGCCAGCTGTGAAGGGTGATTGAGATACATGAAGCCGGGAAGAACCGATTGATTTAAAATTTAGAATCTAATGCTGTGTTTAAAAATCTAAAAAACAAGAATATTAATATTGTGAAAAACTCTCTAAATGAAGACTGCAATCATAGTGCAAGTGACACTAGGAAAATCCTAGCAGACTTTGGAACAATCGTCGGTAAGACAACAGTGTTAAAAGCTATATATCTGTTGCTGGATACACAGCAACCATGGTATTGCCAGCTCATTCGTGACACAAACAAACTTAAACGGGTTGAATTTTGTGAATCTTTACTGTGTAGCAACGATAACTTTGACAATGTGATTTTTACCGATGAGTGTAGTATTCAATTGCACGATAACAAGACTGTGGCATATAGACAAAAGGAACAAGTAGCCCTTCATCATTGTCGTCCGAAGCATCCTCTTAAAGTTAATCTGTGGGGTGGTATCAGCAAACGCGAACCCACAGGACTTTTAATTTTTGATGGGATAATGAATGCTGAATTTTACAGAGACAAGGTTCTAAGAGACTCGCTTTTGCATTTTGTTCAGAATAGGTTCCCAGATGGCCATCGCTTTGTTCAAGACAATGACCCCAAACATAAGTCGAAGAAGGCGCAAGAGTTCCTACATAGCAATAATATAAATTGGATAAAAGATTGGCCATCAGGTAAAACCTCATTCTTTTAGCATATATTCATTGTTTGTAAAATGGGAAGTGAAAAGTCAGCCATATAGAAATGGTATGGAATATGTTAAAGAGAAGGGTATCTAAAAGATAGGTTGCCAGGCAATGAAACATACGCCCACAGCAGTTAAATCGTCCGGGCAGTCAACAAGAGTTGTCGCATATTTTACTTTTTTCGGTAATGAAACATTTATAATACACTAAAATCTGATTAAAAGTAACAACCCATTATGTAATTATCAGAAAATCATTCGAATTTGTTTGGCTTTGATAAAGTTCTCCTCCATGCTGTTCAAGTTATCAAAATTCATTGAAACTCAATATACTTGTTTTAATTTAAAGTCATTCGGATATTCTCTAGAGCGTCCTCAAAATTTTGAAAGTGATAAAGGGCAATAACTCTGTCAGTAATTATCGGAAATGCTGAAAATCAATAGGCTTCTTTGTCTCATGACCTTAAACACTGTATAAATGTAATGTCGATCGGATATGAACTTTAGCCTCTATAGAGTGTTCACAAGAAATTGTGGAGGGACGGACGGACGGGGGCAACGACAATATACGTCCACATTTCCATTTGGGCATATAAAAAAATTGAATCCAAAAGATCTTGTAAACGAAACAGCAGCTAAATCGTCCGGGCATTTAACAAGAGTTGTCGCATATTTAACTTTTTTCAGTAATGAAACATTTATAATACACTAAAATCATATAACAAGTAACAACTCATTATGTAATTATCAGAAAATCATTCGAATTTGTTTGGCTTTGATAAAGTTGTCCTCCATGCTAATGTTTAGTATTCTGAAAATCAATAGGCTTCTTCATCTCATGATCTTCAATACTGTGTATAAATTTCAAGTCAATCGGATATTAACTTTAGCCTCTAGAGCATCCATAAGATTTTTTGAAGTGATCAAGGGCCATAACTTTAACAGTAATTATCGAGAATCGCTGAAAATCCCTAGGCTTCTTTGTTTCATGACCCTCAACACTGTATAAATTTATAGTCAATTCGTTATTGACTTTAGCCTCTGGAGCGTCCACAAGATTTTTTGAAGTGATCAAGGGCCATAACTCTGACAGCAATTATCAGAAATCGCTGAAAATCAATAGGCTTCTTCGTCTCATGACCCTAAACACTGTGTATAAATTTATAGTCAATTCGTTATTGACTTTAGCCTCTGGAGCGTTCACAAGATTTTTCAAAGTGATCAAGGGCCATAACTCTGGCAGTAATTATCGGATATCACTGATAAACCCTAGGCTTCTTTGTCCCATGACCGTAAACACTGTGTATAAATTTAAAGTGATCAAGGGCCATAACTCTGGCAGTAATCATCGTATATCGGTGAAAACCCCTAGGCTTCTTTGTCTCATGAACTTAAACACTGTGTATAAATCTTAATTCAATCAGATATTAACTTTAGCCTCTAGAGCGTTCACAAGATTTTTCAAAGTGATCAAGGGCCATAACTCTGGCAGTAATTATCGGATATCGCTGATAAACCCTAGGCTTCTTCGTCACATGACCGTAAACACTGTATAAATTTAAAGTGATCAAGGGCCATAACTCTGGCAGTAATCATCATATATCGGTGAAAATCCCTAGGCTTCTTTGTCTCATGACCTTAAACACTGTGTATAAATCTTAATTCAATCAGATATTAACTTTAGCCTCTAGAGCGTTCACAAGATTTTTCAAAGTGATCAAGGGCCATAACTCTGGATGCAATTATCGGATATCGCTGAAAATCAATAGGGGACTCTCTCTGATGACCTTAAACACTGTGTATAAATTTAAAGTCAATCGGATATTAACTTTAGCCTCTAGTGCTGCAAAAGATTTTTTGAAGTGATCAAGAGCCATAACTCTGACAGCAATTATCGGAAACCGCTGAAAATCAATAGGAGTCTTCCTCTCATGATCTTAAACACTGTGTATAAATTTAAAGTCAATCGGATATTAATTTTAGCCGCTAGAGCGTTCACAAGAAATTGTGGACGAAGGGACGGACCGACGGCAATATACGACCACATTTCTATGTGGGCGTATAAAAATGTATATCTTTTATTGACCATAATTTAAAAGTTGTACCAATTTTTATTTCTGTGGATGGGCGCGCTTCTGGAGACATACCAAACGTTGTTTTTCTGGAAAGTTCAAGGGGGAAAAGTAGTCAGTATTTTTCAAATTGATTGAAAAAAACAGAAATTGCTAAAAAATTTGAATCTTGCAAACCGGGGAGTAAAAATTGATAACTCGAATTATTGTTTATTTTTTTAAGTCTTTACTTATATTGCCCTTTATCAAAAGAAATACTTTTAAAATATGTGTAATCTTTAATTTTGTTATATTAAATATTTATTTACCGCCAAATGTTTCGTTTCCTGGTCAGGTAGCACCTTTGTGCCTATAATATTTGGCATTTAAAAAAATTGTATATGTAAATGAGTTTAAATAATGGTATTGTTTTTCTTTTATATAGTTTCTTTTGTGAACAGTGTCCTTTTCAATTTTCAGATAAACTGGTAAAATGTTGTAAAGAATTTTGGACAAATGATTTTACTCAAGACAAATTTATATCTTTTATTGACCATAATTTAAAAGTTGCACCAATTGTAATTTCTGTGGGTGGGCGCGCTTCTGAGGACATACCAAACGTTGTTTTGGGGGAAAGTTTAAAGGGGAAAAGTAGTCAGTATTTTTCAAATTTATTGGAAAAAAACAGAAATTGATCAAAAAAATTTGAATCTTGCAAACCGGGGAGTAAAAATTGATAACTCAAATTATTGTTTATTTTTTTAAGTCTTTACTTATATTGCCCTTTATCAAAAGAAATATTTTTAAATATGTGTAATCTTTAATTTTTTTATATTATTAAATATTTTTTGACCGCCAAATATAATATTTGGCATTTAAAATAAATGTATATGTGAATGAGTTTAAATAATGGTATTGTTTTTCTTTTATATAGTTTATCTTTTGTGAACAGTGTCCTTTCCAATTTTCAGCTGTAGGCCTACATTTACGCATTATTTCAGTAATAATTATATACCATTCTGATGTATATTGTTTACATTTGATATATTAATTCTGATCCGATATTTGTGTATGTAATAAACTACTCACTCCACTTTTCAATTTTTTTTTTCTTGCTGGTTCTTTAGTAGACTGCGGCTGTCTTTTAGTTGTCTTGCTTAAGGTTGGCTTTATAGTAACTGTTGGGGTCACTATTGTGGTTTCTTTCCTATGATTTTTTTTCTGGAGCTCGATCCATGACCCTTCATCTAATACTTCAGCATTAAAGCAATCTTCTTTCTTCTCACCATACTGCACCATGTATACAACACCAACTCTCAGTCACCCCTCTGTTAATACCTATGACCGGGATACTGCACTAAAAAGTGTGTACTCTCTCGTGTTAACGTTCTTGTTGCCATGTTGAAATTATTCAAAAGGTCGTTCATCTGTGATTTGTTATATACTCATTTGGGGTTAGTTTGGCTTCCAATACAAGCCAATATTAGAAAATATAAATAATAGAAATTATAAAACATTAAAGAATGAAGCGAATACTGAATGGGTGGTGTGATTTTAACGGAGTAATTTGAACAGTGGATACAAGACTAGGTATTCAACAAAGGTTAAAATGTTTTTTTCACTGATTGAGTGCAATTACGTGTGTATACAAGCACAAGCGGCAAACGCTCGAAAACGGGTTAATCACCCCAAAAAGTTAATCGCAAGAGGGACCACAAGCTAATAAAGGTGATTTTTCAGACAATCAGGGGCCATAATTCAGGAAGTTACGATCGTATATGCGCAAATATCAAAAGGAATCAAGATCTGTGGGTTATAACCATGCATTTCAAGTTTCATTAAAATCGAATTAAAATTGTGACCTCTACAGGGTCCACACAACCTTCATATACCATATTTTTACACTATTCGCGTACAAGCGGCGTCAATTTTTTCCTGAAATTTTTGTCCTATTTTCACGAAATACAAACTCAACATTCTTTTAAATCGGATAATAATTGTGACCCCTAGAGGGAACAAGCTAAAAAAAGGTGATGTTTTCGGACAATCGGGCCATAATTCAGGAAGTGACAATTTGAATCAGATATGCGCAAATATCGAAAGAAACCAAGATCTTTTGGTTATAAACATGTATTTCAAGTTCCATCAAAATCGGTTCAAAATTGTGACCTCTACTGAGTTCGCAGGGGCCATAATCCATGAACTTTTGATCCGATACATGCGAATATCGAAAGCAGCCGAGATCTTTTAGGGATAAACCTATATTTCAAGTTCTTTCAAAATCAGATAAGAATTGTGACCTGTAGAGAGACCACAAACAATTGTGGACTGACGGACAGACAAGCTGACAGGGGCGACGGCGTAATATGTCCACATTAAATTGTGTGTGGCTCTGTGACAGGGGATCGGGTGTGCAGAAAAAATAATAATAAGAGGTCAGCCTTAGGATTTAATGAATAAGTATAAAAAAAGACAAAAAGAAAATGGTGTGGCTCTGCACCTGGGAGCATTAACTAATAATAAAAGCACTAGTAACCATACTTTTTTTACCTGTGGAAAAATGCCCCTCCTCAACGTTAAAAACTTGAACATGTAGGTCACTGGTAGTCAGTATTGCTTCATACTGAAATTCCCCACCACCTGTGGTGCTGTTAGATTTTGCAGATTTGTACGTTTTTTCAGCAATACATTTATAAGCTTTGTTAGAGGACATCAAATCAATGCCTTGGATATTCAAAGCTAGTGAACCTAAAACAGACATGTTTAAAAGATTTGATATTGAAAAGTAAGATAGTAAGCTGGCACTGCCAGGCAGGATACGCCCACATTTTCGAGAGATGGAGAACAAGCAATATCGAAAGTGATTTTTCCTACAATCAAAGGCTATAATTCATTAAGTTACAATTTGATATGCGCAAATATCAAAAAGAATCAAGATCTTTCGGTTATAAACATGCATTTCAAGTTTCATCAAAATATGCCATACTTTACACTATTCGCGTACAAACGGCAGCCATTTTGTCTGGCAATTATGGTCTGATTTTCTAGAAATTCGAACTCAACCTTCTGTAGGGTGTAACAGTAATAGAGTCAAACGTTTTTTTGAATTGGATAATAATCGTGACTTCCAGAGGGACCATAGGGGATTTTTTGGACAATCAGGGGCCATAATTTAGGAAGTTACGATCCGATATGCGCAAATATCTAAAGGAACCAAGATCTGTTGGTTATAACCATGCATTTTAAATTTCATCCAAATCGAATTAAAATTGTGATCTCTACAGGGTCCACAACCTTGATATACCATTTTTTAACAGTATTCGCGTACAAACGATGGCCATTTTGTATGGTAATCTTGGTCTGATTTTCTTGAAATTCGAACTCAACCTTCCTTAGGGGGTAACGGTAATATAATCAAACGAATTTTTAAATCAGATAATAATTGTGATCTCCAGAGGGACCACAAGCTAAACAAAGGTGATTTTGTGTATAATCAGGGGCTATAATTCAGGAAGTTACAATCCGATATGCGCAAATAACGAAGGGAACCAAGATCTTTGGGTTATAACCATGCATTACAAGTTTCATCAAAATCGAATTAAAATTGTGACCTCTACAGGGTCCACAACCTTGATATACCATTTTTTAACAGTATTCGCATACAAACAGCGGCCATTTTGTATGGCAATTTTAGTCCGATATTCCCGAAATTCTAACTCAACCTTCCTAAGGGTGTGTCGATGATGTAATTATACGTTTTTTCAAACCGAATAATAATTGTGACCTTCAGAGGGACCATAAGCTAAACAAAGGCGATTTTGCGTATAATCAGGGGCCATAATTCAGGAAGTTACGATCCGATATGCGCAAATATCAAAAGGAACCAAGATCTTTGGGTCATAACCATGCATTTCAAGTTTCATCAAAATCAAATTAAAATTGTGATCTCTACAGGGTCCACAACCCTAATATACAATTTTTTAACAGTATTCGCGTACAAACGGCGGTCATTTTGTATAGCAATTTTGGTCCGATTTTCCCGAAATTTGAACTCAACCTTCCTTAGGGTGTAACGGTGATATAATCAAACGTTTTTTTAAATCGGATAATAATTGTCACCTCCAGAGGGACCACAAGCTAAAATAGGTGATTTTTCGGACAATCAGGGGCCATAATTCAGGAAATTACGTTGTGATAGGCGCAAATATTGAAAGGAACCAAGATCTTTGGGTTATAAACATGCATGTCAAGTTTCATCAAAATGTGACCTCTATAGGGTCCACAAGCTAAAAACGTCATTTTTCATTCAATCAGGGGCCATAATCCATGAAGTTTCGATCTGATACATGCCAATGTCGAAAGTAGCCTAGATCTTTTGGGGATAAAGCTATATTTAAAGTTTCGTCAAAATCGGACAAGAATTGTGACCTGTAGAGGGTCCACAAACAATTGTAGACGACGGATGGACAGGGGCGACGACATAATGAAAATATGGGCGTATTAAAACCGTCACAGTTGTCTAAATTTTGGCTGTAAAGAGATCTAGTGCTAGTGAACCTGAAACAGACATGTTTCAAAGATTTGATATTAAAAAGTAAAACAATATATTTGTTTTAATTTGGCTGTAAAGAGATCAATCTGTGACTATCTTAATAAAATATTAAACATAATATACAATATCTAAAGATGTGTACAATAAATTAATCCTAGAAAAACTCACTAAAGCACATTTCTTAATAGGTCTGACTGGATCATAACAAACCATCTATTATTTTTAACTAAATATTATATCTATTGCGAAAAAATTAAAAATAGTGCTCTGCAAAAGAATAAATATCTACTGTTTATAAAACAAATAGCTAATATAGAAAATAACATTCATACCAAGATTAGAAGTAATTGGACACGTATATTGGAAATGAATTTATAATATCAAAAAGTTTTACCAAGGCAATTTGCATCATTAAAGGAGAGCAATTCCCTCTCAGCTATTATAGCTTTTCTTCACACCTGTCAATTCAGTAAATAACCTGTCACTCTCAATAATAAAACCCAAAGACTAATCACATCACACATATCCATACATGTGGGTACACACACACACGTTTGTTCAGGTATTGACGTCATTGATTGCTCCAAATAAATATCATATGAAAACTTTTTATTTCTTCGACATCGGAATGCCCATAAGTTCTTGAAAGTCAGCGAATCTGCTTTAGTTCGTATAATTCTATCATCCGTATCAACGTAAATTTTGCAAAGTATCATGATATCACACTTCCGTACTAAACCGAATACTTCGCCGTCGAGTTGTAGAATTCAGATTTTAAAATATCCTTTAAAAAAATTAATATCAAAAAACAAATCACACCTGTGCATGGCACTGTATTTACATGTACTGCATGCAGAGGACAGTAACGCAACCTGGAATTCCTTTTTCACATATCCCGACCGTACGTACCTAACATGACGAAAATTAAATAGTAGCTGGCTATTTTTTTCGCATGTATACAGTGAATGGCCATTTTGCTCAGTAATCCCAACCAGAATTTGGTTATTTTTTAAAATTGTGTCAAAGTTTTAAATTTTTTTTTAGAATTGAAATAAATTAACTATAAGTCAATCCCCACGCTAAAAACATTAGCAGAATTGATTGTGTATATCTGAAATTGACCCTGACCGAAGCACAGAATAGTGCCAATAGGGCGGCCCCCGAGTGTGCCAAATGTCTGTTAAAACTTGCTAACTCTGTTAAAATCACATTTTCTTCCGGGGATTTATTATTCAATCTCGAGTTGTGTCCATGTTATTGCACAGACAACCCTGATACAACGCAGGTTTTATGTTCGTCGAGGTCATTTTACTGTGTGTTGACCTCGCGACCTGTGACGTTAAAATAACGTCATATGGATATCATGGCTATTCACTGTGTCAAGAGTCACTTCTCTGCAGGTAGGGTGAGTCTGTCGTTAAGATTGATATCCCGACTAGCTAATATTTACACAACAAATTATAATTATACATGAAATATTTTTCCTACCTGATAATTTGATTTTGTCAAATTGTCTCATGAATTATTTATAGCCTTTATTTATTGAAATTTTAAATGATTAAATACACCAAGCACTGTGACGTGTGTATTTCTTCGACATCGGAATGCCCATAAGTTCTTGAAAGTCAGCGAATCTGCTTTAGTTCGTAAAATTCTATCATCCGTATCAACGTAAATTTTATCATGATATCACACTTCCGTACTAAACCGAATACTTCGCCGTCGAGTTGTAGAATTCAGATTTTAAAATATCCGTAAAAAAATTAATATCAAAAAACAAATCACACCTGTGCATGGCACTGTATTTACATGTACTGCATGCAGAGGACAGTAACGCCACCTGGAATTCCTTTTTCACATATCCCGACCGTACGTACCTAACGTGACGAAAATTAAATAGTAGCTGGCTATTTTTTTCGCATGTATACAGTGAATGGCCATTTTGCTCAGTAATCCCAACCAGAATTTGGTTATTTTTTTAAAATTGTGTCAAAGTTTTAAATTTTTATTTAGAATTGAAATAAATTAACTATAAGTCAATCCCCACGCTAAAAACATTAGCAGAATTGATTGTGTATATCTGAAATTGACCCTGACCGAAGCACAGAATAGTGCCAATAGGGCGGCCCCCGAGTGTGTCAAATGTCCGTTAAAACTTGCTAACTCTGTTAAAATCACATTTTCTTCCGGGGATTTATTTAATCTCGAGTTGTGTCCATGTTATTGCACAGACAACCCTGATACAACGCAGGTTTTATGTTCGTCGAGGTCATTTTACTGTGTGTTGACCTCGCGACCTGTGACGTTAAAATAACGTCATATGGATATCATGGCTATTCACTGTGTCAGAGTCACTTCTCTGCAGGTAGGGTGAGTCTGTCGTTAAGATTGATATCCCGACTAGCTAATATTTACACAACAAATTATAATTATACATGAAATATTTTTCCTACCTGATAATTTGATTTTGTCAAATTGTCTCATGAATTATTTATAGCCTTTATTTATTGAAATTTTAAATGATTAAATACACCAAGCACTGTGCCGTGTGTAAATTCCTCAATCTACTTGACTCATTCGGGCTTGTCCAACTCGTTATTGGTCCAACACACTCCAAGGGTCACACCCTCGATCTTGTCATCACGAGATCGTCGCAGAAATTCGTCATGAACTTTGTTGTTGACAATACCTTGCCCTCAGATCACAGCATGGTGAACTTTATATGTGACGTTACTCGTCCGCGGCCTACGAAAACCAAGCACGAGACAGCTATCAATACAGCTATGAATTGGTTAGCAACTACAATGACAGATTAAGTAATCTTCTTGATGATCTCGCCCCGCTTAAAACTAAAGTTGTACAAGACAAACCGCGTGCCCCATGGCACAATGACGTCATTCACCAAGACAAAGTTGAACTGCGGCGTCTGGAACGGAAGTTCAAGACCAATCCCTTGGAAATCAACCAACAGATTTTCCTTGACAAGCGGTCGGCACACAATCGCCTAACAGACGCTCGTAATTCGTATCACCGCAACAAGATCCAGAACGCTGATCAGAAGCAACTCTTCCAAATGATTGACGACATTATTGGCGAAAAGAAGTCATTAGCTGGAACTTTACCAGACCACACAGATCCACAGGTGTTAGCACAATCGTTCTCCGATTTCTTCACACAAAAAGTTCGAATGCTACGAAATTCACTGGACTCCATACCAAGTCAATATGTTTTTAATGATCGTGATCTTGGTCATTCTTTTACACATTTTATTCATGTAACTGAACCCTATTTATTGCGTCAAAAATGAACTCAAAGTCCTGTTCACTTGACCCATTTCCCACTGGTCACTTGAAATTGTGTATTCAACATTTTCTTCCTAGCCTTACACAGATCATCAACACCTCATTTGATAACGGACACTTTCCTTGTGAATTTAAGCATGCCATTGTTCGACCACTACTGAAAAAGCCAGGATTGGATTGAAATGTACTGAAAAACTATCGCCCAGTTTCGAACTGCCCTTTTGGTGGCAAACTCATTGAAAAATGTGTAGCTAGTGATCTTAATAATCATCTCAGTGAGTTTTCCTTATACTCGAAATTCCAATCTGCGTATAGAAAGTACCATAGCACCGAGTCTGCCTTAAGGCTTACTCCGAGTACATAATGATATCATGCTAGCCCTAGATGGAATTCGGAAGTTATTCTGGTATTGTTAGATTTGTCAGCTGCTTTTGACACTATTGACCATTGCATTCTATTGGATAGACTTCAGAAACGGTTTGGTATCAAAGGCGTGGCCTTAAAGTGGATGAAATTGTACTTGCGTGATAAAACTCAGTGTGTTGTCGTTAATGGTCAAAAATCAGTATCCGCTCCTCTTGAATTCGGTGTACGACAGGGAAGTGTCTTAGGTCTGCTACTGTTCACACTTAACTGTACTCCTTTAGAGGATATTATACTTCGTCATGGTTTGGATTTTATGTTGTACGCTGATGATACCGAGTTGTATTTTACATGTAATAATGCTAAAGCTTCAAAGGTTGCAATTGAAAAATGTGTTGATGATATTCGTGCATGGATGCTTGCTTACAAACTTGTACTTAATGATGGTAAAACTGAAGTTATTCATTTTCATTCTAAGTATAGATTTTGCGATAAATTAAAAAATATACGACTAGGCAATGAGGAAGTTCTTCCATGTTCTACTGTCCGTAATTTAGGGTTTTATTTCGATGAAAATGGTCTTTTATGTAGTCACGTTACTAAAGTATGCCAGTCAGCGTTTTTCGCACTGCATAAAATTGGTCGCATTCGCAACGTTTTAAACCACACCTCCACTGAATCACTTGTTCACGCTTTCATCACCTCACGCCTCGATTACTGTAAAATTCTTTTGCACGATCTCTATCCTAGCTCTCTAACTAAACGTCTCCAATCTATCCAAAACTCTGCTGCACAACTCATAACAGGCACCCGTAAGAATGAGCACATTACCCATGATCTCCATTGGTTACCTGTGCACAGTCGCACTGAATTCAAAATTTTCATTTTCACTTATAAATGTCTCAATTAGCTAGCACCACCTTATCTGTCTGATCTTTTAACACAGAGAGTTCCACAGAGGCGGACCCGTTCTTCAGCTGGGATAATTCTTATTGAGCCAGCACGACCGTTCCTCCAAGTGACATACGACAAGTGTGCCTTCGCTAATGCTGCCCCTCGATTGTGGAACCCTCTCCCTCTTTCCATTCGCAATGCCTCTTCCCTATACTCCTCCAACCCAAAACACATCTTTTCCAAAAACACTACACTGAATGATTCACGCACACTACTCTTGCTTTTTAATTTTGTTTTATGTGTTTTATGTCATCATATATGTTTTTATTATTTGCTTTATATGTTTTTATTTCATATTATATGTTTATGTCATCGTATATGTTTTATTATTCTGTTTTATTTTATATTATATGTTTTTATTTCATATTATATGTTCTTATTGCGTATTATATGTTTTTATTTCATATTATATGATTTTATTTCGTATTATATGTTTTTATTTCATATAATTTTATGTTTTTATGTCATAATTCTATCTCATATTATATGTTTTTTTTTATATGTTTTCATGTCATATATGTTTGTAATACGCATTGAGATTGTTTTTACGATGTAATGCGTATACTAAGAAATAATTATTATTATTATTATTATGTTAATGACTTCAAAAGAACATAAGTTGTCATCATTCTTTGAAGTCTCGTATTACAAATGTAAAAATAGCTAGCAAGTTTGGCTGCACAATTCTTTCAAGGCAATGTTCTTTAATGCGTAGACAAGTTGTCTCCCAACTAGCCACGATGGCACCTTGTTTAACTCATTGAACCCTAGACCTAATTAGGTAACTACCCCTTAATCTCCCTGAGCCAATTAACTAGACTATAGCTTATCTCCCTGGAGCTAATTAAAGGATTATCCATTAATCTCATATACGGTAGATTATACAAAATAACACAAAAAAAATCACTCCAATCAAAAAATGTTTATATTACCAAATGCAGATATAAAATCAGGCATACAATGATATAAAATTTAATCAATAATACAAAATAACAACAGAGTTATTATTTAATAAAAAAACATTCACATTACAAGATTATAAATTTTGGCAAGTCAATAATTCTTCCTAAAATGTCTTTTTAAGTCAACAATTTGAAAAAAAATAGTTAGTCCAAATATATATAATATTACTATAGGTTTAGAAGAATTATCAGTGTGGATTTAGCTATTTCGGATTTTAGTTCGGATTTTAAATAAATCAAACTCGTTCTTCCCCTCTTCTAATATATTGTTGGCCCATGCTCAGGCCCTAAAAATGACCGACTGGTCACTTGATTTAATGTTGTTTGCCAAACTCGTTATACTGCAAGACCGTGAAGACGGGCCGCCATTGCTGGTTATCGCTGGCCGTTGTTTATATCAAGATCCTCGTCTTCTTCGCTCAAAATATCGGAAAAATCACTTCCCGCGGCATTAATAATATCGATATCACCATCCAAAGTATCGTCGGGTAACAAAAATTCGAATTTTGAGTCCGTATCACTTTCCATAATGAAGATATTGTTAGAAAACGGAGCGTAAAAATAATCGATAATACGTAACAAAAACAATATGGCGACCAGTGAAAAGATTTTTAGCACAAAGTTCATGACCTTATAACCCCTAAACTTTTGTTGTGACGTACGCATTTTTTGTGTTCATTCGTTAGCTAAAACTATATTTGATTGAATCAATTACTTTTAGTTTGCCAATTGGCTTTTATTTAACAATTATGGTTCGAGGAAACAATGCCTCAAGGGGAACGCAAATTTAAGTCTCTCGGATATGACACTAATAAGCAGTGGACCGTATATTTAAGCAATCGGTATAAGAGAGGGGTTTAATTGGCCCTTATATTTAAGCAGACGGACCCGATGAGTTAACCAAGAAAATTGATCATTATTACTTATCGCAGACGTCAACCTGTGAATATTTGAAATGATAAAACATCAAAGAATGAGCCGAATAATGGTATGATTTTAACAGATTGAGTTATTTGAACAGTAGATACAAGACAATTACGTATGCACACAAGCGCAAGCGGCAAACGTCACAGAAGAGTCAATCACACTGGAAAAGTATATTTCAGTTCCGATACATGCCAATATCGAAAGTAGCAGAGATCTTTTGGGAATAAACCTATATTTCAAGTTTCGTGAAAATCCGGTAAGAATACTGACCTGTAGAGAGTCCACAAACAATTGTGGACGGATGGACGGACAGACATCCAGACGGACAGGGGCGACAACATAATATGTCCACATGTAAATGTTGGGCGTATAAAAAGGTGATTTTGTGTATAATCAGGGTCCATAATTCAGGAAGTTACCGTTTGTCTATCATCAATGAATGAATAAAAAGATAGAGAGCTTGCATTGCAAGGCAGGATACGCCCACATTTTCGAGAGATGGATAGAGGACAAGCAGTACCAAAAGTGATTTTTCCTACAATGAAAGGCCATAATTCATTAAGTTACAATTTGATATGCGCAAATATAGAAAAGAATCAAGATCTTTAAGTTATAAACATGCAATTCAAGTTTCATCAAAATCAAATTAAAATTGTGACCTCTACAGCGCATGTCAGCAACATCACACATTTTGTCGCCAGGCTTCAAATGATGCGATAGTTTCATGTTTGGTTAATGTCCATTGTTTTGGAGCACGGTTTTTAGCCATATAGGACTGCTCAGACTTGGATTTTTATTTGTTGTTTCATTAACAAGGGGACTTCCTGGAGTTCGTAGGTACTGCAAAACACTGCAAAACACTCTAAGCCACAAGGCCAGTCAGCAGCACCACACATAAACTATAAGGAACAACACCCAAAGGATAAAGATGGTATATTTGATGACATCTTACAGTTCGTAAAATATGGCGGACAAGGACAAGAGAGGATTTAATAATGAATGAATAAAATGGGGTTTAACGTCCTGCTATTATGCACCTAACCTGGGGAGGGTTTAATAAGAGAGACAACTCCTGTTAACGGGTCGCTTACAACATATTATGCCTACGGGCGCAGGGTCCACAACTTTGATATACCATTATTCGCGTACAAACAGCGGCCATTTTGTCTGGCAATTATGGTTCGATTTTCTAGAAATTCCAACTCAACCTTCTGTAGGGTGTAACGTGATAGTGTCAAACGTTTTTTAAATTGGATAATAATCGTGACCTCCAGAAGAACCATAGGGAATTTTTATGACAATCAGGGGTCATAATTCAGGAAGTTATGATTCGATATGTGTAAATAACAAAAGGAACCAAGATGTTTGGGTTATAACCCTGCATTTCAAGTTTCAACAAAATCAAATTGTGACCTCTACAGGGACCACAACCTTGATATACCATTTTTTAAAGAATTCGCGTACAAACAGCAGCCATTTTGTATGGCAATTTTGGTCCTATTTTCCACAAATTTGAACTCAAACATTCCTTATGGTGTAACGATGATATAATCAAACGTTTTTTTAAATCGGAAAATAATTGTGACCTCCTAAGAGACAAGCTAAATAAACGCGATTTTGTGTTCAATCAGGGGCCATAATTCAGGAAGTTACGATCGGATATGCGCAAATATCGAAAGGAACAAAAACCTTTGGGTTATAACCATGCATTTCAAGTTTAATAAAAATCAGATTGTGACCTCTACAGGGTCCACAACCATGATATACCAGTTTTTATCAGTATTTGCCTTCAAACAGCGGCCATTTTGTATGGCAATTTTGGTTTATTTTGGCTACAGCATTATTAGTAGGGGAGCTAGGTTCAGGTTAATTCGAAAATCGCGTACAAAATTTCTACTATGCCAGATGTGTGGGCAGCGGTGTCGGATACTTTGAACCTCGATTCTTAAGTTGCGGGTCCCCTTCCCGTGGGGGTGAGGGGCCCTACAAAACGTCGAAATTTTGCGTTTTATTCGACTTTTGCGTACAACGACCAACTTTCGTGTATAAGTCGACCAACCCCAGATGTCACCAAAAACATTACTTAAGAAGACCCCTAACCCTTCCTTCGTCCCTTAAGAACGCCCACTTTACCCCCCTCAGGGAGGAGTTCATTCGACTTCCGCGTACAACATTAATTTTTTCGTTAAAAGTTTCACTATTGGTCCACTAGAACGTAAAAGTAACTTAAGAACGCGAAATCCCCTTCTATCACAGATAAGAACGACAAAAAGGGGGACCCAGGGGTGAAATGACGATTTAATTCGACTTTTGCGTACAACGATCAACTTTCGTACATAAGTCGACCAGCCTCAGAAGTCACCAAAAACATTACTTAAGAAGACACCTGACCCTTCCTTCTTCCCTTAAGAACGCCCTCTTTAGCCCCTCAGGGAGGAGTTAATTCGACTTCCGCGTACAACATTAATTTTTTCGTTAAAAGTTTCACTATTGGTCCACTAGAACGTAAAACTAACTTAAGAACGCGAAATCCCCCTCTATCTCGGAAAAGAACGACAAAAAGAAGACCCAGGGGTGAAATGACGATTTAATTCGCCTTTTGCGTACAACTTAGGTGCACAAGTAGACCAGCCCCAGATGTCATCAAAAACATTACTTAAGAAGACCCCCGACCCTTCCTTTGTCCCTAAAGAACGCCCACTTTACCCAACTCATGGATGAGTTAATTTGACTTCCGCGTACAACATTACTCTTTTCGTTAAAGGTTTCACTATTGGTCAACGAAAACAAACCACTAACTTAAGAACGCGAAATCCCCCACTATCTCGGATAAGGATGACAAATCGCTTGGGTGGGAGGGCGGACGAAAAATCGCTTGGGTGGGAGGGCACAGTTTTTTCGTTAAATATTTAATGATTGTGTTTTTCCATTTCATTGTCATGCGACACCAACTCCGCTACCGCACTTCGTAATTTCATTTCTTTAGGATCAGTTGTGTGCGAGGTCTCTCAGTTGTTCCTTTTACCCACAATTTAAACCTATTACAGATGAATAGATGATGCCGTTGGTCCTTCAATGTGTGACTGTGCTCTGCTACTACCAGGCTTAGATTGTATATCTGATCTCAAATTTAAGCTTTGAACATTTAGAGTTTTTTCAGTGGCCTGTATAGCGGTGAAGTTCTTGTAGCTCTTGACGTGATATCCATGATGGGCTTCCTAGTTCTGGGGCAAATTATTAACAACGGCAGCATATTTTGATGAATCCTATTTTGACGTATCCATTGCGCGCAAAACACCCACCGTTGGGATCTTTTTCGGAGTTAAGGCACAGGACTTTGATTCTCTTTCTTCGTTTACATTCTGATCCGTATCATCCATATGAACTATACATGTCAGTTCATTCTCGGACACAGATAGTTCTGGTTGGGCCGCTTGTTCTGAGGATGATGCCATTTTTAGTTTAGTCCGGGGGCTTTATCTACCTGAAAAATACAGATGATAATGCATTATACGTATCTCTTATGGAATTTTATGATAAGTACCTACGTATGGTAATTTTGAGACCTTCGAATAATATTTGGATATTGCGGTTTTAGTCATAAAACGTTTTTTTTTAAATATTTATCGACAATACCATTTAATTTTATGAGCAACCATTCACCGACGATACCATTGACAAAATAAACTGACCACCCATCGGCAAGACCAAACATCGACGATACCATTTATCGGAGACTATTCAACGTCGATACCATTTATCGCAGACTATTCATCGACGATACCATTTATCGGCGACCATCATTAGACTATACCATTCATAACAAAAACTGTCCACCCATCGGCAAGACAATGCATCAACGATTCCATCTATCGACAAATATTCATCGACGATACCAGCAGTGATTCAACACATCATCTATTAGTAGGCACCTAATACAACGATAAGTTAAATAAACGAATCCCGCACAAAGAAACTCAAGACACCAAAGTTAATAACATAATAATTTCACAACATAATAAATTTACTCACCCAAGTACCCGGTGGCAGTATCGAGTCCTCCAACTGTCATAATCCATCTCTGAAACATGCATACAGGTAAAAATGTTTCGGCGTGCCACGGGGCAGAGTTTAGGCCACCGATAGATGTTAATGGAATATGACCGTTACACGCATATTTCTTTAACACATGACAATGTTGAATCCTGAAATGTTGGGTAATCACCCACACCGAATTTCGTGGAAATCGGAGCAGCCGTTTTTGCGGTATGAAGAGTTGGACGGACAGACATGTGGTGATTTATAATAATATAATGGACATCGGGAGCTTTCAGGGCCATCAGCTAAATCATCTCCAAGATCCGAGAGCAGCTTTATAACACCCTTGTGCCCCCTTCTTATCAGAGATAGAAGGGAATTTCGCGTTCTTAAGTTACGAAAAAGTTAATGTTGTACGCGGAAGTCGAATTAACTCCTTCCTGAGGGGGGTAAAGTGGGTGAACTTAAGGGACGAAGGAAGGGTCGGGGGTCTTTGTAATGTTTTTGGTGACATCTGTACGAAAGTTGATTGTTGTACGCAAAAGTCAAATTAAATCGTCATTTCAGCCCTGGGCCCCCCTTTTTGTCGTTCTTATCTGAGATAGAAGGGGATTTCGCGTTCTTAAGACCAATAGTGAAACTTTTAACGAAAAGAGTAATGTTGTACGCGGAAGTCGAATTAACTCATCCATGAGTGGGGCAAAGGGGGCGTTCTTAAGGGACGAAGGAAGGGTTGGGGGTCTTCTTAAGTAATGTTTTTGGTGACATCTGGGATTGTTCGACTTATGTACGAAAGTTGATCGTTGTACGCAAAAGTCGAATTAAATCTTCATTTCACCCCCTGGGTCCCCCTTTCTGTCGTTCTTATCCGAGATAGAAGGGGATTTCGCGTTCTTAAGTTAGTTTTACGTTCTAGTGGACCAATAGTGAAACTTTTAACGAAAAAATTAATGTTGTACGCGGGAGTCGAATTAACTCTTCCCTGAGGGGGGTAAAGTGGGCGTTCTTAAGGGACGAAGGAAGGGTCAGGGGTCTTCTTAAGTTATGTTTTTGGTGACATCTGGGGTTGGTCGAAAAAAACGCAAAATTCCGACGTTTTGTACGGCCCCTCAGCCCCACGGAAAGGGGACCGGCAACTTAAGAATCGAGGTTCAAAGTATCCGATACCGCTGCCCACACATTTGGCATAGTAGAAATTTTGTACGCGATTTTTGAATTAACCTGAACCTAGCTCCCCTACTATATCTGGATATTACTTTTTACACTTTTTAGGTGTTTACCAAAAATTCCATCCAATTGTTTTATTTGTATCATTGTTGTTGTTTTTTTGATTTAGATTAACACAAAAAATATAATTTTCTTTTTTAGACATTTTTAAAATTTGGAGGATTCACGCAGATTGCAGATATGAGAATCCTCTTAGATTCTCGAAAAAAAATGAAAAATTTCTAGCCCTGCATAAGGGATGGGACAATAAACATTTCTTTTCAAACTGAATAAAATATCATGCTTTTCCAATGCTTAATGGGCTACAAAAAAGAATTTCTGAAAAAATAATTATTTTTATTGTGATGCAGTGCCATTTTTCAAAATGGCGACCAAAAATGAAGAAAACATGAAAATTCATGTATATCAAGTCAAAAATCACGGTATACATAGCTTCCAGAGTGTCTAACATGGAACATTGAGAGTCGCCAAAATTCAACATGGACACTGAATTTTTATTCAAAATTCCAAGATGGCAACCAAAATCCTTCTGTACTATTTCTGGATCGCTGTATACATAGCTTTCAAAGTGAGTTACATGGGATTTTTGGAGTCGCCAAAATCAAATATGGGCACTGGAAAAAACGAAACAAAGCCAAGATGGGGGAAATCCAAGATGGTGACCAAAATTGATGAATAAAAAATGAAAGATAGTAAGCTGGCACTGCCAGGCAGGATACGCCCACATTTTCGAGAGATGGATAGAGGACAAGCAGTACCGAAAGTGATTTTTCCTACAATCAAATATCGAAAAGAATCAAGATCTTTAGGTTATAAACATGCATTTCACGTTTCATTAAAATCGAATTACAATAATTCTACACAGGGCCCACAACTTTAATATGCCATATTTTTACACTGTTCGCGTACAAACGGCGGCCATTTTGTCTGGCAATTATGGTCGATATTCTAGAAATTCGAACTCAACCTTCCGTAGGGTGTAATGGTGATAGAGTGAAACGTTTTTTTTAAATTGGATATTAATCGTGACCTCCAGAGGGACCATAGGCCATAGGGGATTTTTCGGACAATCAGGGGCCATAATTTAGTTATGATCCGATATGCGCAAATATCGAAAGGATCCAAGATATTTGGGTTATAACCATGCATTTCAAATTTCATTAAAATCGAATTAAAATTGTGACCTTTACAGGGTCCACAACCTTGATATACCATTTTTTAACAGTATTCGCGTACAAACAGCGGCCATTTCGTATGGCAATTTTGGTCCGATTTTCCCGAAATTCAAACTCAACCTTCCCTAGGGTTTAACGGTGATATAATCGAACGGTTTTTCGAATCGAATAATAATTGTCACCTCCAGAGGGACCACAAGCTAAAATAGGTGATTTTTCGGATAATCAGGGGCCATTATTCAGGAAATTACGTTCCGATAGGCGCAAATATCGAAAGGAACCAAGATCTTTGGGTTACAAACATGCAAGTCAAGTTTTATCAAAATCGGCTCAAAATTGTGACCTCTATAGGGTCTAAAAACGTGATTTTTCGTACAATCAGGGGCCATAATCTATGAAGTTTCGATCAGATATATGCCAATATCGAAAGCAGCCGAGATCTTTTGGTGATAAAGCTATATTTCAAGTTTCGTCAAAACCGGACAAGAATTGTGACCTGTAAAGGGTCCACAAGCAATTGTTGACGGACGGACGGGGGCACCGACATAATACGTCCATATGAAAATGTGGGCGTATAAAAATTCCTCTATATAATGCTTGGATCGCGGTTTAAACTTTAAATCGACAAAAGAGGTACTTATGTGGCTTTAATGAGGAAATGTGAATTTTTAAAATTTTGACCTATTGAACCATTATTGCACTCTTTCGCAGAATCTAGATTTGCGACAAGCGACTCAATTAGCTTCGCCGAGTCACAAATAATATCCGTGAAGTATTCAAATTAGACACAGACCATGACGAAATAACCACATGACATTTTAATCTCGATTAGTCCAGACATTATTAGCTTGTTCCATTTTATATTAATCGAGAAAACTGGAGACACATTTTCGGCTATTTCTGTTGTTTTACCGCGAATTATGCAAATTAGACATGGCAATTGACAGAAATAACCACATGACATTTTGATCTTGATTAGTCCAGACATAAAAGCTTTTTCCATTTTATATTAATAATAAGGAAAACATGACACATGTTCTCGACTATTTTCGATGGTTTACCGACAGGTCACTAATTGCCCAAAAGCATAATAAGGCCAGACCAATTTATTCTCTTGTTTTACGGATCCGCCAACCTGAATTTCTAGACCCCCCCCCCCAAAAAAAACATCTTCAATCCCCGATAAAAAAAAAAATAGGTTGCCAGGCAACGAAACATACGCCCACAGCAGCTAAATCGTCCGGGCAGTCAACAAGAGTTGTCGCATATTTTACTTTTTTCGGTAATGAAAAAATTATGATACACTAAAATCTGATTAAAAGTAACAACTCATCTCATTATGTAATTATCAGAAAATCATTGGAATTTGTTTGGCTTTGATAAAGTTTTCCTCCATACTGTTCAAGTTATCTAAATTCATTGAAACTCAATATACTTGTTCGTCTCATGACCTTAAACACTGTGTATAAATTTAAAGTCAATCGGTTATTAACTTTAGCCTCTAGAGCGTCAACAAGATTTTTGAAAGTGATCAAGGGCCATAACTCAGTAATTATCGGAAATGCTGAAAATCAATAGGCCTCTTCGTCTCATGACCTTAAACACTGTGTATAAATTTTAAGTTAATCGGATATTAACTTTGGCCTCTAGAGCATCCACAATAATTTTTGAAGTGATCAAGGGCCATAACTCTGACAGTAATTATTGGAAATTGCTTAAAATCAATAAGCTTCTTCGTTTCATGACCTTAAACACTGTGTATAAATCTTAAGTCAATCGGTTATTAACTTTAGCCTCTAGAGCGTCCACAAGATTTTTTTAAGTGATAAGGGGCCATAACTCTGACAGTAATTATCAGAAATTGCTGAAAATCAATAGGCTTCTTCATTTTATAACCTTAAACACTGTGTATAAATTTAAAGTCAATCGGTTATTAACTTAGCCTCTAGAGCGTTAACAAGATTTAAAAAAGTGATCAAGGGCCATACCTCAGTCAGTAATTATCGGAAATCGCTAAAAATCAAAAGGCTTCTTTCGTCTCATAACCTTAAACACTGTGTATAAATCTAAAGTCAATCGGATATTAACTGTGGCCTCTAGAGCCTCCACAAGATTTTTTTAAGTGTTCAAGGGCCATAACTCTGACAGTAATTATTGGTAATTGCTGAAAATCAATAAGCTTCTTCGTTTCATGACCTTAAACACTGTGTATAAATCTTAAGTCAATCGGTTATTAACTTTAGCCTCTAGAGCGTCCACAAGATTTTTTTAAGTGATAAGGGGCCATAACTCTGACAGTAATTATCAGAAATTGCTGAAAATCAATAGGCTTCTTCATTTTATAACCTTAAACACTGTGTATAAATTTAAAGTCAATCGGTTATTAACTTTAGCCTCTATAGCGTCAACAAGATTTAAAAAAGTGATCAAGGGCCATAACTCAGTCAGTAATTATCGGAAATCGCTGAAAATCAATAGGCTTCTTTCGTCTCATAACCTTAAACACTGTGTATAAATCTAAAGTCAATCGTATATTAACTGTGGCCTCTAGAGCCTCCACAAGATTTTTTTAAGTGTTCAAGGGCCATTACTCTGACAGTTATTATCGGAAATCGCTGAAAATCAATAGGCTTCTTCGTCTCATGACCTTAAACACTGTGTATAAATTTAAAGTCAATCGATTATTATCTTTGGCCTCTAGAGCGTCCACAAGATTTTTTTAAGTGATCAAGGGCCATAACTCTGATAGTTATTATCGGAAATCGCTGGGAATCGAAGCTCTAAAAGAAGCCATTCAGGAAAGTAGTATGTTAAGTAACAACGAAATGGAAGCGGTTTTAGATGTAGCAGATTTTGTACTACATAATAACGAGTTTACTTTTGATGAACGGTATTTCAGACAGATTTCCGGAACAGCGATGGGGACCCCTTTCGCAGTAACATACGCTAACATATACATGTCATTTTGGATGAGAAAATACTGGAATTTGATACCTAACAAACCGGAGGTTAGTTTTAGATATATTGATGATATATGGGCCATGTCATCTTCTACTACAGACGAGTGCTACGACTTTTTGAACAGACTCAACCAACAACATCCTAAAATCAAATTCACTATGAACATCAGCCAAAAAAGTGTCCCTTTCTTAGATGTACGAGTAATAAATGAAGAAACCAAACTTGAGACAGATCTTTTTTCTAAAGAGACGGATAGTCACCATTATCTTCCACAATCCAGCTGTCATCCAGGTCACATTTTCAACTCTATTCCATACAGTGGAGCGATTAGAATAAAAAGAATATGTAGCAAATGAGATTGGACAGACATCAACCTCAAGAAATTTTCAAAATACCTTAAAAACAGTGGCTATAAAAAGAAAACGATCAACAAAGCTTTCCATAAAATTCAAAACAAAACTCGAGAAGAACTCCTCCAATACAAAACCAAAAAGAAAGACACTAAGGATAAAATTATACCATGGACTACAACGTACGATCCCCGCCAACCAAATTTACGTGTAATGGCCAACGACCACACACTCCTTCAAACTAGCTCCAGGATGAAAAAAGTAATAGAGAACAGCAAGATAATTATAGCCGAAAGACGAAATAAGACAATTGGAGATATTTTGAGAGCCAACAAATTGCGGACGAATAAAAATTATACTAATATTGAATCTTGGGGGTGTAAGCCGTGCCATAAACCAAGGTGTAAAACCTGCGCAGTTCTTGAAGAGACTGATAAGATTAAAAACAAATACTCTCAAACATTTCAAATCAGACATTCTACTAATTGTCAAAGCAAATTTATTATTTATTGTTTAACATGTAAAATTTGCCGAATCCAATATGTCGGACAAACTATTACCCCATTTAGCACCAGATTGAACAGTCACAGATCCAATATCAAATTGCAAAAAGCAGGTAAAGCCCCAAATGTTGCCCCCCATTTTAACATACCCGACCATAATTATACATGTACCATTCTCCAGCAAGTATATAATGAAGATCGGAAACAACTGAATATTGCGGAATCTCTATGGATGCATAGACTGAACACTGTGTGGCCTAATGGTCTGAATGAACATAACCCAGATACTATAAAAAACTTCTCCAAATAATTATAATCCTACTTTTGAAACTTTCTTCTGTACATAACAATCTCCCACCTTTCTTACCGCCTGCTTAACTTATTTTATTTTATTATTTTTTTTAGAATCTACAATTTTTAATATCTGATTAAATTTAATGATAATTATCTATAATAGGCCTTTTATTGTGAAACTAACTTCATTTTCCTTGTTGCTAACTATGACGTCATAGATCTTTGATTTTGTATATCTACGTAACTAAGGATTTTTGTGATGTCATTGAGTTTATTACTTGCCTTTCAGTTAGTATTTGTATTACCCTGATGATGTAGTGTTATATTTACCTACGAAACGTTGGATTAAAATAATGATGGTTTTAGTGGCAGCCGTTTTATAATTTTTTTTAAACACATTTCAATGTGGGCGTATAAAAATCGTCTTCTGGACTTCTGGAACTGACGAAATTTAGCAACAGTAAAAGTAATGAAAATGGTAGTGCACGCAATATTGTCAATATTGAACAGCTAAGATTGAGGTTATTATTTGACTCAATTATTAATTCCAGTCACTTTGAGTTGCAAGGAATATATCTTTTGTCTAATTCACAATTTTCACCAAGTATATACAGAGCTGTCGTTTCTCATCACACCGCAAAGTAATAATTATACATGTTTCCGGGCCAAGACTTGAGAACGCCGGCTCACTTGATGAGAAGTCATGGCCCCGAACATGTATAATCAACACATGTGATAATGTAACGAAGTCAATGATTGGATTAGCGACATCAGTTAGCAAATGAAATCACGTGGTAGCTAAATAAAAAAAGAAATGAAAGTTGCGTCGTATGTATTACGAACGTGAGGATGGTGAGCTGTTATTTATTTTATTGGTGTTAATTAATCCGTGACTGCTTGTCATAGGAGGGTGCTAATTCTATTGGTCAGATAATTAATCAGTGTTGGACATGTGAGCTTACATAATATTGTCAAAACACTAGACTTATAAATTGTCAGTTTATGTTAAAATACCGACCGAAATCCCGATTATCAGATGCGACATCATGTCGCTATTAAGGGTCTGTATAGCGACATTGACCGTGTACATGCAAGATCGAATGAACACAGGACTCTGTTTATCGATGATCTTCTTTAGATTGAGGATCAGACAGACTATGATGAGCCATGTATGAGGTCGATAATTCTATCTTATGCTCTTTTTTTTTCTCCCCTGTCCTTTACACAATTTTGGTCTTTTTTTTTTCTTTTTTTTCTCTCCTGCCTTTACAGATTTTTCCAGAAAAAATCCGTAAAACAAGAAAATAAATTGGTCTGGCCTAAATGATAATTTTAGTAAAGATAGGCTGCCAGGCAACGAAACATACGCTCATAGCAGCTAAATTGTCTGGGCAAGAGTTGTCGCTTATTTTTACTTTTTTCGACAATGAAACATTTATAATACACTAAAATCTGATTATGTAATTATCAGAAAATCATTAAAATTTGTTTTAAAGTTCTCCTCCATGATAATGTTTAGTATACGAAACATTTAATATCATGGATTAAGCTGTTCAAGTTATAAAAATTCATTGAAAATCAATATACATATTATGAAAATAATTAAATTTGTGTACTTTTATCCAATCAGTAGCTTAGTTGTTATTTAGTGTGGTATAGTGACGCTAGTTATCTAGGTCACACAACTTTTATCCAATCAAAAACTTAGTTGTTATTTAGTGCAGAGTAGTGACGCTAGTTTTCTAGGTCAGCAGAAAACGCGCCTCATTACAGCTTCCAAACTTGGGAAAGAGCAGTAGCAATCAATTTAACCAGCTTTATATTTTGTGTACATATTCGTATCCCTGCAGAGGTAACTTTTGTTTTACAGGTTGTTCGTATACGACCTGCGCTAACTATTCTGAATTTCCCGATTGTTCTGCATGTGCTTGTTATTATTGTTCATAACTCCGTGTTTTCATCTTGGCGTTCCCCGTTGAAAATGGCGCCTTCCGTTCGATAACCTATTATATGTGAATTGTGTGGAGAAATGGCTTCGTGTACACCTCTTCCCCCTGTGAATTTAGAACATTCAACATTCCCGAATGTGCCGATAATTATTGAAGTGTTTTTTGGTTCGTCGTACATCAAACGTCTAATTACAGCCGTGAACGATGTTTACCCTAAACTACATTTGCCATTCGATCTGTGTCAGATATCGTGTTCGGGGTATGGCGGTTTATGTGTCGTGAACGATGGTTTTCAACGACTTTATAAAAATTTTGACCGTTTTTCAAATGCTGACATTGTCTTCATTCACATGGGATCGAATGACTTGTGTGATGTTACGGTCTTACCGGAGTTTTTGGCTAATTCCATTGTGGAATTTGCGTTAGACATTTTGGCAACATACGCTCCGAGATGTGTTATTATATCTCAACTCCTTAAACGTAAATCGGTTGTTGATAATCAGTACAATCAAAGAGTGTATGACACAAATCGCCACTTACAGAACATTTGTGAATCCTTCCCTAACATTTCTTTTTGGAGACATCGGTCTGGCCTTTGCCAGCCAGTCAGCAATGTTTATGCACCAGACGAAATTCATCTATCTGACGACAGAGGTGCTGTGTTTTTCATGAAAAGTATTCGTGATGCGTTGCTGCGACACATGAGATGGTGTCAATTGCTGTTACCCGCTACGCGAGTTTAGTGTCGGTATTTTCCGGATGTGTTTAGTTCAGTGTATCAGACTTTATTTTTCACCTTGGGAAGAAGTACAGATTCACCACTGATGAAAAAGGATTGCCTGGACGAGCTGGCTATTAGAATAGATGTAACCTTTATCACTAACAACTTACTTGCCTGTCACACGGTAAACCAATGGTTAAACCGGCATTAATTACTAACAACTTCTTGTTAATTTTCCCACTAGTCTAATGTTAACTTAATCCTTTCCAAAATTAATGTTTTTACGTAATGATCTTTAGGATCTTTGCTATGTTTTTCCGAAAGGATCTTTTGCTGCTATGCTTTTCCGAAAGGATCTTTGTCTTTGTTGCTATGTTTTTTCCGAAAGACTCTTTGCCTTTGTTGCTATGTTTTTTCCAGAAGGATCTTTGCCATGGTTTTCCATAAGGATCTTTGCTATGTTTTTCCATAAGGATATTGCTATGTTTTTCCGAAAGGATCTTTTGCTGCTATGCTTTTCCGAAAGGATCTTTTGCTGCTATGCTTTTCCGAAAGGATCTTTTGCTGCTATGTTTTTCCGAAAGGATCTTTGTCTTGTTGCTATGTTTTTTCCGAAAGGATCTTTGCCATGTTTTTCCGATAGGATATTGCTATGGTTTTCCGAAAGGATCTTTGCTTGCTTGCAGAAAGGATTTCTGCTATGGTTTTCTTCCAAAAGGAATTTTGCTATGCAGTCTTTCCAATAGGAATTTCTCTAATGCTTTCGAAAAAAAATTTGCTATAGGAGTAGGAGCTTTTGCGCGTGACGTATTTCCGGTGTCTATCTTAGCCTGGACTTTTTGTTTCCGTGAAATACATGTACATGGTAAATGCTAGGGAAAAGGGGGTTTCTTCTCCTTTTCTCTTAACAGAAAACATAATTTTGAATGTCACTCCTTTTGTAAGGACTTTACTCCTCGCAAGTTATTCGAATTTACTATGGTTTGTGTAGGACTGGATCTTGCTTGTCGCAAGCAAGTACGCTCTAAGAATAATTAATTCATGTCCACTATGTAATTTGTTGCTGGTTGGAAGCAAATAAATCAATTATATGTTGTTACGGTATCAGCATTAGTTTCATTTTTTCAGAAACATGCCTAAACGAAAAGCCAGTCCATGTCCCTCCAGTGATGCTGAACAACAGGACACGATTGAGTCCCTTCCGGCCATGACAACAGCGGAGGATCGATTAACTGACATCCTGATGAGGAAACTGGTACAGCATGGTTTGGTGTCGAAAGCCAAAAAAGTCACAGCAACCCCAACCGGCACACCGACTCCCGGCCCAAGTTCAGTTCCTGAACAGACAGAGTCGCCAACAGATCCATCACCACCAACAGACCCATCACCACCGACAGACCAGGATATGTATCAACCCCATGTATCAACAGGGCCGTCTGTATTTTCTATACAGGCGAATGACATTTTTCCTCCAGAGCAAGGTAGTTCTAACGATGTGGTACAAATGTCAAATAATGCAAATTTATGTGCCCCTATATCAAGCCACTTATCAGACAAAATTAAGTCTGACATTTGGTCTGACAAATATATTGATTTTTCTACCTTGCTGCCTGGGTACACGACCCCTGCAATGTCCCTCAACATCATGGAGGTTGATGATACATCTACCTTCCGCATATCGTCTGTGCCAAAGCAGAAACAAATTAGCTTTGAGCAGTGGCGTCGGGCCTTCCTGATTTTTATGGATGTTTACATCCAGTGTTCCCCCCATGCGGCATCCGCTTTATTTTCATACATGTCGTCCGTTATGGACTTGTACTCGTCATTTGGCTTTAAGGCTGCACAGTTCTATGACAGCCAGTTTCGATCCCTGCGAGGCACCTTGTCCCTAACTTGGAACCAAATCCATTCAGAGTTGTGGCTGAAAGCATCGACTGTGCATGCCACAAAAATGAGTGGGTCAGACCCTCAAGCACGAGTTTACCCGCGGGCACCTGTCAAATTGGTCTGCTATGACTATAACTCCATCAAGGGTTGTGGTAGACCACTATGCAAGTACCCGCATGTTTGCCGCCTATGCCACTCCAAACATCCAGTCATGTCCTGCTCTGTGAGGCGCTCCCCGGTACAGAGTACATACAGAGCTGAACCCACAGGACAATTCCACCCACAGCCTATGCCAGTAATCCCTCCAGTACCTGCGTATACCATGCCTCCCCCAGCTGCTTTGTCTGTCCCTCCTGTCAATAATCGCTATTCCTTTCGTAGGAGTGGTGTTTCCTTCAACAAGAATGCCAACACCGGTCAACCCCGTTAAACTTAATATTGTTTTAGATGGCTACGATCCCCAGGATCGATCCTTTTTAATTGATGGCTTTACGAATGGTTTCCGTATTCCCTATACAGGCACTAGACAACTGTCTGTAGCAAAAAATCACTCCTCCTGTTTAGATAATTATGGTATTTTGCATCAGAAAATAAGTCATGAGCTAGCCCATAATCGAGTCATGGGTCCCTTTCTGGCCCCCCCCTTTTCGAATCTCATATGTTCCCCCTTAGGTGTGGTGCCAAAGCATGAGAGGGGTGCCTTTAGGCTAATTCATGACTTATCTTTTCCTAACGGTAATTCGATTAACACCCATATTTCCGAAGAATTTACCACTGTGTCTTACGATACTATTGATGACGTCATCTCCATCGTTAAGGAAATGGGCCGTGGAGCTTTAATGGCAAAGGCTGATATTCAGGATGCCTACCGCTTGCTGCCCATCCACCCTGACGACTACGAACTATTAGGTTTCACCGTATGCCATAATCAAATGTTGTTATATTTTGCCGATATGTGTCTCCCTATGGGTTTAAACATGAGTTGTCAGACTTTTGAAAAATTCAGCACATCCCTACATTGGGTCATGACCAATAAATATGGGGCTGTCATGAGTCACATGATCGATGACTTTTTCTTGCGGGTCCTGCGAATTCGTCAAAATGTCTAAATTCCCTTAACGCTTTCCTCGAGTTAGCTAAATTTTTAAATATCCCTATAAAGAGTTCCAAGACAGTGTTGCCTGTTACAACTTTGACTATTTACGGTATTGAGGTTGATTCCGATTTAATGTTGGTACGGTTACCTGTCGATAAATTAGAAAAAACTCGACTGGCGGTTAGTGCCTTAAAGTCTTGTCGGAAAGTGACATTACGTCACCTACAATCGGTGTTGGGGTTACTTAATTTTGCAACTTTAGTAGTAGTACCTGGTCGTACCTTTTTGCGACGTTTGTATGATTTGACCCTCAATATTTTAAAGCCTCATCATAAAATTCGTATTACTAATGCAGCCAGGCTAGACCTGCTAGTGTGGTCTCAGTTTTTGGATAATTTTAATGGCCGTTGCTTTTTCTTAAATGATAGGTGGCTTGCCTCAGATACTTTGAAACTTTTTACTGATGCAGCATCGTCCACTGGGTTTGCTGCCGTCTTCGGATCGAAATGGTTTTCCTACCCCTGGCCGGATAGTTGTAAAGAATTATCAATCAATGTGATGGAGTTAATTCCCATTGTGCTGGCCATTGAGACTTGAGGCCCGTTATTGCGCAATCATAAATTGTTAATTCTTTCAGATAACCAATGTGTGACCTGGGTCATTAATAAAGCGACCGCCAAATGTTCACACCTCATGAAATTAATTCGCCGTCTAGTCACCGCGACTATAACCCATAATATTCTTATTAAGGCCAAACATATTCCTGGAAAAACCAATTTAATTGCCGATAAATTGTCCCGTTTTCAATTTCAGACAGCCAGCAAATGGGCACCATGGTTGGACCCGGACCCTCAAGTGGTGTCCCTCACCAATTTAATCTTCTGAGTTCTTCAGCCCGCTGCCTGCTTGCGCATGCGTTGGCTCCTACATCTCGCGTAGCCTGGAATAAGTTTTTAAATTTCTGCTCAGAGAAAGGGATCAACCCAAACTTTCCTATTCAGCCCATGATAATTGTAAACTTTTTGGCCAATTTATTTGAAAAAGGGCTTTGCAGTAAGAACCATTTCGTCACACGTTTCCGTCTTAGCTTATATCCATAAAGCCTTGGGTTTTCCTGACGTGTGCACTAATTTCCTAGTACACTCCCTATTAAAAGGAGCAAAGCGTCTGTCCTCATCAAACCCTAATTCATGTCTCCCTATTACATTGCCGATCCTGTATAAGCTTATTAAAGCAATACCAATTGTATTTAGAGGCCGTTATCAACAAATTTTATTACAATCCTTGTTTTCCCTCACTTTTGCTGGATTCTTTCGCATCGGCGAATTAGTGGTAAAATCTCAGTCAAATTTAGCTCTGGTTGTGCAAGTATCTCATGTTCGCTTTAATTTTAACCAAACCCGCCTAGCGTCGCTTGAACTCTCCTTGCATCATTTCAAACACAAACCGACCATAGGTCCTGTCATATTACATTTTAACTGCTCTTGCTCTGCGTGCGTTCACACTTGTGCTCCATGTTTATTATTAAAATATGTTAAGTCATGTCCCCATTTGTCGAGCCCATTATTTCAGTGGCATAATGGGTCGTCTGTGTCGTACAGCTTTGTGAACGCTTGCTTAACCCAACTTGTTTCATTTATTGGTCTCTATACCACATGTCTTAAACTCCATTCTTTCCGTATTGGTGCTGCAACCTCAGCTTTTTTAAAGGGCTATTCCGAGAACCAAATAAAAACCATGGGCCGCTGGCATAGTAATGCAGTACGAAGTTATATTCGTCTGCCTGCCCTCCAACTTTAACATCCCGGTTTAAAATGCTCTGAGTAGGCTGGTTACGCATATAAATAGCTGTTACATTGTTCTATCTAGTTAGTATTAGTTTCATGTATGGGTTGTGGGACCATGACTTAGTTTTCAGTGTAGGCTGGGACTATCTTGTCTGGTCTCTTTGTCTGACTATGTATGTTTTATCTGCTTGAACGTTTTTGTTGCAATTTTATGGGTAACATGCAGGCTGTTTTCTCCTAAGGCCCTCCCACCACCCATTGTCAGATTCCTGTGTTGAGCTAGTCATTCCTTACTGTTCCAGTGGGAATGCATTTGGCAGAATTGGGGGCTCTAATTTAGCCCAACATGAGTATTGTGGTGGGGTCAGGGAATATAATTATTGTGACCTTTATTATGTGTATTCTTACATAATTATTGGTGTTTTCTTATGATGTGTGTTTTTATATAATTATTGTGATTATGTGTATTTTATATAATTAATATTTTAGTTAATACTGTTTTCTAGTCATTGTGTTTTTATATGATTATTGTGATTATGTGTATTTTATATAATTAATAATTTAGTTAATGTTTTTTAGTCATTTATTATGCTCCCATTAATAAATGACATTTTACACATTATCAATTGTTGAGTTCAGTTATTGGGTGAGGGACACAAATACTTGTTCTTCTCATGACCTTAAACACTGTGTAAGTCAATTGGATATTAATTTTAGCCGCCAAAGCTTCCACACAATTTTGGGAAGTGATCAAGGGCCATAACTAGGGCAGTAATTAACGGAAATCGCTGAAAATCAATAAGCCTTTTCGTCTCATGACCTTAAACAATGTGTATAAATTTAATGTCAGTTATTAACGTTAGCCTCCAGAGCATCCACAAGATTTTTTTAAGTGATCCAGAGCCATAACTCTGGCAGTAATTATCGGAAACCGCTGAAAATCAATAAGCCTTTTCATCTTATGACCTTAACTCATTCGGTCCTGTTATCGTGTGGAAACGACCTAATTAGCCACTGAATCTCACTGACTTACCCCGCCAGGCGATGACCTAGTATCAATTCAGACATCTGCTCAACGTCTTGCAGCGACATTTCACATGTACTGTTTTATTGATTAATAAAGTTATAAAAAAAATCGCCGATTGTCTTTCCAAAAGTAGCCATCTAGTAAACAGATAGTTTGAACTAATGATTGGAATAAAAAAATGTACACGTTACAACAACGGTTTAAGTGCTATAAGGTCGCGAGTTCATGAGAAAATTCTGTTCATATCGGTCGCCATCTTGGACGGCCGATTGCTAGTACTTTTTTTTGGATCAATAATAAAAGTTATTAAAAAAACGTTTGATTTCCCAAACAATAGTTTCAACTAGTGATTGGGGTCATAAAATGTCTAGGTCACAACTAGGTGTCACGTTGTAAACTCACATGAAGAAAATTGAGAAAATTTTAAAGTTCATCGACTGCTGTCGGCATCTTTCATGCACCGTTTTATTGAGTAATAAAGTTGTATAAGAAAAACTGATTCGCTTTCCAAAAGTAAATTAGCCAATAGAAATATAGTTTAATTTTTCAACTAATGATTGAATTTTATTGAGGTCATAAAATTTACGACACAACACCAGATTTTGGGGGTTAAGGTCATGATCTCTGTAGAAAATAATTTTCAGAGGCCGCCATTTTGAGTGGCTTTAATTATTTGTAAGCTTTGTATTTTTAATATTTTCTTCGTTATGGCAAGTGATTCCGTCTCGGATTCGAAGGATTTTTTTACCGGAAAATATATTAGACGTAGAAATTAGCAATAATAGTATCCTGGACAACGAATTGACTGACAATTCGAGTGAAGAACAAGACGTCTACCAAATAGCTAATTACAAATTGAACTAAAATGGCGCATAATCTACACGATATTATTTGGAATGATACACTGATTTCCGTTATATGGCAATTTTTATGTCCGAAGCCAGGGCCAACAGACATATTAAAGCCTAAGAACAAATTTGATTTTTTTAGTTTATTTTTTGGACTGAGTATGTTCGCATTGGTGACCGAGGAAACCAATAGATATCACGCTGTGAAATTCAACATTGAGATTGAGCGGTTCGAAATTTAAAAAAAAAAAAAATCGAGGGACGTTAAGGCTGCTGAAATTTACAGTGCTAATCCTAAAAACTTATTGTGGACTAAAAGATAGTAAGCTGGCACTGCCAGGCAGGATATGCCCACATTTTCGAGATGGCGTGTGTGGCATGCCAGCAGGGTAAGCTTACTCTTCCAGACACCGGTTACCACTGTTTGTCGTGTATTTTGTACACGGTGAACAGTCCATATGCTGATTACACTATTTTGCCAATACCGTTTTTTGGGGACTTCGAGTTTTGTCTGATGGTTTGGATTGTTTGTACTTGGTTTTATTTTATTAGAGAACAAGCAAAACCGAAAGTGATTTTTCCTACATCAAAGGCTATAATTCATTAAATTACAATTTGATATGCGCAAATATCGAAAAGAATCAAGATCTTTAGGTTATAAACATGCATTTCAAGTTTCATCAAAATTGAATTAAAATTATGACCTATATTAGCGTACAAACGGCGGCCATTTTTACTAGCAATTATGGTCCGATTTCCCTGAAATTCAAACTCAACCTTCCATATGGTGTAACGGTGATAGAGTCACGATAATAATCGTGACCTCCAGAGGGACCATAGGCGATTTTTCGGACAATCAGGGGCCATAATTCAGGAAGTTATGATCTGATATGTGCAAATAACGAAAGGAACCAAGATCTTTGGGTTATAACCATGCATATTAAGTTTCATCAAAATTGAATCAAAAATGTGACCTATACTGGGTCCACAACCTTGATATACCATTTTATAACAGTATTCGCGTACACGCAGCGGCCATTTTGTATGGCAATTTTTTCCGAATTTTTCCGAAATTAAAACTCAACCTTCCTTAGGGTGTAACGGTGATTTAACAATTTTTTTTAATCGGATAATAATTGTGACCTGACTGACCTCCAGAGGGACCACAAGCTAAACAAAGACGATTTTGCGTATAATCAGGGGCCATAATTCAGGAAGTTACGGTCCGATATGCGCAAATATCGAAAGGAACCAAGATCTTTGGGTTATAACCATGCATTTCAAGTTTTATCAAAATCAAATTAAAAATTGTGACCTCTACAGGGTCCACAACCTTGATATACAATTGTTTAACAGAATTTGCGTACGAATGCCCGCCATTTTGTATGGCAATTTTAGTCCAATTTTTCCGAAATTCAACTCAACCTTCCTTAGGGTGTAACGGTGATATAATCAATTGATTTTTTAAATCAGATAATAATTGTGACCTCCAGAGGGACCACAAGCTAAACGAAGGCGATTTTGCGTATAATCAGGGGCCATAACTCAGAAAGTTAGGATCCGATATGCACAAATATCAAAAGGAACCAAGATCTTTGGGTTATAACCATGCATTTCAAGTTTCATCAAAATTGAATTAAAATTGTGACCTCTACAGGGTCCACAACCTTGATATACCATTTTTTAACAGTATTTGCGTACGAATGATGGCCATTTTGTATGGCAATTTTGGTCCAATTTTTCAGAAATTCAAACTCAACCTTCCTTAGGGTGTAACGGTGATATAATCAATTGATTTTTTAAATCAGATAATAATTGTGACCTCCAGAGGGACCACAAGCTAAACGAAGGCGATTTTGCGTATAATCAGGGCCATAACTCAGAAAGTTACGATCTGATATGCACAAATATCAAAAGGAACCGAGATCTTTGGGTTATAACCATGCATTTCAAGTTTCATTAAAATCGAATAAAAAATTGTGACCTCTACAGGGTCCACAACCTTGATATACCATTTTTTAACAGTATTTGCGTACGAATGGCGGCCATTTTGTATGGCAATTTTGGTCCAATTTTTCCGAAATTCGAACTCAACCTTTCTTAGGGTTTAACGATGATATAATCAAACGGTTTTTTAAATTGGATAATTATTGTAACCTAAAGAGGGACCACAAGCTAAACCAAGACGATATTGCGTATAATCAGGGGCCATAATTCAGGAAGTAACGATCTGATATGCGCAAATATCGAAAGGAACCAAGATCTTTGGGTTATAACCATGCATTTCAAGTTTCATCAAAATCCAATTAAAATTGAGATCTCTACAGGGTCCACAACCTTGATATACCATTTTTTAACAGTATTCGCGGAGGAATGGCGGCCATTTTGTATGGTAATTTTTGTCCGATTTTTCCGAAATTTGAACTCAACCTTCCTTAGGGTGTAACGGTGACATAATCGAACGTTTTTTCAAATTGGATAATAATTGTGACCTCCAGAGGTACCATGAGCTAAAATAGGTGATTTTTTGGACAATCAGGGGCCATAATTCAGGAAATTATGTTCTGATAGGCACAAATATCAAAAGGAACCAAGGTCTCTGGGTTGTAAACATGCATGTAAAGTTTCATCAAAATCGGTTCAAAATTGTGACCTCTATAGGGTCCACAAGCTAAAAAGGTGATTTTTCGTACAATCAGGGGCCATAATCCATGAAGTTATGATCCCATACATGTCAATATCGAAAGCATACAAGATCTTTTGGGGATAAACCTACATTTCAAGTTTCGTCAAAATCGGACAAGAATTGTGACCTTTAGAGGGTTCACAAACAATTGTGGACGGACGGCCAGATGTCGGACGTCATAATACGTCCACATGAAATGTGGGCGTATAAAAATAACCAATTGTGCTTACTGTTTGATGCATAGAGCATAAAAATATAACTTTATAATTCATTAACGAAGTCAAGTATTTATTTCACATAGTTCTTTGTTTTATAACAAAGAATAACTTTGTTGTTATTTGGCATTTTTTATTTTAAAAAAATATCATTGTAAAGCCTGTTTTTATTTCTACATTTGGTAATATAAACAATCATGATTGGAGTTCATAATAGTTTTTGTTTGGTGTTGTGTTATATGCAATAGGTGAGATTAAGGGATAATCCTTTAATTAGCACTAGGGATATGGGCTTTAGTCTGGTTAATTGGCTTAGGAGATTAAGCAGTCATTAACATAATTAGCTCTAGGGGTCAATGAGTTAAACACTTTGTATAAATTTAAGGTCAATTGGATATTAATCTTAGCCTCTAGGGCTTGTGGATGCCGGACGGCCGGACGGACGACAAAATAGGACCACATTTCAATATGGGTGTATAAAAGCAATAGTCTGAAAGCCTAATAAACAACTCACTGTTATCATTATCAAAAAGTCTGTTAGCTCTGAATACTGGAGTTAACAAAACACTTTTATTGGCATCTTTCGCGAAATTTAGACTTAATGTTGTCCCATTAAGATTTAAATCCAAGTTAAGTGATGTGCTGTTGTCATTACCACATTCTCCAAGTAACACTGTTGTCTGGTTATCAAACGGTACTGTTATACTGCCCTGAAAAATACAAGCATACATGAAGGTTTCCATGGCTCGAAATGTTTAGCTGTCCAGTCCACTTGTTGCCGACAGGCTATTCTTAAGTCTGACAGGTAACAAGTATATTGATTTACAGGCCCTACTTGATTTATCCATACCGGAACATACAGGCTAACCATAGTTCGACAGTTTCACCGGCGATGCTACTTGATGTAACTGGAAGTCAATAAAAGTTTGCCTGCGGCGTAAGCAGAATGTGCCGCAAGATGGTGAACATGTCACAAGATACAATTCCCGTTATCTAGGAATGCCATTAAATACGAATATTAAAGCGTTAAAATTAAACCAAATGCCTTGATGTTAAATTGGAGATTCGTAAAACCAAATGATCATGTCATTTTTTGGGGGGTAATACTATTAATAATAATTCCCTGCTTTTTTAGCAGTCACTTTCCTATAGTAATACTTTCATGAATACTGTTTTTTTTAATTAAAACATGCATGTAACCAATTTAATATTAAAATATTATCCGAAGCCAAATTTTTTATTAGCAGGGTCACTTGATTTGCTCTGATACGGTAACCTGACCGGCAGGGCTCGAAATTCGTTTTTTGATCGAAGGCCAACTTTGATCCAAGTGCAACCTTGATCCAAGTGCAACCTTGATCCAAGGCCAAAAATTGAAAATCCAAAGCCAAGTCATGAATTATAATATTATCAATCAGCCAAGGTTTTTAATATGTTATAAATCTGTTTATTGTAGATCTTTTTATTACTTTTACAAAAAAAATCCATCCTTACAGTTTGGGGGGGGGGGGATAAAATTCTTAACTTACCGGTTTTAGTATGATTACTTATAGAAATCCCTCGAAACATGACCTTAGAGCAGTATTTTCCCGCAAGTGTCTTCCCCCGTACATAAACCATAATTGCGCTTATATCTCGATAACTTTTGAGTCAGATTATTTGCATATATTGAGGTCAAAAGTCGGCGGATTATAGTCCGCGAAAATATTAAAAAGTCTGCAGATTATAGTGAAAATAAATTATAGTCAGCCAAGAATGGTCAGCAATGTTCAGATGAATGTCGTTCATATTGTTACTGTGGTATTGGAACAATAACTCAAGTTAACTGTTCACCTTTTGTGCCCCATGGCTTTCTGTATATATCCTTCGCAAATTGATTATGAAAAGTAACTAAAACCTACCGATACATGTATATCCTAAACCTATTCTTTTTTCCTGATTTTCATCGGTATTAAAATCGTGAATCATATCACAAAGCAAATGTACTGTATGTAGCTATTTTGGGTGTCAATGGTTAATTTTACAATGAAACCATGTTTCGTGAATTCTGATAGCACTATCGCATAATGGGATACAGCTTGTCTACAAGTATATTTAGAAAGTACCATCCTTTATTCCTAGTGTACATGTACATCGGTATTACAATCGTGAATCATATCACAAACCACATACACGTAGCTATTGAGGATGTCAACGCTTAATCCGACAAGCAGACAATGAAATTTTGTTTGTAAAGGGGCTTGATTTGACCGATCACTGCATGACAACCCGCCTTTTCCCTCATCCACCAAAGAACCGCTAGGTTTCTTTGCACATACTACAATAACATTGGGATTATCGGTTAATCTGCTTTAATTGTCCCGCTGTGGTCATTGCCATTTCTTATATTTTCCTGAGAAAAAAAACCCGTAATTGGTACACAATTAGAGCTGCCTACCTGGCGTATTTTGTACGATTTTTTGTCATAAATACGACAATACATCAACATTGCAATTTATACGCCAACCAAGTTATTTTTTATAATAAAAAAATATTGACCAACCATTCGTTAGTCGTTTCAATTATTGAGAAATACGCATCTGTTCTTTAAATCTCAACATCAACAAGATTATAACACAAAAATCCAAGCCAATAAATTTATTTAAGAAAAGAATAACCACATTTCGACGAAGAGCCCATTCTACATGAACCCCAAATCAATGGTACATACTGTCAACTTGTATGTGTTGCCTTCCTCGTGCAGATTTGTTTGAATAACAGAAATGTCCCGTGTATCAAAGATTATAATAGCACGTGGCCACTCTTTGATGTTTATATGCTAATTCAATTATCTAAAAGGGGCTCCGCCGCAATTTAAGGAATTATTTTTGACCCAATATTAATCATCGCCAATTTTTTTATCCCACACCTAATTTTCAATCGGGCCGTTTCATCCCCCTTGTTATTATAGTAGCAGTTAATTAACGGAGTTGTACTTATTGTCGAATAAACTGTTAAACACTTACTTATTGTTAAATAAACATTCACTTCATTGTGTATTGTTTAGATGGGGACGTCTCACTTTCCCCACATCTATTGTTTAGAGTCAAGGTTCACTAGGCCATGACTGATTAAACAACAAAGGGGGTTTAAGGGGATTTAAAGTATAGTCTGTAATAAGTTTGTGACACTTCAACATAGTAAATAAATACCTTTTTAGTATAAATATTTATAAAGTTTGATATATAATAAGTACAGATATATAATGAACAGATACATATATTAAGTAAATAAAAATAGATATATAAATTATATATGCATATATTATTAACTTAAGGCGATTTAAAGTATAGTCTGTAATCAAGTTTGTGACACTTTAACATAGAAAATAAAAAAATTTTTATAGTATAAATATTTATAAAGTTTCATATATATTAAGTACAAATATATAATGAACAGATACATATATTAACTAAATAAAAATAGATATATAAATTATATATGCATATATTAAAGTTACATTATTCAAGATATAGATAAGAACTAGCCATTCTTGCTATACTAGTTCGAAAGTAGATGATGTAAAATGAATAATTTGAAAATTTCATTCAAATTACTCTATTGCAAGCGAAGATATTGGCATTTGTAGATTTGGCCGACCTGTGCAATAATTTCAACCTCGGTCCTGGTTGATCAAAGCTATGACTCGAAGCGCCATATTTGATTTATCACTGAAACGTTTTAATCTGTTTAATATCGGAACAATCTGATGCCATCCAAAGTTGATTAAGGCCTGGATCAGTTAATTAATGTCTAATTAATACTTTAGAAAACATTTCATGCCGAAATAAAGACCTGCACTAGGCCGATTTAGCTCTTGAATAATGCATGTTTAACTTAAGGGGATTTAAAGTACAGTCTGTAATCAAGTTTGTGACACTTCAACATAGTAAATAAATACCTTTTTATAGTATAAATATTTATAAAGTTTGATATATAATAAGTACAGATATATAATGAACAGATACATATATTAACTAAATAAAAATAGATATATAAATTGTATAGCTCTGCAGTCAGCGCTGACTCTGGCCTTCATCTTCTTTACAACCTCCAGGACTGCTATCGTGTCCTCCTCTGAAGTGTGATAATGTTGAGATAGAGGATGTACAGTACTTTTTTAAACATTCCCAGTATATGATAGTATAACGTCTAGACTTAACTCTGAATTTAAAAATATCCAACACTAAATTCTGACCACTTTTAGTATTAGCAATGTATTTAAAGTTAACCAGAGCATTCGCCATTTTGGAATAACCATTTGTAATTCAGAGGAGCTATATATATCAACTGAGTGATAAGCTGTGATTAAATATCAGTAGTTTAATTGGTTTTATTACAAATTAATTATTACATCAAAACAGCTCACAATGTAAATTTATTAGTAAACAGATTTCACTTATTTCCCCAATCTACTGATGGTGGGAAGTGTTCACCATTAACAATAATTAGAGTGGGAAGTTTACACCAGTTACAGTATAATTAATTAAAACAGACTATAGCCCTACATCCACGGTCTACTTACCTCTTAATCCTTTATCTAAACATTCAAATGTGGGGAAAGTGAGACTAAACCGTTTAGATGAATGTCGTCCATATTGTTACTGTGGTATTGGAACAATAACTTAAGTTAACTGTTCACCTTTTGTTCCCCATGGCTTTCTGTATATATCCTTCGCAAATTGATTATGAAAAGTAACTAAAACCTACCGATACATGTATATCCTAAATCTATTCTTTTTCCTGATTTTCATCGGTATTAAAATCGTGAATCATATCACAAAGCAAATGTACTGTATGTAGCTATTTTGGGTGTCAATGGTTAATTTTACACGCAGACAATGAAACCATGTTTCGTGAATTCTGATAGCACTATCGCATAATGGGCTACAGCTTGTCTACATTAAATACACACGCAATTAACTGTTATGGATTAGTAATAAAAACATGACGCGAGAGTTGAGTTGTATTTAATTCATGTAGTTCACGTCTGCAATGTGAAATGTTTGCGTTTCATAAGTCGATATCTAAAATATTAGCATTTTTTCATAACAGAATTTGTAGTTTTCTGTCTATCACCAACCTATTCAGGTAGCTTGCAAACGTTTTTATTCATTCGCCAATGATAGTGTCGTATTATTGCTGAGATTCCCTTATGGGAGAAAGTCTGAACACTCTCTCAAGTCATCTTGAAAGATCACAGCGGATGAAGATGATAATTAATTACTCACAGAAAAACTCAACTAAACCATGTGTGTTTCATCTACCCAGAATCTAGTTCCGGTCGATCATTTATTATCTTTCTATTAAGTGATTAACTAAAGGGAGATAACTGTGTCCACTACATGTGGAATAAGCACAGTATAAACACGAGAGGTAGGAGAGAGGTCTACAATACGACATCCCCCCCTCTTCAAACAAAGCCCCCTCTAAGGAAAAGGCAAAAATACATGTTTTAACTTATACTACAAGAATGCATTTACAACAAGAATGCAGGTAAAAGTTTAAAAGAAGACTAGATTGATTACAATCACTCTAATTCATTGACACAAAGTATCCTTCATACATAATGATTAGAGAATAGACGATATAATGAACCATAAAAGTCAATTGCAGTAATTCGAACAATAAAGAAAACATATTTACATGTTCATATAAGCATATCCTGTTGAAATGGCAAGATTAACATTACATAGTATGAGTAGTGCTCCTTCTCAAATGCAACTTATCAAAATGATATAATATATTAACATTTATATCAAAAAATTACTCCCAAATCAAACACTAAGCTTAAACTGTAGGTTTGAATAATGACTCAAAATTAATTTTGGGACTGGTAGAAAGACTAGCTGACATAAGAGCTACTCAACTAAGTAAAAAAAATGTCTATTTAATACAATAGAAAATTGGCTTGTGGTTTACCAATAATAGGTATCTTTTGATTCTCCACTAAGACTTGAGCGATATTACAAAGATCTTGATCATTAACTACATTTATCCATTCACATACTTTAGGATTTGCTTCATTATAATTAACTAGTAATTGCAACTGACCACACTTAAAGCGGCCTTTCTTAATACTTAGTACACAACTATCATCGGACACATCGTTTAATAAAGATAATTGATTTTCTAATTGACAATCAGACAATTTACTCAAAGAAGCAAGACTATGATTGTCTGTAAGATGCTGTCAACAAGTCATGGTATCAACAGCAGACGTTGACCTGTTATAATAAACATTGCAATCATCAAATTCAGGTAAAACAGAACCATTAACATCAGTGAATTGACAAATATTTTCTTGAGGTAAGCTATTGAAATTCTTATCTTTATCTAAAATAGATTTCAATTGAGCAATATGACTAAGACGTTTTACAGGATTATCAGTACGAATAAAGCAAGGTTTAAGTCGGTTTATTGAGAATACATCTGGTAAAACTTTTCCTTGTACAGTAGCAAGAACGTAATGTGTACGATCTAATATTTGGTGTATTACTAAAGGTCCACACCAATTAGCTTGTATTTTCCTTAAATCTGATGTAAGTGCGGAGGATGAGGGTTTCAATACATAGACAAATTGACCTATACCATAAATAGGATTCTTATTAATGCTATGCGAAATACTAACATTTTGAGAATCTTGCTGGTGTTTTTGTAAACTTTCCATAAAAGACGAGATATTACCAAACTTTCTCTTTAAATGATCAAAATATTCAGCATAGGATTTACAAAATCCCTCAAACTGCCAATCAATTGAAATTAAGGTCTTTGGTTCCTTTCCAAAAGCAAGTTGAAAAGGACTATAATTACCCAATTGAGGTGATACAAAGGAATTGTAAGCATAACTACATGTAGGTACAAATCTAACCCAATCAGTTCCATACTGATTCAAATTTGACTTAATTAAATTAGCTATAGACTTAATATGTCGTTCTACCAATAAACTTCCATGATTGCCAACACTAATTAACTTATGGTCGATACCTAAGGATGTACATAAGCAAGATACTAATTTTCCTTTTAATGATGTGGCTGCATCAGTAATTAAGGTAGTTGGAGGGCCAAAGATACATATGATCTTCTGGATGATAGCTTCACATATAGTTTCGGCGTCAAGTGTTTTTAAAGGAACACATATTAAAAATCTAGTTATTTCATCACAGATGACTAACAAATGTCTAAACCCAGTAGGAGAAGTGGGCATACACTTAAAATCTAAACAAAGCTTGTCAAAAGTTCGATATTCCTTAAATTGCTGACATCTATGACATGAAGTAACATATGTGGCAATAGTATTAAACATATTTGGGAAATAAAACAATTTCCTCATAGTTAAGTACGTACGAGTAATGCCTTGATGGCTAGACAATAAACCATCATGATATATACTTATGAGATTAGAAGACATAGCTTCTGGTATAGCCAATTGAAGTGTAAAAGTATCGTCTTTTGCAATGAGAAGACGAAATAAAATATTGTCAAATAATACATATTCTTGACTTTTATTCTGAATAGACTTCGCTGCTTTTCGAGAAACTGGCAATATACTATGTAACAAGTAATCATAAATAGGTTTAAAATAAGGTGAAGTTGCTTGCTGAAGTCTTAATTTGTTATGATCAATAGGCAAATTATAATCTCTTATAAGTTTACGTTTAATAACAGACAGCAATCTGTCTAATTCGTGTTGTTTAGGAAACTGGCTTTGTATAACAACATTATCAATATTGTGAACAAGAGGCTTAGGAGGAATACAGAATTCTAAAGGTATTTCTACATTAGGTTCCTCAATATCATTAATTCTATCGACTAATCTAAGTTCAGTATTAACATTATTGTTAGGCAGGTGAGAATTATCATTTAAATCAGATTTTTGCAACAAAAGAGGTCGAGTTGTGGACTTGGGCTTAATAGCGTTTCGACTTTTGAGAAATTGGGCAACTAAATGTCTTATCTTTGACCTGTGTGTTAGATTTAGGTCTAACTTGATTAATTTGCACTACAGGCTTAGGTTTACCTGGATAGAGTTCCCTGACTGGAATTTGATTTTGATGTGCATAATGTCGAGTAACTGGTCTCTCAGGAGCCTGAATAACAAATGCGGTGGGCAAAATTTTATCGATCTCGGAATCGTCATTTAATGGACTTCTGGAGAGAAAATCAGCAAGAACAAGCTCTGTGCCCTTTTTGTACCCAATTTTAAAAGAAAAATGGGATAACTTAACTAACAGTTTCTGCAAGCGATTAGTGCATGGTGGCTTTTTAGATTCTAATAAAGGTACTATAGCAGAATGATCTACATAAGCATCAAATTCAATACCTCTTAACAAATACTGAAAGTTTGTGATGTTAATTAATAAACCAAAAAGTTCTAACTCAGTAACAGAATAATTCAGACATGCTTTAGGTAGGCGTTTTGAATAGTAACCTAATAAACGTTCTTTACCAGCTACAACTTGAGTAATGTACGAACCAGTTGCAATACGAGATGTATCACTGTAAAGTGTAATACGTCCTGTATCATTAGGCATAAATAGAACAGGTGGTTGAACTAGCATTGATTTTACTTTTATAAAAGCATTTTCATGTGCATCAGTCCAAACAAATTTGGAACGTTTACTAGATATTTGGTGTAGTGGATGTAAAATGGATTGTAGTTTTGGCAAGAAATTAGACACATAATTCACAGCACCTATAAATCTCCTAACTTCACGACTATTTTTGGGACGTGTAAGGTTACATAGATGTTTATATCTATCTGAAAGAGGTTGTATTGTAAGCAAGTTGTTATCATCTATACTGAGTCTATGACCCATGTAAACAACATCTCTTCTGTAAAAGTAACATTTGCGAGGTGATATACATAATCCATGTGTTATAAGGGCTGCAAATAAGGATTTCAAATGTTGGGTATGTGACTTAATATCAGGACTGAACACTATAATGTCGTCATGATGTGCAATGCAAAAGTCATAACTTGTAGGTATGGTTTGTAAAACATTGTCTACAGTCGCTTGAAAAACAGCTGGGGAAATACTGAGTCCCATTGTGAGGCGTTTAAAATAATAGTGTTTTCCTCCTGCATAGGAAGAAATACCTGTATATTGTTGTGCATGTGTGGAAAGTGGTAATGCAAAAAAAGCAGACTTGAGGTCAATACAGCTGATAACTGTAGGCGATGCACTACCTATTCGTTGTAACGTGTTTGTGAGTAAGGGAAAAGGATGATTGATGCGTCTTATCTTAGAGTTTAAATGACGGAAGTCGACAACAACTCGTTTTTCTGTAGTGCCCTTCTTTGGCAGTACTAGTACAGGCGATGTGTATGGTTGATGACCTACAGCCAATATCCCTAATTTAAGTAATTTTTGTAGCTCTGTATCAATCATGCGTTTTTCTTGTTCAGTTGTAGGATATGGTCTGATATAAAATGGATCTTCCTTATCAACTTGTATGTCTACTTCAATATTGGGACATGTGCCTATTTCACCATGTAAACTAAAAGCGGCTCTGTTATTACATAGAATATCATAAAAATCATTTTGCTGTTTTGGAGGTAGCACACTATGGGACAAATCTATGGCTTTTTGAAACATTACTTTATCATTGTTAGTTGCAGATTCTTTGTAAGTACCGTCTATACAAACATTAATTGTGTCACAGGCGTAAATGTCATGCATGTAGGTATATACTATTGGTTGTGACCGTTTGATATGTATAATGTGGTCTGTAGGGTTATGCAATGGAATGGTAACATTATTACGTTGCAATGTGGCAAGAAATGTAGAAGGACATAGATTTGATATGTGACTAAAGGTATGCATTAAAAGTTCTTGTCCTCTAAAGGCTGAAGGGAGGTTACCCTGTGAAGTAATGTAACCTGTGTGATGAGGCTTAAGTGTAACATTGCCATTTGCAGTGAATACCACCTTTGTTTTATGTGTAGTCTGAGTGGCATTGCAAGTTAAAATATTATGTTTGAAATGTAATGAACCATTTAAAGATGCTAAGGTATCCTGACCTAAGATTATATCTACACCAACCAATTTTGGAGCTAAGTAACAGTCTATTGTAAAGGTGTGACTCTGAATAGAGAGTTCTAAGTTAGCTGTATAATAACTTTGTAACACATTACCATTACCGAGACGAAATGTCAGTGGTTTATCAAGTTTCTTGCGTTTTAAACCTGAAAGGTAATTAGATGTGTCAAATAATAATGAACTAATTATAGACTTCGATGATCCACTATCTATCAATACAAGAGCAGATTTATTATCTGAAAACTGCGCTTTACAAAAGTTACGTTTGTTTAAGTGTATACGAGCATTCGTGGTGTGGTTGGATGTATTATGTGTGTTTATATTTTCTGTGTCTTTTTGTTGACATGGGAATCTACTTGGAGCAGGGTAGACTCCCCTTAACAAAAATCCTGTCTGTGCTGTGCTGCCATATGTCTTTGTCGTGTATAACACTGTTGCCAAGTGTGATTAGGCTTATAACACTAATCACAAAAACGAGTATTACCTGATGTTGGTGATTGCGATTCATGTTTGTGTTTTTGAAAGTATTGTGAATGCCTGTGTGGCGAATGTCCCTGTGAATATCCATGTGGTGATTGCGATTCACGCGAGTAGTTCTGAAAGTGTCGTGAATGCCTGTGTGGCGAATGTCTTTGTGAATATCTATGTGGTGATTGCGATTCACGCGAGTAGTTTTGAAAGTGTCGTGAATGCCGGTGTGGCGAATGTCTTTGTGAATATCTATGTGGTGATTGTCCTTGTCGTGGTGAATGTCTGTGTGGGGAGTCACCTTCATACAACTGTGTACGACTCGGGTTTTTTTTATTCATATGTAATGTTATAGTGTGTAATTGGTCCTTTATTTCTTCAAGTGTAGGATCTGTTGACCTTACAGGTGGGGAATGTTCCTGAGTAGAGAAGGATACCTCCTTCGACTTTTGTGTATTACTATTAGGACCATTAAAGTCAAAATAACATTGTGCCTTGGTACATAATTGTCGTAAGGTTATGTCTTCCTGTGATGACAAAACAAGGGCCTGTTGACACCCATCTGGTAATATAGATATAAATTTGTGTTCTAATTGCACATCTGTAACTTGTAACCGGTTACTAATTTTCTGTAAGCGTTCAAGATTCTCAGATGGTGAAAGCTCTATAATATATCTATAATCAGTATATGCCCTGTGAAGGCCAAATGCGGTTTGTGTCTCCGAAAACCGATTAATAAACTGGGTTCTAAGATCTCCTAAAGATCTAAAATGCTTGCCCTGTATCCAAAGGCGAGCAGGACCTTTTAGGGTTTGTTTGAACAATGTAACTAATTGAGCAATGCCCTGCACATCTATGACTTCTGTCTCAATGTCATTTAAATCGAGATAATCCCTAAACGACAGAAAATGGGACAATGACTTGTCTCTGCTTAAGTCTGAACCGTCAAAACGGTCTAGGCCTAAATCTGACGAGCGATATGCTTGGGCTTCAGCTTCAGCCATACCTATAAATAATGACCTTAAATTAAATTAATCTTAACTAAGCTTAACTAATTAAATCCTAAATACTATATCTTAATTAATTAAGTTAATTTAGTATATGTGTACATCTTAAATTAAACTAGTACATCTTAATGAAGCAAATCAGACATGTCATAAAACATGCGCTGCAAATCTGGCATGGTAATTTAAATCACTTAACTTATACCTAATTATTATTATTAATAATGTACATCAAATGAAGACAGAACAATTTCAGTCATTGTAATTATTTCAAAATTCAAATCATACTTTACTACTGACAAAACATGTTAAAACAATCTTAGTAATTATAAAGTTAATGTTCAGCACAGTTGGGTTCTAATTTGGCACTTCAGACTTGCATCATTTCGATTCAATTCACATCAATCAAATATTGAGATCTAATGTCCGTGTAGAAACTGCATCGGTCGAGAAGAAAAAAAACCTAATGTTCTTCATGAAACTGTATCTTGTAGTAACTGTAACACGTCCAACAAACTTAATGTTCTTCTTGTAACTCCATGTTGTAAAAAATACAAAACTACATCACTGGGCCGGTACAAATAAAATTCTGGAAGCTGACGAAAATCACCGGATCAAACACACAACAAAATTAATGTTATCGATTGACGAAATTAAAGCATCTGTCGGAACAAAATCATCTTTAGTTTTAGGTTCATTGAAAATCATCGGGTGGAAACAAATTAACAAATCATCGGCAAATCATCGCCATCGGGTCAAGAAAAATCATCCACAAATCATCAACAAATCATCGGGTCGACAAAGATTGTGTCGAAACAAAGTGAAAAAAAGTCAGCGGCAAATCAAAGAATCATACTTAAATCTAACATCGGGTCATCGAAAGGCATATTCACCATGTTGTATTATTGCTGAGATTCCCTTATGGGAGAAAGTCTGTTCACTCTCTCAAGTCATCTTGAAAGATCACAGCGGATGAAAATGATAATTAATTACTCACAGAAAAACTCAACTAAACCATGTGTGTTTCATCTACCCAGAATCTAGTTCCGGTCGATCATTTATTATCTTTCTATTAAGTGATTAACTAAAGGGAGATAACTGTGTCCACTACATGTGGAATAAGCACAGTATAAACACGAGAGGTTGGAGAGAGGTCTACAATACGACAATAGACACACAGCCAAATGGGGATAACCCGCTGGAGTTATCTTCCCTAGATGTCGCGTCGATATAAAGGTCTTAGAATATCGTCTGCCACGCTATTTTAATGTTTACACTAGGCCTATTTATATTACCGTCACCGTTTTTTAAACTTATTGTATTATGTCGCAATATTGTTGTGTACCACATTGTCAGAATAGGGGTGGACATACTTTTCCGAAAGATCCAGATATTACGCTGAAATGGAGAGTTGCTATTAATAGAGTGGATACAACAACAAAGCGATTATGGAAGCCGGGTAAATGGGACATCGTTTGTTCCGCACATTTCATGCAAACTGATTACCGAGATGGGTCACTTTTAGGTAAACTAAATTATTATTCTTTTTTTTTAAATTTACAAAATGTAATGTATTTAATGGATTTTTTTACGGTCCAATATTATCAGCAGTAGATTTATGCAAGTACTAGGACTAGTAAATAAAGTACTAGTACAGTAGGTCAGTGAGAGTATGTCAGTAGGGCACAACTGTCAAACAGATCGACTGTGTTTTTTTAGAAATAAATTCTGAATCTGACCCATTATTTCTAGTCTTAATGACAATGGACGATTCAATTTGTGATTAAATTGGTAAATTAACTCAACGTAGGCCTAGTTTTTGTCATGTATTTAAATGATCAATAATGAATAATCAGTGAATAACTTTATATATAAAATAAAGGCGATTTCATTACAGTCTCTAAAATTATATATTTACGCTTCTGTTATTTATTTTTTAATTAGGCCGATAGCCTATATATAGTAATAATATTAATAGACTAAACTAGTTACTAAATATAATATAAATATAAATTATAAAACATGTGGCATAATTTATCATTTCAGGTGAAAGAAATTTTTTAAAGTCGAATGCTGTGCCAAGTGTTTTTTTATATGATAAAGTGAAGTCAAGCTCACCAACTCCAAGAGAAGTAAGGATTTTTAAAAGGATGAAGTTAGAAAAAGATGAAGTTATTAATAGTCCGGCGGCCAAAGCTGGGGACCCAAATTTTTGGAGATAAGTTTTTTTCACGACGGTTTTATATGGAATCGGACCCGCTGAATCCATTTTTCGCTACTGGATCACTGTCAGCCTGGAGGGTTTTGAGTAATTAGCGAATTACTAATTAAATAACTAATTAAAATACCATTCGTTTAAAATGACACATACATGTTGAAATACGCCGCTGTTTGTAATGTGTTTAAATAGAATAGGACCCCTGAGTCTATTCTAGATACTAGTTCACTATCAACCAGATTGTATTTCAAATTATCCGGCGGACGTTTACAAAATAACAGGGGGACCCAAATTTTTCGAGACACATTTTTTTTCTCGACGGTTTTATATGGAATGAGACCCGCTGAATCCATTTTTCGCTACAGGATAACTGTCAGTCTGGAGGGAGGGTAAGCAAGTCGCTAATTACTAATTAAATAATTAAAGTTGTAGTTAATCCCAATGATTTACCGTCCCCTTTTGCATAGGGATAATTCAGCACGAGTAATAAACATTGTGGAAATGCCCCACTTATGTCACCTACGGAGATCGATCACACGAACAGGGTGTGTCCACTTATTTGTGGATGTGTCAGTCCAGAGACTGGAGCTTGGAGTCCAGTCTCCTACTGGTGGGACTACTAGCAGTGACCAGGGAAAACAAAATGAGTCTTTTCCAATTTACCTTCGAAAAAGATCTATAATAATTGGATTATCGAAAGCTGTGCCCAGGATGATATTTTTAATGTATGTATTGTAAGTGAATGCTGCAGAGTGAACCATATCAATCTATGTGTGTGGTGCTCGTTGACTTGTATGAAATGTCATCATTTTGAAGCCAAAATCAGAACAACTTCGTCCCTATGCTGTCACAATAAATGCTGTAATTTTGTGAAGCCCTCATCGCTCATCCTTCATCGAAATGGCTGAAAATACATGTTATCTCCAAAGGGTGTATGAATGTACAAGTGACAAGGTGTGGGGAGAGTATGTTAAAGCTAAATCTAATAGAAAACATGGCTAGATGTAGCAAAATTTATGAGGATGGGATTGAGGAAGATTTAAAAAATGAATTAGAATCAACCGATGGAAGCATATATGTTTTCTATTTTTTTGGATTTAGCTTTAACGTACTCTCCCCACGTCTTGTTACTTGTACATTCATACACCATTTGGAGATAACATGTATTTTCAGCCATTTCGGTGCAGAGTGAGTGGTGAGTGCTTCACAAAAGTACAGCATTTGTTGTGACCGCATAGTACGAGGCTGTTCTGGTTTCGGCATGAAAATGATGACATTTCTTACAAGTCACCGCCGGTAGTCCCAATAGTAGGAGACTGGTAGTCCCACGAGTAGGAGACTGGTCTCCAAGCTCCAGTCGCTGGACTGACACACTCACAAATAAGTGGACACACCCTCTTCGTGTGATCGATCTGCATAAGTGACATAAGTGGCGCATTTCCACAATGTTTATTACTCGTGCTGAATTATCCCTATGTTCATTGCAAAAGGGGATGGTAAATCATTGGGATTAACTATTTAATTAGTAATTAGCGACTTGCTTACCCTCCCTCCAGACTGACAGGTATCCTGTAGCGAAATGGATTTAGCGGGTCAGATTGCATATAAAACCGTCGAGAAACAAACTTATCTCAAAAAATGTGGGTTCCCCTGTTATTTCGTAAACGGCCGCCGGATTTTTTTAAATACAATCTGGCTGATAGTGAACTAGTATCTAAAACAGACTCAGGGGTCCTATTCTATAAATAACATTACAAACAGCGGGGTATTTCGACTTGTATGTGTCATTTTAAATGAATGGGAATTTTAATTGGTTATTTAATTAGTAATTCGCTAATTACTCAAAATTAACACTCAAGGCTGACAGTGATCCAGTAGAAAAAATGGATTCAGCGGGTCCGATTCCATATAAAACCGTCCAGAAAAAAACTTGTCTCGAAAAAAAACTTATCTCGAAAAATTTGGGTCCCCCTGTTATTTCGTAAACGGCCGCAGGTTTATCTTGTAGATTTTTTTGTGTTTGTTTTGCGTGTAGTGCAGTCCTCCTGCATTTACTATTAGATTAGAGTTTTAGCCCTTCGTACTGCAGAATGTTCTCGTTGTCGGGCTTTGCTCCTGTTAGCTCACTACATTTATTTTTTTTAGCGTTTTCCGAGTTTCTGTCCGGATTATCGCCCTTATTGTTTAAATTATTTGACGTTCTAACACCTGGCGTCAATTGGCTGACTATCGCCATTGAAGAGACGACCACTTACAAGATCGGTCGCATTTATGTTACGTCTTTTATGTAAATCAGTTTAGTTAAGCCTGTACCAAGACAGGCCCGGGACTGTACAGTGCAGTGGACGCTTACGGCTGGCCCCCGGATCCATTCACTTGATTTGATAATTGTTTTGTTCTTGCAATGTCTATTTTCTGTCTTGTCCGCAGGTTTATCTTGTAGATTTTTTTGTGTTGTTTGTTTTGCGTGTAGTGCAGTCCTCCTGCATTTACTATTAGATTAGAGTTTTAGCCCTTCGTACTGCAGAATGTTCTCGTTGTCGGGCTTTGCTCCTGTTAGCTCACTACATTTATTTTTTTTAGCGTTTTCCGAGTTTCTGTCCGGATTATCGCCCTTATTGTTAAAATTATTTGACGTTCTAACACCTGGCGTCAATTGGCTGACTATCGCCATTGAAGAGACGACCACTTACAAGATCGGTCACATTTATGTTACGTCTTTTATGTAAATCAGTTTAGTGAAGCCTGTACCAAGACAGGCCCAGGACTGTACAGCGCAGTGGACGCTTACGGCTGGCCCCCGGATCCATTCACTTGATTTGATAATTGTTTTGTTCTTGCAATGTCTATTTTCTGTCTTGTCCGCAGGTTTATCTTGTAGATTTTTTTGTGTTGTTTGTTTTGCGTGTAGTGCAGTCCTCCTGCATTTACTATTAGATTAGAGTTTTAGCCCTTCGTACTGCAGAATGTTCTCGTTGTCGGGCTTTGCTCCTGTTAGCTCACTACATTTATTTTTTTTAGCGTTTTCCGAGTTTCTGTCCGGATTATCGCCCTTATTGTTTAAATTATTTGACGTTCTAACACCTGGCGTCAATTGGCTGACTATCGCCATTGAAGAGACGACCACTTACAAGATCGGTCGCATTTATTTTACGTCTTTTATGTCAATCAGTTTAGTGAAGCCTGTACCAAGACAGGCCCGGGACTGTACAGCGCAGTGGACGCTTACGGCTGGCCCCCGGATCCATTCACTTGATTTGATAATTGTTTTGTTCTTGCAATGTCTATTTTCTGTCTTGTCCGCAGGTTTATCTTGTAGATTTTTTTGTGTTGTTTGTTTTGCGTGTAGTGCAGTCCTCCTGCATTTACTATTGAAATACAATCTGGCTGATAGTGAACTAGTATCTAAAACAGACTCAGGGGTCCTATTCTATAGATAACATTACAAACAGCGGCGTATTTCGACTTGTATGTGTCATTTTAAAGGAATGGGGATTTTAATTAGTTTTATTAATTAGAAATTCGCTAATTACTCAAACCCTCCAGGCTGACAGTGATCCAGTAGCGAAAAATGGATTCAGCGGGTCCGATTCCATATAAAACTGTCGAGAAAAAAACTTATCTCGAAAAATTTGGGTCCCCCTGCTATTTCGTAAACAGCCGCCCGACTATAATGTTAGAGCTGATTACTTACATGATGATGACATTGAAGTGGGTGCCAATAGTGAAATTAATTTTACAGATGTAACTGATGACAATCATAGTAGCATTCAACTTAATGAAGAAATTTCTATCTCTGATAAAGTCATTCAATGTAATTTACTTTCCACTGTAACTTTTTCAGTTGAAAATTTGAAATTAAATCCTACCGCTATTCAATTTTACACTGGATTTGATGACTTTGACCATTTATTATATTTTTTCAATATTCTTGGACTAGCCTCATATGATTTGAATTATAAATGTTCCTTAAACCAGTTGTTTTTAACATTGATTAAATTACGACAAGCTAAAGAAGATATTGAATTGTCTATTTTATTCCATTTAAGTGAAACAACTGTTTCTAGAATTATTACAACTTGGATCAATTTTTTATATTTTCAATTGAAAGAAATAAACATTTGGCCGTCAAGAGAAATTGTCTCAAGCACAATGCCAAAAAGTTTCAAATTGCGATTTCCCTCAACACGAGTTATATTAGATGCAACAGAGACTCCAATTCTAAAACCATCAAACTTTTGTGCTCAGTCTGCTACTTTCTCAAATTATAAAACAATGATTGGGTGTTCACCACGTGGATTAGTGACATATGTTAGTGAGTCTTATGGTGGCGCAACAAGTGACAGACAGATAATCGAGCGATCTGACTTGACATTACCTGGTAAAATGAACAAACATGACAGTATTATGGCTGACAGGGGTATCATGGTTCAGGATTTATTTGCTAACAATGATGTGTATATAAATACTCCAACAATGTTAAAGGGAAAGAGTCAACTGGAGCCAGTTGAAGTTGTAAAAGACAGACGAATTTCTTCCAAAAGGGTTCATGTTGAACGCAATCTTCCGCATACTAAACTGATTTTGGGATCTGGAATCGTTTACATCTGTTTTGCTTTATCAAATTTCAGGCGATCCATTGTAAATAATCTTGCATAACAATGGTATCATAGCCATGTAAGATTTTAATTGTACCTGGTGTCAAAGTCTAAAAAAACCTAAATCATAAAATGCACCACATGAATCAGCAATATGACCTAATGATTTACTTTTCTGTTTACAAGTCTTTTGAAGACAGTGTGTATTCTTTGTTCATTACATAGTCATTTTAGACTGATGATTAAATAAACTTGTATCACATTCAGATTTCGTTGTTTTGCTCTCCCATTGCCTTTTAGGTCCAGCTGCCCCTCATTGAGTTCCACATACAAGTGATGAATGGGTACTACCATATAGGACTCACACCTCTTGTTATGGTAAGGATTAAGACTGTACAATTATAATGTAGATTCTGCTCCAATAATTGAATGGCTTTTATTTTTGGCTCTATAATCATACGGATATACAACAATGCATACAAGTTTCATCAAATTTGAATAAACCTTTAGAGGGTCCACAAGATAAAAATTGATTTAGCGTACAGAAGTTGCAGTCGAATTTACATCAAATGATGGCGATGGGCTTAATTTGAAAACGTATAACATATATTGAGTTAGTAGTTTTATTCTCCAAAATATTATGAGATTGGCCCTTAAGAGTTGTTTCTTACAATGTCTGAGCTATGTATGGCCTCATATAATTATTCCAAAAAAGGGTCAGTTTTGGAATCAATGCAGTTTTACAGTAATCTTGATCATACTTAATCTTTTGTACAAAGATATCTTTAAAAGTATAAATTACAAAATAACAGAAATTTTTCTGACATATATACAGCTGTCCTTGAATTTGAAAGTAATAATTACTTGTCTCTTTAAGAACAACATCCCCATCTTTATTTCTATGTTAAAAGTTAAAATGATTATTTGGAATAATTTGATCATTTCTTCCTGCATATGGACATTTAACCTCAATTAAACTGTCAGAATCAATTAATCCATCAGGTGTGGCAGCTAAAAATGGGTATTCTAATAGGTGGAAAAGGTGATTTTGAGATTATGAGCATACATATGATTTCATTAGTTTTTCAAGTAGATCTCAGCATTCTTCTCACGTAACTTTTTACAGATTGAAAATCGGATGAAAATTTATTTTTTTATTGAGGCTCAAAGTTGCGATTTTTGACTTTTCGCGGAAGAAAGGTTTTTCAACACATTGAAAAGGTCATTTTTGGTGTTTTTTGCAATACCATATTTAATTTCATATCAAAACTATCAAAAATGTAGATGTAAATTCATGAAATACAACTTTAAGGCCAATTATGTATAAATTTGCAAATTTGTGTAACAATTTTTCTCGTTTCCCCAGCAACTCCAAAATACCTAGGTTTTTTCAAAAATTTCATTTTGCCAATGTGATTTTGGTCAATTTTTTCATCATAAATGGTCTTGTCTATGTTATATCTGAAATAATTAACCTGGTGGTTATGCATTCTAAAATCAGTAGCTATCAAGTAAGATAAACAGAAAAAAAATTAGCAAAAAAATCCATATGCCTTATCTCAAGAGCTGAATATATGTTCATTTTTGATCAATTGTCCGCGGCACACATTTGCCTAGTTTTGGGGCGTTTTGGGGCGATTAATAAAATAAGAAGGAATGGGGATACACAAGTGAAATTATGGGAATATGTCAAAAATTTTGTGAATTTTTAAAATTACATATTTTCAAACTGCCATTTATTATCAATTTTGGTTGCCATAGCAACCAAAATGGAAAAAATGCCATTTTTGACCGTTTTCAACGGTCTTTACCGTAACCCAAAAGATGATCACAAGATTTAAAAATAAGCATTTTCAAATATTTGAAACCTGTGTAATGTAAAATGATATGGATTGTATAAGTTTGAGCAAAATATTAAGGAAATTGGGTGGTTACCATAGCAACCACTTTATATTTTTAAAAAATGCATCATTTTCTGATAATTTTCTCATTAATATTAATTTTTATATTATTTTAAGACAGTAGCTACTGGGGAAGATTGAACAAATAAATACTAACAACATATTTATATTGCAATATCTTTATATACTGGAAAGGGGTTCACTTTGAAAAACATTCCGCAATAGGAAATTGCCCAATATTAGGCCTAAAAAATATATGAAGGAATTGAGATTTTCAAGTGAAATTTTGTGTACAGCGCCAACAGTTTTATATATTTTAAAATTACATATCTTTACCCTTGTATAATTTCATATAATGTTGTTATAGTCAACATTGACAGAGGAAGGCGTGCTAATTTATATTCTAATCATCCTGGGACGCACCAGTTACCTCCCCTCCCCTTAAAATAACATAACTGTTGTTTCCCTATTATTTTGTTCTCTAGCATTTATTGCTTACAATCTTACATGTTACAAGATGATTTCTATTTTGATACATTATTAACTAACAACATTGACCAATAAAAACAAATTATTTTTGGTGCATCTAATTCTAAATAATTCTCCCAAACTTAAAGACCCATGATTATGATTTACGGCAGTACGCTACTACTGTACACATGTATGCTTAGGCCTCGAAGCAATAGCCATGCCATAGGCATATGTTTTTACAATGTAGGCCTACTTTACATTTGAACATTTTCATTATTGCTTTTAATACAACTCCCTTTTCTTATTCGTATATTTTCGTCAACAATATCAAATCTGGGCCTAATAAATTTAATAAAACCTTCACCTTGTCGCCCTGTACTGTAAACACTAAGTGACTAGGCAAAAACAGTGTTTGTCGGTCTAGAGATTCAATTTGGCCAATTTGGTTTTATTTAGGTGTTAAATATTTCTCCAAAATCACAGTGAATTTAACATAATAAATAATTAGTTTGAGAACCGATATATAATGATATAATATATTGAATAAACTGTGAGTGTGACTTTCATCTTTGTAACTGACGGACGGCCATTTTTATTAGGCCTAATCTCAATCAAAAGTAAAAGGAAATGTTGTAAATCGGAAATCCAGAACTTGAGCCATTATTTAAATTATTTTTTTAGGCTTTAATTCTTTTGCCATTCCAATTTTATTTTGGTATTACAATGGTCAGAAATTATATTATTATCACTACCTAGGAGTGCGGTAAGTTAAAGTCAATTCAACCTTTACCATACGGTACCGGAAATGCTTCTCGAATACTCGTGCCGTATGTATTGATATTTTGAGATTTCATTTTCATTCGTGTGCACATTAAATACTATAAATTAGGCATGCATAACAAAGAATTTAGTAATTCAGAACATTGAAGTACGTGTCCATGTTACGCAATTTTTTAATTGTCGAAAAATATTTGTTGTTAAACGTCAGACGTGCGGTCTAGATCGTAGGAAATTTCCTTTCAACTCAGAACAGGAAGTTGTGACTGGATCTATTTTTAACGTTGAACTTCGACCCATTGTTTTTATAACTTAATTTTCGGTACGGGTCCTTTTATTGGACGATCCTTGTAAACATAATTATCATTGGGTTATTTTTCGCGGGGATTTAGCAATTGCACTTTGACCTGCCTTAGCAGTCACGTAGCACAATACATTCGTAGGTCCGCTTGTGGAGAGAAGAATGAATTGTCTTACTTTGATTGCTCTAATTAATATAGGAGTCATAATAAACCCGGAATAACTTTTTTTTTTGCAGGCAAGTCCTTTATTTATATAAAACACACATCACATGCCCTTGTTCACAATGTAACAACTCGGTCTAGATATTTTTCTCAACTTAACCATATTTCTTCTTTGACATTATTTGCTATGTCAGACGACGTCATGACGTCACAAAACTCGCACGATTTTCATTTTTTCCTATTCTGAAAAAATCACGTTGTATACCATTTTCAAGTGCAAAGTTTTTGAGCTTACTATGCTCTGATTTTGTTGATTTTAATAGCATTGAAACGACAATAAAACGAAGTTTCGATCGTACCTGGATGCGATATTGACAAATCGCCTCAAAAAAAAATTTTGTGAATTGAATTTTTAACTTTAACAAAAATGCCTGATATTTCGAAATGCTAACATCGCATCCAAGACAGATCGAAATGTCGTTCATTTGTCTTTCTAATGATATTAGAATGAAATAATAATATTAATTATAAGCTCTGCATAAAAGCACTTGAAGTGGGGTACCCCCATTTAAAAACGTGACAAAAAATTTCAGCGTAACGTCAAAACATGGGAAATTGACGTTTTTAAACTTACGTTTATGAAATTGATAAAATGAACACATACATAAAAATTATATCAAACAAAAGCACAGGATATCTGCTTCCAAAATATTTAAAAATTATTACAAAAGATTAAATAGCCAGTGTATGACGTTAAGTTTAAAAGGGGTTACAAATCGGGAAAAAACGACTTTCTTCCAACGTGAGCAATGGAGCTGTGACACCTAATTCTAAACAAACATGCAATCCACATTCATTTACATGCATTTTGAATAATTCTTCTAACTTGGATATGGCCACAGATTCATAAATTTTCCCATGTGTTGTAGCCGGGGTGTTAATTCTTGTATTGAAATTAACGATAGACAAAGTTTAGACTTATTGCGTCGATTAGTTATTTTACAAATTTCTCCGAATCGGGATGCTGTTAGTCTGTATAGTCTTTGTTCAAACCATGCTCTGCTTTTTGATTGCTTTCTTGTTTGTATCTCAACTGTTTCAACTTCATGTTGTGTAACCTAAAAAGATAAGCATCACTTTGAGTAAAACTAGAAGTTATATCTAGTAGCTTATATCCATAATAACATTATCAACCACATATGTCACTAGAGAACCAGATATGAAAATGTAAGAGTAAGAGTGACCCCTTTAATAACTTAATCTCTTTTCAATCATTATAAATTTAATCTCTTTTCAATCACTAAAAATTTAAAAGCATTTTTATACACCCACATGTAATTAAAATTGGCCTGTAAATGTGATGGGGTGCTACCTGTGAGATGAAATCCGTCTCAAGACAATTAAGATGTAATTTTTAAAATTATACCATATTTTGTTTGATTTTTAAAATGCAATAGTCAAATACAAACCTGCAAACTGTTATCAACCCAATATTCTGTAAACTTTAGATCCAAATAATCATGATCAAGTACAGCTGCCTGTAAATCGGCTTTAGGGAAAAGAAATCTAAGTGTTACATGTATGTCTCTTGAAAAGTTGGAACAGTAGTTTATTGTACAATTCCTGACATGATCTTCATAACCGGCAGCTTTCGTATTTTAGTGGCCTTGGATCTTCAAATGTTAATTTTCTTTTTGATTTCATATCCATATTTTCTGCCTTAATTGGAGATCCTGAAGAAATTTGAAGAAATAAGAAGAGGTTTTATTTATTGCCAATATTATAACATACTGATATAGTAAATACTAAATGTGTACTCTTTTTTCTTCCTATTAAATTTTTTTGTATGAAGCATGTGCAACTCTTCCTTATTAGTAATTCTCCTGTTTGCCCAAAATGGCTGATCATCATCAAAACAGCAGCAATATGTTTACATGTTCCATGAGGGCCTTTCCCTGCAGGACACTCACAGTGGGAATTTAGAATTTCTGTTTTATTTATCCGAATTTTATAGTTGTAAGATACCTAACGTGCAAAAGATTAACGTCAAATATACAGCAATATTCAAAAATAAATTTCATGTAGCCATAATTTAAAAATGATTGACAACAGTTAGAATAACTAAACCTATTTTAATTTATATACCATTTTCTTTCATTGAAGCTCTTGCAATACCAGTCATGTCTACTAAATCATCATGAATTGCTATACTGCAGGCTTCAATCATGTGACTGTTTAGCATTTGTTTTCCTTTTTCCAGGGCCTTTAAATCTCCATTTGACATCTGATCAGTAGCGAGGCGATACTGCAATAAAAATTAAAATTGTCAGATACCCATTAAAACTGTATTCTAGCTACTAGACTCCTTGGTTGGTTCATAAATTCAGTTGTTTCTGGAGTGGTCCTAATAAATAGGTTTACCTAAATTTCAACTAAAATGTAATAATGGGCCTACTTATTTCAATTTTCACCAAAAATGTCTGAAGAAGAGTTATTATTTAGTATTTTAACAGAAGTCTGATAAAAGAATAAGGTCGTCTAGACTATTTGTAGTTGGAGATTCGACTTTCGAACATTCTGATTATAGTGATTTGATCATAATAATAATCATCTACTAGGCTACTACTAGGCCCTGCCTAAGCCTAGAATTAGTAGAATAATTCTAAATTAAAGTAGCCTACCGTATATAATTGAAATGTATTTACGATTATCCATGACCTACATTGTAAAATACTTACCTTAAAATATCCATTAATCACTGGCAAAGTGATGAATGGTATCCTTTGCTGGTGAAATTGTAAAATACTTACCTTAAAATATCCATCAATCACTGGCAAAGTGATGAATGGTATCCTTTGCTGGTGAAAAGATTGTAGTTGTTGAAAACCTCTGCCTGGCCACCAAAGGAAAGGACATGGCTCTGGTAAATCTATAATTATACCTTTAAATCCAAATTCCTTTCATAAGATTCTAACCTACAAAACGAACAGCATAAATTAGCAAATATAATTAATAAGTTAAAATAATTAAATTCGCCTCGACCATTATTAGGATAATGACAATCACGAATCACAATGTCGTCTGCTGCTACCGTATCCGGCGTAGGTGGCTAGACCTGCTCACGAACAAAACAACTAACATTCGATTTTCTGTTTAGGACCGATTTATCCTTTAATAATAAATACGTACTTACCGTCTAATCAATTCTTCTTTACGACCTGAGACTCTTGCGTGTCTTCGGCTTAATTCTAATTTCAACTTACTCACGGTCCATGATGAAAAACTCGATATTTTTTCTATGACTGATAGTACCGTAACGCCACCTAGTATCAAGGGGAGATAACCTATGTTGAATGAACCACATTGTCGTATGATTATAATATAGCCTTCAATAATAAAAACGACAATATTTTTAATATTAAGCCTTTGACGGAATGTGTATAAAATAAAAATAAAACATAATGCAAAGTGCTATTTAGAACTGCTTTATTCAAATTTCTTGACCTAATTTGCCACAATATGTCACGTGTCATTGGAATTCGGCCTAAAGAAATAAGCATGCATTAGTATTACTGGCATTAGTTTAGTGTAGAATAAATTGTCTAACAGAAGGTCACGCTTTCTAAGTTGTTAGTTAAAGGGGAATGGGGCTATTTAAGGAATGAAGTTTGTGCAAAATATAAGTAACTTTGTTTTCTTTATTTTGACATTCTGCTTATTGAGAAACCATTTGAGTAATAAATACAGGTTATTGAATGGACTGAAGCTACAGTACGCCCATCGCGGAGGTTTGATGAAACTCGATTATCGTGTCGTTTTTTGTTGAAAATTGCCACGATAACGGCACGATATTGCCACGATAAATAACTCGGTGTAGCAGACGCTATCGTGTCCCACGATAGTCGCGGGACGCGATAGGCCTCGGTGTTAATTTACATGCAAAATTAACGGTTATATTTGTCATAAAAAATCTATGTCAAAACGATATACTGCTACGATGTTATGAATTTGAATATTTTCGTTAATATAATACGGACGCGTAAGGTAAATTTATATAGCAAGAACACGCGTGTTCACATATTCTGCACGATATATGCGGTTACATTTCCAACCAGTCACGTAAAGCTGCATGTCTAGTACATTTTGAAGGACACGTATGCAAAAGACGATACATGTTTCAATATTCATGCTGTGTTCAAATTGTTTTGCATATTTCTGTACTATGAGTGTGTAATTAAGAATTACTCTCGAATCACGACAAAGATAGACTTTTAAATTGCAAACTATAACGGTATGTAGGTTACCGGTCTTACAAATAGAAATAAGACAAATAGAACTTGCAACGGGAGTCGAAAGCGATTTCAAATCAGACATAAGCTTGTACTTACCGTAAAAATTAAATGATCGCGACACAAGACATGTGTCCGATGTCATAGAATATTAGTAAATTATAACCGTAATCAAATCCACATAAAAATCCAAGGCACTCATTTTATTTTAGAAAAGAATAACTGCATTCCACGTGTACCCCAAATCAATGGTACATAATGTCAACTTGTATTACGTGTTGTCTTTCTCGTGCAAGATCTGTTTGAATAACAGAAATGTCCCGTGTATAAAAGATCAAAGAATATAACCGCACGTGGCCACTCTTTGATGTTATTACGCAAATTCGGTTTATCTAAAAGGGGCTCCGAAGCTATTTAAAGCCCCAACACCACTCTTGTTGTGACTGAATAATTTGTCCCAATCTTTAATCTGGTCAACAAATTGTACTATTTTACAATATTCCAATTAATAAATGATACAAATTTCATCCTAACCCACCTAATTTCAAAAATTGGAAAAATTCAACTACATGCCGTTACATGGTTTAAAAAGCCTCACGTAAGCACTTTCAAATGCAACTTGGATTTAAACTTATTTGCGAACCTTCTGGACAGGTAAGATAGGTTGTAATGGATAATTTACACACAACAGGTCTGGAGGACACTTAAACTGATGTTAATTAAGGCACATCAAACAGCGTAGAATGAAATTTCTAACAGAAAATTCATGCTTTCTATGTTGTAAGGAATGGCGTTTGTTTTCTTTATTTTGACATTCTGCTGATTGGGAAACCATTTGAGTAATAAATACTGGTTATTGAATGGACTGAAGCTACATGTATAATCACAATACTGGTGTCACCCAGTCGACATGTATTTATTCCAAGCTCGCGTCGGAATTGGTTTGAAATTTAAAATACAAATTAACAAAGCCGGGATTTACAATGGTCTACACGACTACAGTTGACATATTCTGTTAAAATCACTCGTTGAACCGGTGATGATATTTTCTTTTAATCTGGCACAAACATCATCTCTAATATTCCTTGTCTAATGCATGCTTTTTTTGATCGGCAAGTACTCTTTGATGTGTGTTCTCTTTGATGTGAGTAATTGTCTTGTCGCCTCTGTTACTATTAATAATCTAAATTCTGTCCGGAGAACATTCCATTCAGCAAGTTCTATAAACTTGTTGACATTTAATTCTGATTTTGTGTGATTACACCAGGAGACAAATTCTTTTAATTCATTTGTGATTTAAACCAGAAAAACATATTAATTGAGATGTGATTTACCGATATTTTATGTCAAGTGTGACTTATTTGTCATTATGTGAATTCATTTGTGATTTAAACCAGAAAAGATATATCAGTATGTGAATTACTTAAGATGGATACAACTACGCCCCTGGTAAGACTTTTTCGATTTGTATTGACAAGCTTGTTGAGACATGCATGTCAACGTGCAGTTCACAATTTCTAGGTGCTTGTAAAAAGATTGCGTGTCGTGTTAATATTTATTTTGTTTTTGTCAAGGTCATTTTCAAATAAATTCATCAGCATATTATTCGATTTCAATAAATATATAACTTTTATGAGAAAGGATGATTATCAAAGAACCGTAGGCGTAAGTGCAACTAATGATTTATCGTTTGGTTGAGCCTTTTACTAACCACGTGTTTCATGTTAATAAATATTTTCTTTCCTGTTTTGAATGGTCCTATTTCTAATAAATTACCCCACTTTGATTGTTGCCATTTCTTATATTTTCCACAAAAAACTTTGCCTTGTACGCACTAATTTATCGTTAGACATGTACTTAACGACAATAATAAGCGATCAGAGTATCAGAGGCATGGATTAATATAAACACCGAGTCACACCGTGTTTCCAACACCGAGGCAGTACTATCAAATCACTCGATATTCACTCGGTGTTCACTCGGTAATTCACGGAATTCCACGATAAAAAACACGGTAATATCGTGTTTCGTCAAACCTTCGCGATGACCGTACTGTACATGTCCCAAATGTTGTTTATGACGAGTCCCAAATGACGCGAGTCCAAAATGACCTGATACCTCTTACCCGGGGGGCGTAGTTTTATTCATCTAATTTTGTCTAAAAATTGACGACAATAAACATATTTAGTAGGTAGTGATTTGCACGTGGGTGTCATAAAGTATGCTGGAGATTTGTTCATATACCGATTTACGTGTATTATCAGTTTTAATTATTAACAAGAACTTAACGATACTCTAGAAATAAACAAATTGGCGAGGAATTTTTTTTCTTCCCGATATTAAATTTAACAATAATTCAATAAACATAGGTTGCCAGGTAACGAAACATACGCCCACATCAGCTAAATCGTCCGGGCAGTCAACAAGAATTGTCGCATATTTTACTTTTTTCGGTAATGAAACATTTATAATACACTAATATCTGATTAAAAGTAACAACTCATTATGTAATTATCAGAAAATCATTGGAATTTGTTTGGCTTTGATAAAGTTCTCCTCCATGCTGTTCAAGTTATCTAAATTCATTGAAACTCAATATACTTGTTCGTCTCATGACCTTCAACAATTTATATAAATTTAAAGTCAATCGGATATTAACTTTAGCCTCTAGAGCTTCCACAAAAGTGATCATGGGCCATAACTCAGTCAGTAATTATCTGAAATTGCTGAAAAACATAAGGCTTCTTAGTCTCATGACCTTAAACACTGTGTATAAATTTAAAGTCAATCGGTTATTAACTTTAGATTCAAGAGCGTCCACAAGATTTTTATAAGCGATAAAGGGCCATAACTCTGACAGTAATTATCAGAAATTGCTGAAAATCAATAGGCTTCTTCATTTAATGACCTTAAACACTGTCGCATATTTAACTTTTTTCAGTAATGAAACATTTATAATACACTAAAATCATATAACAAGTAACAACTCATTATGTAATTATCAGACAATCATTCGAATTTGTTTGGCTTTGATAAAGTTCTCCTCCATGCTAACGTTTAGTATACGAAACACTTAATATTCTGAAAATCAATAGGCTTCTTCGTCTCATGACCTTCAATACTGTGTATAAATTTCAAGTCAATCGGATATTAACTTTAGCCTGTAGAGCATCTACAAATTTTTTTGAAGTGATCAAGGGCCATAACTCTAACAGTAATTATTGATAATCGCTGAAAATCCCTAGGCTTCTTCGTTTCATGACCCTCAACACTGTGTATAAATTTAAAGTCAATCAAATATTACCTTTAGCCTCTAGAGCGTTCACAAGATTTTTCAAAGTGATCAAGGGTCATAACTCTGGCAGTAATTATCGTATATTGCTGATAATCCCTAGGTTTTTCGTCTCATGACCGTAAACACTGTGTATAAATTTAAATTCAATCAGATATTACCTTTAGCCTCTAGAGCGTTCACAAGATTTTTCAAAGTGATCAAGGGCCATAACTCTGGCAGTAATTATCCCGAGGCTTCTTTGTCTCATGGCCTTAAACACTGTGTATAAATCTTAATTTAATCAGATATTAACTTTAGCCTCTAGAGTGTTCACAAGATTTTTCAAAGTGATCAAGGGCCATAACTCTGGATGCAATTATCGGATATCGCTAGGGGACTTCCTCTGATGACCTTAAACACTGTGTATAAATTTAAAGTCAATCGGATATTAACTTTAGCTTCTAGTGCGTTCACAAGATTTTTTGAAGTGATCAAGGGCCATAACTCTGATAGCAATTATCGGAAATCAATAGGGATCTTCCTCTCATGATCTTAAACACTGTGTATAAATTTTAAGTCAATCGGATATTAATTTTAGCCCCTAGAGCGTTCACAAGGAATTGTGGACGATGGACGGACGGAAGGGGGAGACGGCAATATACAACCACATTTCTATGTGGGCGTATAAAAATGAGTAAAAATGGCAAAATAACAAAATAAAAGAGAATACTAACCCAAAAAGTTCTTTTAATATGAAAAATAATGTTAATATTAGAATATTTTTGACCCTGCGAAATTTTAAAAGTCACTCTTAATATTTTTACAAAGGAAAAATATACCAAAAAAAAGTAAGCTTGCAATGCACATTCCCTTGTTTATATTCACTCTATGCCTTATAAAACATGGTAATACGCAGGCTTTTTCTGTTATTCTTTCGTGTTCTCATCTAATGACATTCAATTACTCAGCCTTCCGTAGGGTGCAACGATGAAAGTCAAAGGCAGGGCTTCCACTTCAACATTTTTCCAAACGGTTATTTTGCTCACGGAGAAAGTGGTGCTATTATTTAGCACATAATAAGAAGCCAAAAACTTCATGCTATTGGAATGTCGATCGGATTTAATTGGGTCAAGGACAGTCACACAAAAATTCAATCTGGCATCGACATTTATATCCACCCACCCATCTTCAAAATTAATAAAAGAACACATGTAATCATTATCATTTATTTATGCATTCATAAAATATAAAGATAGTAAGCTGGCACTGCCAGGCAGGATACGCCCACATTTTCGAGAGATGTTTAGAGAACAAGCAAAATTGAAAGTGATTTTTCCTACAATCAAAGGCTATAATTCATTAAATTACAATTTGATATGCGCAAATATCGAAAAGAATCAAGATCTTTAGGTTATAAACATGCATTTCAAGTTTCATCAAAATCGAATTAAAATTGTGACCTATACTGGGTCCACAACCTTGATATACCATTTTTTAACGTATTCGCGTACGAACGGCGGCCATTTTGTATGGTAATTTTGGTCCGATTTTTCCGAAATTTGAACTCAACCTTCCTTAGGGTATAACGGTGATATAATCAAACGATTTTTTAAATCGGTTAATTATTGTAACCTCCAGAGGGACCACAAGCTAAACCAAGACGATTTTGCGTATAATCAGGGGCCATAATTCAGGAAGTTACGATCAGATATGCGCAAATATCAAAAATCACCAAGATCTTTGGGTTATAACCATGCATTTTAAGTTTCATCAAAATCGAATTAAAATTGTGACCTCTACAGGATCCACAACCTTGATATACCATTTTTTAACAGTATTTGAGTACGAACGGCAGCCATTTTGTATGGCAATTTTGTTCGGAATTTTCCCGAAATTCAAACTTAGCCTTCCTTAGGGAGTAACGGTGATATTATCAAACGATTTTTTAAATCGGTTAATTATTGTAACCTCCAGAGGGACCACAAGCTAAACCAAGACGATTTTGCGTATAATCAGGGGCCGTAATTCAGGAAGTTACGATCAGATATGCGCAAATATCAAAAAGAACCAAGATCTTTGGGTTATAACCGTGCATTTCAAGTTTCATCAAAATTGAATTAAAATTGTGATCTCTACAGGGTCCACAACCTTGATATATCATTTTTTAACAGTATTCGCGTACGAACGGCGGCCATTTTGTATGGTAATTTTGGTCCGATTCTTCCGAAATTCAAACTCAACCTTCCTTAGGGTGTAACGGTGATATAATCAAACGATTTTTAAAATCGGATAATTAATGTAACCTCCAGAGGGACCACAGGCTAAACCAAGACGATTTTGCGTATAATCAGGGGCCATAATTCAGGAAGTTACGATCCGATATGCGCAAATATCGAAAGGAACCAAGATCTTTGGGTTATAACCATGCATTTTAAGTTTTATCAAAATCGAATTAAAATTGTGATCTCTACAGGGTCCACAACCTTGATATACCATTTTTTAACAGTATTTGCTTACGAACGGCGGCCATTTTGTATGGTAATTTTGGTCCGATTTTTCCGAAATTTGAACTCAACCTTCCTTAGGGTGTAACGGTGATATAATCGAACGGTTTTTTAAATCGGATAATAATTGTATCCTCCAGAGGTACCACGAGCTAAAATAGGTGAATTTTCGGACAATTAGGGGCCATAATTCAGGAATTTACGTTCCGATAGGTGCAAATATCGAAAGGAACCCAGATCTTTGGGTTATAAACATGCATATAAAGTTTCATCAAAATCGGTTCAAAATTGTGACCTCTATAGGGTCCACAAGCTAAAAACGTGATTTTTCGTACAATCAGGGGCCATAATCCATGAAGTTTTGATCCGATACATGCCAATATCGAAAGCAGCCGAGATATTTTGGGGATAAACCTATATTTTAAGTTTCGTCAAAATCGGACAAGAATTGTGACCTGTAGAGAGTCCACAAACAATTGTGGACGGACGGACATCTGGACGGACGGACGGACAGGGGCGACGACATAATACGTCCACATGAAAATGTGGGTGTATAAAAATGTACATTTATTCATCGATAGGACATTTTTTTCGTAATTTATTTACAACATCACCCGTATGTACTCGGCGGTTTTTACACGATTTGCATTTCTATAAAGCATGTGCTGAATGTAATTTGGCACATGGGTGGCCCCTCCGTAGAAATCCTCATTAGTAAGTCAAGGATTTTCATGCTCAAGGAACATTGTAACTTGGATTTTATCACATTTTGGCGTACGTGACAAATTCGACTGTTGACCATTTCTCCATACACGGGGAAAAAGTAGTTCCGAATGATAAGCTCATGTAAATATTATAAAGTCATAAAAATGTAAATGTAAATATTATAAAGTCATAAAAATGTACAATACTTAACATAATTCTTAAACTTATCAATATATTAATTAGTATTAGTATTTTGTGAGCTCTAATAATATTGAGCTAGTATTTTAAATCTGTAACGTGTAAAAACATTAGGACGTATTTCAAAATGGCGGCGATTGTGAAAGCTTATTGTTACAAGCAAAATGATGTCTATCAATTGTTATATAAAAGAAAGATAGTAAGCTGGCACTGCCAGGCAGGATACGCCCACATTTTCGAGAGATGGATAGAGAACAAGGAAAACCGAAAGTGATTTTTCCTACAATCAAAGGCTATAATTCATTAAATTACAATTTGATATGCGCAAATATCGAAAAGAATCAAGATCTTTAGGTTATAAACATGCATTTCAAGTTTCAACAAAATTGAATTAAAATTGTGACCTATACTGGGTCCACAACCTTGATATACCATTTTATAACAGTATTCGCGTACACACGACGGCCATTTTGTATGGCAATTTTGTTCCGAATTTTGCGAAATTCGAACTCAACCTTCCTTAGGGTGTAACGGTGATATAATCAAACGATTTTTTAAATCGGATAATAATTGTGACCTCCACTGGGACCACAAGACAAACAAAGACAATTTTGCGTATAATCAGGGGCCATAATTCAGGAAGTTACGATCCGATATGCGCAAATATCAAAAGGAACCGAGATCTTTGGGTTATAACCATGCATTTCAAGTTTCATCAAAATCGAATTAAAATTGTGACCTCTACAGGGTCCACAACCTTGATATACCATTTTTTAACAGTATTCGTGTACGAATGGCGGCCATTTTGTATGGCAATTTTGGTCCAATTTTTCCGAAATTGGAACTCAACCTTCCTTAGGGCGTAACAGTGATATAATCAAACGATTTTTTTAATCAGATAATAATTGTGACCTCCAGAGGGACCACAAGCTAAACAAAGGCGATTTTGCGTATAATCAGGGGCCATAATTCAGAAAGTTACGATCCAATATGCGCAAATATCGAAAGGAACCAAGATCTTTGGGTTATAACCATGCATTTCAAGTTTCATCAAAATCGAAATTAAAACTGTGACCTCTACAGGGTCCACAACCTTGATATACCATTTTTTAACCATATTCGCGTACGAATGTCGGCCATTTTGTATGGCAATTTTGGTCCAATTTTTCCGAAATTCGAACTCAACCTCCCTTAGGGTGTAACGGTGATATAAACAAACGATTTTTTAAATCGGATAATTATTGTAACCTCCAGAGGGACCACAAGCTAAACCAAGGTGATTTTGCGTATAATCAGGGGCCATAATTCAGGAAGTTACGATCCGATATGCGCAAATATCGAAAGGAACCAAGATCTTTGGGTTATAACCATGCATTTCAAGTTTTATCAAAATCGAATTAAAATTGTGATCTCTACAGGGTCCACAACCTTGATATACCATTTTTTAACAGTATTCGCGTACGAACGGCGGCCATTTTGTATGGTAATTTTGATCCGATTGTTCCGAGATTTGAACTCAACCCTCCTTAGGGTGTAACGGTGATATAATCGAACGGTTTTTCAAATCGGATAATAATTGTCACCTCCAGAGGTACCACGAGCTAAAATAGGTGATTTTTCGGACAATCAGGGGCCATAATTCAGGAAATTACGTTCCGATAGGCGCAAATATCGAAAGGAACCAAGATCTTTGGGTTATAAACATGCATGTCAAGTTTCATCAAAATCGGTTCAAAATTGTGACCGCTATAGGGTCCACAAGCTAAAAACGTGAATTTTCGTACAATCAGGGGCCATAATCCATGAAGTTTTGATCCGATACATGCCAATATCGAAAGCAGCCGAGATCTTTTGGGGATAAACCTATATTTCAAGTTTCATTAAAATCCGACAAGAATTGTGACCTGTAGAGAGTCCACAAACAATTGTGGACGGACAGACGGACAGGGGCGACGACATAATACGTCCACATGAAAATGTGGGCGTATAAAAATATGGATTAAAAACACACCCGAAAATACACCTTTTGTGTGGGAATATCATTTCTTAATCACAGGAATATTTGTGACCATTTAGTAGAGAATTTTTACGACTGACTGTGTTTCGAAAAGGAACTGTCATCCTTGTGGGATTCATTGACAACAATATCATCCTCTCGCTTTCGTTTGTTATTCTTGGATGGTGAGAAATTTCAACATTTTGAAATGATATAGAGAATGCATTTTTACTGTATTAACATTTCTGAATAATATATATATATATATATATCATTCGCGACGTTGACATGATTAACTCTTGTAGGCCTAATCATGTTGATACAGTAAAAACGTCCGCACGGCTGATGAGAGTCGGCAAATATGCTGTAACAAATCAAATTTCAAGAATGATCACACCTAAGTAAATTGATTAAATGTTGAGCTTTTAATCTGCTTGATATTGCTCCTCCGTTAATGGGATTAGAGCAATATACACGAGAATAATTAATTGGCAGTGGTTTCAATTCGTGGGCTACTGAACACTGTTAATTTTATTACACGGAGTTTCGTTGTGTTCGGGATTTTATGATTTGCACAAAATGTTATTTTTCCGGCTTGTAAAATGACCTACGGATCTGATCCAGTTCCGGTCATTTTCCGGAGCCGTAAGTCCGACCGGCATATACGGCCAACATGGAACCCATGGTCAAACGTTTTTTTTTAAATCGGATAATAATCGTGACCTACAAGGGATCATAGGGGATATTTCGGACAATCAGGGGCAATAATTCAGGAAGTTATGATCCGATATCTGCAAATAACAAAAGAAAATGAGATCTTTGGGTTATAACCATGCATCAAAATCAAATTAAAATTGTGAGCTCTACAATGTCCACAGCCTTGATATACCATTTTTTAACAGTATTCGCGTACAAAGGGGGGGGGGGGGGCTATTTTGGTCTGATTTTCCCGAAATTTGAACTCAACCTTCATTACGGTGAAACGGAAATATAATCAAATGATTGTGTAAATCAGAATAATAAGTGTGAATTCCAGAGGGACCACAAACTGAACAAAGACGATTTTTCAGAACCGGCGGTCATTTTGTATGGCAATTTTGGTCTGATTTTCAAAAAAAAATTTGAACTCATCCTTTTTTAGGGTGGAACGGTAATATAATCAAATGATTGTGTAAATCAGATAAGTGTGAATTCCAGAGGGACCACAAACTAAACAAAGGCGATTTTTCAGAAACGGCGGCCATTTTGTATGGCAATTTTGGTCTCATTTTCCCGAAAAATTTGAACTCAACTTTTCTTAAGGTGGAACGGTGAAATAATCAAATGATTGTGTAAATCAGATAATAAGTGTGGATTCCAGAGGGACCACAAACTAAACAAGCCAACAGTGAGACTGATGTCCCCCGCCGAATCCCAAAATATTAAGATGACACATGTTAATTAATCGAATTTTTTTTTTTTTAAAAGCATCGAGCAATAAAACTATACACAAAGTTTGATCACTCTCTATCAGAAAGAATCAAGACTATCTTGCCCAGACGCATCGAACAATGAAATTGTTTAGTTCTGCTTAGCTTTAGCTCAAAATATTAATTATTGAACTCAGTCATTCGGCTAATGGTCATCTACATCAAGTTCAAATTTTTTTATCAATTAAAAGCAGAGTTATATTCCAAAGTCTTGACCAATAAAATTGCTTATCGCTTCTAAGCCTAAGCAGAAAATTTGCACCATCAAACTTAGTCAAGGTAATGATATAATGAATCTATATTCTGAGTTACATTGCGCGATCACTTCATTACAACCAAAGTTATCGTGCCCCAAAGCATCAACCAATCAGATTGCTTATCTCTGCTTACCCTAAGCAGACAATGTTCATCATCAAACTCGCTCAAGTCATTCACATTGTGAATGCTTTCAACAATTGTGAACATTCTACCTCAATTAGAAGGAAAGTAATTGTGTTCCAAAGTCTCGACCAATTAAATTGCTTATTGCTTCTTAGCCTAAGCAGGAAATTTGCACCATCAAACTTAGTCAAGGTAATGATATAATGAATCTATATTCTGAGTTACATTGCTATCACTTCATTACAACCAAAGTCATCGTGTCCCAAAGCATCAACCAATCAGATTGCTTATCTCTGCTTACCCTAAGCCAGACCTGTCAACTCTACCGCATCACGCGGTAGAATGCCGCGAAATGGCCTCGTGTACCGCTCTACTGCGCTGTATAGATTTCTACCGCATTCTTAAACAAAGTGTTTTTTTTAATTGTCTCGCCAAAACTTTGGAACTAAGGGAAGCAACTCTTTGCATGTAAACAAAAAAGATTGCGACTTTCTGTTATCAACATCGACTTGGGGTGTTGTAAGGTGTAATTTAGCTAAGAGATTTGTTCTCGAATTCGTTTCAACCTTTTTTAGAGTCAACAAAGTGGATATATTATTGCCACGTGTTCCAAATACTCTTAAAATATGTAGCGATAAACTAAACAAATAGCGACCAATTTACGGCAGCAATGGCTGACATTTTCGTTTGCGCGCGTACGTACGTACAGCATGTAATACAATACTTCGAATGCAACACAACCTGGAGCTTTAATTTCAAGATGAGAATACGTCTTACATTGAGGGCTCCCTCGAATAAATTTAAAAGCAGATTTACGGAATTCCGTGAGAAAAAATCCTGTACACTGAATTGCATTAGAGGATAAACGTCACAGTATGAAAAGCATGTTCGATGTCAATAATATTTTATTATTTACTTATTTAGTCGCTATGCAAAACTTATTTTTTGGGGCCCTCCTCTCTCTATTCCTAATCAAGAATTGCTGTAGAATCTATATAATAAGTACAATTATTACATTAAATAAAATTGACAAAAACTGTCGGAATAGGAAACCCACGTCAGACGAGGATTTTTTTTAAAAAAATCATACTAATACTAATTATTAATAGTAATAAGTTAAACCAAAGGAAAATGGTAGAATCTACTGCCAGTGTAGGCCCACTACTGGACTGCTAATTTTAATTATTTTTTCTTTGCAAATAAATACTAATTATTTCTTTCTGTAGGGTAGGCTACATATTCAATTTTGGTTTACTAAATAATTTTAGATATGGTTCATTGCTAATGTACTGTGTGTATTTTATTTATTACCCATTTAATGCAATTTTTGTATTGTTAGGCCTACAATTCAATGTATCATTTGACATTTCCAAATTAATTACCCTTGGAAGTGCGAATTTACGCGTTTTTGGAAATCTACTGCCAAATCATGGTTTCTACTGCCTTTTTTACACTACCCTACTGCATTTCAGCTCTGAGGGGTTGACAGGTCTGCCCTAAGCAGACAATGTTCATCATAAAACTCCATCAAGTCATTCACATAGTGAATGCTTTCAACAATTGTGAACATTCTACCTCAATTAGAAGGAAAGTAATTGTGTTCCAAAGTCTCGACCAATTAAATTGCTTATTGTTCTGCTTATCCTCAGTACAAAATGTAGATTATCGAACCTGGTCAATGTATCTGTGTAATAAAGCTAAAGCTATACACCAAGTGTCCTCACTCTCACTTAATCAAAACTTAATAAGCATCAAACAATTAAATCGAATATTCAAGTAAATTTTTTGGTAAAAGCAAAAACTCAATTGATTCTAAAAAAAGAAATCATAAGTTTTAAGAAAAATTAGGGTGCCATTTTTTGTTCATGTTCTAAAGGTCTGAAATCCAAGATGGTGTCCAAAATGGCCGACATTCGGCAATAATTCAATATCTTCGGGAGTACACAGGATATGATGCCAAACAAAGTGTCTAAATATAGGTTTTCCGACACAAGAATATCAACCATCAAATGTAGTCTAAAATTGTGATTTGCATGCCTAATTTCAAGATGGCGTCCAATAGGGCCACCGTTTACACAAATTCGCTTATTTCGATACAGAAGTCCATACAATGATATTGAAAATAGATGTACAAACAAGATATCTGATTAAAGTATTGTTTTGGTCACGTGGTATGAACAAGTCCTAGACAAATCAATATAACTATAGTGGAACCATGTTAGTTATTGTTCAGTGTCATTGTATGAACTAAAAAATGCAAAAGTCAGATGGCGTATAGGTGTAGTTTTAGCAACGAACATCAATCGTCCTCACACTCCTAAATTTATCCCTGGTTGGTATGTTTTGTGGTGTAAATCCAGAATGCACAGAATTCTGTACGTGGGATATTGTTTTTGCAATAACTACACATTCCTTCAAATCCAGACTTACATCCTACGGCTATCATTCTTTACCAAAATGCAAAATGATATTGAACAATCATTCAATCTAAATTCCGATCATTCACTTCACAGTTCGTTCCTGACTTTGAAGCCATGAGGGCATACGTAAATAATCGTAATGAATAAAAACTTACCGGGAAAAATGGATTCATTTTTTGGCATAAATCATAGCAGTTGAAGTCCTATAATTCTCTAAAACTGTCGGCTACACATCTGTATAAATAATGCGAGGTGTATTTGACGGTTTGCGCATGTGCTACAGTGGCATTCTCCTGTTTTCGCTTTGTAGACTACTTTTACCAGTCTCTTATAGTGAAATTAGAGAGAACACCATCCACGCAACAGAATTTTTCCATTTTTTAAATAACGCTGATAAGATAAAGTATATAGCACTAATGAATTGGGATATTGTATAATAGTACAATTTGATGACCAGAATGAAGATTTGGACAAATTTTTCAGTTACAGCAAGAGTGTTATTGTTCCTTTAAAGTTTTTGTGCGTGCTGAGCCTGCTGACAGTGTTTTTATCTATTTCAACGGGCTTATGGTCCGTATATATTCAAATAAATATATAATTTTCCAAAGTATGTCAACGTCGGACACCAACGTATTGAAATAGATAATATCTCCTCTACATGGATCTATTATGCGGTATAAACATTCAAGTCCAGCAATTCTCAAGAGGAAGTGGAAGAAAGGAAAGGCCGTTCACAGTGACAGTATGTGCCAAAATACACTATGATATATGTCTTACATGCCCATACTTTAGGTATGTTTATTGTAAAAACACTGTCAGCAAGAGCAAACACATCAAAGCAGACGAAAACAAGTCACTTGTAAGTTGCAATCAAACCACATGGTGTATACTAGTTAGCCATTGTGGTGTGAATTGAGACACAGCGTGCTGTTCAGTATGAGTGAATTTACGCCACGGCTTTGTGTACTAAACGTTAAAAAAACATAAATTCGTGTTTATAATATCCTAATAAACATGGGCACTTGATCCCATTTTTGGCCAAAGGACGACATGTGAACACAATAATACAGTAGTAAACTTATGCCAAATCTGTATGCTTACTATAGAGCCCAGTGAGCCATCCAGTTGAATCAACTATGTCACTTCCGGTTTAAAAAAAAAAAAAAATTCTCGCTTTAACACCTTTTTTGCTGTGTGTTACAGAGGGGATTATTTATAAATATATATTTAAGATTTATAGAAACCTTGTTTAAAATCGTCTTCCCCTTCGTCTCATGACCTTAAAGCCCCAATAACACTCTTGTTGTAACTGAATAATTTGTCCCAAACTTTATTCTGGTCAACAAATTGTACTATTTTACAATACTCCAATTAATAAATGATACAAATTTCATCCTAACCCACCAAATTTTAAAAATTGGAAAAATTCTACTACATGCCGTAACATGGTTTGAAAAGCCTTACTTAAGCACTTTCAGATGCAACTTGGATTTAAACATATTTTCGAACCCTCTAGACAGGTAAGATAGGTTGTAATGGATAATTTAGACAACAGGTAGGACACTTAAACATCTAGTAGTTAGAATAAGGCTAATTTTTTTTTCTGGGCCTGTCAAGCCAGCAAGAGTGTTATTGTCCCTTTAAACACTGCGTATAAGTTTAAAGTCAATCGGATATTAACTTTGGCCTCTAAGGCTTCCACAAGATTTTTTAAAGTGATCAAGGGCCATAACTCTGACAGTAATTATCGGAAATTGCTGAAAATCAATAGGCTTCTTCATTTTAATACCTTAACTCATTCGGTCCAGTTGTCGTGTCAAAGCGACCTAATTAGCCAGTGAATCTCACCGACTTACCCCGCCAGACGTTGACCTAGTGTTAAGTCAGATATCCGCTCAAAGTCTCGCAGCGACATTTCACATGTACTGTTTTGTTGATCAATAAAGTTATAAAAAATTGCCGATTGACTTTCCAAAAGCCATTATCTAGTAAACATATAGTTTGAACTTATGATTGGAATCATAAAATGTACACGTCACAGCAACGGTTTAGGTGCTTTAAGGTCACGAGAAGAAAATCGAGAAAATTTTCAAGTTCATTGACTGCTGTCGGCATCTTTCATGCACCTTTTTATTGAGCAATATGTTAAAATTGATAAATAACCATGGCTCATATTTCAGACATCTTTATTTCTGGTTGCCAACTATACAACTAACAAATCACGCTTCCGCCTCTCGCGTCTTACGAGACCCATCGGGCGGAAGTGACGTCACACATATAAACAAAAGTAAGAATGAAACATGACAATTATACAGATTAACAATCTCCACTATTTTATAAAAATTAAAAATAATTTTTTAAAGCATTAATTATGCTTAATAGGTTTACATACAATAATCAAGATTTGATGTTATTATTTTATAACATGTTCAAGAGACCTTGATCTAAAGTTTTAAGAAGTTCTATAGAAGATGCTCCCTTTTTCGTAAGGCAATCTGCTAATTGATAACTTGACCAAATGATTTTACTAATGTTGCCCATTTCAATCATTTCCTTAATGCCTGATAACTCCAAACGTAAACGTTTTTCTTGAACACTTTTAGAAGAATATATGGCATCATACAAGGATCTATTATCAGTTACACATACAATGGGAATGCTCTCTGATGTGAGTTCCCTGAACAAATTAGATACAAAAATAGCACTATCAATGCCATCAGCCATGGCTAAAGCTTCAGCGGAAAGTGTGCTTCGCACAACACGTCTAATTCGTTTCGAGGACCAACATATAGGAGAGAATTTACAACCTTCTCCTTTTAAAAAAATTATATGGCCTCCCTGCGTACCCCCATCACTTAAATTGGCCAAAGAAGCATCTGAATATACAATTAAAGACAAAGGAGAGTCTAACTTTTGAAATTTAAGGAAATATGTATCACATTTTATGCGCTTGACAATTTTGTTGACATAAATAATATCGCTAACCTTTGCATTTTTTAAACTTGAGGCTAAATTACTGACATCAAATAAAACATCGGGTCGACTCTGTCGAGCTATCCATAAAATTTGACCAATTTTGGATCTTAATAATTCCTTTTCTGAATCAAACAATTCAGATTGTTTTTGAGATAAACGTAATCTATCTAATTCAATAGGCAACAAAGATTCAGCATATTGGTTTTGATTTAAATAAATATTTTGATCATTAGTAGTACTAAGTTCAATACCAAGGTATTTAAATGCTTTGCATTCTTCCCTTCCAACAGATAATTGCTTTCGGACTTCATTAATAATACTGTCGAAATTTGGATTACCACACCAAATGAAGTCATCAACATGGCATGCCAGAATTCCAACTAATTCTCCTTGCGTATCATGCCAATAAAATACTGCATGATCTGATTTTGACATTTTGGCACCAAGAGTGCACATAACATTTTTAACCTTTTGATACCAGTGTAACGAAGCATCACTAAGGCCATAAACACACTTTTGTAAATGCCAAATAATACCCTTACAATTAGCTTCACTAGGCGGTCTAAGATAAATGTCACGTTTAATAGCTTGACCTTGCAGAAAAGCAGTTTTAATATCCATAGCATGCGGAGACCACCCTTTAATAGACATTATAGTTAGTATTATTCTCAAAGCTTCATTGGAGCACGTGGGCGACTCTTTATGAAGATTATCTGTTATTTCTTCAAAGCCACGTGCTACCAAGCGTGCCTTGGGAATAAAACCATCAACAGTTTCTTTATTTGTAATTATCCACCTAGTGGATATACATTTTTGTCCATTATCATTTATTTCTTTATAAACATTATTTTCTTTCCAACTATCAAGTTCTTTTTTCTTTGCTTTATTTACTAAAGAGTCGCTTAAAATCATAACACACTCATTATCTACTACGTCACACTCGTGTAAGTTTTTTTACGTTGGATAGGTCTACAGCTTTCATACTACCAAACTCAGTTTCAGGCACTAAAATCTCTAAATTATACCAGTTACTGTATTTTCCTGAACATTTTCCTCCTCGGCTTAAAATATGTGCTTTAATAAATGTATCGTCATATTCGTTAAATGTTACCAACATTCCAGGCTTTATTTGAGGCGTTACTCCACTAGTGTTAGAACTCTTAACACTACCTGTATCGCTATCACTACAGGTGTGTTCACTATTAGTAAGATTATCACTATATGTGCACCATTAATATGATGATCAGACTGAGTTGATTCTTCATCATTCTCCGAAGTATTGACATCATTATTATTAGTCGATGTTGAATGATCATTTTCAATAATATCATCTCTGAACTCTTTATTACTGTTAGTAGAATCACTATCTTGATGTACATGTATGTCTTTCATAAATCTACTTTTATGGACTCTGACATATGTACCACCATGTCGGACAAAGATAATAGAATTATCAGCGCCAATAACTGTTCCTGGGCCCTTCCATTTGTTACAATCTGGACGTTTATAATACACCTTATCGCCTGAAGAGTACATTATATCATTATATGTGCGCAAGTTGTGTTTAATTGCTCTTCGTATTCGGTCAGAACATTCTGACTGTGTAAACGCAGTTCTAGCTTAATGTAAAGATGACAAGTGTTCAACCACAACCTTACTAATAGAGCTACCTTCTAGAGCAGGCAAAGAATCATTAAGAACCGTTGGCAAATTGGGATTAGGACCAAATACCAGCTGATAGGGACTAAAACCATAATTATTTATTAAGCAGTTCTTTGCCATTATAGCCCAACTTAATGCTGTCCCCCAATTGCAATCTTCAGAATCTTTGACTTTCATTAATGTTTCTGTTTATGTTTGATTGTGTCTTTCACAAGTACCATTACTCCAGGGTGCAAATGCTGCGGTTAATCTTAATTCAATACTAAAGTTCTCGGCCATGTCCTGAACTTCTTTGTTATTAAATTCACCTCCATTGTCGGAATACAATTTACGGGGTGAACCGAAAACACATATCCAGTTCTGAATAAAGGCTTTTACAAACGTTGTAGCTTGTTTATTATGCAGTATGCATCCCGCACTAAAACGGGTAAATTGATCAATTATATGCAAGTACCGTAATTGAGGTTCAATTTCATGCAAATCGACTGCCACTGTTTCGTTAAACTCAGTTGCTAACGGTAACCCAACTGCTGGTTTAACTGGTGTTTTCTTGTGTTAAATACAAATTATATAATATCACACTTATCTACAATGTTTTGTAATATTTCAAAAGCTTCTTTATCATATAAGCCGGACGAAATTAAAAGTTTTTTAAGTCTTTCGCATGAAGCATGCCCAAATTGTCGATGAAGTTTTAATAATATTTTATGTTTATCTACTTTAGACATATTGATGTCATAAACCATCAGAATATTATCTATGTTTTCGTTAGAACATGTTTTCTTGGAAACACCAAGATCAACACAATAATGTCCACTCGAGGTGTATTCCAAGTTTACAGGAACACCAAACATTGTTGCTGAATCATTTTTTAAATCAATAACAGCTTCAAATTCTTTGAGAGAAGACTTACTTAACAACAACGGAATACTGGCATTGACAACTTCTACTTCTATAACACGGTTGAAATACCCAACTGCTCTGCCGGTTAATGTCAAACAAACTGCTAAAGCTTGCTTCTTTTTGTCGAGATCGGTGACAAGGCGCCAAATCTCCAACTCTGCTTTCCACGAGTCATAATTCGTGTCGGAACTGAAGACAGGTGGATTTTTATAATTATTACTTGCCATCACAGGTCTATATTATCATGTCTTCTTAAAAAAAAAATTGTTTCGCTCTGCTACCATGTATTGATAAATAACCATGGCTCATATTTCAGACATCTTTATTTCTGGTTGCCAACTATACAACTAACAAATCACGGTTCCGCCTCTCGCGTCTTACGAGACCCATCGGGCGGAAGTGACGTCACACATATAAATAAAAGTAAAAATGAAACATGACAATTATACAGATTAACACAATAAAGTTATACAGTGTACTCTGTAACTTCCAGCATCAAGCAGGACCAAATAGAAATGACGGATGTCGGCGAGTGGCGGTTTATCCAATAACAGGAAGTGAATGTGAATGGAATATTTGTCGGATCGCACCTCGTTATATATTTCATGTTTAAAACGCGTTCGGTATTCAAATTTATGTCAATAATATTCCTACAGTACTACAAAATTACATGACATCAAACTCCCCAAAAATGACCGTATTTTTTGTATCCTACGTCGGTACATTTTTCAGCAATGTCCGACATTCGTCTGATACTGCGTTTCGATTTATATACAGAAAGTAAAAAAAATGACATGTAAGCCGTAGTTTACTAGTTAACGTCGCTCTAATACAACAAAAGAGTGACACCAACTGCTAAATAATTGCACTCGACTATAGCACGTGCTATCATCTAAAACAATTAACTTACGTCATTCCAATCGAAATATACGTCAACATTTCTTAGCGTGTTCATATACTTATGGTCTATTTTTAGCGCGAAATATTGCTCGACATAGGTGCTATAGTGTTAACGTTAGTTATTGAAAATGGTTGACAATCAATGAACTCTTAAAAGATTTGTCGAGTACTGTTTGTTTATACTTTAATTATTAGTGTCTGATAAACTGTGGTGTTTTTGTGATTGGGGAGTTAATAGTGGCGGATTATAGGATTAAATAACAATGAATAATCACTCATCGGACCTCGGGTCGATGGCGAAAGTGACAAAATGGCGGTTAGAACAAAACATTTTAAAAGCAATTAAGAAGGAAATAAATCGGGACCAGAGGTTTTGGGCGGATCAAGGCGAGTGGCGGATTGATCAAAAGCTGGAAGTTGCAGAGTACACTGTATAAGAAAAACTGATTCGCTTTCCAAAAGTAAATCAGCCAAAAGAAATATAGTTTAATTTTTCAACTAATGATTGAATTTTATTGAGGTCAAAAAATTTACGACACAACACCGGATTTTGGGGGTTAAGGTCATGAACTCTGTAGAAAATAATTTTCAGAGGCCGCCATTTTGAGTGGCATTAAATATTTGTACGCTTTGTTTTTTTAATAATTTCTTCGTTATGGCAAGTGATTCCGACTCGGATTCGAAGGATTTTTTACCTGAAAATATATTAGACGTAGAAATTAGCGATAATAGTATCCTGGACAACGAATTGACTGACAATTCGAGTGAGGAACATGACGCCTACCAATTACTAGCCTTCAATGGCGGATATTCTTTGAGATTTTATTTTGATTCATACGCCGAATTCCGTTATATGCCAATCATTTTTATGTCCGAAGCCAGGGCCAACTGACATATTAACGCCTAAGAAGAACGGATTTGATTTTATTTGTTTATTTTTTTGACTGAATATGTTCGCCTTTGTGACCGACGAAACCAATGCAATCACGCTGAGAAATTCAATGAGATTGAGAGGTTTGAAAAAAAAATTGGAGGGTCACGGCAATGGCTGCAGAAATTCGTGATTGACAACTTTATTTACAGTGCTAATCCCTAAAGATAGTAAGCTGGCAGGCAGGATACGCCCACATTTTCGAGAGATGGATAGAGAACAAGCAAAACCGAAAGTGATTTTTCCTACGATCAAAGGCTATAATTCATTAAATTACAATTTGATATGCGCAAATATCGAAAAGAATCAAGATATTTAATTTATAAACACACATGTCAAGTTTTAACAAAATCGAATTAAAATTGTGACCTATACTGGGTTCACAACCTTGACCTACCATATTTTAACACTATTAGCGTACAAACGGCGACCATTTTGTCTGGCAATTATGGTCCGATTTCCCTAAAATTCAAACTCAACTTTCCGTATGGTGTAACGGTGATAGAGTCAAGCGTTTTTTTAAATCAGATAATATTCGGGACCTCCAGAGGGACCATAGGCGATTTTTCGGACAATCAGGGGCCATAATTCAGGAAGTTATGATCTGATATGTGCAAATAACGAAAGGAACCAAGATCTTTGGGGTCATACGACACATCAGTGCTTGACTACTCCGAGATCAAACACGATAGCAGATGGCGGCCATCTTGTTTACTGTCGCACTACTTTTAAACTGATCTATTTGACCACGGTAAAAGTTGGAAAATGAGGCTTTTTCCATATCCTGTAGGTAGTATAGCTATACAATCTTCTCCATTATATAAAGCTTTCAATGTTTCTATTTGTTTATTTTAAGTTTAATCGTAGTGACGCCTAAATTAGCTTTAGAAAACTGTACAGCTGCTAAAAAACCTTCTTCCATGGGCGCAGCCATCTTGAATTTGTTACTATTTTCATTTCACTCTGTGAAGAGTCTGTGCTATTTTTAGATATAAATAGACTCGTGGGAGTTATGCGGATGTTGCAACGTAGAACTTTGAGTAAATTGGTTGACCCCCCAGTTTCAAATATTTATACTGTTTCTTTTGCAAATTTTTAGCAAATGTTTATGTTTAGAACTATTGTAACCTAACAAAGGTAAATTTTTTTACAATTTATAGCGAATTAAGTTTTCGTCTCTGAGAGACGAGCGTAGTATTAAACATGGCGGCTATCTGCCATCATGAGTATTCTTGAAATAGGTACACATGATGTAATCGTATGCTTTGGGGTATGACTATGCATTTCAAGTTTCATCAAAATCAAATCAAAATTGTGACCTATACTGGGTCCACAACCTTGATATACCATTTTATAACAGTATTCGCGTACGAACGGCGGCCATTTTGTATGGCAATTTTGTTTCGAATTTTTCCGAAATTGGAAGCCAGCCTTGCTTAGGGTGTAACAGTGATATAATCAAACGATTTTTTAAATCGGATAATAATAATTGTGACCTCCAGAGGGACCACAAGCTAAACAAAGACGATTTTGCGTATAATCAGGGGCCATAATTCAGGAAGTTACGATCCTAAATGCCCAAATATCGAAAGGAACCAAGATCTTTGGGTTATAACCATGCATTTCAAGTTTCTTAAAAATCAAATTAAAATTGTGACCTCTACAGGGTCCACAACCTTGATAAACCATTTTTTAACAGTATTCTCGTACTAATGGCGGCCATTTTGTATGGCAATTTTAGTCCAATTTTACCAAAATTGGAACTCAACCTTTCTTAGGGTGTAATCCGATCAACAAAGCTTTCCATAAAATTCAAAACAAAACTCGAGAACTCCTCCAATACAAAACCAAAACGAAAGACACTAAGGATAAAATTATACCATGGACTACAATGTACGATCCCCGCCAACCAAATTTACGTGTAATGGCCAACGACCACACCCTCCTTCAAACTAGCTCCAGGATGAAAAAAGTAATAGATAACAGCAAGATAATTATAGCCGAAAGACGAAATAAGACAATTGGAGATATTTTGAGAGCCAACAAGTTGCGGACGAATAAAACTTATACTAATATTGAATCTTGGGGATGTAAGCCGTGCCATAAACCAAGGTGTAAAACCTGCGCTGTTCTTGAACAGACTGATAAGATAAAAAACAAAGACTCTCAAACATTTCAAATCAGACATTCTACTAATTGTCAAAGCAAATTTATTATTTATTGTTTAACATGTAAAATTTGCCGAATCCAATATGTCGGACAAACTATTACCCCATTTAGCACCAGATTGAACAGTCACAGATCCAATATCAAATTGCAAAAAGCAGGTAAAGCCCCACATGTTGCCCCCCTGTTATTTGCTGATGGCATTCAAGTTTTTATACGCACACATTTTCATGTGAAATAATTAATATAATACACTATCAAAAACCCATCGTTTTATCCAACAATTCATCAGTAAAATACTAACTTTGTCAAGGAGAAGAAATAAAATTCAAAATGGCTGGAATTCAGTTATGACATCATAGGAAGATATGACATCATGGGAATGATGAGGTCATAGATACACATAACATGAAAGGTTACCTTAACTTAACCCTTCCTTAGCGCATAAATATTCACTGAGGTAGCGCAATATTTTTAGGAAAAATGTGCCAAATACTGTATGCATTATTAGAATTAGTCCAGCTAAGTAACTAATGAATATAGAACTTTCAAATTTTCAAGGACTACTTATCACTATATCAGGTTGTACTTGGCAAGTTTTGACCTACTTCTATTAAGTTGCCATGTTAACCAGGTAATCCAAGATGGCCGCCACTTTTTGAAAAAAATCATATTTTCAAGATAATCAAGTGCCGTAGGCTATAAAATTTATATAAAAATAGTGCCAATTGTATAGAATATGGGGCCTAACATGTTTCCAATATTTTACCACCAAAAAAGGGGGATAACATCTAAAATTTAAAAAATAATTGTGTGATAACTAATTAAAGACAGATTTTTCAAGAATTTTTTTTTTCGCACAAAGACTTACAAAAAACATTTATTTTGTCATCAATAAACTTCTAAATTGTTTTTTGAACAAAATATATAACTATCTCATTGTGAACAAAGAGAAATATAAAATATGTTATGGGACATGTTGGATCATCGCCAAAACTAACCTCATCTTTGGGGGGGGGGAGGGCAGCGAAGGTAGGCGGGAAAGCGAAGGTCGGCTGATCAACTTGCATCGGTCCAGGAACATTGTCAGCTATGTCATCAAACGACTCATTATCAGAGCTTTCAGGAGATATGTCGTTTGTCGGTATATCGTATTCATTGCCAAATCTATCGGGCCCTCCATCTTCGTCATCTGAGCCGTTGAAAATGAAATCTAGGGCGTGTTGAAATGCGTAGTATTTGTTGATATTTTAGTCGGATGTTATGGTTGTGTTTGACCCGGATGTTGGCTATATTCGGTCGCTAGTAATACTAACACTAGTTACACATTCCTGAGTTAGATTTCACGTGATACACGGTCACTGAACCATGCATTCTAATTTCCCGACATTTGTCGGCAGACGCTACCAGCGGTCAAAAACGTTGCCGACAAATGTCGGCAGACGCTAAGGAAGGGTTAAAGTTAGGTAAAATTATGCAAGATTATGAATGATTTTGAAACCCCCTGGATTTAAATCATTTAACACCACTATATTAACCCCTTAACTGTGTAGTTTTTAAAACGTTAACTGCCCCTTATTGTGTAATTAATTTGACGAAAAACGTCATTGTTCGGACATTTTATTCCTGAATACAAAAGATAGTAGTCTGAATCCATATTAAAACGAATGTTAAATAGAGTTGTCTCTCTTTAAAAAAAGATTTGCTCTTCCAGGCGTAATTTTATGTCCTGCAGATGCTACGATCGTATATGGTTGGGGAAAATACCTCCAAGACGTTATATTATTTTTACGCACACTGCGTGACAGTTGTCTATGACGTAATATAACGTCATACGCAGTTAACGGGTTAATTAAGAAAAGAACTAAATTAGCTCTTTGATTCAACAAACAATTGGCACACAATATTCAACATTAAATTTTTCAGATTGCAATAAAATTCACCTATTGCAAGTTGACCATAACTTTCAGAGATAATATTGTACATAACTAACGTGACGAAATTTATGGTAGCTGGCTTTTTTTACGCACGTATCCAGTGAATGGGCATTTTGCTCAGTAATCCCAGCCAGAATTTGGCTATTTTATAAAATTGCGTTAATCCCCACGCTAAAAACATTTGCAGAAATCATTGCGTATATGTGAAATAGACCGGACCGAAACACAAAATAGTGCCAATAGTGTCTAATGTCCGTTTTTAAACTTGCTAATTCTGTTAAAATCCAATTTTCTTCCAGGGATTATTATTTAATCTCGTGTGGTGTCTGTGTTATTGCACAGGCAACTCTGATACGACGCAGGTTTTCTGTCATTGTACTTTCGTTTGTTCGTTTACGAACTGACTTCTGTGCGTTGACCTTGCGACCTGTGACGTTTTGTTAACGTCGTGTGAATATCATGGTCGTTCACTGTGTCAGAGTCACTTCTCTGCAGGTAGGGTGAGTCTGTCGTTCAGATTGAGATAACATGACTAAAATTGTTAACTGAGGAAAAAAAGCTGATCTGAGATATATTAGGCAGATCTGTTCAATTGATTTATTTTAATAAAATCCCTTTTCATACATATGTATTTCTTATCTACAATGTATTATAAATTATAAAATATTTGACTTATTTTTTTCTTGAATTAAATACTTAAAACACATACATGTAACTTTGACGGACATAAATGTTATTCAAAACAGAATTTAGTAATGGTATCACTATTATACATCACATAATGTTTATCCTGATCATTTTCAATTTTGAGTGAAGTCTGTGTTACTTCAGACCCGGGACTGTACCGGGCAGCGGACGCTTACGGCTAGCCCCCCGGATCCATTCACTCTTTTTTGAATTGTTTTGTTTGGTGTTTCGGAGTATGATGTCTTGTCGTAATATGTGTCCTTTATGTAAATCATATGTGGTGCAGTCCCCCTGCACTAACTATTAGTGTAGTTTCTATTAAACTTGTTAAGTGATGTAAACTTTTTTTTATGGTAATTTTATTTGAAAATCTTCAAATATATTGACAAACAATGACATATTGATCAATAATATTAGTGATAAACCGATGAGTAGCACAGACCAGGATATCTAGGACATCAGCTCAGTTCCCGTGTATATTGACCTGACTTGGACAATTGCTTGTTTCTGATTGGGCACTTCAACAACTAACCTTGCGACCGACCAATCAAATAACGTATTCTAAAATAACCTCATTAGGTATTCAAAAACATGATAGCTGTGTACCGTGCTAAGTTGTGAAATACCTTTTGTTTTTATGTGAGAAAGGGAGATTTTAGAGGTTGGATTATTCAGTCTAAGGACGATTTTAATAAGATTGAAACTAGGGTTGCATAGGGTGGAAAACTTCCGGGAATTTTGGAAAGTTTTCAGGGAAACTGTCAAGGAATTTTCAGTGTTGAGAATTTTCGAATCTATTTTTTGAACCGAAAAAAGGCTAACATTATAATTATTTACTGGAATCTTCTTTTTCTATGTTACTTTCATCTATATGAACTATTAAAACTTATTTGACCGTAGGTTGTGTTCCAAATGATAAAACTAAAGAGATAAATTTATGTAAAGGGACTGTGTGCATCAGAAGCCGTTTTGAGTATACCTTCATTAATTCTTTGGAGGTTGGGATGGCCTAGTGGTATAGAATGCCACGCTTCGACATCTAGCTGTTTGGTCACCTCTGGCTTGCGGCTGTGGTTTTGAGCCTTAGTGTGAGCCTATGTGACATGGAGATAGGGGCGCCTTTTAAACCTCGTGGGTTTCCTCCGGGCACTCCGGTTTCCTCCCACGTATAAAGACCCCTACGCACAAGCGAATTATTGAAATTAAAATTGAAAATCACACGTTAGTCCCAAAATGACCTAGTTTGTGTCGAGTAGACGTTAAACCCCACTACTCTCTCTCATTAATTCTTGCAATACCACCTTCATCAGAAGCATCAGAACACATTTTGTCTCTGTTTGGTACAACTCATACAAACATAGGTTGCCAGGCACAAAAAAAAACGCCCACAGCAGCTAAATCGTCCGGGCAGTCAACAAGAGTTGTCGCATATTTTACTTTTTTCGGTAATGAAACATTTATAATACACTAAAATCTGATTAAAAGTAACAACTCATTATGTAATTATCAGAAAATCATTGGAATTTGTTTGGCTTTGACAAAGTTCTCCTCCATGCTGTTCAAGTTATCTAAATTCATTGAATGAATGAATGAATGAATGAATGAAATGGGGTTTAACGTCCTACGCTTAAGCACCGTACCTGGGCTAATTGAAGACGGGCATACGCCACAGTGTGCAATGAGGGAAATTTTGCCCGGGCAGCGGCGCTACGGCCTACTCTTATATCGAATTCCAACTGCCAAGGGATCTTTTACGTGCACTCCAATTTGTACACGGGACCTCGATTTTTCGTCCCATCCGAACGACTAGGCAGCTGTCCTTGTCAGGCCCTCCTTCTGCATCACTGACAAGGGGAAATCACGCCGAAAAATCAACCTCCAGGCTAGCGAACCAGCGCCTTATCCACTTAGCCACCGTGATCCCCCTTGAATGAATGAATGAATGAAATGGGGTTTAACGTCCTACGCTTAAGCACCTAACCTGGGCTAATTGAAGACGGGCATACGCCACAGTGTGCAATGAGGGAAATTTTGCCCGGGCAGCGGCGCTACGGCCTACTCTTATATCGAATTCCAACTGCCAAGGGATCTTTTACGTGCACTCCAATTTGTACACGGGACCTCGGTTTTTCGTCCCATCCGAACGACTAGGCAGCTGTCCTTGTCAGGCCCTCCTTCTGCATCACTGACAAGGGGAAATCACGCCGGAAAATCGAGATGAACTTTCTCGGCCAATGCAGGGATCTAAATTCATTGAAACTCAATATACATGTTCGTCTCATGACCTTCAACAATTTGTATAAATTTAAAGCCAATCGGATATTAACTTTAGCCTCTAGAGCGTCCACAAAATTTTGAAAGTGATCAAGGGCCATAACTCAGTCAGTAATTATCGGAAACGCTGAATATCAATAGGCCTCTTCGTCTCATGACCTTAAACACTGTGTATAAATTTAAAGTCAATCGGATATTAACTTTGGCCTCTAGAGCATCCACAAGAATTTTGAAGTGATCAAGGGCCATAACTCTGACAGTAATTATTGGAAACTGCTGAAAATCAATAGGCTTCTTCGTTTCATGACCTTAAACACTGTGTATAAATCTAAAGTCAATCGGTTATTAACTTTAGCCTCTAGTCTAGAGTGTCCACAAGATTTTTTGAAGTGATCAAGGGCCATAACTCTGACAGTTATTATCGGAAATCGATGAAAATCAATAGGCTTCTTCGTCTCATGACCCTTAACAATGTGTATAAATTTAAAGTCAATCGAATATTACCTTTAGCCTCTAGATCATCCACAAGATTTTATAAAGTGATCAAGGGCCATAACTCTGACAGTTATTATCGGAAAACGCTGAAAATCAATAGGCTTCTTCATCTCATGACCTTAAACACTGTGTATATTAAAGTCAATCGAACAGACCGACGGAGGCGACGGCAATACACGACCCCATTTCAATGTGGGCGTATAAAAATTAGAAACAGATTAACAATTGAACGTGTTGTAAAGTTGATCTAATTTGAAATTCTTTGAAGCTGACAACGATCCTACTAGCACAGACATTTCAGGTATTCATGAGGATTGGTCCCTGTTTGGTACAACTCATACAAAATTTAAAGATAGTAAGCTGGCACTGTCAGGCAGGATACGCCCACATTTTCGAGAGATGGATAGAGAACAAGCAATAGCGAAAGTGATTTTTCCTACAATCAAAGGCCATAATTCAATAAGTTACATTTAATATGCGCAAATATCGAAAAGAATCAAGATCTTTAGGTTATAAACATGCATTTCAAGTTTCATCAGAATCGAATCAAAATTGTGACCTATACAGGGTCTACAACCATGATTTACTATTTTTTAACAGTATTCGCATACAAAGGACGGCCATTTTGTATGGCAATTTTGTTCTGTTTTGCCGAAATTTGAACTCAACCTTCAATAGGGTGTAACGGTGATATATTCAAACGATAACAATTGTGACCTCCAGAGGGACCGCAAGCTAAACAAAGGCGATTTTGCGTATAATCAGGGGCCATAATAATTCAGGAAGTTACAATCTGATATGCGCAAATATGGAAAGGAACCAAGATCTTGGGGTTATAACCATGCATTTCAAGTTTCATCAAAATCCAGTTAAAATTGTGACCTCTACAGGGTCCACAACCTTGAAATACCATTTTTTAACAGTATTCGCGTACAAATGGCGGCTATTTTGTATGGCAATTTTGGTCGGATTTTCCCGAAATTTAAACTCATCCTTTCTTAGGGTGTAATGGATATATAATCAAATGATTTTATAAATCGGATAATAATTGTGACCTCCAAAGGGACCACAATCTAAACAAAGGCGATTTTGAGTATAATCAGGGGCCACAATTCAGGAAATTACCATCCGATATGAGCAAATACCAAAAGGAACCAAGATCTTTGGGTTATAAACATGCATGTCAAGTTTCATCAAAATCGGTTTAAAATTGTAACCTCTATAGGGTCCACAAGCTAAAAACATGATTTTTCGTACAATAAGCGGCCATAATCCATGAAGTTTTGATCCGATACATGCCAATAACAAAAGCAGCCGAGATCTTTTGGGGATAAACCTATAGCTATATTTCAAGTTTCGTCAAAATCAGGTAAAAATTGTGACCTGTGGAGGGTCCACAAACAATTGTGGACGGACAGGGGCGACGACATAATACGTCGTCTAATTTGTACAGTTGCAGAGAAATAGATGATTTTCTACAAGCCACTTTTGAATGTTTTTGGTCTATAAAAGTGGCAATTATTATTCGATTTACATAAAATTTTCAACATTTGATTTCATAAACTAATTTGACATTTTCATTATCACCGGAAGTAAAGTAATTTTGTCAGGATCACTTACATGCAACAAACGTATAAAATGAATTGATTGCTGGATTTGGTTGATTCTGCGTCCATTTTATTTCATGTGTGCAATGCTTATGTGGAAACCTGTGTTACGGTTTCATTGGTACCAGCTAGAAGTGACACAAGTTCAAGGGTAACGTGGCACCGGTGAAACCTGTCATTACTGCATCGCAGTTCTAGTTAGAACTAAAGTTATCATGTCCCAAAGCATCAACTAATCAGACGGACAGATCCATTTTAATAATCCCCTGCCTTTCGAAGAATTTGATTGTCTAAATCACATACTATTTGCCTTTCATCTTGAAACTGTTGGACTTCAATTTTAGCTGTTAAATCAAGAAGTTCACAGGGTTGGCCATGGCTGGGCTCTGGATATCTGTAACTCCAGCCACTCACTAAACAATTGCAAATAAAACAAAATACAAATATTTTACACATCTCTAGTCCAGAACTAATATACAGTGTTCTAAATATGTGTAATCAATGCAGGATAACTGCACTATAAAACAACAAAGCCTCTTAATTTCTACTAAGTTGCATTGAACACTTGGAATTGACGTCAAGTCAACCGAGTCTTTGACATGATTTAAGAGCTCTATGTTCACTCTTTGACTGTCCACAGCAATCAGACAAGTAGGAAAGAAAAACACTCCAAAAATTGAGTTTTCATTGCCTCAGGAAATCATTAATGTTGAGTCTTTGGGTGTCAGCTATGATTAAAAGTCTCAACTAATCAAATGCTTATCACCCAGCCAAACAGGAGCAGAGTGTGCTTAGTATCAATGTTATTCAGGGTACAATACTTACTGTAACGAAACAATAAATCAAGTTTCATCACTCTCACCCAATTAGAATCAAAGATTTTGTCTTTTAAAACAAACTGCTTATCTCTGCTTAACCTAAGCAGAAAAAGTTGAACACAAACTCAAGTCAACAGCAGAGTTACACATGGAACTGGCAAGGATTTGGATGAAAGCTAGTTTCTAGAAACAAGATGATGACTCTGTACTATAATAATAAATAATAATGTGAACATTTGTAATGCGCTATATCCAGAAACCAAGTTTATGCTCAAAGTGCTACACAATTACTATCCCGGTCTCTAGGATACAAGTAAAGCCTGATTACCTCCCTTTACCGCTTAACTCTTTAAATCTTAGAAAGAGCCCAAGGAGCGGAACAGTTGTTTGTGTAATACATACACCATCCTACCTGTACCCATTTACAGCTGGGTAGACTGGAATACAGGGATGAAGTGTCTTATTCAAGGACACAAGAACTTGTCGCACAATTCGGGTCTCGAACAATGTAAATCAACTTGTTGAAACAAAAATATAATTTAAATGAGAAATTTGTAAAGGGGCAACTACTTTGATACATGTAGGTTAATACGTGTACCAAATTTTGCACAAATGTCTGAAGTAATTTCCAGGTGAATAAAAAGAAGGTGCCTCTTTCAATAAGTCTAACTCACCAGAGGCAACAGCTATGAAAAGGTACACAAAAATCTTCATTTTCAACAAGGAAGTTACTCCACTGTTATAATGTAATATTGGCTTCCCGAAGTTAACAAGGAACTTGCTTCCAATTTCTTCACGTCAAAACTATAATGAACAAACAAATTAGTGTATTAAAATACATTTACCTGGGCATATTTTTATTCATTTATGCATTTATCTACCGTAAACAAAGAGTACTTGTACTTATTTATTAGTGATCGTTCAAGAATCAGGAGAAATCCGTCTCAGCAGATAAATTGCCATTTTGTCGATACTGGAGTTGCCGATATCAGTTCAAAAAGAGAGTAGGCTGGCACTGCCAGGCAGGATACGCCTACATTTTCAAGAGATGGATAGAGAAGAAGCAATACCAAAAGTGATTTTCTCCTACAATCAAAGGCCATAATTCATAAAGTTACAATTTGATATGCACAAATATAGAAAAAGAATCAAGATCTTTAGGTTATAAACACGCATTTCAAGTTTCATCCAAATCGAATCAAAATTGTGACCCATACAGGGGTCCACAACCATGATATACATTTTTTTAAAGTATTCGCGTACAAACAGCGGCCATTTTGTATGGCAATTTTGGTCCGTTTTCCCGAAATTAGAACTCAACCTTTTAGGGTGTAACAGTGATATAATCAAATGATATTTTAAATCGGATAATAACTGTGACCTCCAGAGGGACCACAAGCTAAACAAAGGCGATTTTGGTATAATCAGGGGCCATAATTCAGGAAGGTACGATCCGATATGCGCAAATATCGAAAGGAACCAAGAAATTTGGGTTATAACCATGCATCTCAAGTTTCATCAAAATCGAATTAAAATTATGACAGGGGTCCACCCACAACCTTGAAAAAACATTTTTTAGCAGTATTCACATACAATCGGCGGCCAATTTGTATGGCAATTTTGGTCCGATTTCCCTGATATTCTAACTTAACCTTCCTTAGAGTGTAACGGTGATATGATCAAACCGTTTTTCAAATCGAATAATAATTGTCTCCTTCAGAGTGACTACAAGCTAAAAGATAGGTTGCCAGGCAACGAAACATACGCCCACAGCAGCTAAAACGTCCGGGCAGTCAACAAGAGTTGTCGCATATTTAACTTTTTTCAGTAATGAAACATTTATAATACACTAAAATCATATAACAAGTAACAACTCATTATGTAATAATCAGAAAATCATTCGAATTTGTTTGGCTTTGATAAAGTTCTCCTATGCTAACGTTTAGTATACGAAACACTTAATATTCTGAAAATCAATAGGCTTCTTCGTCGCATAACCATCAATACTGTGTATAAATTTAAAGTCAATCGGATATTAACTTTAGCCTCTAGTGCATTCACAAGATTTTTTGAAGTGATCAAGGGCCATAACTCTGACAGCAATTATCGGAAATCGCTAAAAAATCAATAGGGGTCTTCCTCTCATGATCTTAAACACTGTGTATAAATTTAAAGTCAATCGGATATTAATTTTAGCCCCTCGACGGACGGACAGACCGACGGACGGGGGCGACGGCAATATCTGACCATATTTCTATGTGGGCGTATAAAAACGGTTGTAGATTCGTCAATTCTGTACCTATTGTCGTACAAATGACATTTTCGGAAACACCAAATCTTTTCTCGGATGATAGCAGTTGAAAATTTTGAAATATCAAAACTTCGTCACTCTTCTAGCATTCGAAAAATGAAAAAAAATTTAAGAGACAATTTTTGTCATTTTTCAAAGTTTTCAAATTTGACCTACTTTTTGGGATACCTGATGACCATCCGATTCCAGAAATATAAGTTTTATTCCAAGTTATCGCCTTTCATTTTTCGATTTTTTTCGAATTTTCGGCTCATTTTGTAAGCTTAAGTTTCGTTTTATGGCTGAATGGACGTTTTTGAAATTCCTGGAACATAAAGCCATATGGTAAGACCATCGGGTAAATCAGTTTCAACAACAATCCGTAAACCGGAAGTAGTCAAAATAATGACCGATATTTTGAAAAAAACGCAAAAAATTAATGCTTTTGGGGAAACATACTTTCTCAGTCCGATATCAACTGATTAAAACGATAAAGGTATCGTTGGGTTGCCTGAAAACTGCAGTATCGTATGATACCCGATTCGTACCGATACCATGAACAGGAAGTAAAATATGGCTCGCTGAAAATCAAGTATTTTCTGATTTTGAGCGTTTTTGAACACCTGTATCTCAAAAACTGCTCCAGCGATTTTTCTTCAATTTTAGGTAGTCTTGTGTATTAAACAGTGCGAATACACTTTGAAATGTCTGTAATAGGTCAAATAACGAACTGAAAATCGAAAAATCATGAAATTTTGGAAAATCCTCTATTTTTTTTTTATTTTTACTGATTTTCAAAAAACATTATAATATTTAGATATCTGATGTAATGCCAATTCCATTAATGTATAATATGTATCCAGTTATTGAAATTTATTTTTCGATATTTTGACATTTTTGCATTATTGGCACTTTTAAACATAGAACTTCTCAGGGACATTCTATCTGATCAGATAATGTAATATATCATTACAGAACCCTGTTGCTATTAAAATGCCCGAACTGGTTATTAAACTATCCTTACCATAGTCTTCATACCGGAAGTATTCAAAAAATGAAAAAAAAGGATAAAAAAATTTGTGCTCTTGTGAAATGCTGAATATCTTGGTCAGATATTACCGGAACAAAAGAAGTAAATTGTCCTAGGATAGCCCTTTTAATGAACTATCATTATGGCATCATAATGATACAATTTCGATGGTTAGAAAATAAATTATGGTACGCCGAAAATCTAGTATTTTTCGTTTTTGGAGCCTTTTGAGGCGCCTTTTACTCGAAAACGACTCCAGCGATTTTTTTAAAACTTTTTTTTCTCAAGAGTCGTATCAGTAGTCTGTGGCGAGAATCCAAAAGGAAAAGGTTTGAAATAATATAAGGGGTCCAAAAAGTTTATTTATCTTTTTTTCGAAAACTACTCAATAGATGTTTCTGGCAATTCTGGGATAGGAAGACAAGTATACAAACAACTTGTTAAAGCTATCCCAACAATAATTAAAAAAGCGGAAGTTGTCGAAAAAATATCCGATATTTTTAGGAAAATGCTAAAAAATGAGGATTTCTGCCAAAAGCGTGATTTCTCCGTTAGATACTACCAGATCAAAAGACCTAAAGTATCATCCAATAGCCCATTTAACGGAATTTTGAATGCATCACTCGGGTCTGTTGCCTGAAAGCCGATTCAGCACTGCCATGCAGGTCTAGTTATTATTATTTTTTACTGCGAGAGCCTATTTCTCAGTGCCTGTAACAGATATCAATCTGCTACTTGAAAAACTATTTTTGAAACTTGTGCGAAGACCGGAAGTAGCAAAATTTAGCGCGGTATTAAATTTTTAAAAAATAGCCATAGCCTCGTCAATTCTGTACCTTTTTTCAAATAAAACACATTTTTGGTAACCCTGAATCTTTTCTGAGAAAATGGCTATCTCACATTTTTCAATTTCGAAAATTCCTATGGGACTAGGTTGCCAGGCAACGAAACATACGCCCACAGCAGCTAACAAGAGTTGTCGCATATTTTACTTTTTTCGGTAATGAAACATTTATAATACACTAAAATCTGATTAAAAGTAACAACTCATTATGTAATTATCAGAAAATCATTCTAATTTGTTTGGCTTTGATAAAGTTCTCCTCCATGCTGTTCAAGTTATCAAATTCATTGAAACTCAATATACTTGTTCGTCTCATGACCTTCAACACTGTGTATAAATTTAAAGTCAATCGGATATTAACTTTAGCCTCTCGGGCGTCCACAATTTTTCTTAAAGTGATCAAGGGCCATAACTCTGACAGTAATTATCGGAAATCACTGAAAATCAATAGGCTTCTTCATCTCATGACTTTAAACACTGTGAATAAATTTAAAGTCAATCGGTTACTTAGAGCATCCACAAGATTTTTTTAAGTGATCAAGGGCCATAACTCTGACAGTAATTATCGGAAATTGCTGAAAATCAATAGGCTTCTTCATTTTATGACCTTAAATACTGTATATAAAGTTAAACCCAATCGGTTATTTACTTTAGCCTCTAGAGCGTCCACAAGATTTTTTGAAGTGATCAAGGGCCATAACTCTGACAGTAATTATTGAAAATCGCTGAAATTCAATAGGCTTCTTTGTCTCATGACCTTAAACACTGTATAAGTTTAAAGTCAATCGGTTATTAACTTTAGCTCAAGCCAGTTGACTCTTTAATTTGGTGTAAAAGACAATTAAAAAATATTCATAAATAAAAAAGTTTTTTGTAAAAAAATTTTTAAATTGTCTAAATTTGGCGCCTAATATCGGCAAAGATTTGTCGAAAATCAAAAATCAAAAGTAGCGTAGCTATGTGCCCTGTCTTAGGCTATGCCAAAATGTATCGAAAGTTAAAATCGAATGATTATTGTTAAAATTACTGCAAAAACAAATAAAAAAATCGGTGATTTCGGACATTTCGCACTGACGAAAAACTTTCGAAATAGCTTTACCTTCTAAGTCACACCCATTTTCCCAGTAAAACCGAAAAAATCGTAACGATTCGATAAGCAGTTGCTGAGATCTACTCAAAATGGAAAAAGAACTAGATCTGCTACTGTCCCATGCAGATATGAAAGCTTTCATATGCATTGTCACATGTCATCAAATATGTCAAGTATCTTCAAGAAAGTAACAAGAAAAAAAAATATTAAAATTGGTCAAAAACTCAAAAGTTACAGGTTTAAATATAGTTAGAAACATTGCAACTGGGCAAAAAAAATTAACTGAAAACATTGGTTACATCGTGGGGCATACGCAAAGTAAAAAGAAATTATTGTCGATTTGGGGTATATTTTGGAGTTCTTTGGTAAATGAGGGTAAATCTAAGATGGCAGCCATAATACAATATCAAACGCGTTGAAGAATGGACAAATTTTCGTGACAGGGTAAATGTACATTTGCACCGCCCGGGCAACGTATCGAAGGTCCGATTACCTACAAATTTGCACAGAGTGTACCTTGGGACTCTAGCTATCACATATTAAAAATAGATGAGTGTGAGATTCAAAGAACGTTGAAAATAAATTCAAAACCCAACCTACCCATCAAAGTTGTTTTGCCTAAAAATAGTCGTATTTTATCGGGGGGGTTTTAATTCTTTATATCTGAGCAATTTAATATGGGATAAATATCTTCGCGGCACAGCCAACCGCTAGAAATTCAAGAGATTTGGACCACTGGAACGGTGCCTCAGCAGTAAAAATAAAAAGTATTAAAATTGGTCAAAAACTCGCAAAGTTACAGGTTTACATAATTATAGTTAGAAACAATGCACCCGGGCAAAAAAGGCAGTGGATATTCAACCGTAAACGGCACTTTACTCTATTTACTATATCGCCGTAACTTCCGTTTGACATGCGCAGTTCTCTGATCCGTGGACTTAGCAGTTTTCAGCAGTTTTCGCAATGATGCCTAACCCGAACCCTAACCCTAACCCATGACCCTACCCCAAAACCTAACCCAAACCCTTACCCTAACCCTTACCATAACCACCATACGTTCTTTGTCTAACCTTTCTACTTTCTCCGTTTCTTATATAGGACGAAATAGCCATACTTGGATTTCTACGGTAGAACCCAGAGAATTAGTTTTAGAAGAAAATAAAATAATAAATATAAATTGTAGAAAATTATTCTATTTCGGTCAAGGGCTTATTTCTGTGGGTTTTGGTTTTAATTTAAGTACCAAGACGGTCAGTGGTTTACGTTTTTTTCCGTAAAACCGTGCTTCTGCGCCAAACTTGAAAGACGAAGTTACCGTTCTTGTGGAATATATCAACTGCGCATGTCGAACGGAAGTGTCGCACAACTGCGCACGTCGAACGGAAGTTATTATACCAATCACACACGATGTATATATACGTCATTGCGATTTACGGTGCAATAGCGTTAGTAAATAGGATACCGTTTACGGTTATATATCCACTACGGGCAAAAAAACAATCAAAATATCAAAAAAGGCGATTTCGGTTTCTAGTGTCCCAATCATCGTTGTGTTTTTTTTTAAAAAGTTGTCTTTTAAGGATAATGTGTATAGTACTAATACCTATCACACATGGAAGAGGCGATAAAATCTCTTTGCATTTGCAATAACACAGGAGAGTAAATGAAAATGTCACCCACAGACTGTTGATTAAAAATAAATTCAGACCGGAACCGGATACACTGGGCAAAACTGGCAATGCGCATGCCAGCTTACTAAATCTCGCTGGCGAGATTACACGTAACTTAGAACTATTTTTATGACGCGTTCAATAAATGACGTCACATATTTTTGACGTCAAAGAAATTAATTCTCACACTTTTTTGCGCTTTCTTAAAACAAAATTATAAAGGTATTATATTTGTCATCAGCTTCGCTCTACTCTGAGAATGCCTGTTACATATTATAATAACTAGGCCTATTAATTATACTACTAACAGTAACTATAAATAATACTAATAATAGTATAACTATTATACTATAGTTCTGTCAATAGAGATGACATTTTTTTTTAATTCACCAAACCACGAATCAATTTAGCTTAGGCCAGATGAACAATTTGATGAAAATGAAAAAACCTCATGACATTGACAATTCTGTTTGTCTGAGTTGAATTTAAATTTGAAACCGGGAAGTATCACAAAAATGTTTACCTTTGTATAGCCCTTAGACTGTACCGCTTACACAATAGCGAGTTACACCCCTCAACAACAGTACCTTCACGTGCCAATGACTCCGCAATATGGAACAGCCTGTCATATGACCGATCACGTGAAGTTCAGGCAATAATTTGTCGCTAGGCTGAATTATTTTAGACACTTTCATTCAAACTAAAAATGTATTCAAATCTCGACTTTAAAAGTTTAAAATAATACCCTATTGAATCCGACGATGACTAGTCCGTTGGGATTTTAAAAAAAAAAGGAATAATTATAATTAAACGACGAAAGCACGACTCAGTTTCGTTCCGTTTTATTTTCTAAACCACTTCCTGTAAGGGGTTGGGGTTAGGGCTAGCCCCATATAACTCTATGGCTAGCCCTGACCAATGACGTCTATACCATAGGATATCTATCAATGACGTATATATATACGTCATTGATATCTATGGTCTATGCTAACTAGACCGCGCGCAGACGCTAAATTGGTGGATAACAGTGTCTGACATCCGGTAGTGGGGGAACCGTCAAAGCGTAGAATAGAATCAGTGAAACCAATGTAAACAAAAGGCGTGCGAATCTTATCAATTTATTTGATTCATACCATGGCTTTATATTTTTATAGTTTTACTGGAATAATAAATAGTTGGATATTGTTTTCATCTTAAAATATAAACTCGATTTAGTGATTCAGCCCTGTGTAATTATACTAGTGTTGTGATTTTACAGACTGGACCTGGACCAACTTCCGGTAAACAGTTTGAGGCCCGACTGGATATCCGGGACTACGACACTTAACCTGGGTAGGTGTTAGATAGCATAAAGCCGGGACTATTTTGATATCTTCTATAGAGTGAGTATAATATAAGCCCCGCCCTTTTGTTGTTTAGGCCCTTCCCACTTTTAAGATTACAAGGGGCCGTTTATTGTTACGCCTAATGATGAACATGGAACTTATTCTCCCTGAGGTTAAGAATACAGTATCGTTGGATCTTTCTCTGAGGCAGGACGATTTCCAATGACCCCTAATATGTCTACAGACAGAAGTATTTCAATCTGATAAAAATTTTAATAAGTTTGTTGAGAATTTTGAAGTTAATTCCACAAAAAAGTTTCGCCGTGTCATATAACAGAAACCTTCAGCGACTCAATATGTGCCCCAATTTTCCCAGCTCGTATGCCTATGTCAGGTTACATAATTAATTGTTTATCTGTATTTATTGCCTTGGAAAGTTTTAGAAATTTTATAATTAGCTTTAAACATGTATGAAATTTTATGATTAGAATAGTTATTTTAGAAACAGGTGTTTACATAAAATTGTTTTATCTGTATTTATTATCTGTATTTTAGATATATATTTATCCCCCGTCTTTCAAAAAAAGCAGGGGACTATTAAAATGGAATGAATGAAATGAATGAATGAAATGGGATTTAACGTCCTACGCTTAAGCACCTAACCTGGGCCAATTGAAGACGGGCATACGCCAAAAGTGTGCTATGAGGGAAATTTTGCCCGGGCAGCGGCGCTACGGCCTACTCTTATATCGAATTCCAACTGCCAAGGGATCTTTTACGTGCACTCCAATTTGTACACGGGACCTCGGTTTTTCGTCCCATCCGAACGACTAGGCAGCTGTCCTTGTCAGGCCCTCCTTCTGCATCACTGACAAGGGGAAATCACGCCGGAAAATCGAGATGAACTTTCTCGGCCAATGCAGGGATCGAACACTCAACCTCCAGGCTAGCGAACCAGTGCCTTATCCACTTAGCCTGTCTGTCTGTCCGTCACACTTTTTGGGACACCGTAACTCTCCTTCTAATTGAGCTAGAATGTTTAAACTTTGCGTGGGTGTTTATTAGGTCAATACCTTGACGGAGTTCGAAGATGAGCATTTTCCTCTTAGGGTAAGCAGAGATAAGCAATTTGATTGGTTGATACTTTAGGACACATTGACTTTAGTTTTAATTTAAGTGAGAGTGATGAAACTTGGTGTATAGTTTCATTACATCTATACCCTGACTAAGTTCGATAATTAGCATTTTCTGCCCAGGGTAAGCAGAACAAAACGCAATTTGATTGGCCGAGACTTTGGAACACAATAACTCTTCTTCTTATTGAGGTAGAATGTTCAAACTTCGTGTGGGCGTTCTTTGGGTGAACCGAGCGATAAGCAATTTGATTGGCCGAAGCTATAATGTCTAAACTAGGTGTAGGTGTTTATGGCGCCAGCCTCCGACCCAAAAATAATGGAAAATGTTTAAAAATAAAACTGAAAAAACGCCAATTCCGGGGAGGAAACATAATATGAACCCCCCTATAACAGGGTCCCCAAGACAGAAAAAAGGCCCCTTCGGGATTCAGTGCAAGGGAATCCTGTGTCCAGTGCTAAGGTACGTGAGTCATGGGCCAGGTCAATAATATTCGACAAATGGCGATGAGCCAAGGTGTCTAGGCGAGTCTGGCCTCATGACAGGTGGATCCCGATGTTGGCAGGGAAAGTTCGACGGGATTTTCCAGCGTGGCTTTTCCGTGTCGTCTAGTCGTTCAGTTGGGATGCCAGTGTAAATCCCTGTACATGTTGGATTCGGAAGAGTAGGCGGAAGCGCCCTTATGGCACACATTATATACCCGTCTTCACTCTATTCCCAAAAGACGAATGCGAATAAATAGAATTCTCATTTGCTTTCTCCTTTTCTTTGAACTGGTAACTGATATTATTGGATGTACGTCCAACTCTCTGAAATTGGTGCTGGGATATGCCTTATCCCCCCCCACACACACACCCACCCATACAGCCATACAGCTCTCTTGCACGAATCAATTATCACCAACTGCCTTCCTCCATGGGTAAGGGACGCACGAATGCGCCACCCCACCCCCATAGGCGTATTGGCTCGATGGCAGTTAGAGGGGCAGAACCCGAAATGCCCGAAAACATTTCGGGTTTACAGACAGCGGCGCCGGTCTTCCTTGAGAGGCGAAGAAGCGGAGCTTACCTTGTATGCCCCCTCCCCCTCCTCCAAAGAAAGTTTTGGAATATTTAACGGCTGCATACACGTTTTCCTGCTATTTCAGCCGGTGAACAAATCACCTTCAAGTGATCCAGCCTAATTAAGGTGGCTGACTTGAATTCCAATCAATCGTTTACAGTCCACGAAACGGGACCGTTGGGAGAAAATTTTTAAAATTTAACTGCCGCAAACCTGCTATTTCAGCCTGTGAACACAGCAACTTCAATTAAGTCCAATATAGCCTACCTGGCTGACCCGAATTCCAAACAACCAAACCAATCAATCGTCGCTCGATCGGTATTTTATCCCCCCCCCTCGCTGTGTATACAGAGTGGTTGTAATTATCAACATGTTCGCAAGTCAGAAAGCTGGAAAGAAACTTATGATGTAAAATATATTTTATATGTAAAGAATCTATGCGACATTTTGTTGGTTATTTTTCTCTTGTTTCCAGGGAGTGGGTGATTTATCCATTTCAGAATCACTGTCCAATTGGAATTTTCGTTCTGTATCGAAACAACTCTTTTCGCGCAAAAAATGCTGATAACTCCGTAATCGTGAGGAGTTCTAGAAATACTTGCCAGAAACAATTGTATGGTTTTAATATGCTTCAAATAGTCTTTTTGTAATGTAAGATTGCTTTAAGTACAATCACGATGTCGACCTTGTATTTCGTCAGATTCGGGCAATGTAATCATTGGTACCACTTGTATCTAACCTGACAGGAAAGGGCTGTAAAATTTCAAAATTTTCTGTAGGAGGATTCACGCCATTACCGCCCCCCCCCCCCACCCTTTCCCAAAAAATATTTTCATGAAAAAATAGAAATCTGAAAAGAGCTCACAATTGTGAGATTGATCATTAGCAGAGGAGTTTTTGAAAATATAGTGGATGGCCTTGTCGGGGAAGGCTTCAAGGCTATGGTGTTGTCGGGAAGCGTCGCGCCTTCTGTCCGGTTTTGAATATTTTTAATAATATGGAACACCATGGGACAAGCGCGGCTTCATTACCTCGCCATCATAAACATTGAGCGAGAGTATACTAATTAAGTGATGCAAGATAGCGATAAAATTCGCTCGGAAAAGTAATAATAACACATTTTTCTTCTAACCACTGGGTGCAAATTGCATGAAACTGTTGATTTCTAGTGAGAAATTCTAGTGAAAAATCTGATGCTGCATCATCGCGCATCAAATGTGAAATAAGTAATAATCGTTTGACTTGTTCTTCTTTTGGTATAATATAGTGAGTGCACTAGATGTAAATAAACTTGAACTAAAATGGCCATAAATATATTAAAAGTATATAAATTTTTCAAAAAATCTTCTATCTTGATTCAGAATATCTCTCTATCTTAGATATGGATAAAAAGATGTGAACTGGCAAAAGTAAATAGTAATACGGAATATATAGATTGTAAATTTGAAATTTAAAATGGTCATACATATATTAAAAGTGGATAAAGTATATACAAGTCTTCTTTCTATACATTTATCTGGATAAAAAATGTGAAGTCTCATAAAATGAAAAATGTGGCAAAAGTAAATCGTTAGACTTGTTCTTGTTTTCGTAGTAATAGAGCTTGTATTTTAAAGGTGACTTTTTACCAGTTTTTATGCTGCAACTGACATAATTTATTACCTACTCCAAATTACAAGAAAGTATTCGAATTGCCTGGAAATCGCGTCTACGGCCGTCTGATTTTCAAAATTTTCTGGGGGTCGCCTACAACCAGGCCGACTGGGTTCTGTATGTGGTAGAGGGTGCTATTTCTAAGATATAAGAAAATATTCTTAACTTTTATAACGAAATCACTCAAATGTCATTTTTCTATTTAAACCAATTGAAAAAAAAACCGCCAAGACCTTTCATACAAAACAACTACCGTAAGCCGAAATCCAACAAATGAGCTCCTTAGAAGACTATACTTTTCTGACAAAAAAATGCTAAGATTAACTATGAAGAAAAAGAAAATAGAATATTACAATAACATGAAAGAACAATTAGAATCTCTCAGCAAAAATAATGAATCTAAGAAATTTTGGAAATTATTAAATTCTCTACACACTAAAGAACAATAAACAATGATAGTGGTTCCGGAAAAAAGCTAATACTTGTGAAGAACATTATAAAAAACCAAGGAGTTAAATCGGAAGAAAACAGGCCCGAAGCCAGAAACCAAAATTTAGCCGACATAGGGGGGCGAGGAAGATAAAATTCCGACGACAAAAAATCAATGAACGAAGGTCATTGCCGACTGTCGTAAGCAGAAGGGGGGGGGAGCACGAAAATTAGAAGCTGAGAGAGTGAATGCGTCGGAAAATTAAGAGTTTCCAGCCGACATTAACTATCTCTCGGCCGAATTTGAGAGGATATGTCGTACTAAAACTCTCTCCCGGCAAAAATGCGAGATAACTAACCAGCGATTTTATTCCGACGCAGACAGAAATATTCCGACAGGAACGGCCATGGGGGGGGGGGGCACTAGCTTCGAGCCTGGAAGAAAATAACAGTAAAATGTAAGAGAAAATATTTAATGAATTAGATAAATTGAAAGAAAATCTTACAGAATCAGATACAACAGACAAACCATTTACAAAAGAAATAAATAAACTAAAAGGTAATAAAGCAGTAGGGCTAGATCGTATAGATTAGGAGATGCTAAAATGTGGAAAAAAATGTTATAACCCCCATTATAACTAAATTATTTAATGAAATACTTTCCACGTCAATGGTACCCCGATTCTTAGAGAAAAGCATATATTACTTCGTTAAAAAAAAAAGGTGACAAATCTGATCCCAACAATTATAAAGGTATTGTGATATCTAGCCACCTAAGAATGATTTTTAATTCTCTGATCAATACTAGATTAAAAACCTTAAAAGAAAGTAATCACTCCAAATTCCAGTTTGGGTTAATAATAATTTACATGTACTTATATTAAAAACACTGGTTTCAAAATACGTAAAAAAAATAAACAGGATAAAATATATGTATCATTTGTTGATTTCTGTCAAGCATTTGATTCTGTATGGAGACAGTCTCTTCTCCTTAAGTTGGCTAAAATGGGTATTGGAAAGAAGTGTTTGAATATAATCCAAGACTTATATATAAAATAAAAACAATATCGACAGTGAAATTAGAAGATCAGCTAAGCAGGGATTTTCAGATAGATATAGGCGTTAGACAGGGAAACTGTTTGAGTCCAACCTTATTCAACATATTCATTGATGATATAAACAAAGTTTTTAACGAAGAATGTAAACCAGTAGAACTAGATACACTATATATGTATATGAAAATATTCTTAATTTATATAATAAACTGACTTTTATTGCTATTTTTTTTTCAATGGAAGTTAATTGAAATAATACTTCAAAATCTTTATTACATGACCAAGCGAGGCCGATTGGGTTCCATACATTATTGACATAACCTATATTTCCAGATTATGAGAACTGGGGCGTTAAGATGTCCTAACAGACTTAAATGTAGGGTTTTCAACACTTGTCAGACGTTGTGCTGGTGCTGTAATACATGGCTAAACAATGCCATATGATGTTAATGGCACGTCAACGAGACAAACTAAATATAATCACAATACTACAGCATACATAAATAAAAACAAATAACACAGATAGTTAAACGTAAAAAAACCCGCCTCTACGTATATAAGTTAGTAGTTAAAATGAAAAATACAGGTAACATTATATATAATTAAAATTTATATTAAAAAGTCTAGCAACTTTCCATATCACCCCGGTAGATAATGTGGTGTAGGATGATAATTTTCTTGAATAATATTCTTTTCTTGGATAATATTCTTAGTTTATATAATGAAATCATTCAATTCAAATATATTATTTTATGGAAATTAATTGAAAAGCAAGGCCGCCAAGACTGGGTTCTATATGTAGTATAAGGTAACCATTTTCTCTATATCTAGGATATATAGGGTGTTATTCTTAATTTATATCAAAAAAAATCACCCCAATAAGTTTTTTTGAATGAAAATTAATTGAAAAAAAATACTCCAACATCTTTTAAACATAAGAAAAAGACTCACTGTAAAGCGAGGCCAATTGGGTTCTATATGTGGTGTAGGACATATAGGATAATCTCAATTAATATACATGTAATCAAATCACCATAATATCTTTTTTATAGGGAATTAATTGAAAAAAAAGACTTCATTTTCTTTATAACATAATGAATGAATGAAATGGGGTTTAACGTCCTACGCTTAAGCACCTTACCTGGGCTAATTGAAGACGGGCATACGCCATACAGTGTGCTATGAGGGAAATTTTTGCCCGGGCAGCGGCGCTACGGCCTACTCTCATATCGAATTCCAACTGCCAAGGGATCTTTTACGTGCACTCCAATGTGTACACGGGACCTCGGTTTTTCGTCCCATCCGAACGACTAGGCAGCTGTCCTTGTCAGGCCCTCCATCTGCCTCACTGACAAGGGGAAATCACGCCGGAAAATCGAGATGAACTTTCTCGGCCTATGCAGGGATCGAACACTCGACCTCCAGGCTAGCGAACCAGCGGCTTATCCACTTAGCCACCGTGATCCCTTTATAACATAAGAAAAAGACTCACTATAAAGCGAGGACTGAACTGTCAATCATCATCAATGATTTTCTCTGTCTCTAGGAGATGTAGGATAATATCCCTAATTTAAATAATAAAATCACGCTTATGCCATTATTTTATGGAAAGTAATTGAAAGTAAAAAAATCTCTACTAATATAATTATTTTATGGAGATTAATTTAGCCTATATAGGATAATGTTCATAATTTATATAATAAAATCAATATAATATCTTTATTTTATTGAAATTATTTGAAAGAAATACTCCAAATGTCTTTCAAATATAAGAAAAAGATTCGCTATATAAATTATAAAATCTTTATAAAATTATTAAAAAAATTATAATATTCCAAAATCTTTTATTTTAAACAGACGCACTAACAGCGAGGCCGAACGTATATTTACAAGTAGATCCAAGATCTGATTTTAGCCGCTACTAATACATAATGTCAAGGGCGTACATCGAACTGTCAACCGTCAACCCGAATCATACAACTAAATTCTCAATCTGTTTTACAGAGAATTACTGCGGGATCAGTTTGCTAAATTCTATGACCCAATTGACTGACATGTTCCTCGCTCTATATCGTACTCGCTTTATACAAAAGGTGTTAGATATTATGAAGCCGGGCCGATTTTGGTATATTCTATAAAGCGAGTAGCCTATATAACTAACTTACTAATATAATTATGTATTATATGGAGATTAATATAGCCTATAAAATAGGATAATAGGTCCTATTCATAATTTATATGATAAAATCAATCTTATCTTTATTTTATGGAAATTAATGGAAAGAAATACTCCAAATGTCTTTCAAATATAAGAAAAAGATTCGCTATTATATATCGCTATATAAATTATAAAGCGAAACCGATGGGTTCTATTCTAATCATGACAATTATGTGTCGAATAAAACGATGATTTTCTCTATTTCTAGAACTATACGACAATATTCTTAATTTAAAATAATAAAGTCACTCAAATTGAGTGGGTTTTTTATGGAAATTAATTGAAAAAATATTCAAAAATCTTTAATTTTAAACAGACGCACTAACAGCGAGGCCGAACGTATATTTACAAGTGGATCCAAGATCTGATTTTAGCCGCTACTAATACATAATGCCAAGGCCGACTCCACCAACGGTTGTGGACGACTTCGCTTGTGGACAACCGTTGGTGGAGTTGTCCACAAGGCATTGGTGATGTCGTCAACAACTATTAGTGATGTCGTCCACAACTAAATTTGTTTATGAATTTGTTAATGAATTTGTTATTTATGGAATAAAACGATTTACTTTGTTGTTTATTTGCCGGGAGAAAGGGTGACCACGCAGAAAAAAATTATACTAATTAAAAATACATCGTGTGGACGACTCCAAAAAACGTATTACAATATCCAGAAATTTTTTACTTTGTTGTTTATTTACCGAGAGAAAGGGTGACCACGCAGAAAAACTATACTATTTACAAATACATTATGTGTCCAGAAATTATACTAAGTCGTGTGGAAGACTCCTACAACGGGTGTGGGCAGCTTAACCAGATTTTGGGACTTTTTTGTAAAAGCGGAACGTTTTCCTGTTAGAGTAAATCGGTAGTCGATAAGCCGCATCGCAAATGTATGGTCGTAGGTACATATCAATGACTATCATACATCCGAGTCTAGATGAAGGTTACGGAGAGTACCGGAATCTGTCGAGGTTTGCCGAATGGAACGCGTCGGTCAATTTGATTGACAGTTCGATGTACGGCCTTGACATTATGTATTAGTAGAGGCTAAAATCAGATCTTGGATCCACTTGTAAATATATGTTCGGCCTCGCTGTTAGTGCGTTTGTTTAAAATAAAAGATTTTGGAATATTTTTTCAATTAATTTCCATAAAAAAACCCACTAAATTTGAGTGACTTTATTATTATAAATTAAGAATATTGTCGCATAGTTCTAGAAATAGAGAAAATCATCGTTTTATTCGACACATTAGTCATGATTAGAATATAACCCATCGGGTTTTCGCTTTATAATATATATAGCGAATCTTTTTCTTATATTTGAAAGACATTTGGAGTATTTTTTTCAATTAATTTCCATAAAATAAAGATTTGATTG